>JAPCWY010000011.1:19007500-20207500 GCA_028455895.1 Rhodomyrtus tomentosa
ACTCCCAGGAAAATGCTTGGCCAAAGCTCCTCGGTGGTCTAAATGCCTCGCTTCTACTTCGAGGACGTCGGCAAGACATAGATCTAGGTTAGTATGGCCGGCCGGCATCCAGGTGGTGGCTGGAAGTGGTCGCTGGAATGGCTGAACAGAACCCTCAGAACTAGTCGGAGGTCGGCAGGTTGAAGGGAAGAAGAGAGGATTTTCGGTGGTCTAAGGGGGTATGGCCGGCCAAAAAAGATTGAGGAGAGAGAGAGAGAGAACTTATATTCAATCCTTGGGTCAAAATGGAAGAATAGTAAGTGGCCAAAAGGTGATATGACCATGCTTGCCCATCTTGTGACACTTGGCATTGTCTTTTCCAAAGGAGATCCAATGGCTCTCTTTTATTCTTATTTTTCGGCAGCCATGGGAGGGTGCAATGTCTATTATGCCCTTCTTCAATTGCAAGGGCAAAGTTATCAGTTCGAGGGGCAAAACGGTCATTTTACCCCTGGCGTTCAAAACGTCGTTTTTCTCAATCCAATAATCTACGATAGGATGACGGCCAATCCAACTAATGTTGAAATTCTTGATTTTTCATTTCAAACTTTTTAGGACTCATTTCTGATAGTTTTCTCTATCGGACGTGGTTCCAACCTATCCCGAACCGACGGATGGCTTTTGCAGACATTACGCGTATCGACCCCGTGATTCATATCACGTTTAGGGCTCGTCAATTCATGGCGACTTTGGTGATCATGTAATTGTGAGGGTCTATCGCTAGTTCTCTCGACAATCCTTATGGGCAAAGCGTCGTTTCCTATCCGAGTTCCCTAAGTCCACATATCTCGTCTCGCGTTACCCTTTCCCTTTTGGTCAGTTTACTCGACTTGATCAGATTCGAGCGGAATACTACTAAAATACATCTCTAGATATACACTTCTCTTTAATGAGCTTGAAATTGACTGGAAATCATAATGTCGCAATAGGTTTGTAATAAGACAATTAGTATTTTGTGAATTGTATAAGTTTGAAGTGTTGTTTTGCTTGGATTGTCTTAGTCGTTGTTTTCTTGGATCTTAATCATTGATTAGATGAATATCCACAAAAGAGTGAGCGTGAATTGCGAAGGTTATCTCTGTGATGTAATGAACCTCCAAAGAGTTAGAAATTATGAATTGATAAGGATCAATGTGAAGGCAGGTAAAGTACGCTAAAGAGTGATGAAAATCTTTCTCTACATGTGGTTAAAGTGGGACTTAAAAGTGAAAATACGATTGTGAGTGTCATGTGTCATTTCAGGTGATGGATAGAAGATTGTGGATGAACCGAGATATCATGGGTAAGTAAGACTTATGTGTTTTGCAAAATGGGTGAAAGTTGATTTTATCTCTGAATCCTAATTGAAGATGGACTTGCAGTATACCAAAGGCAGTATTGGAACGACTTGAGGCCATATGACTCAGTCAACTAGTAACTTGATAAGATCATGGTGAAGTATACACTACCTAAAGATTATAGTTAATAAAGCCTCAAACATGTGCATGGGACGAGGACAGTGAAGGCGAATAAGGAAGGTTCGTAATGGCAATCTAAAGATAAGTGACATGATAGGGTCACCAGTTGGATGCATAGACTATTGAGTTTGGCGATGCCCCTAAATAAGATTAAGATTACGAGATGTGACAATTAAGGAAGACTAGTTATCAAAGTGATGCCGCGAAAGCATAGTAAGGCCACATGATTACTTGGAATAATGACCATAAGGGCCTTGCTTTTGATAAAGCGAAAAACTGATTGGGATTTAGAACAGAAATTTCAGTGTTAGTCCAGATAGCCCATGAGGACATCAAGATTTGAGATAGGGCTACTAGAAGATTAATAGGCGTGGTCGAGCAAATGACGAAGATTTTGGAGTATCAACAAGTCAAAGAGCAACATTGCAAGCCTAAGTAGACTGCTGTCGTTGTTGGAGATTCTAAGGTAAAGGTGAGAGAAGATTACAATGGATTGGTGATGAAACTTCTAAGAAGCCAAGGGATAAATGACTCAGTTTAGAGTATTGTAAGCAGATTGACGATACTTGTTCAAGATATAACAGTGTGAAGAAATTCAACTTAATACAAGGGTGATACTCCAAGACCTACGACCGATTCAAGTTTAAGACTCGAACTAGTCGTGAACAACGACCAAGGGTCGAGGAAACCACCAAGAGTTAGATGTCGCCCTCGACGTGGATGGTGGCTTGAATTGCTAGTCAGTTGTGTTATTGATTAAGGGTCGACTGTGTGGCGATCTTAAATCAAGCATAGATCGAGTTGGGTTGATCTCACTCAGCGGTAAGACAACCATAGGATTACCCTGAAGTATATCGGGGATTGATTCATGGCATGATTTGCGAACTGGCATTGATCGATGTTCAAGATGGCCATGGACCAGTGAGGAATGACTTGTACTAGAACTTCTTACCAACCACACACTAGTCAAGCATTAGCTACCCTGGATTTTGTGATGTGTTGCTAGAGGACTACGGGTCGAGTTGAACTAATCCTGCATCAATTTGAGTTGGTCATGAGAGGTGATCTTGATAGTGTTCGATTGTACCACCGGTTTAGGAACGGGTGATTCCAACCCTAAACCGGAATATTTGAAGTGGTCCTCAACTCGTTAGTCATTTGTGAGCTGACCGTGTTCGATAGAATGGACGGTCCGATCCTCAGTTGGATTTGGCGCCTGAGTTCAATAATTCTCCAAGTGTTCAAGGGATGACAAGTGATGATTCTAAATCTCAAAGCGTTGAAGAAAAGGCGAATTATTAGTAGACCTTCTCCATGTAAGTAGAATGCCCAAATTGCCATTACTGTTAATCGTGGTTGACATCTATGGAATTGGAGGAAAAGCAGCATTAAACTCTGTTCGTTGGAATTTAAGAAATGGCCAGTCTATTCGTGGGAATAGATAATTACTACGGTTACTAGGATAATCAACAATTGATTGGGACAGTAAGATCGGATGGTCACAGTTGAGTTGAATCCCTAGAGTCAGATGATTCACCCTATTGAAACGAATTGTGGATATGGAATTATGTCATATTAGTAGTCAAGGATCGTAAGTTAGAATTTGACTTGGATTTGATAGTCGCTTTATGATTTCGATGCTTAGAGTGGAAATAAAGTTGGATTGACTTGGAGCGAACCTAGTATGAAGTTTGGGAAACAAAATTGCAGTTTGGGATGGCTTATTATCCGCAGACAGAAGGTTAATCTGAAAGGACAATTCAGACCTTGGCGGACATGTTGGTGGCATGCGTTTTCGATTTCAAGGTGATTGGAAAGAATAGTTGCATCTGATGAAGTAAAAAACAAAAAAAATTCAGCGAAGCATTAGGATGATGCTTTTAGAGGCATGATATGGTAGAACGTGCAGAACACTAGTCTGTTGGAATGAAAATGGTGAAATGAAGATCATGAGTCTTCAGTTAGTGAAACAGTCGATGGACACTATCAAGGTTATCAGAGATAGACTGAGAACAGTTCAGAGTCGTCAGGAAAGTTATGTCATTCAAGAGCAAAGACCAATGGAATTTCAAGTGAGTAATGATGCCTGTAGAAGGTGGCGTCTTTTGGAAGGACAACTCATTTTTGTAAGAAAGGAATGCTAAGCTCAAGTATGTAGAACCTTTCGAGATTTTTGGAAAGAATTGGGGAATTAGCGTATCGTTTTACGTTACTGCTAAGACTGGCTCAGGTGCACAGCGTCTTCCATGTGTCGATATTGAGGAAGTGCAAGCCGAACCCTTTCATGTGCTGTGTTGAGTTATGAGAAGATTGAACTGGATGAGTGAGCATCTTATTTGGGAAGTTCAGTCAAATCGTAGGTAGCAAAGAGCACGTATTCCGGGACAAGAATTTTCCCTTTGGTAAAGATAATCTAGTGAAACCACAGAACCGATAGGAACCATTAGGGAGATTGAAGAAATTATAAGGACTGGATATCCTTATGTGTTTTAAGGATGTAGCAGTACTTCAATTTCGAGGACGAAATTTCCTAAGGAGTGGAGAGTTGTGACGTCCCGAAAATTTACCCCTGACAAGGTAACTGTAATCAATATAAGGAATTGATATCGAATTACAGTCGATGGAAAATTTTGGATCGCAAGGACTGAAGAGACAATAATTGGATGAATATTGAAGTTTCAGTCGGTTTAGATTAGGTTTCGAAATTCTTAGTTATCGCGAATTAGAATTTCAATCCTCACACTCGAGCCTAATCCCGACCGAGCCTAGCTTGTGGAATTACCAAAATACCCTGTGTTCGGTGTTCAAAAATTCGATACAGTCCCCATTTGTGAAATTACCAAATTACCCCTCTTAAAAAAAATCCTCGTGGGCCTCCCCCTCTCTCTCTCTCCTGCCTCCTCTCCCTCTCACATGCGTCTCTCTCTCTCTTTCCCTCGACAGAATAGCCCCCTCACCTTCTTCTTCTTCTTCTTCTTCTTCTTCTTCTTCTTCTTCTTTTTCTTCTTGGATAACTGAACTTCCTCCGGTGATTTTGCGCTGCCACCACCCACCACCGATGGCCACCACCTCCGGTCAGCCGTTGCCATTGCTCGCAACCAATCCCCAACCGTCGTTCACCACCGGAAGCCTTGAATAGTCGCGAAAATCCAAGCCCCCTGTTTCGGTCCTTTTGACCCGAGAGCGTCGGGGCCTCCTCCGGCCGTTTCCAGCCGCCACCGCCGCCACCCACCGCCCTTCCGACATTCCCCTACCTCCCCTCGACATCCTCCACCCAACCTTGCCGTCGATTACCCACCGAAACTGTCGGTGCCATATTTTGGGGACCGATCGAATTTCTCTTTGATCCGGCCCGACCGATCACCGCCATCTCTCACTGCCGCCGCCGATGAAACCCCAAGACCTCTCTCTACCTTCCTTGAGCTTACGGCTATCGACCGCAGCGCGTGGCGACCGAAAATCGGCCTAAACCGAACCCCTGCTCCCGGTGCCCTAAAAACCTAACCCACTGATTCTGTTGGCAGTTGATCTGCCGCCTCCGGCAGTCCTCTGCCGCAGCCACCACTCCAGATCGACGTCCCCCGATCCCTTGGTCCTTCCACCGTCCACCTTCGAGTCGGCCGCCGTCCGTCGATCGTCATTCCGATCGTTTTAGCTTCAGCGCCGCCCCTACCCTATTTGGATGGTTCGCGCGGGCTGTGGCCCGTTGTAGCCTGGGCAGGTGGCCGAGTGGCCAGGTCCATGGGCCATTTTGTTCGAGGAATTTGGCTCGTGATTTGCCGTCGCCGTTCGTCGCCACCGCCGTCGCCGTTGCCGTTGAGATCGTCTGAGTCGACTCAATTTGTGAGTTGACCTTAACCCTTGGTTAGGGCACTAATTGAGCCTAGGATTAGTCGTTTAGGCGATTAGGGAATTTAGGTACGAGATCAGGACCGGTTTAGATAGAAATTGTGATTAAGTTAAATGTTCGATCGATTAGGTTAGTCGGTTGATTAGATTGTCCGTGGCTAATTGTGATTATTGATTGATTGTGTTTGATCGCAAGCAAGCGATAGGTTAGAGACGAGCGGTGATCGATGTCTTAAATCGATTAATTTGATTAATAAAGTATTATTGTACGAATCGAGCTTTTTGTGGCCTAATCGTTTTTTACTGCTCGTGATTGCTTGGTGGCCTTGTTGATTTGATCGCTGAGCTGAGCTGCCTGTTTGACTATCTTTTTGTCCACTGGGTAATTAACTATCTGTTTAAGGTTTGATAGCCCGTTTATGATTGCAATTTCTAATGTTAGACTGTATATGTATATAGCCATGTGGGAAGTCAAAAGATATATTTTAGCATGAAAATGACATTTGGCCGATCTTTTACATGCGTGAGTGAGCATCCGGCTTTAACCAAAGATAATGAAATGGGTTGATTGCTGGATGTGTTCTGTGTGGTCATATGATGGAACAATGATGCTTTTCTGGCAAGTTCATACTGTACTAGTTGTATAGAACCACACGACTTGCTAGAAGCACGATAATTCATACCCCGTATGGTACGTATGGTTTTAAGGGATTGTCGGATGCCGGTCGCAGCTTGTGATAAACCGATGCCCCGTTTAGGGATGCCTTCTTGTTGGTGCCGTGCCAGGCGCACCGGAGACACCTCTTGTAGTAGCCGTTGCCAAGAGAAAAGGGACGTAGCCTGGTCCTGTCGGTAGAACGCTCGATTGCACTGAGGTACTGGATCACGTTATTTGTGGAAGTCGAATCACGCCTTCTTTTGCGTAGATCCTCTCATGTGCCGTGGGCACGATCATCATTAATAAATAGACTTGTGTGATGTCCTGTGCATACTTGTGATGAGATGCTTGTTTGAGTGATCGACGGATTGGCTGGAAGTCGAGTCAAGCATTGCATTATGTGTGGTTGGTGCTGACAAGTATACATGTGAATTGTTTATATATAGTGACTGTATTTGGGTGTTATTTGTGGTGATCTATTATTGTGAGGCTTCCGTTAGGATGCCCGGGTGAATCAGCTTCCTAACCGAGCTTAGGCTTGATTCACTGAGATTTATTCTCACCCCGTCGTAGGATAACATTTTGAGGTCCCAAGTTACGAAGCCTCGTGGACGCCAAGGATTGGCTTTTGGATTAGTTATCTGAAGTAAGATGAGAAGTTAGTCTTACCTGACTTAGTACACCTGCTAAGGTCTGGTCTAGTCACCCCGGGGTATGGGGTCGTGTACGTTCGGAAGTAGTGTCGGTAGGATCAAGATTTATTTGTGGTGCTTAACTCCTACTATTCTATTCTTGTTTGTTTTTATTATCAGGGAATTGACATGTTTCCGCATGCTTAAGTAACTAATAGATCGATCAGGTGTCTAGGACACTATCTCTATGACCTTGTGGTGTTAAGGCGCGTGACAGAATTGGTGGGAAGTCGAGGAGGAATCTCTATTCCCTTAGTCTCATCTCTTGAAGTGACAAAGTTGATGTCTGGAGGGTTTTAGGCGTACTTGGTTGCATTGATGGACACGATTGCCAAGAAATCAAAACTAAAGAGTATCCCGATAGTGCGTGAATTTCCTGACTGTTTCCCCAAGAGTTGCCAGGATTGTCACTGCAGCGAGAGATAGAATTCGTGATCGAATTAGCTCCCGGGACGGAGCTGATCTCGAAGGCACCCTATA
The DNA here is from genome assembly GCA_028455895.1 of Rhodomyrtus tomentosa. Classification (NCBI taxonomy): domain Eukaryota; kingdom Viridiplantae; phylum Streptophyta; class Magnoliopsida; order Myrtales; family Myrtaceae; genus Rhodomyrtus; species Rhodomyrtus tomentosa. The sequence goes on from JAPCWY010000011.1 coordinate 19,014,676, forward strand.
GAATGTTCCTGTCGGAACTGAAGGAGTTAAAGATGCAGATGCAAGAATTGCTGGATAAAGGATTTATCCGACCGAGTGCTTCACCGAGGGGAGCGCCAGTATTGTTCGTAAGAAAGAAGGATGGGTCTTTGCGTTTATGCATCGATTATTGGCAGCTGAACCAAGTAACAGTGAAGAATAAGTATCCACTACCGAGAATCGATTTGATCAGTTGCAAGGAGCGACGGTATTTTTCAAGATTGACCTAAGGACCGGGTATCACTAGCCGGGGATCAAAAAGGAAGACATACCTAAGACTGCTTTTAGGACGAGGTTGGTCACTATGAGTTCACAGTGATGGCTTTTGGATTGACCAACGCTCCAGCTGCTTTTATGGACCTGATGCATCGAGTGTTTAAGGAATTCCTAGATAGATTCGTCATAGTCGTTATTGACAATATCCTGATCTACTCGAGGAGTGACGCAGAACATGAGGAGCACCTGAGGATTGTGCTACAGACCCTGAGGGAACATTCGCTTTACGCGAAGTTGAGTAAATGCGAGTTCTGGCTGAATAGGGTGGCATTTCTTGATCATGTGGTATTTGGAGAAGGAATCGTAGTGGATCCCGCAAAGATAGGAGCGGTAACAAATTGGCCTAGGCCTACTACGGTCACTAAAGTCAAGAGTTTCTTGAGATTGGCAAGATACTATAGACATTTTGTAGAGAAATTCTCATCCATAGTTACCCCATTGATGCGGTTGACCAAGAGAGAAACCAGGTTTGAATGGACAGACAAGTGCGAAAAGAGATTCCAAGAGCTCAAACATCGATTGACAACCGCACCAGTGCTGACGATTCCATCAAGACTAGGGGGCTATGAGATATACAGCGATGCTTCGCTGAAAGGACTGGGCTGTGTGTTAGTGCAGCATAGAAGAGTAGTAGCCTATGCGTCCCTACAGTTGAGGCCACATGAGATGAACTACCCAACGCATGATCTAGAGTTAACAGCGATCATTTTTGCCCTGAAGATCTAGAGACATTACCTGTGTGGCGAGAAGTTTCAGATTTGTACCGACCACCAGAGCTTAAAGTATCTGTTCTCCCAGAAAGAGCTAAATATGAGGCAGTGTCGGTGGATGGAGTTGCTCAAAGATTATGATTGTGATATACTGTATCACCCTAGGAAGGCAAACAAAGTAGCAGATGCGCTTAGTCGGAACTCAAGCATCGCGAGTCTGCTAGTAAAAGGTTGGTCGATGATCGAGGACTTAAGAGATTCTGAGTTCAGACTGGAAGTCTGCCAGTTGTCCAATCTGATAGCTACATTGAGGCTAGAACCTGAGGTCCAAGAAAAAATAAAGACCTTACAATCTACGGACCTAGAGATTTAGAAAATCCTGGAGATGGACGCGATGAAGACAAAACCATAATTTCAAGTGTCAGAGGATGAAATTTTGAAGTTCTGAGGACGATTGTGCGTACCAAAGGATGAAAGACTCAGGGAAAGGATTTCATCAGAAGCTCACATGAGCAATTATAGTATCCACCCGGGGAGTACAAAGATGTATCAGAACCTGCATCAATATTACTAGTAGAACGGGATGAAAGTAGATATAGCGAAGTATGTGGCAAAGTGCTTGACATGCCAGTAAGTGAAAGCACGACATTGTAAGCCTGGAGGATTATTACAGCCATTGGAGATTCCGGAATGGAAATGGGAGCATATACGATAAACTTTGTGATGGGACTTCCAAGAAGCTAGAGAGGTCACGACTCTATATGGGTAGTCGTGGACAGATTAACTAAGTCCGCACACTTCATCCAGGTGCGAAAGGACTTTGCAATGGATAGATATGCTGAGTTATACATGAGGCAGGTAGTGAGGTTACATGGAGTGTCTATAACGATTACCTCAGATAGAGATCCCAAGTTCACGACGAACTTTTGGAAGAGCCTTCAAAAAGCCATGGGAACCCGACTGCAGTTTAGTACGGCTTACCATCCACAGACGAACGAACAGTCGGAAAGGACAATTTAGACGCTTGAGGACATGTTACAGGCGTGCGTCATATATTTTAAAGGTGGATGGGAAGATCAACTACATTTGGTAGAGTTTGCTTATAATAATAGCTACCAGCAGAGCATCCAAATGGCACTATTTAAAGCACTTTATGGAAGGGCCTGCAGAACCCCGATTTGTTGGGATGAGGTTAGAGAAAGAAGTATCACAGGCCCAGAGTTGGTAGAGCACTCGGTGGAAGTAGTGAAATTAATTTGGCATAGACTGAAGACGACATAGAGTCGTCAGAAGAGCTATACGGATAAGTGGCATAAGCCTTTGGAGTTTCAAGTGGGCGATCATGTTTTCCTCAAAGTGTCACCGATGAGACGATTATCATGATTTGGGAAGAAGGAAAAACTGAGCCCAAGATACATAGGTCCATTTGAGATACTAGAGCGAATTGGGACCTTGGCCTATAGGCTTGCCTTGCCGCCTAACTTATCCCAAGTGCATAATGTCTTCCACGTGTCAATGCTGTGGAAATATGAACCGGACCCAACACATGTGCTAGACTACGAAGTCATAGAAGTGGATGACCGGGTATCTTACGTGGAGAAGCCGATCAGGATCAAGGACCGAAAGGAGCAAATTCTCAAGAATAAGACAATTCCATTGGTCAAGGTTGTGTGGGAGCACCATGGAACCGAAGGCGCCACGTAGGAAAACGAAGAGACGATGAGGTGACAATACCCCTATTTATATGAGTAATTAAGTTTGATGTAAATTTCGGGGATGAAATTTTTGTAAGGGGGAAGAGTTATGACATTTTGATTTTCCAGTCATTTTCAGACTCATTAATGAGAAGTATATCTAGTGATGTGTTTCAGTCATATCACGCTCAAATCTGATCAATTTGAGTAGACTGACCAAAAGGGAAAGGCTAACGCGAGACAAGGTATGTAGACGTAGGGAACTCGAATAGGAAATGACGCTTTGACCATAAGGATTGTCGAGGGGACATTTAGAACCATAAAAGGCCGATCTGAGGACGACTAAGGAATGCATTGCTAGCATTGTTCAATTAAAGCGCGAGTGATGCCGCTTAACCAATGTATAAGTTGCAAAAATTTTCGAAATCGGACAGTGAGGATCGAGACCATAGGAACTAGTGATGGACCCTCACAATTACATGACAACCAAAGTTGCCATAAATTGAGGAGCCTTAAATGTGATATGAATCACAGGGTCGATACGCGTAAGGTCTGCAAAAGCTCCCGTCAGCTCGAAATAGGCTGGAGCTACGTCTGATAGAGAAAACGATCAGAAACAAGTCTTGAAAATTAAAAATGGAGAATTAAAAATTCCAACGTCATATTTGGATTGGCCATCGCCTTATTGAAGGATATTGGAACAAGAAAAATGACGTTACGGACGTCGGGGGTAAAATTACCATTTTGCCCCTCAAGCTTTAACATTGCTTATGCAATTGAAAGAGGGCATTTTGGTCTTTATACATACACCCAAGGCTGCCGAAAAAGGGAGAGGATCATGGCCATTGACACTTAGGACATGTGTCAATAGATTAGCTAAAGAGTGATCATGTCCACTTTTACCCAACTACCATTCAACCCTTTGACTTTGAGGATTGAATATAACTCTCTTCTCTCTCCTTGGCCGGCCATTCACTCTCCACCCTTACCCAAAGCTTCTTCTTCTTCTTCCTCTCTACTGTTGCTCGCCCGACAACTTCTGCTCCTGCCATTCGCCCGCTCCGACGACCCCCTTCCGGCGACTTTCAGCCGGCGAGCCAACCATCCCCTCCTAGCTAATCTCTTGCCGACATCCTTGAAGTGGAAGCACATTGATTGACCCACCGAGGAGCTCCGACCAGCCATTCTCTTGGAAGTCGACGGAAATTGACACAATCTGAGGTAGGCAGCGTTTCTAACCTCTTAGGACCTCAGAACGTTAGAATATTGCAACTAAACTTTGTGGAGATCTAGGAGACTCATAGAGTGATATGTGGTAAAACGTTGAGGTCAATTTGATGAATTTTTGACCCCAAATGGGCCTTGTATTTGATGGACAGAAACTGCCGGTTTAAGGACTTGAGGAAACCGGCAACTTCCAAAGGGTTTCCGATGACGACTCAGCCCCAAGTCTTCAATGAGCCTCTTAGAGCCTTAGATATACATGTTAAGTGATTAAATGGTGGATTTGGAGTAGTTTTAGGGCTAAAAAACCTCGGTATGCACAGAATCGAAAATAGCCTAGTTCGATTCTGTGCAAATCGATTCTGTGGAGGCTGTTGGCTGTTGATTTTGAGTCTAAAATTCATCATTGGGACATGCTATGATGTTGAGGATCATGTTAGTAAGGTTGGTGGTTCATGGATGGGTGAATTGGACAAGAGAAATTGACAATTTGTTGGAATTTCCTAAGTTGCGCGGTGGGTTTATTCTTGGACCATTGAGACCGAATTGTTGAGAGCTTGAGGAGAGGATTTTTGTGGCATCAAGCTTGAGGTAAGGGAATTCCTAATCTTATGATGGGAAAATTGGACTCAATTGGGCGTTTCGAGTAAGGTTTAGATTGATTCTTGAGAGGTTTAATGTGATTGACCCGTGTGTGTGCGCTAAAAGAGTATAGATGACTCAAATGCTTGATTATGCTTATGTGTTGAATAATTGGTCACATTTGAATGTGTATTGGAATGTCTTGCATGCCATGGGTATATGAATTGTGCTTAAGTTGTACTTGGCATTATGTGTGTGATTTGAAAGAGAATCTAGCATGAGTGTGACATGGTAAGACCTTGAGGCGTATGAGATGCGGGGTGGTGTGATGGATACCTTGAGGCAATGAGGCGCGGGGTGGTATGAGTTATGTGGCACCCTGATGCGTATGAGATGCGGGGTTGAGAAGGCCACGGTCCTGATGCGTTGAAACGTGGGACGAGGAAGTGATGTGTCGACACTAGCCTGAAGTACATTGAAACCCGATGCGTTTATGCGGGTTGTCAATGACGGTCTAATGCGTTTACGTGGACCGAGCCTGATGCGTTCTAAACGTGGGCATAAAATGAGGTAGGCAAGAAAAGGTGGATGTGGTGATGTGGCAGGGCGAGTTGCTCATGATCATCTGAATGGGTTGTGGTGCCATGACTGCTTGCCTGACATCTGCATGAGTGTTGTTATTTGAATGCCTTATATGTCTATCCGCATGACATGTTGATATTGATGACTGCCTGAGTGGACAGTTAGCCTAACCTTGGGTCAAGACCCACCTTACTGATATGTGAATCTCACCCCGTTTTGGTGACCCCGAGGAGATGACGGTCTATTTTGAGGAGTTCCCTAACGAGCAGGGAACTATTTATGTCGGAAGTGTACTGTGATTTAGGTAGACGAGGGTAGTACTAGTTGGAAGTCTCACAGGTATGAGGCCTGGTTCAAGAAGGTCGGGAATGTGTCTACTCGGCCGCTGAATCCCCATGAGTTGCCTCAGGGAGTGATCCCTAATTGGTGCCACCCCGCCCGGGACTTAGACCAGGCTGAAGTCAGTTGCCGACTCGAGAAATGGACCGGAGAGGACCCCAACCTTGGAGGACACGGAGGAAGAGGTCATAGTGGTCGAGGCGACTGAGGAGGATCTCGTGGAACCGTCTGCTGAGGAGACCATGAAGGATACCATAGAGGTTCGCTCTGAGACCTTTTCGGAGTACGAGCCCACGGAGGACGCAGAGGAGATCGAGGACTCCAGTAGCTCCTTTTAGGAGCTCCCAACTTGCCAGTTTGATTTTTGACGGCGATCTTGACCCTGTCTTTTATCATATGTTGATGATGGATCCTTTTGTGTACTTACCCCATCGCCCCTTGTTTTAGAGGATTTAGTGCCTACGTGTCTGTACGAACTTATGGATATTATGTAAGATAGTATTTGCGCTATCCAGGTCCCATTCCATTTTTGTATGAAGGAGTTTTATTGTCGTTGCTTCCATGTGCTATGTATATTATACGTCTCTCGACTTTTGTGTAGATCTTGGGACCACGAGAGATATTTGGTTTGCTTGTAGGGAGTCGCGTGCTCGTGCCCGGGGCGCGGGGTGTGACAAATGTCATGATGAAGTCTAGGGAAGGCGAATCTGAAAAGAAGGAGGCTTCGAAAGAATATGTAGAAAAGCTCATGTCCATCGTTAAAACCAGCGAGTTTGAGGTGATAAAGCAACTAAGGAAGATGTCGGCCCAAATATCTCTATTTATCAACTCAGAAAAACATAAAGATGCGCTGCTGAAGATATTAAATGAAGTCCATGTCCCTAAAACTATCAATGACGTACAATTGGGAGACTTTGTGGGGGCAATCTTCCTAAGGACCAATTGAGCTTTTCAGATGAAGACTTCCCCATGGAAGGGATGGGACACAATAAGGCCATATACATCACTGCATACTGTAATGGGAAGAGAGTGGCACATATGTTGATCGACAACAGATCTGCTTTTAATATCTGCCCGTTGGCTACGTTGAGGAATTTAGGCATTAAAGAGGAAATGATTCGAACTTCCAAGGTAGCTGTTTGAGCCTTTGATGGGATGAGAAAAACAGTAGTGGCCGAAATCGAGCTATATGTGCTCATTGGCCCAACTAAATTCTCTATAAACTTCCAGGTAATGGATTTACTGAGCGCATTTGGATTCCTGTTAGGGAGACCCTGGATCCACATTGCTGGAGCCATGCCTTCAAGTCTACATTAGAAGGTACGATTCGTGATTGATGGGAAGGTAGTTACCGTTCATGGAGAAGTTGATCTCCTTGCATATCAAAATAGCACTGTCCCATACATTGCGCCAAAAATTAAGTAAGAAGGAAGCTACCATTCCCCAAAGCTGGTGGCAGTAATCCATATTCCTGTGGGGGCAAAACTGAAGGCTCCTTTTATCTCTGAAGCTAACCTATTACCAGCTAACATGCTACTAGCGTATGGATTTAACCTAGGAAACGGTCTGGGTAAACATGGTCAAGGAATCAACATTCCTCTACAGTTAAAGTCCAACGAGCATAAGATAAGCTTGGGATATTAGAACACTCGCATTGGTGAGTTTACTCCTACGACAGCAGGCCGAGGCAATAGTCGTGGTCGCCAAAGAAACCAAAAAGATTTCTCCATTGGCTCTTTCGTCTGGAAAGGCAAATCTAAGATGTTCAACAACCCTTTGAACGAGTATTTCAGCAAAGACTCCAAGTGGTTGTCAGAAGAAGGGATAACTCCCTCAGCAAAAACAGATCTAGCAAACCCTTTTTTGGGAGATGTCTCTATGAACGTCATTATAGAATGGTTGGATGATGAAACCACTACTTCGGAGTAAAGAGACCTCTCCCTTACTTTTAATATTGCACCTAAATTCCTGCATTTCATCGCACTTTTCATTTTTGTTATTTGAAGTAAGCATAGGAAAATGCCTTTCCATCTACCACCATTGGTCCAAACAGCATAGCTTGTAACGCGGTCCATTTTTGCATTCAATAAAACGCACAAGTTTTATTAAGGACAATGGAACCACAAATCAGTACGATGATGATACTAGCTTTCCGTATGGGAAGTTTGAGGCCTGATTTTCCATATGATTCCTGATTTTCAAAAGATTTTTAAGGAACAAGGATGTCTGAGGATATGAGGACAAGTTCCGTTTATGCCTGCACTTATTTTGAAATCTCTTCAAAAATATTTTTCACACTCATGCATCGCATTTTTTTATATGGAATAAAGACTAACCATGTGCATGACATTTCAGGCATATCATCTCAAACATGCATACTAGATTATTGTGCGAATTGGACCATCAAGATGATTACTCCTGTGATATTGAGGAAGACGAAGATGAGAGTTACACTGCTATCCGTAGAGATTAGAGTGCTTTCGAAAAGTCAATGCCTCCCACTTCAGAAAAGGCAATTGTCATTAACTTGGGTGATGATACATATATCAAAGAAGTCAAGATTGATGGACATCTATCTCGAACTGAAAAGCTCATATTCACAGAACTACTCAAGGAATATCAGGATATTTTCGCGTGATCATACGTCACTATGCCGGGTTTGGATCCTAGAATTGTAGAACATGCGTTACCCATAGATCCTAGTGTTAAACTAGTGAAACAAGGTAGCATACGGATGAAAGCTAAGTTAGAAGACAGAATTTAACAAGAAGTGATGAAACTTCTTAGAGTGGGCTTTATTGAAACTATCCCTTACTCAGATTGGATAGCAAACACAGTCCTCGTTGTGAAAAAAGATGACAAAGTCCGGATCTGTGTAGATTATCGGGACTTGAATAGAGAAAATCCAAAAGATGATTTTCTACTTCCCCACATCGATGTGTTGGTGGATAGTACGGCAGGATACGGATTATTTTCATTCATGGATGGATTCTCTAGATATAACTAGATCCTCATGAAACAGGAGGACAAGTCGAAAACTGCATTTATCACCCCTTAGAAAAAATTTTGTTATAAGGTTATTATGCCTTTTGGATTAAAGAATGTCAGGGCAACTTATCAGAAGGCAATGATTACCCTGTTTCACGACATGATCCATAAGGAAATTGAGGTATATGTCGATGACATGATCGCCAAGTCCAAGAAAGGACAAGATCACGTTCAAGTATTAAGAAAGCTATTTGAACGATTGCGAAGATTCAAGTTGAGTTTGAACCCTAACAAATATGTGTTTGGGGCGAAATTAGGGAAACTTCTTGGATTCATAGTTAGTAATAGGGGCATTGAGATTGACCCTTCAAAAATTCAAGCTATTTGTAACCTAGAAACTCCCTCAACGGTAAAAGAAGTAAGAAGTCTTCTAGGGAGACTAAATTACATCACCAGATTCATCAATCAATTGTCAGATGTGGCTAAATCGATTTTCAAACTACTCAAGAAGGGTGCGAAAGTGACTTGGGATACAGAATGCAGTCAGGCCTTCCAAAAAATCAAAATTTATTTAGCCACTCTACCAGTACTTGTAGCACCCATCCTAGGTCACCCCTTGACCTTGTATTTGACTTTACATTAAGAATCTTTGAGAGCTTTACTTGCTCAAACAAGTCCTGTGGATGGTAAGAAAAGAGCCATTTACTATTTGAGTAAGAAATTCACCTCATCTGAAGCGAATTATGTGCTTGTTGAGAGGCCTTATGTAGCAACAGTGTGGGTATTTCACAGATTGAGACAGTATACCCTACACTACAATATTCATCTAGTGACGAAAATGAAATATCTCTTGGAGAAACTAGCTTTGATTGGGAAGTTAGCAAAATGGCAAGTGATGTCTGAATTTGACATCAGGAGCTCTCTGCAAAAATTTGTGAAGGGGAGAGCCATAGCAGATATGTTGGCAGAGAATGCTCAAAATTGCACATCTTATGGAAAGACAAAAGTGGAAGATCAAGTTTTGAGTCTGATAGAAGATAAATGGATCATGTATTTCGACGATGCCATCAATCTGTCGGGAACTGGCATAGGAGCAGTGCTAATATCCTCTGATGGTCAATATTATCCTGTCACAGCAAAACTGACTTTCCCTTGCACCAATAATATTTCAGAATACGAGACATGCATTCTAGGCCTACAGTTAGCCATCTCCATGGAGGTATCTAAGCTGCAGGTTTATGTAGATTTTAAGATCATTATTTTTTAGACGCATGGAGAATGGAAAACAAAGGACGCGAAACTCATCCCTTATCATGAGTACCTTGAAGAGTTGACACTTAAGTTTGAAGAAGTATCATTTGAATACTTGTTAAGATCGCATAACCAATTTGCATTACATTGGCCACGTTGGCCTCAATGTTGCAAGTAACTGATGGATTAGAAGTGGAGCCACTAAGGATTGACATAATAAGAAAATCAGCTTATTGTATGCTGGTAAAAGAAGAATTTGATGGAGAGCCGTGGTACCATGATATCAAAATTATCTTTTGAAAAGAGACTTTCCTGAAGGATGTTAAGTAGGAGACCGAAGATATATAGCCAAGATAGCAGTAAATTCTTCCTCAGTAGACAAACTTTATACAAAAGGTCATTTGACTCCACTCTGTTAAGGTGTATAAATGCTAAAGAATCAAATACTCTCATGAGGAAAATCCATGAAGGTATATGCAGCCTACACATGAATGGCCATCTCATCGCTGGAAAGATTATATGGCTTGGTTATTATTGGATGACCATCGAATTAAATTGTAATCAACATGTTAGGTAATGCCACTAATGTCAAGTGTATGGCGATAAGATTAATGCGCCCTAAACAAACTTCATCAAATGTCTGAAGCTTGGCCTTTTTCTATGTGGGGAATAGACATGATAGGGCCTATCAATCCAACAGCTTCAAATGGTCATTGCTTCATTCTAGTTGCAATTGATTACTTCACGAAATGGATAGAAGTCAGCTCTTACACGAATGTCACTGTAAGGAGTGTGGCGAGATTTATCAAGAGATATATAATTTCTCGATATGGTACCCCATGAGCAATCATCATGGACAATGGGTCTAATTTAAACAACAAGATTGTAGACAATTTGCTGGATCACTTTAGCATTCGACATCTTAATTCTTCTCTTTACCACCCATAAATGAATGGAGCAGTAGAAGTGGCAAATAAGAATATTAAGAAGATTTTGGCTAAGACTGCCGAGAATTACAAGGATTGGCATCAAAGACTACCATTTGCCATAATGGCATATCGAACTTTGATTAGAACTTCTACAGGGGCAACTCCTTATGCTTTGGTATATGGGATGGAAGTTGTCCTGCCTGTAGAGATAGAGGTTCCATCTTTGAGAATATTTTCAGAAGTTAAACTCTCTAAGCAAGAATGGGTCAAACACAGATGTAAACAACTAAATCTAATAGACAAGAAGCGTCTTAGATCAATCTGTCATGGCCAGAGTTACCAGAAAAGGGTGGCCAAGTCGTTTAACTGGAAAGTTAAACCTTGAAGTTTCAAGTTGAATGACTTGGTGGCAAAGAAGACTCTATTGAATGCCGCAAGCAAGTTTTTCCCGAACTACGAAGGCCCTTATGTTGTCAAGAAAATCCTCATGGGAGGGGCATTAATTCTTGTAAATTCTGAAGGAGAATAATTGGGATATCCTGTAAACTCAGATGCTGTGAAGAAATATTATCCTTGAAATGAAATTAGATGATGATCACTTGATCTTCGCCAAAATGATTTGAGTCACCATAGCGGTCATTACATAAGCATATCATGCATCCATGCATACATGGCATGTGTTATGTTTTGCAAGATTCCAACAAATGAACTCATAATCAAACTCGTTCAAATGGAACCAGAAGAAACTAGTCCCTGACGCATAAAATCAAGTGATATGTATATGTTCCATCAAGTGTAAAAATATCTTTCACTTATTAGAATTTCTATTCTCTTCATATAGGAATGCCTAATGAAGACAGAATACAGTAACAGAGAAATACTGTAAAATTTCTCACGTTCCTGTAAGAGAGAAGGAATAAAAAATGAGCATTCATATGGTTGAACATAAGAATGAACCATGCTTTCAAAAGACGAATTTCCAACGCTTGTTGCACACATGTTATGATTAGATGTTATCCAGGCATAACTGAAATATACATGGTGCATCATTAAATCCCTGTGAGGCGAAATGTCTGGAGAAAAACAAAATGATTTTTTCAAAGCAGAGTTGTTTAGGCTATCTAGCAGGAATGTTCCTTCGAATAAGAGGCAAGCCTAATCCAAACACGTTCTACACACACCGAAGAGATAAGAGGAGTGTAAGGATAGATGAGCCTGAATCCAAGGATGTAAAGGCTATTCGCATCGATTAAATGGATTGGGATGACAGAGACATTCATTCTTCACCATAAACACTATAGGTAATCATTAACGAACCCTTGAATGGTGATCTTTATTCCTTAACCCTGTGAAGAACCACCCCACATTGCAGTCATGTAGAAATAGTCCAGTGGCTTGGAAAGGTAAATGGTTATAAATCATTTTGCTCAGACTAACATCAATCTCCGTGTGTTGATATGCATTGATCCAGGGGCCATAAGATGACGAAAAGGCGTTCATTTCTCTATCCTATATACTTATACCCATTGCATAGCCAATTTGAGCCTACATATTTGTTTTATGTATTCTCATTGGTGATCATTGCACAGCACCAAGACGAAGGTGGCAAAGACACTCACGGACAGAGAAGTCTAAGAAGTAGGAGCAACATGAGATTTTCAAAGTAAAATGTTCAGTCAGGATGAGACTCAAATTACATACCTTACATGATCATCAGTTCCTAGGAAAAAGAAAGGAAAAGACGAGATAGAAAAAGAGAAAAAGTCGAATCTCTATGTATTAAAAAGAGATAAAAAGCCCAACAAGAGTAGGGTTGATCCATAGTGAAATGTTGGCAAGCCGTAAGAGTGATTTTGGGGGAACACTAAGGGATTACTGGATACCTCAACCCCCAACAAATTATGAAGTGAAGAAGAATCCTCAGGAATTCTACATTAAAAGGTCACCCCTCGAATGGAATCATAGCCAACTGCCAAAAATAATAAACAATGTCTTTAGAAGATTATACCAATTTCTCAAGGCATGTGGTATCAAGAAGACTAAAGTTGCTATTCAAAGAATCATCAATCAGGGACAAAACAGAAGACTGGTCGACAATGATCAGCAATGTCAAACCCTTTGTGATTTCGAGCAAAAAACAAACCTTTTTCGGTCCCCAATCCTACCAGCATTACAACCCTTCGTAGTCTTTTCCGACTAAGACGCCTAGGTTAATGTGTACTTTAGCTCAAAGAAGTACGAGCAAGATTATTTCTTTCTCATTTTGCAAGGTTCTTGACTTGTAAACTCGAAGCAAATGGAGAAAATTTTCTTTCAAACGACCTGACTCAAAGAATGAGTCCCCCTTAGAAATCCTGTCCATGCCCAACACTATGGTCTCAAAAAGACCTCTCGATTTATTGGAATGTATGCGCAGCAAATGGCCCCGAAACCTTAGGTGTAGGTTATTAGCAGATTCGAGTGCTTTCTTTATAAAAGACCAAAGTCGAAGAATCCGCGAGAAGCCCTCTTCAGCGGAGACGTTCCAATAAAATGCTTAAAAATAAGCTTTGTTGGAAGCTTCAAATTGTTTGATCCAAAATTTTTCTTATAGGGATTTCTGATCATATTTGCATGCTTCAAGATGTCTTGGATAACCTCCAGCATCATAAATCATTTTGCATAATTGCATAGGTCAAAGCAAAGCTTTATCTGCATTATAAATGTCATTGCCTCGATAAAACTGATATCTTTTCAATGAGAAATGAACTCTCGGGTTTAAACTTCTATAAGACTCATGGCAATCTCAAGTCAAAGAAGAATACCTTGCTCAATAATGAAGAGCTTCAAAATTATTTTTATGTAAGATTTCAGGTTTGAACTTTCTGCAGGATACTTGAAAATCCCATAATAGCACCTCACGTATCAAGAGGACAATTTTCAGATTTAGCTTTCTGTAAGATTTTAGGTAATTCCTAAATCTCATAAGAATCTTGTTAAAAAAAGTTTTGCAAGTTTGAACTTTCTACAAGATATTTAGATTCCCCAAATCCCAGAATGATGCTTTGCATGTCGAGAAGACAATCTTTTGAACAAGCTTTCTGTGAGGTTCTAGGTAACCCCTAAACCACAGGATAGCCCCCTTTGTAAAACCTAAGAGTTAGGTATACCTCATTTATATAAGCCCTCGTTGATTCCTCAAGGTGTAGGATCAGCCTAGTCTTCGACAAACCCTAAAGAACGGGTACGTCACCTTTAGGTTCCTGGTGGATAGGAAGCCTATTTTTTGACAAAATCCTAAAGAACGGGTGCGTCACCTTTAGGTTCCTGGTGGATATGAAGCCTATTTTTCGACAAACCCTAAAGAACGGGTGCGTCATCTTTAGATTCCTGATAGATAGGAAACCTACTTTTCGGCAAAACCTAAAGAACAGGTACGTCATCCATAGGTTCCTAATAGAAAGGAATCCTATTCATGGCATGATCCTCCATACGAATCAAAACTTTGGACAATCACTAAAGAATTGGTGCGTCATCCTTAGATTCCTGTCAGATAAGAATCCCATTTTGGTTTGACCTACTATACGGGCTAGAGTTTAACTGTCATAGGATACTCAAGAGACTAGTCCCTAGGTATTTACTTAAATCCACCACATACCTCACGTGCCACACAAGCATCAAGCAGGGGAGCAACAAGTAAGCATCTCTACTCCATCTCTCTCTCACATCAGCAAAAACGGAATGAGAAAAGCGTTCACCAGTAGGACAAGAAAGATTGTATGTTATGATTCGTTTTTCTTTTTCCCAGCCGAGTCGATCTAGACTCAAGTGTCGCCTATCTATGAGTGAAACCTCTCGCGAGATTGGCATAGGTGGATTAATCCAATTTGACTTTTTGAGTCTTCAATTTCACAATTTTTCAAATTGCAATTGAGGACAAATTTGGGGCTTTTGTAGAAATTGACATGAACTTTTGGGTAAAATCACATTTTTAGATAATATTCAAGTCCTAAGTTCGATTTTTAGGTTTAATTGCAAAAATTCCCCATCAAATTGTGATCAATTTTGAAAAATCAAGTCAGAATCGATTTTGACCTGTCAGACCACCCTGTCGAACCGGTTTGCTACAGTATCGTCTTCTTCCCATGACTCTTGCGCAGATGAACATTGCAAGGCCGAATTTTGATGGTGAAATTGATCGACCAATCGATTGCAATTGAAGACACACTGGTGGGGTGTAATTTTTCAGGCCATTTCACGTCGATTGAGACCAAAATCGCGACCAACGATCGTCGGGGGAAGGCGAAATCGACCGGTCAACATTCACATAGCGGCTTAATTTAACGTCTACTCGTGCACGCCGGAAGACCATTTGAGTTTGATGGAGTTGCATGTCGTCACCGTCGCCGTTTGGACCAAATGGCACGCACGATCACGTGCCATTTCAAGCCGGTATACACCCCCCGAATGGGCACCAAAATAAAGAATGGTATATGGCCTTTGGGGACTGATTCTTGAAGGGAGGGAGGTTCATTCGATTGGGAGAAGAGAACAAAATAAAGAGAGAGAAGAAAGAGAGAGAGAGTATGTGTGACATTTTGAATCCTGACCCTTTCGAGGTCGTTGAATGGAAGAATATCGATCGATGTGTTTCTGTTGTAACTCGCTCGAAGTTGGCCACTCCCGAGTTAACTGACCAAAAGGGAAAGACTAATGAGGAGTCGGGTACGTAGACTTGGGAAATTTGAACGAGAAATGGCACTTTGACCATAAGGATTGTCAAGAGAATATTTTGGGCCAATAGAGATTGATCTAGGAACGATCGTGGAATGACTTGTTAGCGTTATACGTTGGGACGCGGGTGATTCCGCTTAACCAATGTGTAATTTGCGACAATTTCCTAAATCAGATTCCAATGATCAGAAACGCAGGAGCTAGCGATAAACCCGTGCAATCACATGACAATCAAAGTCACCACGACATGAGAAATCCTAAAGTCGATACGCGTAGCGCCTGCAATAGTCGCCCGTCAGTTTGAGATAAACTGGGATTACAATCGACGAGAACTCAACATGAATTTGACCTCAGAATTGGGTATCGGACATTAAGGAATTCCAACATTGGAAGAGAATTGGATGTCGCCTCATCGAGGGCAATTTAAATTAAAAGTGAGATTTTGAACGGAAAGTGCGAAATGATCATTTTGCTCCTCAAGGATATTCTTTCTTTTAAGAGCAAGCAAGGGCATTTTAGTCATTTATTTTCCCCTGTGATGACCAAAATTTGGAGGGAACTTTGATCAATTTAGTTTCTTGATATTTTGATAGAGAAAAGACAAGCCTACTAATTCAGACTTAGGGATCTAGGTTAGCATTAATTTCAAGTCATTTCCCTACCTACCATTCCTCTCTCTCTCCTTATCTTGGGGACTAAGAAAATCAAGAAGACCTCTCTCTCTTAATTTTCTTCAGCCCTCTCTCTCTTCACTTTCTCTTTCTTTTCTTCTTCTTCTTCCTTGTCTCTCTCTCGCCATCACCAGCTCGCTGCCCTGCTCTGGCCAGTCCACTATTTCAGCCATAAATTTGTCGTTCGATATCGAATTGAGGTAAAGCCATCGCCATCGGAAAGCTTATCATCTTGTCGTTCTAATAAGATATAATAATCTCAATTTGACCGAGCCATTTTTCTCGTAGTTCTATTTGAGTGGGCAAAGGTCAGGCTAGTCGGGACCTGACTTGGTTTGGGAAGGGGTCTTCGTTCGCCCACTTTAAGGGCTCGATTGCTTCCAAAATTTCGATGAGATCCTCTAGACTCTTAGTTTAGGATTTGAGAAAATTATTTTTGAGAATTGGTCGGAGAAAGAATGGATTTTGAAGTTGGTTTTGTGTGAAATTCCAAGGCATTTATGTTCGCTTGCTGACCTTGAGAAATCGAAGTTGTTCGAAGAGCTTTGGACCATCGCCTTGTTGTGAATTGCTTGGTAAGACCCTTAGAGATGTTGTATGATGTGTTGGCAAGGAGATTTGGCAAAGAATTGGAGTTTAGAAGTTTTTGAACGGCTAATTTGAGGTGAAAATCGAGAACCGTGTAAATCTGTTCCTAGCGCGCACTAATTTTAAAATGGCTAGTTCTAGATTGTCCGATATCCGAATTCAACTTCGTTTTCGCTCACATGTCCGTAAGACCTTGAAGAATAAGTTTATAAAATTATATTTCTCAAAAGGTTAACATATAAATACTAGTTAATTTGAGAATGAAACTAGTCGTGGAAGGCCAAGAGTGGATAGCTTGGTGCCGCGACGATGCGTCGATTGTTTTATGGAATTGCTTGTCCTAAGCTCGAGGTAAATTATGTCTAAACCTTTATTAGGATGTTAGGTTACTAAAGGACAAATATTTGAGTTGGAATTAAAGGTTTTACGGATTGATTATGTAAGAGGCGCGAGGAAACTTAATTCTACCCTGTTTTGATGAATTGAACTTGAGTGATTCCACGGCATGAAACTTTTGAAATTGAGGTTGAATTGAGGAGTCTAATCTAGTCATGGAGTGTGGTTTGACCTTTGGGCATGTTTTGTGAAAATATTGAGGGCCTATGACTAAGTCAAGCGTGAGTTTCATGAATTAATCGTAATCATTGAATTTCCTGAGGCATTACTTGAATTTATATGTGCTTGACTAAGAAATTTATGATTTGAAACATGTTGTGTCCAGTGACGGTCGTTTGAAAGGAATGCCTCGAGTAGGCGATGAACTGCTTGATTTCCTGAGTTGTTATGGAATAATGAATTTTGAGGCATGAATTGTTTTCTTTAAATGAAAATCTGAGACTTTCTATAATTAAAATTTTTATGAATAAAATGGCGTGTGGGATCGTCGAGAAAATGATATATGCACTGGCGTATGGGATCGCCAATAACTTATGGGATCGCCGAGAAATTATATTTTTGCTAACATATTAGGAGAGAGTTACTCACATTTGACTGACGAGGTCGTGCGACTAGAGAGTCCGATATTTACATGATTCATCTCGATTGAACATGGGCGTCGAGAGTCGTATGGTGACCGAATCATCACTTGGTCCGGATGCGAGAGTCTCATATGGAGACTGAATCATCTCGCAACCCCAAAATGGTGGTCCCAAGATGGGCGGATGGAAAGATCGATTTTTCGAAAAAATCAAGCATGATTTTTGATAAATTGAATATGCCTCATGATTTGATGATTTGCCTAAAGTATGGAAGTTTGCCTCACGAGTTTTAAGTTGACCTCATGAGTTAAAAATGGCCCTAAAAGGGCGTGATAGAAAAGGATATGTTTTCTAGAAATTCATGAAATGGAATTAGAAATATCCTCATGTTTCGAAATGGCATCGAGTACTTGCTTTTGATTGAAAACCCTATCATTGTATGAAGCTTAGATTTGTTATGATTTATGATTGAGTTAAGATGATTTGAAGGTACTGAAATGCCAAGTTTTGACAAATACCCTATTTTACCATGCTAAAGATTTTATCCCAAAATACCCATTTTTCAAAAGTGTCAGAAGGTACTGGCAGCCTAGTTTAGGGTTAGGTTTGACTTACTGAGATTATATATCTTACCCCGTCGTCGGATAACATTTTTCAGGTCCCAGACGAAGGAAACCCGTGATTGCCATGGATTGGCATCGGATGAAGTCACTGGAAGAAACGGTTATGTATCCTTTCATGACCTTAGGGTTGTAATGATGAAATTTGAGGATTTAGAATTGTAACCTCTACAATATGATCGATCTTTATGAAAGGTGTACCCTTTTTGTCATAAGTCATCTTATTGTTTTATTTGTATTAGGTTGTTTCACACTTCTGTATGCATGTATCATTTGGAAGTTCTGAATAGTTAAGGCTGATGGATCTTGGAAGATCATTAAAGGTAACGGCGTAGGTGGGATGCTCGCGACCCGCCGGGCTCGAGGCATGACATAAAGAGCTCACCTTCCATCACCGTTGTCGAAGGTTGGAGCTCGAATTGGAGAAGCATTGGTTAGGCTCTTTTAAGCCAAACCGAAGCTTCTGAGGGTCACCGGAGGCTTGCCTAAGGTAGTAGGAGTCGATCGCCACCAGCTAGGCCGCCTATAATTCCGGAAAAGGTGAGTTCAATTTTTGAGCTTTCATACTATGCTTTAATGGCAAAACTCGATTTCGATCATGATTCTTTGAGTTAGAGTAGGCATTTTACTCTTCAAGCATCACTAACTATCATTAAATCTTCATTTTGCATTAACCATGCTTGAATACTTCGAATCGAGTCTTCAAACTCAACCTCCATTGTCGAACATTGTTGAATGTCACCTAATCGAATCTTGGCCCCGCGAGCTCAATCGGAGCTCGAGGTAACTGCTCTGAACTCTAGTATAACCTTCTCTGTAAGCCAATTTGCTTGATACGCCATGAATTGCATGTATGGAGTCGCCATAATCGACCTGGTTCGAGCTTGCCTATGCTTTATCCTATGGATAAAATGCCTTGATTCTGATATATGTGAAACTAGAGAAGTAGATGAGTCAAACGAGATTAGTTTCAGGTCAATTGGTATAGGTTTAGTTGTCGATCGGCGCCGGAGAAGTCTCGACCGTCTATTCCGTCGGGGTCAAGAGGTTGAAGACAAAGCTGATGTAGCAGGTCAAGAGTTAACATCTTAAGTGTCGTCTCATGATAGGTCCACGTGTTTGACTAGTCAGCTAAGCCGTTGGAGTCGAAAGTTAGTCTGTTAGGCGATCTGACGGTCTAGGTTAGGCCACGTGTGGGCTTGGTGACCGTCGGATCAGTTTTAAATTTGTGGTTTAATAAAAAATCAATTTTCGAAAATAAAAATAATTCAGCAGATCGGACGGTCGAGGAATAGCAGTGTCTTTTGATCGCGACCGTAGAATCAAGTAATCAGATTTAACGACTAATGTTCAATCGATTTTTGATCAGGGTCATAGGTCTTAGTCAACTAATCCAGTGGTCATGGAATAACCATGTGGTTCAACAGGGGTCGTCGGATTAAATCTGAATAATCGAAAAATAAAAAATGTGGAACCACGTCGTTTTGGAGCTTAATGTCTCGCGGGTATGGATTTGGGCCGAGTTCCGACTCGAGTGGGTCAAGTAGACCTGGTTCGAATCATTTTTTTATATAATTAAAAATAAAAAAATCAGAAAAATCATGAAAAATTCTAAAAAAAAATGTGAGAAAATTCTAGAAAATCCCAGAAAATTAAGAAAAATTATGGGAAATCTAGATACTCCAGAAATCCCCAAAAATCGAGAATGACCACAAACAACCGGTCAATTTCATTTTAAGGATTTTTTTTATATGTTCTTTTGAAAATTGACGATATTACCCTTTAGGGGTAAATCACATATGTTTGGTAGATGAGATAAGTTACGAATGCCAAGATAAGAACTAGGATCAATCAGGTGACCAATTCTTATTGTGACATTTTGATTTTTCCTGTCATTTCGAGACTTATTAATGAGAATATATCTAACGATGTATTTCAGTCGTATCTCGCTAGGATCTGATTAATCTCGAGTTAACTTATCAAAAGGGGAAGGCTAACGCGAGACAAGGTACGTAGACCTAGGAAACTCAAATAGGAAATGACATTTTGATCATAAGGATTGTTGAGGGGACATTTAGAGTCATAAAAGGTCGATCTAAGAACAATTAAGGAATGCATTGCCAGCGTTACACGATTGGAGCGCGAGTGATGCCGCTTAATCAATGTATAATTTGTAAAATTTTCCTAAATCGAACGATGACGATCGAGACCATCGGAACTAGTAATAGACCCTCGCAATTACATGACAACCAAAGTCGCCATGTATTGACGAGCCCTAAGTGTGATATGAATCACACAGTCGATACGCGTAGAGTCTGCAAAAGGCGCCCGTCAGTTCGGGATAGGCTAGAATTCCATCTGATAGAGAAATGATTCAGGGACTGGTCTCAAGATTAGAAAATGGAGAATAAAGAATTCCAACATTATAATTGGATTGGCCATTGCCTCATCAAAGAAATTTTGAATTAGAAAAATGACTTTCAGGACGTCGACGGTAAAATTATCATTTTGCCCTTTAAGTCTTGGCTTGCTTTAATAAATGGAGAAGGGCATTTTGGTCTTTGACCATACCCTATAGGCTGTAGAAAATTAAGAAAAATAATAGCCCTTGGATGAAGACTTGATTGACATATGGACAAGTGTCAATGGATGGTGCATGAGCATTAATTAAAGAAATTTTAACCTACCATTCTATCAAGTTGACCAAGCCATTTGTGTATACACCCTTTCTCCCTCTTCCCTTCAACCGAACACTCCACAACCATCATCATCATCTTCTTCTTCTTCATCTTCTTCACCAAGAGCTACTCTCGCCATAACAATTCTGCCCGTCTCCATCGCTGCTGTCGAACGCCACTTTCGACCACCACCTGAGCTTGAGCTGACCACCAGCGTCTTTCTCAGCCTCTTGCCAACCAGCTCCAACTTGAATCAAGTCATTTGACCCACTGAGGAGCTCCAGCCAACCATTTTTCCGAGAGTCGACGAAAACCGTCACAACAGGAGGTAACCTGTTGTTTAGACTCCGTAGGACCTCGAATCGTTTGATTCTTTTGACCAAATTTTGTGGACATCAAGGGCACATGTATACTGAGTTGTGGTAAAAATTTGGGCTGAGTTTTATAGAGATTTGATGATGAAATCGCATCGCCTTTGATGGACAGAAACTGATCGGCGGTAAGCTTGGAGGAATCGGCGCCATTCGTGGACCATTTGACGTCGCCTTGAGCTCAAATTTTCGGTGAGGCTTCCCAACTCCTAGAACTACATGTTAGCAAGTAAATTAGTAGATAAATTGAGGATTTAGGATGGTTTATGGGCTGATTAGTTGAGATATGCACAGAACCAAAAATGCTCTGTTTCGGTTCTATGCATATCGAATCTTGTGGGGGCTGTTAGTGATGGAGTTGAGTTCCAATTTCATTGTTGAGGCTTATGAGGATGTCAATCGATATGTCAATGAGGAATATGCTTGTTGAATTGACGAATTGGGTGAATTTCCTTAGGTGCACGGCTGACTTGTTCTTGGACCATTAGAACCAAAGCATTGGTGTGCTTAAAGGAGGGTTTTTGCTAATGTAATCTTGAAGTAAGGGGTTTCTAAACCTTGGCTAGGAGGATTGGACTCGATTGGGTAAATTGGTTGCGAATTAGACTAGTTCTTGGGAATTAGGGTGTGATTGTCCAATATGCATCCTCGTGAGGAGTCGATGGCTTGAACGCTTGTTGAATGTTTGTGTCGTGAATTGATTGCCTCTTGTGGTGATGAGATTGATTGCCTCAAATGTCGTAGATATCTAGTTCGATGCATGAATTTGTACTCGATCATGAAGTTTAAATTGAAATAACGTCTAGCATGTTTGGAACTGATAATACCCTGAGGCGTTGAGACGCGGGGTCAAATGGATTGATACCCTAAGGGGTTGAGATGCGGGGTTGTGTCAAATTGTGCCCTGATGCATTGAGACGCGAGGTTGAAATAGCTAACGTCTTAATGCGTTGAGACGCGGGACGAAATTTGTTATGTGGCGACATAGGCCTGGAATGAAATTGAAAACCTGATGTGTTTACGTGGGTTTGTCAATGGGATGTTCTGAGGCATAATTACGCAGACCGAGCCTGAGGCGTTCTAAACGCGGGTGTGAATCGATGGAGGCATGGAAAGGTGGAAGGTGTTACTTGACTCGGTAACGCGTGCTTGAATTGAACGAGAGATATGATGCCTTGATTGCGTGCTTGACACTAGTTTGTATCAATATGTTGTTTAATGATTGCTAAATGCTTCATGTGGTTGTTTGGGCCTTTTGTTCACGATTGCATTCACCTGAGTGTACAGTCAGCCTAACCTAGGGTTAGGACCTATTTTACTGAGATGTGAATCTCACCCCGTTGGGGGACCACATTTTCAGATCCTAGGCCGTGAGATGTTGCCGATCAAACTAGGTGACACGAAGGAGATGTCCACGTATTTTGAAGAGTTCCCGGACGAACAAGGAACAGTGTACGTTAGGAAGTGTACTGTGGCTTGGGTCGATGAGGGTGGAAAGAGCTGGTAGCCTCATAGATTCGAGGCTTGGTTTCGGAGGGTAGGGAAAGTTACTACTGGACCACTAAAGCCCACCGAGGTACCCCGTGGGGTAATCCTTAGTTAGTGTCATCCCACTCGGGATTCTTTAGAGGTCAAGGGGTCAGCAGCTGATTCAAGGAACATTCTCCAGAGGACCCCAACCTTGAAAGACACCGACGAGGTCATTGAGATCGAAGCTACCGAGGACGACCTGGTAGAGTAGTCAGCAGACGAGACGTTAGAGGATACAATGGAGGTACGCTCGGAGACTTTCTCGAAGTACGAGCCTACCGAGGACATCGAGGAGACTGACGACTCCAGTAGCTCGACCTAGGGGTCCCCGTTTTCTGGACTATTATTTTACTGATGACCTCGATGGTTCGTTTTCTTTTGGAGATGTTAGTAGTTGTCTTTTGAGCTGGTCCTGTCACCCTTACCGACTAGCGAGATTAGTCTACCAGCGTTTTGTAAGAACTCGTGGGAAGTTATGTATAAATGTAATTATGGTGTTCTCGCTATCCAAGTCCCCGCTAATGTTTATACGGAGAAATTTATGATATCGCTTCCGCATGCGAATGATTGATTTTTATGCATATCTCGAAATACTTGAATCTTGGAATGCTTGAGAGTTTACTTGCAGGGAGTCGCACACCTATGCTCAGGACGCGGGGCGTGACATCCCGACTCGCTTGGTATCAGAGCAAAGTCAGCTCGATCCAAAGTTGATTGAGAATTGCAGTAATAAGGAGGATTAAGTTGGGACAGGATGGGTAGCGAAACCTTAGGAAACTTGTTAGAATAAGGCACGAAATGCATGGCATATGACTTGGCGCATGTGATTGGCATTTGGTCTTGACAGGATTGCGGTGATTTATGAGGTTTAAATTTCATGTTAAGCGCTGAAAGTCATTTTTGGGTTTTGGTCTGTTGAGTAAATGAGCATGGCTAGTTAGGTGAGCCATTGAAGTGGACGGAATGGGGTAATGGCCGTGGACTGTTTAGTGAAGTGCCTTTGGAATTAGTTGTGTGGAAGGTCGTTATGTTATGACTGTGTCTGTTAAGGTATAGTTTGGTAGCTCTGGATTTGGTTGGACGAATGAGTTACTAACCCTTTAGTGGAATTATGGTGGTCCAGGCCTAGCGAAAGCATACAAAAATGAGTAATCCGTCTAGAAGACCTGAAAGACGTAGGAGTAGAGCCTCTAGTTCGAGGCCACCCGTGGAGGAAGACCCGAGGATGGATGAAGTGTTGAGAGCACTAGAAAGGATTGACGACCTCATCGATAGGCAGACCCAAGATAGGGATGCTGCTATAACTCAAGCGGTGGGAGCCGCAATAGTCGCTGTCAACAACAATGACGGTAATAATGGACGGATAAGTGTGAAAGGAGTTTCCAAGAGCTCAAGCATCGGTCGACAACCGCACCGGTATTGACGTTTCCATCAAGACTCGGAGGCTATGAGATATACAGCGATGCTTCGCTAAAGAGACTAGGCTATGTGATAATGCAACATGGAAGAGTGGTTGCCTATGCGTCCCGACAACTGAGACCGCATAAGATGAACTACCCGACTCATGATTTGGAATTGGCAACAATCATCTTTGCTCTGAAGATCTGGAGGCATTATTTGTGTGGCGAGAAATTTCAGATTTGTACGGATCACCAGAGCCTGAAGTATCTATTTTCCCAAAATGAACTAAACATGAGGCAGCGTCTATGGATGGAGCTGCTTAAGTATTATGATTGTGACATATTATATCATCCTGGGAAAGCGAACTAAGTCGCGGATGCGCTCAATCGGAAATCGAGTATCGCTTGTCTACTAGTAAAAGGATGGTCATTATTTGAAAATTTGAGGGATTCTGAATTCAGATTGGAAGTCTGTTAGTTATCCAGTTTGATGGCCACATTGAGAATAGAACCTGAGATCAAGGAAAGGATAAAAGCTTTATAGTCTACGGACTCGGAAATTCAGAAAATCTTAGAGATGGATGCTACGAAGAGGAAACCAGAGTTCTAAGTATTAGAAGATGGAATTTTGAAGTTTCGGGGGCGTCTATGCATACCAAAGGACGAAGAACTTAGAGAAAGGATTTTATTGGAGGCTCACAAAAGCAATTATAGTATCCACCCAAGTAGCACGAAAATGTACCAGAACTTACGTCAGCACCACTGGTGGAACGGGATGAAGGTAGATGTAGCCAAATATGTGGCAAAGTTCTTGACATGCCAACAGGTAAAGGTACAACACTGTAAACCCTGTGGATTGTTACAGCCGTTGGAGATCCATGAATGGAAATGGGAGCACGTGAATATGGATTTTGTGATGGGACTACCAAGGAGCCAGAGAGGCCACGATTCTATTTGGGTAGTCGTGGATAGGTTGACCAAGTCTGCACTCTTCATTCTTGGGCGAAAGGATTTCGTGATGGACAGATGTGCCAAATTGTATATGCGACAGATAGTAAGGCTACATGGAGTACCCGTGACGATCATGTCGGACAGAGTATCCTATGTAGAAAAGCTAGTCAGGATCGAAGATCGAAAGGAGAAGATTCTAAGGAATAAGACAATTCCATTAGTCCAAGTTGTTTGGAAGCACCATGGAACCGAAGGAGTTACGTGGGAAAGCGAGGAAACGATGAGGCATCAATACCCCCATTTGTTTGAGTAACTGGGTTTATTGTAAATTTCGAGGACTAAATTTTTGTAAGAGGGGAAGAGTCGAGACATTCTAATTTTTCCTGTCATTTCGAAACTTATTAATGAGAACATATCTAACGATGTATTTCAGTTGTATCTCGCTTGAATCTGATCAATCTTGAGTTAACTGACCAAAAGGGGAAGGCTAACACTAGGCAAAGTACGTGGACCTAGGGAACTCAAATAGAAAATGACAATTTGACCATAAAGATTGTCGAGGGGATGCCGCTTAACCAATATATAATTTGTAAAATTTTCCTAAATCGAACGATAACGATCGAGACTGTCGGAACTAGTAATAGACCCTCGCAATTACATGACAACCAAAGTCGCCATGAATTGGCGAGCCCTAAGTGCGATATGAATCATAAAGTCGATACACGTAACGTCTGCAAAAGCCGCACGTCAGTTCGAGATAGGCTAGAATTACATCTGACAGAGAAATGATTTAGAGACGAGTCTCAAAATTAGAAAATGGAGAATCAAGAATTCCAACATTATAATTGAATTGGCCATCGCCTCATCGAAGAAATTTTGAATTAGAAAAATGACGTTCCGAACGTCGATGATAAAATTACCATTTTGCCCCTCAAGTCTTGGCCTTGCTGTAATAAATGGATAAGGGCATTTTGGTCTTTGACTACACCCTATAGGATGCCGAAAATTAAGAAAAATAACAGCTCTTGGATGATGACTTGATTGACATATCGATAAGTGTCAATGGATGGTGGATGAACATTAATTAAATAACTTTTAACCTACCATTCTATCAAGTTGACCAAGCCATTTGTATATACACCCTCTCTCCCTCTTCCCTTCAGCCGAACATTCCACAACCATCATCATCTTCATCTTCTTCACCGAGAGCTGCTTCCGCCCCACCGATTCTGCCCGCCTCTATCGCCGCCGTCGATCGCCACTTCCGGCCACCACCTGAGCTCGAGCCAACCACCAGCATCTTCCTCAGCCTCTTGCCAACCAGCTCCAACTTGAATCAAGTTATTTGACCCACTAAGGAGCTCCAACCAACCATTTTTCTCGAGAGTTGACAGAAATCGTCGCAGCTGGAGGTAAGCTGTTGTTTAGACTCTGTAAGCCTCGAATCATTTGAATCTTTCGGTCAAATTTTGTGAAAATCAAGGGCACGTGTATATTAAGTTGTGGTAAAAATTTGGGCTGAGTTTGATAGAGATTTGATGATGAAATAGTGTCGCCTTTGATGGACAGAAACTGATCGACAGTAAGCTTGGAGGAACCGATGCCGTTCGTGAACCATTTGACGTCGCCTTGAGCTCAAATTTTCAGTGAGGCTTCCCAACTCCTAAAACTACATGTTAGCAAGTAAATTAGTGGATAAATTGAGGATTTATGATGGTTTATGGACTGATTAGTTGAGATATGCGCAGAACAGAAAATGCCCTATTTCGGTTCTGTGCATACCAAATCTTATGGGGGTTGTTGGTGATGGAGTTGAGTTCCAATTTTATTGTTGAGGCTTATGAGGATGTCAATTGATATGTCAATGAGGAATATGCTTGTTGAATTGATGAATTGAGTGAATTTCCTTAGGTGCACGACTGACTTGTTCTTGGACCATTAGAACCGAAGCATTGGTGTGCTTAAATGAGGGATTTTGTTGATTTAATCTTGAGGTAAGGGGTTTCTAAACCTTGGCTAGGAGGATTGGACTCGATTGGGTGAATTGATTGCGTATTAGGGTAGTTCTTTGGAATTAGGGTGTGATTGTCCAATGTGCGTCCTTGTGAGGAGTCGATGGTTTGAACGCTTGTTGAATGTTTGTGCCATGAATTGATTGCCTGTTATGAGTAATGAGATTGATTGCCTCGCATGCCCTAGATATCTAGCTCAATGCATGAATTTGTACTCGATCATGAAGTTTAAATTGAAATAACGTCTAGCATGTTCGGAACTGATGATACCCTGAGGCGTTGAGACTCGGGGTCGTATGGATTGATACCCTGAGGCGTTGAGACACAGGGTTCTATGGAATTGTGCATTGATGCGTTGAGACGAAGCGTTGAAATGGCCAATGTCCTGATACATTGAGACGCGGGATAAAACTTGTTATGTGTCGACACAAGCCTGGAATGAAATTGAAAGCCTAATGCGTTTACGCGGGTTTGTCAATGGGATGGTCCGAGGCGTAATTACACGGACCGAGCCTGAGGCGTTCTAAATGCCAGCGTGAATCAATGAAGGCCTGGAAAGGTGGAAAGTGTGAGCTGACTCGGTAATGCGTGCTTGAATTGAACGATGAGATATGATGCCATGATTACGTGCTCGACGCTAGTCTGTATCTATATGTTGTTTAATTGCTGCAGAATGCTTTATGTGGTTGCTTATGCCTTTTGTTCACGATTTCACTCACTTGAGTGTACAGTCAGCCTAACCTAGGGTTAGGACCTGTCTTACTGAGATGTGAATCTCACCCCGTTGCGGGACCACATTTTCAAATCCTAGGCCGTGAGAATGTTGTTGATCAAACTAGGTGACACGAAGGAGATGTCCGCATATTTTGAGGAGTTTCCGGACAGATAGAGAATCGTGTATTTTAGGAAGTGTATAGTAGTCTGGGCCGATGAGGGTGGAAAGAGTTGGAAGCCTCATAGGTTCGAGAATTGGTTTTTGAGGATAGGGGAAGTTAATACTAGACCACTGAAGCCTACCGAGGTACCCCGTGGGGTAATCCCTAGTTGGTGTCATCCCACTCGAGATTCTGTGGAGGTCGAGGGGTCAGTAGCTAGTTCGAGGAACATTCTTGAGAGGACCCCAACCCTGGAAGACACCGACGAGATCATTGAGATCGAAGCTACCGAAGACGACTTGGTGGAGCAGTCAGCGGATGAGACGATGGGGGATATAGTGGAGGTACGCTCGAAGACTTTCTCAGAGTACGAGCCTACCAAGGACGCTGAGGAGACTGATGACTCCAGTAGCTCGACTTAGGGGTCCCCGTTTTCTAGACTGTTATTTTGCTGATGACCTTGATGGTTCGTTTTCTTTTGGAGATGTTAGTGGTTGTCTTTTGAGTCGGTCCTGTCACCCCTACCGACTAGCGAGATTAGTCTACCAGCGTTTTGTAAGAACTCATTGGAAGTTATGTATAAATGTAATTATGGTGTTCTCGCTATCCAATTCCCTACTAATGTTTGTACGGAGGAATTTATGATATTGCTTCCGCATGCGAACGATTGATTTTTATGCATCTCTCAAAATACGTAAATCTTGGGACGCTCGAGAGTTTACTTGCAGGGAGTCACATGCTTATGCCCGGGACGCAGGGCGTAACACTTATGCTTGGGTTTTTGAATCTCATATTTTTTTTTCTGAAAATGATGACTTTATCCCTCAAAGGGTAAATCGTCTTTCTTATTATGATCAGGCCATGAAAATTGCTCAAAGTTAATATTTGGGTCTGGTGGTCGACCAATCCTTCTGTTTGAGATTTTCACTTCTCATCACCTTCTGTAATGACGATTTTACCCCTCAAAGGGTAAATCGTTTTTAAAATTCCAGAAAAAATTTGAAAATTCTCGAAAAATAGAAAATTGATTGGTTTGGTGACCAATCATATTTCCATCATATTTTGACTCCACATTTCATCTGGAATGATAAATTTACCCTTGTTTGGGCAAATTGTCCCAAAACTCTTCGAAATTATGATTTTACACGCTATATTCATGTCAAAAATACTCCTAAACCTTGATTGACATTTCTCTAGGCTAATAGGACCTTACTAGGGATGCCACGCTATATTCATGTAATTTATTTGCATGTTTTGGATCATTGATTTGCACACTTATTTTTATTGACTGTGTTTGCTAAAATAGTCACTCCTATTTGCATGAACTCTTAGATTTAGGATTCACACCTCACTTATCTGCATGAAATCTTAGGGTTAGATAAATCATTTGACTTAGGTGCCGAAAGGGCGTCAATTCTGAAGTTGACGTAATAAAGTCCCCGATCTCATTTCTCCAGTTATCGCAGAATCGAATAGAATGCTCCCAACTGTTCGATAGGGTTTCCGATCGTGCCCTCTACAAAACAATCGGTGGCAATTCCTTGGCATGTACATGCATACTGAAGGTCGACCACGTATTCCGTCGTTGTGACTTGAGAAATCGGCCTTGGGAGAGGCCCACATCCGACCAAACCAGAATCTCTCATCGAAAGGGGAGATCTTTCGAGAGTCGCGACACTGATTGTCATGCCCCGCGCCCCGGGTATGAGCACTGTGACATTCTGATTTTCTTGTCATTTTCAGATTCATTAATGAGAAGTGTATCTAGCAATGTGTTTCAGTTATATCTTGCTCGAATCTGATCAATTGAGTTGACTGAGCAAAAGGGAAAAGCTAACGCAAGACAAGGTACGAGGACCTAGGGAATTTGAATAGAAAATGACACTTTGACCATAAGGATTTTCGAGAGAACATTTAGAACCACAAAAAGGTATATCTAAGAGCGATTAAGGAATGCATTGCTATTATTATACGATTGGAGTGTGGGTAAGGCGGGTGAGGCCGCTTAACCAACGTATAATTTGTAAAATTTTCCTAAATCGAACGATGACGATTGAGACCATCAGAACTAATGATAGACCCTCACAATTACATGATAACCAAAGTAGCCATGAATTGACGAGCCATAAATGTGATATGAATCACAAGGTCGATACGCGTAACGTCTGCAAAAGCCACCCGTCAGTTCGGGAGAAGCTGGACTACATCTGATAGGGAAAAAGATCAGAAACGAGTCTTGAAAATTGAAAATGGAGAATCAATAATTCCAACATCAGGATTGGAATGGCCATCGAATTATCGAAGAAAATGGGAACGAGAAAAATGACGTTCCGGACGTCGGGGGTAAAATTATCATTTTGTCCCTCAAGCCTTAACCGTACTTATATAATTGGAGGAGGGCATTTTGATCTTTAATACATCCCAAAGTCACCGAAAATTTGAGAGGAATCTTGACCATTCGATGAGCTTGATTGACACCTTGGACATGTGTCAATAGATTAGGCCATGAGTGGACATATCCACTTTTCCCATCTACCATTCCACTTGTTGACTTTTGAAAATTGAATTTAGCTCTTTTTCTCTCTCTCTCTTGGCCGGTCATCCTCCTCCATTTTCATCGAGAGCCTCTCTTCTTCTTCTTCTTATTCTATTTGCCGATCGGTTCTACCCCTCTTATTCGCTGCTGCTGACGGCTACCTCCGGCCACCACCTGGACTCCGGCCGACCACCCACTCCTTCCTTAACCTCTTGCCGACATCCTCGAAGTGGAAGCGAGTCATTTGACTAAGCGAGAAGCTCCGACCATCCGATCTCCCGAAAGTCGACAGAAATCGTCGCAACCAGAGGTAAGCCACTTTTTTGGCCTCTTAGGACCCCGAAACCTTGGAGTTTTTCAACCAAAGTTTGTGGACATCTAGGGACTCATAAATTGAGCTGTGTTAAAATGTAAGGGTTAATTTGATGGAGTTTTCACCTTAAATGGGTCTTGTGTTTAAAGGACTAGAACTGTCGGTTTGAGGACTTGGGGAAAACGGTGACATTCAAGGAGTTTCCAGTGACGACTTGGCTCCAAATCTTCGGTGAGCTTCCTAAGCCCTTAGATATGCATGTTAGCAAGTAGATTAGTGAATGAATTGAGGCTTTAAAGTAGTTTAAGGGCTGGTTATTTACGGTATACACATTATCAAAAATTTCTCGGTTCGGTTTGTGCATACCGGTTCTGTGGGGCTGTTAATGGTTGAAAGTGAGTCTCAAATTCACCATTGAGACATGTTAGGATGTTGAGAAGCATGTTAATAAGGTTTGTGGTCCATAGATTGGAGATTTGAGCAAGAAAAGTTGACGGTTGGATGGATTTCCATAGGTTACGCGGTGGACTTGTTCTTGGATGATTTGGACCGAAAGTGTTGAGGTGCTTGAGAAGGATATTGTGGTATTAAGCTTGAGGTAAGGGAATCCTAAACCTATGATAGGAAGATTGGACTCAATTGGGCTAGTTGGGAGAAATTTTGATTGATTCTTGAGAGACTTCAATGTGATTGTGCATTGTGCGTCCTGAAATTGTATAGACTACCATGTTTGAATGTCAATTGGATCGTCCCGCATGCTATAAGTGTATGGTTTGTGCATGGGTTGCACGTAGCCTTGTATGCATGAATTGAATTGAGATTGTGGCATGTCTGAGATGTGATAAGACCATGAGGCGTATGAGACGCGGGGTGGTGTGATGAATGCCCTGAGGCGCTGAGGCACGGGTTTGGAAGTGAATGGCACCCTGAGGCTTATGAGACGCGGGGATGAGAAGGCCATAGTCCTGATGCGTTGAAACGCGAGACGGAGTTGTGGTGTGTCGACACGGGCTTGGAGTAACATTGAAAACCTGATGCGTTTACGTGGGTTTGTCAATGAGACGATCTGATGCGTTTACGCGGATCGAGCCTGAGGTGTTCTAAACGCAGGCATGAGATTGAGGCAGACTGAAAGGGTGGAAGTGGTGATGTGACATGACGAGGTGTGCACGACCATATTGATGTGTTATGATGCCTGACATCTCTATGTTGTTATTGATAATAGAATGTCTCATATGTTTATTTGCATGAGATGCTGGTGTTTATGGCCGCCTGAGTGGACTGTCAGCCTAACCTAGGGTTAGGACACACTTTACTGAGATGTATATTTCACCCCGTTGTGAGACCCCCTTTTTACAGATCCTAGGCCTTGAGGATGTAGCCTGTCAGGTTTGGTGATCCCAAGGAGATGTCGATTTATTTTGATGAGTTCCCGGACGGGCAGGGGACTATTTATGTTAGAAAATGTACAATCGTGTGGGTAGACGAGGGTGATAGTAGCTGGAAACCTCATAGGTATGAGGCTTGGTTCTGGAAGGTAGGGGATGTATCCACAGGGCCACTGAAGTCTAGTGAGGTGCCTCATGGGGTAATCCCTAGCTGGTGCCATCCCATCCGGGATTTAGTGGAGGGCGAAGGGTCTATCCCTGGTTCGAAGATTGGTCCTAAGAGGACTCCTACCACAGAAGACACCGAGGAGGTTACAGTGGTCGAGGCTATAGAGGATGACCTGGTGGAGTCGTCTGTTGACGAGACCATGAAGGACACTGCAGAGGTTTGCTCGGAGACCTTCTCGGAGTACGAGCCCCCTGAGGAGTCAGAGGAGACTGATGACTCCAGTAGCTCGACTTAGGAGCTCTCGATGTACTAGTCTGACTTTTTTACGACGACCTTGATGCCTATTTCTTTTGACGATGATGGTCCTCTTTTGTACCTACCCTGTCGCCGCTTTGACTAGCGGATTTAGTTTGTTATGCACTTGTATAAACATTCGGGTATTATGTTTTATTATGGTATTCTCACTATCCAGGTCACGCTTTATATTTTGTACGGAGGAGTTTTATTGTCGTCGCTTCCGCTTGCTCGTTCTGTGAAACATCTCTCAACTGGTATGTGAATCTTAGGACCACGATAGATATCTTGATTTTCTTGCAGGGAGTCGCGTACTCGTGCCTGGGGCGCGGGGTGTGACATGCCTCGTTCGCTTGGTATCAAAGCAAGGTCAGCTCGATCCAAAGTTAGTTGAAGATTGGAGTAATAAGGAGAATTAAGTTGGGAGAAAGACAGGTAGCGAGACCTTAGGAGACTGGTTAGGATAAGACATGAGATGCTTAGCATATGACTTGGCACTAATGGTTGGTATTTGGTCTCGGCAGGATTGGGGTAACGTATGAGGATTCAATTCCCTACTTAGTGTTGAAAGTCATTCTTGGATTTTAGCCTGTTAAGTGATTGAGCATGGCTTGTTTGGATGAACCGTTAAAGTGAACGGAACTGAAGAATAGCCATGAACTATTTGTTGAAGTGTCTATGGAAGTTGTTGTGTGAAAGAACTGTTGTATTGTAACTGTTTCTGTTAAGACGTAGCTAGTAGCTCTGAACTTGGATCAATGAATGAGTTACTAACTTCTTGATGAACTTCTAGTGGACCCGGCTTAGTAAAAGAATATAAGGATGAGCAATCCATCTAGGAGAGCTGGAAGGCCTAGAGATGGAGCCTCTAGCTTGAGGCCGCTTGTAGCAGAAGATCCGAGGATGGATGGCGTACTGACGGCGCTAGAGAGGATTGGCGACCTCATCGACAGGTAGACCCAAGATAGGGATGTTGCCATAACCCAAGCAGTAGGAGCCATAATAGTTACCATCAACGGCAACAACAGGGGCAATGAAAACTACGATGATCACAACCAGGGTAATGAGGCAGTGAATGCCCAGGAGAAGATTGTCGTGGCTAGACAGATGGAACAATTGGTCGAGCAATTTATCAAGTTGAAGCCGACCTAATTCGATGGGACTGGAGACCCCGAACTAGCACCCAGATGGATTGAAAAGCTAAAAAAAGCCTTTGGAGTCCTAAGCTGCACGGACGAGGAGAAAGTGCTGTTGGTAGTGTACCAGCTGGAAGGTACCGCAAATGATTGGTGGGCTGCCACTAAGAGTGGAGTTTTCCCAAAGGGAATGGCCATGACTTGAGATACCTTTAAAATGGCGTTCAATGACAAGTATTTCTCGGAGACGACCAGGGAAAGGAAAAAGGTGAAATTTTTATAGCTACGTCAAAATCAGCTGACGGTGGAACAGTATGAGGCCGAGTTCGCCAGACTATCAAGGTACGCACCTCGATCTGTAGAGGATCCCCAGGAGAAAGCACGAAGATTTCGAGATGGATTGAGACCTGAGCTCCGCAATCAGATGATAGCCCTTAATCTGAGAACTTATAAGGAAATTTATGAGCGAGGCCAGATGATCAAGAGGGATCTAAAAGAGAGAAATGCCGCATCTGGATTGTGGTTTACCCCATTCCGAGATAACCGCCAGATGGGCAAGAGATAGATAGCGAGCAATAGGCATTTTGTACCTCCGGTAAAGAAAAACATTGTGAAGCCGTCGAACCCTACGAATCGGAGTTGTCGCCTCTGTAGCAAAAGGCACAGAAATGGGTCATGCACGGTAAGGACTGGAGCCTGCTTTAAGTGTGATCAGATGGGTCACCAGATGAGGACGTGCCTGAACCAAACTCCGACGAATCGACCTCAAGGGCAACGATCGCAAGCTAGATCGTCGACTGCCGCTCCCTAGATCGATCAGAATCGACCCTCGGCTCAAGGTAGAATTTATGCAGTAACCCATAGGGAGGCAGAGGAAACGCCAAGCGTGGTTACAGGTACGGTTTATTTGTGTGACCAAGCTGCATATGCATTGTTTGATCCTGGCGCTATGCACTCATTTGTATCTGCTCGGTTTGCTAATTTGGTGGGTATGAAGTTAAAATCGTTGAGTATAATTCTGCATGTTGCCACTCCATTAAAGGATAATATATTGGTTTTGTTGGGTTGTGCGGACTGTAAAATCGGATTGGAGGGAGTAAGGAGAGTATTGATCTAGTTGTATTACCCATGTATGATTTTGATGTGATCATAGGGATGGACTGGTTGGGTAAACAGGGGGCGGTGGTAGATTGTGGTAGTAGAATAATTCGGTTTTATCCAGGAGGCCGCCCTAGCTTTGAATTCGTGGGAAGTCGAGGAGGAATCTCGATTCCCTTAGTCTCATCTCTTGAATTAACAAAGTTGATGTCTGAAGGGTGTCAGGCGTACTTAGTTGCAGTGATGGACACGACTGCCGAGGAGCCAAAACTAGAGAGTATTCCGGTAGTACGTGAGTTCCCTGACATTTTTCCCCAAGAGTTGCCAGGATTGCCACCGGAGCGAGAGATAGAATTCGTGATCGAGTTAGCTCCTAGGACGGAGCCGATCTCAAAGGTATCTTATAGGATGTCTTTGTCAGAACTGAAAGAGCTAAAGGTGCAGACGCAAGAACTACTGGATAAAGGATTTATCCGACCGAGTGCTTCACCGTGGGGAGCGCCAGTATTGTTTATAAGGAAAAAGGATGGGTTCTTGCGTTTATGCATCGACTATAGGCAGTTGAACCAGGTAACAGTGAAGAATAAGTATCCACTGTTGAGAATTGACGACCTATTTGATTAGTTGTAAGAAGCGGCGGTATTCTCTAAGATTGATCTGAGAACCGGGTATCACCAATCGAGAATCAAGAAGGAAGACATACCTAAGACTGCTTTTAGGACAAGGTATAGTCATTATGAATTCACTGTAATGCCTTTTGGACTAACCAATGCCCTAGCCGTATTCATGGATTTAATGCATCGAGTGCTTAAGTAATTTCTAAATAGATTCGTCATAGTCTTTATTGACGATATCCTAATTTACTCAAGGAGTGACGCAGAACATGAGGAACACCTAATGATTATTTTGCAGACCCTGAGGGAACACTCGCTCTACGCTAAGTTGAGCAAATGCGAGTTCTGGCTGAACAAGGTAGCATTTCTTGGTCACGTGATATCTGGAGAAGGAATCGCGGTGGATCCTATGAAGATCGAAGCTGTAACAAATTGGCCTAGACCTACTGCGGTCACAGAAGTCAGAAGTTTCTTGGGATTGGCAAGATATTATAGACGTTTTGTGGAGAAGTTTTCATCCATAGCCATTCCACTAACAAGATTGACAAAGAAAGAAACGAGTTCGAATGGACGGATAAATGCGAAAGGAGTTTCCAAGAGCCAAAACATCGGTTGGCAACCGCACCCGTATTGACGATTCCATCAGGACCTGGAGGCAATGAGATATATAGCGATACCTCGCTAAAAGGACTAGGTTGTGTGTTATTGCAGAATGGAAAAGTAGTGGCCTACGCATCCCGACGGCTGAGACCACACGAAATGAACTATCCAACTCATAATCTGGAGTTAGCAGCGATCATTTTTGCTCTAAAAATCTGGAGACATTATCTGTGTGGTAAGAAGTTCCAGATTTACACCGACCACCCGAGCTTGAAGTATCTGTTTTCCCAAAAGGAACTGAATATGAGGCAGCGTCGATGGATGAAGCTGTTTAAGGATTATGATTGTGATATATTGTATCACTCTGGAAAAGCAAACAGAGTCGCAGATGCACTTAGTCGGAAGTCGAGTATCGCATGTCTGCTGGTAAAAGGTTGGTCGATGATCGAGGATTTGAGAGATTTTGAGTTCAGACCAGAACTCTGCCAATTATCTAGTTTGATGGCTACATTGAGGGTAGAACCTGAGGTCCATGAAGGGATAGAGACCTTACAGTCTACGGACCCAGAAATTCAGAAAATCTTGGAGATGGACGCGACGAAGAGAAAATCGGAGTTTCAAGTGTCAGAGGATGGAATCTTGAAATTTCGAGGACGTCTACGCGTGCTAAAGGATGAAGAACTCAGGGAAAGTATCTTATCAAAGGCTCACAGGAGCAATTATAGCATCCACCCAGGAAGCACGAAAATGTATCAGAACCTGCGTCAACACTACTGGTGGAACGGGATGAAAGTGGATGTAGCAAAATATGTGGCAAAGTGCTTGACATGCCAACAGGTTAAGGCGCAGCACTGTAAGCCTGGAGGATTATTACAGTCACTAAAAATTTTGGAATGGAAATGGGAACACGTAACCATGGATTTTGTGATGGGACTCCCAAAGAGTCAGAGAGGTCACAACTTTATATAGGTAGTCGTGGACAGATTGACTAAGTCCGCATACTTCATCCCTGTGCGAAAGGACTTCGCAATGGATAGATATGTCGAGTTGTACATGAGGCAGATAGTGAGGCTACATAGAGTGCCTGTGATAATTACCTCGGATAAAGATCCCAAGTTCACAGCGAACTTTTGGAAAAGTCTTTAAGAGGCCATGGGAACTCGACTGCAATTTAGCACGGCATACCATCCATAGACAGACGGACAGTCGGAGAGGACGATTCAAATGCTTGAGGACATGTTGCGAGCGTGCGTCATAGATTTTAAAGGTAGATGGGAAGACCCGCTACATTTGGTGGAGTTTACATATAATAATAGCTACTAGCAAAGCATCCAAATGGCACCGTTTGAAGCGCTTTATGGAAGGGCCTGCAGAACCCCGATTTGTTGGGATGAGGTTGGAGAAAGGAGTATCACAGGCCCAGAATTGATAGAGCAATCGGTGGAAGCAGTGAAAATAATTCAGGATAGGCTGAAGACGACACAAAGTCGTCAGAAGAGTTATTCAGATAAGCGACGTAAGCCTTTGGAGTTTCAAGTAGGCGATCATGTTTTCGTCAAGGTGTTGTCGATTAGGGGATTATCATGATTTGGAAAGAAGGGAAAACTGAACCCAAGGTACGTAGGTCCATTTGAAATACTGGAGCGGATTGGGACCTTAGCCTACAGGCTTGCCTTGCTGCCTAATCTATCCCAGGTACATAATGTCTCCCACGTGTCAATGCTGCAAAATACGAACCAGACCCAACACATGTGCTGGACTACGAGGTCATAATAATGAATCAGAGCACATGGAGCCATCTCCTTATTGGCAAGAAAAAAGATCAGTGATCGATTTCTAGGTTTCAATCTGATCCAAAAAGATTTCTCCCGAATAGGTCAACCTTTTGAACTGCTGCTGAATCGATCAAATTATATCTGGTCTTGTTTCTACTTTTCCAGTCATTGCTTTTGCTAATTCGAATTGGAATCAAAATTCTATTTAAGTTTTCATTTCGGACTCCTTATTCTTGATCGAGTTGTGGAGCCGAACTTATTCCAATTCAATGAGTATTCTCAATATTATGCAATCCCATCTCCAACAGTCCAAAGATTCAAATCTTTGTAAGGAGTAACTCCCGATATAGCAGTAAAAGCAAGACGTGTAGGCGGATCGTTATGGTAGGAGTCCTACTCATGGTGGCGACCACGATTTGTCTTTTTTTATAGGCATTTCACCCTCGGATGGTTCCACAATCTGTTCTGAATCGAACTTTCGATTGATCCAGGTACTTGGGATTCGAAAAAAAAAAACTAGAAGATAATATGGAGAGGCCGATCAGGATCGAAGATCGGAAGATCGGAAGATCGGAAGGAGCAGATCAGGATCGAAGATCGGAAGGAGCAGATTCCCAAGAACAAGACGATTCCATTGGTCAAAGTTGTGCGGGAGCACCATGGAATCGAAGACGCCCCGTGAGAAAACGAGGAGACGATGAGGTGCCAACACCCTTATTTGTTTAAGTGACTAAGTTTGATGTAAATTTTGGGGAAGAAATTTTTATAAGGGGGGAAGAGTTGTGATATTCTGATTTTCCTGTCATTGTCAGACTCATTAATTAGAAGTGTATCTAGAGATGTTTCAGTCATATTTCGCTCGAATCTGATCAATTTGAGTTGACGGTCCAAAAGGGAAAGGCTAACGCGAGACAAAGTATGTGGACCTAGGGAACTCGAATAGGAAATGGCGCTTTGACCATAAGGATTGTCGAGGGGACATTTAGAACTACAAAAGGCCATTCTAAGAGAGATTAAGGAATGCATTACTAGCGTTATACGATTGGAGCGCGGGTGAAGCCGCTTAACCAATGTATAATTTGCAAAATTTTCCTAAATCGAACAATAACAATTGAGACTATCAGAACTAGTGATAGACCCTCACAATTACATGACAACCAAAGTGGCCATGAATTGACGAGCCCTAAATATGATATGAAAATCAAGGTCGATATGCGTAATGTCTAAAAAAGCAACCTGTCAATTCGGGAGAGGCTGGAACTACGTCTGATAGAGAAAACGATCAGAAACAAGTCTTGAAAATTGAAAATGGAGAATCAAGAATTCCAACATCAGGATTGGAATGGCCATCACATTATCGAAGAAAATGAGAATGAGAAAAACGACGTTCCGAACTTCGGGGGTAAAATTACCATTTTGCCCCTCAAGCATTAACATTACTTATATAATTGGACGAGGGCATTTTGGTCTTTAATATACCCCAAAGCCATCGAAAATTTGAGAGGAATCTTGGCCATTGGATGAGCTAGATTGAACATTGGACATGTGTTAATAGATTAGGCCATGAGAGGACACATCCACTTTTCCCATCTACCATTCAACTTGTTGACTTTTGAAAATTGAATATAGCTCTTTCTCTCTCTCTCTTGGCCAGTCATCCTCCCCCATTTTCACCAAGAGCCTTTCTTCTTCTTCTTCTTCTTCTTCTTCTTCTTCTTCTTCTTCTTCTTCCTCTTCCTCTTCTGCTCGCCGACCGGTTCTGCCCCTCCTATTTGCTGCTGCCGACGGCCAACTCTGGCCACCGCCTAGACTCCGGCCGACCACCCATTCCTTCCTTAACCTCTTGCCGACATCCTCGAAGTGGAAGCGAGTCATTTGACTCAACAAGGAGCTCCGACCATCCGATCTCCCGAAAGTCGACGGAAATTGTCGCAACCAGAGGTAAGCCACTTTTTTGGCCTCTTAGGAGCCCGAAACCTTGGAGTTTTTCAACCAAAGTTTGTGGACATCTAGGGGACTCATAGATTGAGCTGTGGTAAAAATTTGGGGTTAATTTGATGGAGTTTTCACTTTAAATAGGTCTTGTGTTTAAAGGACTAGAACTATAGGTTTGAGGACTAGGGAAAAACGGTGACATTCAAGGAGTTTTCGGCGACGACTTGGCTCCAAATCTTCGGTGAGCTTCCTAAGCCCTTAGATATACATGTTAACAAGTAGATTAGTGAATGAATTAAGGATTTGAAGTAGTTTAAGGGCTAGTTATTTGCGGTATATACAGAATCGAAAATTTTCCGGTTCTGTTCTGTGCATACCGGTTCTGTGGGGGCTGTTAATGGTTGAAAATGAGTCTCAAATTCACCATTGAGACATGTTAGTATGTTGAGAAGCATGTTAACAAGGTTTGTGATCCATAGATTGGAGATTTGAGTAAGAAAAGTTGACGGTTGGATGGATTTCCATAGGTTATGCGGTGGACTTGTTCCCGGATGGTTTGGACCGAAAGTGTTGAGGTGTTTGATAAGGATTTTGTGGCATTAAGCTTGAGGTAAGGGAATCCTAAACCTATGATAGGAAGATTGGACTCAATTGGGTGAGTTGGGTGAAATTTTGATTGATTCTTGAGAGACTTCAATGTGATTGTGCATTGTGCGTCCTAGAATTGTATAGAGGATTTGAATGTGTGCTAATGCTTGTGCTTTGAATTGACTACCATGTTTGAATGTCAATTTGATCATCCTGCATGCCATAAGTGTATGGTTTGTGCATGGGTTGCACGTGGCCTTATATGCATGAATTGAATTGAGATTGTGGCATGTTTGAGACGTGATAAGACCATGAGGCGTATGAGACGCGGGGTGGGGTGATGAATGCCCTGAGGCACTGAGGCGCGGGTTTGGAAGTAAATGGCACCCTGAGGCTTATAAGACGCGGGGTTAAGAAGGCCATAGTCCTGATGCGTTGAAACGCGAGACAAAGTTGTGGTGTGTCGACGCAGGCCTGGAGTAACATTCAAAACCTGATGCTTTTACGCGGGTTTGTCAATGAGACGGTCTGATGCGTTTACGCGGATCGAGCCTAAGGCGTTCTAAACGCAGGCATGAGATTGAGGTAGACTGGAAGGGTGGAAGTGGTGATGTGACATGACGAGGTGTGCACGACCATATTGATGTGTTATGATGCCTGACATCTGTGTGTTGTTATTGATAATAGAATGTCTCATATGTTTATTTGCATGAAATGCTGGTGTTTACGGCTGCCTGAGCGGACCATCAGCCTAACCTAGGATTAGGACCCACTTTACTGATATGTATATCTCACCCCGTTGTGGGGCCCCCTTTTTACAGATCCTAGGCCCTGAGGATGTGGCTCATCAAGTTTGGCGACCCCAAGAAGATGTCGGTTTATTTTGATGAGTTCTTTGACAGGCAGGAGACTATTTATGTTAGAAAATATATAGTCGTGTGGGTAGACGAGGGTGGTAGTAGCTGCAAACCTCATAGGTTGAGGTTTGGTTCCGAAAGGTAGGGGATGTATCCACGAGGCCACTGAAGTCCAGTGAGGTGCCTTATGAGGTGATCACTAGCTGGTGCCATCCCACCCGAGATTCAGTGGAGGGCAAGGGGTCTGTCGCTGGTTCGAGAATTGGTCTTGAGAGGACTCCGACCCTAGAAGACACCGTAAAGATTATTGTGGTCGAGACTACAGAGGATGACCTGATGGAGCCGTTTGCGGACGAGACCATGGAGGACACTGTAGAGGTTTGCTCGGAGACGTTCTCGGAGTACGAGCCTCCTGAGGAGGCAGAGGAGACTGATGACTCCAGCAGCTCGACTTAGGAGCTCTCGGTGTACTAGTTTGACTTTTTGACGGCGACCTTGATGAATGTTTCTTTTAACGATGATGGTCCTCTTTTGTACTTACCTCGTCGCCCCTTTGACTAGCGGATTCAGTTTGCTATACACTTGTATGAACATTCGGGTATTATGTATTATTATGGTATCCTCACTATCCAAGTCCCGCTTTATATTTTGTACGAAGGAGTTTTATTATCGTCGCTTCCGCTTGTTTGTTCTGTGAAACATCTCTCAACTGGTATGTGAATCGTGGGACCACGAGAGATATCTTGATTTTCTTGTAGGGAGTCACGTGCTCATGCCCGGAGCGCGGGGCGTGACAAGCACGCAACACCCTGCAAGCACAAACTCTCTCAAACGTCTCAAGATTCACATATATCGAGAAATGCATAATATCGATAGCATGCAGAAGCGATAGTATACAAACTCCTCCATATAATAATAAAAGGGAACCTAGGTAACGAGAACACCAATAAACACATAACCTACCAACTGTTCATACAAAAGCACTGACAGACTAAACCTGCTGGTCAGTTGCTGTGACAGGACCAGTACAAAAGACGATTATCAACATCTCCAAAAAGAAACAGGGCATTGAGGTCATCAACAAACTAACAGTCTAGAAAAAAGAAACTCCTAAGTCGAACTGCTGGAGTCATCAGTCTCCTCAGCATCCTTTGTAGGCTCGTACTCTAATAAGATCTCCAAGCATACCTTTGCTGTATCCACTATCGTCTCGCCTGTTGATTGCTCCACCAGGTCGTCCTCGGAGGCTTCGATCTCAATAACCTCGTCGGTGTCCTCTAGGGTCGGGGTCCTCTCAAGAATGTTCCTCGAACCGGCTGCTGACCCCTCGACCTCCATGGAATCCCGAGCGAGATGACACCAACTAAAGATTACCCCACGGGATACCTTAGTGAGCTTCATTGGTCCCGTAGTAACTTCCCTACCCTCCGAAACCAAGTCTCGAACCTATGAGGCTTCCAGCTCTTTCCACCCTTGTCAACCCAGACCATAGTACACTTCCTAACATATACGGTTCCCTGTCCATCCGGAAACTCCTCAAAAATGCGAACATCTCTTTCGGATCACCTAGTCTGATTGGCAACATTCTCACGGCCTAGGATCTAAAAATGGGGTTCCACAACGGGGTGAGATTTACATCTCAGTAAGACGAGTCCTAACCCTAGGTTAGGCTGACCGTACACTCAAGTGAATGCAACTAAGAACAAAATGCACAAACAACCGCATGAGGCATTCAGCAGTCATTAAATAACATACGGATACAAACGAGTGTCAAGCCTGTAATCATGGCATCATATCACACCTTCCACCATTCCATGCTTCCATTTGATTCACGCCCACCTTTAGAATGCCTCAGGCTCGGTCCCCACAAGTACGCCTTTGACCATCTCATTGACAAACCCACATAAACGCATTAGATTTTCAATTTCATTCCAAGTCTGTGTCGACACATCTCAAATTTTATCCCACATTTCAACGCATCAGGACATTGGCCATTTCCACCCCTCGTCTCAACGCATTAGGGTACAATTCAACACGAACCCCGCGTCTCAACACCTTAGGGTATGCATCCACACAACCCCGCGTCTCAACGCCTTAGGGTGTCATAAGTTTCTCAGACGTGCCAAATATTCATTTCAATTCAGAACTCACGATCAAGTGTAAACTCATGCAACGAGCAACACATCTATGGCATGCAAGACAATTAAATTCAACACTCAAATGTGGCAATCAATTCATGACACAAGTATTCAACAAGCATTCAAGCCATTTATACCTCTCAAGAACGTACAATGGACAATCACACCATAACTCATGAAACTCAACCTAATTCACACCCAATTCACCCAATCGGGTCCAATCCTCCTAGCCAAGGTTTAGAAACTTCTTAACTCAAGCTTAATCCAACAAAATTCTTCTTCCAAACACTTCAATCACTCGATCCAACAATTCTCGAAAAAAGGCAGCCTCGCACCTATTGGAAATCAATCCAATTCATCAATATTTCTTACTCAATTCATTAATCCATGAAGCATAAACCTCAATGACATATTCATCGACATCCTAATACGCCTCAACGATGAATTTGGGACTCAATTCCATCACCAACAACCCCCACAGATTTGGTATGCATAGAACGGAAACAGGGCATTTTCGATTTTGTGCATATCTCAACTAATCAGCCTATAAACCATCTTAAATCTTTAATTTATCCACTAATCTACTTGTTAACATGTAATTCTAGGAGTTGGGAAGTCTCGCCGAAAATTTGAAGTCAA
The DNA here is from genome assembly GCA_028455895.1 of Rhodomyrtus tomentosa. Classification (NCBI taxonomy): domain Eukaryota; kingdom Viridiplantae; phylum Streptophyta; class Magnoliopsida; order Myrtales; family Myrtaceae; genus Rhodomyrtus; species Rhodomyrtus tomentosa. The sequence continues at coordinate 19,058,735 of JAPCWY010000011.1, forward strand.
GGCGACTTCGGAAAGTCCACGAGCAGCGCCGGTTCCTCCAAGTCCTCGACCCGTCAGTTTTTATCCTTCAAACATAAGACCCATTTGGGGTCAAAACTCCATCAAATTCATCCAAACATTTTACCACAACTCAATCTACATGTCCTCTAGATGTCCACAAAATTTACCCAAAACATTTAAAGGTTTCTAGGTCCTACGGAGTCTAAACAGTGGCTTAACTGCAGCTACGACGGTTTCTGTCAATTTCCAGGAGAATGGCCGGCCGGAACTCTTCAGTGGGTCAAATGACTTGATTCAAGTTGGAGGCTGTTGGCAAGAGGATGAGGAAGGTGCTGGTGGTCGGCTCGAGCTTAGGTAGTGGCCGAAAGTGGCGCTCAACGGCGGCGATGGCGGTGGCAGAACCTGGTCGGGCTGGACCTCTTTCAGCGATGAAGAAGAAGGAAGAAGAAGAAGAAAATGGCAAAATGAAGGTGATGCTCGGCTAATGAGGTAAGCGAGAGAGGTATATACACAAATTTGAGGGTCAAACTTGCAAGAATGTTAGGTTAAAAGTTAGACATTAAATGCCAATGCCTAATCCTTTGACACCTATCTTCATGCCAATCAATGGCTCATCCAAGGGTTGTGATTTCTCTCAATTTTCGGTAGCCTTGAGGTGTTGTGAAAGACCAAAACACCCTCATCCAATTATTAAGGCAAGGTTAAGGCTTAAGAGGTAAAATGGTAATTTTACCCTCGACGTCCGGAACGTCATTTTTCTCATTCACATTTCCTTCGATGAGGCAACGTCTAATTCAATTATAATATTGGAATTCTTGATTCTCTATTTTCTAATTTCGAGACTCGTCTTTGATTCTTTTCTCTGTTAAATGTGATTTCAGTATATCCCGAACTAACGGGCGGCTTTTGCAGACGTTAACCGTATTGACTCTATGATTCATATCACACTTAGGGCTCATTAATTCATGGCCACTTTGGTTGTCATGTAATTGCGATGGTCTATTACTAGTTCCGACGGTCCCGATCGTCATCATTCGATTTAGGAAAATTTTGCAAATTATACTTTGGTTAAGCAGCATCACTCGCGCTCCAATCGTATAACGTTAGCAATACATTCCTTAATCATTCTTATATCGGCCTTTTATGGCTTTAAATATCCCCTCGACAATCCTTGTGGTCAAAGTGTCATTTTCTATTTGAGTTCCCTAGGTCCACGTACCTTGTCTTGCGTTAGCCTTTTCCTTTTGGTAAGTTAACTCAAGATTGATCAGATCCGAGCGAGATACGACTGAAAGACATCATTAGATACATTCTCATTAATAAGTCTCGAAATGACAGAAAAAATCAGAATGTCACACTGATCAACTAGGATTTTGATTCTTTCTTTTTCAGCATATACTTAATAGCAAAGTTGTTAGAATAAACTATAACTTTGAGCCAATTAAATAAGAATGAAATTTATTAAAAAGTAAAAACTATCGCCAATAGTTCATTTTATATTGTGGATAATTCAATTGTACACCTAATAAGGTTTGACTGGCATAGTAAATGGTTCGAAAAACTATATTCTTTTTTGGTCCCAAGACAGCTCCCACTGCAGAATCACTGGCATCGCACATCAGCTCAAAAGGTAAATTCCATTATGGTGTTGTTATGATTGGTGCCGAAACTAACTTTCCTTTAAATTTTTAAAAGCCTACACACATTCATCAGAAAAATTAAATGGAGTATCTTTTACCAAAAGATTAGAAAGAGGTTTAGCAATTTTTGAAAAATCTTTTGTAAATCGTCAAGAGAATCCTGTATGGGCCAAAAATCCTCTAACAAGTTTCACATATGTTGGTAGATGTAATTTTGCAATGACCTCCACTTTGGTGCAATCAACTTCAATTCCATTTTTAGAGATCTTATGCCCAAGTACTATGCCATAAAATGACACTTCTCCCAATTCAAAATAAGGTTAGTCTCTTCATATCTTTGTAAGACTAAAGCCAAATTATTTAAATAAGAATCAAATGATGAGCCAAAAACTTAAAAATCATCCATGAAAATCTCAATATATTTTTCAACCATATCAGAAAAAATGGTCATCATGCATCTCTGAAAAGTAGTTGATGCATTATATAGATCAAAGGGCATTCTTCTAAATCCAAAGGTACCATAAGGACAAGTGAAAGTAGTTTTCTCTTGATTTTCTAGTGCAATAGGAATCTGATTATACCCTGAATATCCATCAAGAAAACAAAAAAACTCATGCCCTGCAAATCTTTCCAACATCTGATCAATAAATAGTAAAGGGAAGTAATCTTTTCTAGTGACATTATTCAATTTGCTCTAATCCACACACGCACGCCACCGAGTAACTATCCTAGCTAGAATCAATTCATTGTTGTCATTTTTATGAACGGTCGTACATTTTTTATTTGGCACCACTTGTGACATTCTGATTTCCAGTCAATTTCAAACGCATTAATGAGAAGTTTATACATATCAAACGATGTATTTCAGTCATATTTCTCAAATCTGATCAATTTGAGTAGACTGACCAAAATGAAAAGGCTAACGCGAGACGAGGTACGTGGACCTAGGCGACTCGGATAGGAAATGACATTTTGACCATAAGAATTGTCGAGGGGATATTTAGAACCACCAAGAGCCCGATCTAAGAACTATTAAGGATGGCCTTGCGAGTGTCATAAGATTGGAGCGCGGGTGATGCCGCTTAACCAATGTATGATTTGCAAAATTTTCCTGAATCGGACCGTGAAAATCGAAACCAAAAGGACTAGCGATAAACCCTCACAATTACATGACAACCAAAGCCACCATGAATTGACGAGCCCTAAACGTGATATGAATCATGGGGCCGATACGCGCAGTGTCTGTAAAAGCCGCCCGTCGGTTCGGGATAGGTTGGAACCACGTTTGATAAAGGAAACCATTAAAAACGAGTCTTCAAAGATTTGTAATGGAAAATCAAGAATTCCAACGTTATTCGGATTGGTCATCGCCCTATTGAAGAATTTTGAAACGAGAAAAACGACGTTCTGAACGTCAGGGGTAAAATGACCGTTTTGCCCCTCAAGTCTAGAACCTTGCCCAAGCAATTGAAGAAGGGCATTTTGGACATTAAACCCTCCTCAAGGCTGCCGAAATTCAAGAGTGAATGAGAGCCATTGGATCACCTTGGGAAGACAATGGGACAAGTGTCAATGGATGGTGCAAAGTGTGGTCATGTCCAACATTTTCAAACCAACCATTCAACCATTGACCAAGGCTTTGAATATAGTCTTCTCACTCTCTCTCCTCACTCATTTGGCTGGCCAAACCTCCTCAAGCCACCGAAAATCTTCTCTTCTTCCTCCCTCAATCTGTCGATCACCGACCAGAACCAAGCCTCCGGTTTGGCCATTCCGACGGCCACTTTCGGCCACCATCCAACCGCCGGCCGACCACATCAACGTAGATTTATGTCTTGCCAGCATCCTCGAACAAGAACCATGGCATTTGAAGCAATGAGGAGTCCCGAGCAAGCATTTTCTCGAAAGTCGATAGATTTCGCTCCAACCTGAGGTAGGTCCGGTTTCTTTTGAAGGCCGAAATCTTGGAGTTTTGGAGTCAGATTTTGTGGAGATCTAGTAGACATGTGTAGGAATCTGTGATAAAAATTGGGGGTCAATTTGATGAAGTTTTGACCATGAATCAGTCTTGCAAATATTGGACAGAATTTGCCGGAAAAACTGACCTAGGAGGATCCGACAATTTCAACGAGTTTCTGGTGACCAATTGGCTTCAAACTCACGGTGAGCCTCCCAAACCCTTAAGTAGACATGTTAAGAGGTAAGATGAGCATTAGATGTTGGATTTGGAGTAGGATTAGGATCGATTGTGCCCGATTTGCACAAAATCGAGAGAGACCGATCCTGTTCTGTGCAAGATCGGGCAAAATAGAATCTGTTGAGGGCTGAGGATGGCGATTTTGAGTTGCAAATTGATGTTTAAGACATGATGAGATGATGAGGATTAGGTTATGGATGATTATGGTTCATGGATTGAGCAATTGGGTGAAGAAAATTGACGGATTGGTTGAATATGCTAGGTTGTGCGGTGAATTGACCATTGGATTGATTTGGTCGAGACTTGAAGCGCTTGCAAGGAAGAATTTATGTTGTCAAGACAAAGGTAAGGGAATTTTAAACCTAGGATAGGAAGATTGGACTCAATTGGGTGAGTCAGGGTTTAGTTTGTTCGATTTATGGGGATTTTCCAAAGGAATAGTTCTTAGTTTGCCTTAAGTGGCTATAGGAGGGTTATGCATGTTATTGTTTATGCTTGAATTATCCGCCATGTATGCATATCATTTGATTGCCTTGCATGCCATGAGTTCTTTCAATTGTGCCTGGATTGTACATATTGTCATGTATGGAAACGAATTTGAAAAAAAAAAATCATGGCATGAGCATGATATAGCGAGGCCTTGAGGTGTATGAGACGCGGGGCGGGAGGTGGATACCCTAATGCGACGAGATCGCGAAGTAGAGTTGATGTTATATGGCACCCTAAAGCGACAAGATCGCGGGGTCGAGATGGCCACGGTCCTGATGCGAACTATTCACGGGACGGAGGTGAGAGATGAAGAGATTGGCCTAGAGATTCATTGGAACCTGATGCGTTTACACGAGTTGTCGATGACGGTCTGATGCGTTTACGCAGACCGAGCCTGATGCGATAAAATCGCAGGCTGGAAATTGAGGCAGGAGGAGATTGGTGGATGTGGTGAAGTGGCAAGATGGGTGTGCATGATCATGAGTGTGACATGAGGTCATCATTGCATGCCTGTCATATGTATGTTGTTGTTTCATTGATTTGTGCCTGATATGCCTGTGTGTTTATGAATTTGGAATGATTGGGGGTACGATTGCCTGAGTGGATGGTCGACCTGACCTAGGGTTAAGATTCTTTTACTAAGATGAGTATCTCACCCCTTTGGGGACCCTTATTTTACAGATCCTAGACCTTAGATATGTGGCCTATACGTTTTGGGGATCCCAAGGAAATAACGGCGTATTTTGATGAGTTCCCGAATAGTCAAGGGAACATTTATGTGAGGAAATGCACGTTTGTATGGGTCGATGAAGGTAGCCCTGATTGGAAGCCTCATAGGTTTGAGGCATGGTTTAAGAAGGTCGGGGACGAGCAAATTGGGACACCGAAGCCCCATGAAATACCCCAGGGTGTTATCCCTGCTTGGTGTCGGACTGTTGGGGAGCAGGAGTTACCAGAGGGGTCTATAGTAGGTTCTAGGAACGGACCAGAGAAGACCCCGATGCTGGACTTCACCGTGGAGGAGGATGAGGTCATCGTCCTGGAGGCGACCGAGGAGGACTTGGCGGAGCCGTCGTGCGAGGAGACCATGGAGGATTCCATCAAGGTTCCGTCGAGACATTCTCCGAGTATGAGCCGACTGAGGACGTAGAGGATTCCGGGGACTCCAGCAGCTCATCCTAGGAGATGTAGTTTATTGGCTTCATCTTTTGGAGGCGACCCGATCCTGTCCTTTTGGGTGTCATGAGGGACTCCTTTTGCGTACTACCTCATCGCCCAGTTTATTAGCGGATTGTAGTAGTCGGAATTGTATGAATCGTTAGTTATGACGTATGACATTTATTATACTATCCAAATCCCACTTAACTAATATTTTGTACGGAGGTTATTTAAGTATCACTTACGCATGCTTATGTTTATATATTATCTCTCGACTTGTAAGCCTAAATCTTGGGACCGCGAGAGATTGTTTGGTTTGTTTGCAGGGATATTCGCGAGCTCGACGGGTTCGGGGCATGACATCCCCGCTTAAGTGGTATCAGAGCAAGGTCAGCTCGATCTAAAATTGGTTGAGGACTGAAGTAATAAGGAGGATTAAGTTGGAACAAGGACGGATAGCAAGACCTTAGGGGATCGGTTAAGATAAGGCATGTGGTGTATAGCTTGTGACCTAGTACTTAAGGCTGACAATGGACTCTAGTAGGGTTGTGGAAATGCTTAAGGATCAAGTTCTCTGCTTAGGATTGAAGGTCATTTCTGGACCTTGGTTTGTTTGAGGAATGAAAGTGATTAGTTTTAGTGAATCACTGAAGTGAATGGAACTGAAAAATGGCCATGGGCTATTATTTGAAATGTTTCTGGAGTTTGTGGTGTGGAAGATTGTTGTATTGGAACTGTTTCTGTTAAAGACTAGTTAGTAGCTTTGGATTTGAATGATTGAGCAAGTTGCTAACCCCTTGCTGAACTTGTGGTGGACCAAGTTCAGTAGAGAAGAAGCAAGGATGAGCAACCTACCTAGAAGGGCTGGAAGGCCAAGAGGCGCAGCCTCTAGCTCAAGGTCGCTTGACGCTGAAGATCTAAGGATGGATGGCGTGCTTAGGGCATTAGAAAGAATTGGCGACATGATCGATAGGCAGGCTCAGGATCGGGACGCTGCCATCGCCCAGGCAGTGGGAGCTGCCATAGCTGCCGTCAATGCCAACAACGGCAACAATGGCGGGAATGGAAGTCAATGAGAACCGAACCAGAGTAATGAAGCTGTAAACACCCAAGACGAGATTGTCGTGGCCAAATAGATGGGCCAGCTTGTTGAGCAGTTTATGAAGCTGAAACTGACACAGTTTGACTGGATTAGAGATCCTGAGCTAGCGCCCCGATGGATCGAGAAGCTAGAGAAAGCCTTCAAAGTACTGAGGCGTACGGATGAAGAGAAGGTATTGTTAGCCGTGTACCAACTAGAGGGTACAACGAATGACTGGTGGGCTGCCACCAAGGACGGAGTCTTCCCTGACGGAACAGCCTTAAACTGGAATGTTTTTAAGATGGCGTTCAATGATATGTACTTCTCTAAGACGGCCAGGGAAAGGAAGCAGGTAGAATTCCTGCAGATACGTTAGAACCAGCTGACAATAAACTAGTATGAGGCCGAATTCTCAAGGTTGTCGAGGTATGCACCTTGATCTGTTGAAGACCCACAGGAGAAAGCACGAAGGTTTAGGGACGGCTTGAGGCTCAAGCTCCGTAGCCAGATGATTGCGCTGAATTTGAGGACCTACAAGGAGATCTACGAGCGGGACCAAATGATAGAGCGGGACTTGAAAGAAACAAGCGCCGCAATTGGATCACGGTTCCCATCATTAAGAGATAATCGCCGGATGAGCAAGAGATCGATGACAGGTAATGGGCGCTTTGTACCTCCAGTACGAAAGAATATCGTGAAGCAGCTAAATCCTGCGAATTGGAACTGCCGCCTTTGTAGCAGGACGCATGGGAATGGGCCGTGCCCAGTAAGGACGAGAGCTTGTTTCAAGTGCCGTCAACTAGGCCATCAGATGAGGGTATGTCCAAACCAAGCTCAGGCAAGTCGACCGCAAGGACAGAGGCCACAAACAAGATCGTCGACTGCAATGCCTCAGATTGAGCAGAGCAGACCACCGGCACAGGGCAGAGTGTGTGCAGTAGCCCGCAGAGAGGCGGAGGAAGTGCCAGGAGTTGTCACAGGTACGGTCTACTTGTGCAACCAAGCTGCATTTGCATTATTTGACCCTGATGCCACGCATTCACTCATGTTTGCACAATTTGTTGAATTAGTGGGTATCAACTTGAAACCGTTGAACATGATTCTGCATGTTGCCACACCGTTAAAGGATAATGTATTGGTTTCAATGGGTTGTACTGGTTGTGAGATTGTTATTGGAGGGAGTAAAGAGAGCATTGACTTGGCTGCATTGCCTATGTATGACCTTGACGTAATAATAGGAATGGATTGGTTGGTAAGCAGGGGGCAGTAGTAGACTGTGGTAGTAGAACAATCCGATTTTATCCGAGAGGCCGCCCTAGCTTTGAGTTGGTGGGAAGTCAAGGAGAAATCTCGATTCCTTTAGTCTCATCTTTGGAAGTAACTAAGTTGATGTCTAAAGGGTGTCAGGCGTACCTAATGGCAGTAATGGACACGACTACCGAATAGCCAAAGTTAGAAAATATCCCGGTAGTACGTGAATTTCCTGATGTATTTCCCCAAGAGTTGCCAGGATTACCACCAGAACGGGAAATAGAATTTGTGTTGAGTTAGCCCCTAGAACGGAGCCGATTTCGAAAGCACCTTACAGGATGTCTCTATCAGAATTAAAGGAGTTAAAGGTACAGATGCAAGAGCTGCTGGATAAAGGGTTTATCTGACCAAGTGCTTCACCGTGGAGAGCACCGGTGCGGTTTGTAAGGAAAAATGATGGGTCTTTGCGATTATGCATTGATTATCGGCAGCTGAACCAAGTGACAGTGAAGAACAAGTATCCGCAGCCGAGGATTGAAGACCATTTTTATCAGTTGCAAGGAGCAGCAGTGTCTTCAAAGATTGACTTGAGGACTGGGTATCACCAGCTGAGGATTAAGAAGGAAGTAAGACTGCCTTTAGGACTAGGTATGGTCATTATGAGTTTACGGTGATGCCATTTAGATTGACCAACGCTCCAGCTGCTTTTATGAACTTGATGCATCAAGTGTTTGAGGAGTTTTTGGACAGATTCGTCATGGTCTTCATTGACAATATCTTGATTTACTAAAGGAGTGAAACAGAACATGAGGAGCACTTAAGAATTGTACTGAGGACTCTGAGGGACCATACACTTTATGCGAAGCTGAGTAAGTGTGAATTCTGGCTGCACCGGGTAGCATTTCTTGGTCATGTGGTGTATGGAGAAGGAATTGCAGTGGATCCTGCAAAAAGTGAAGCGATAACCAATTGGCTAAGGCCTACTACAGTCACGGAAGTCAGAAGCTTCTTGAAATTGGCAGGATACTACAGGCATTTTGTGGAGAAATTCTCATCCATAACCATCTCATTGACGCGATTGACGAAGAAGGAAACGAGGTTTGAATGGACTGATAAATATGAACAGAGTTTCCAAGAACTTAAGCATAGATTGACGACCGCACCAATGCTGACCATTCCATCAGGACTAGGAGGTTATGAAATATGCAGCGATGCTTTGCTGAAAGGATTGGGATGTGTGTTGATGCAGCATGGAAGGGCAGTAGCCTACGCATCCAGGCAGTTGAGGCCACATGAGATGAACTACCCAACTCATGACCTGGAGTTAGCGGCGATTATATTTGCTCTGAAAATTTGGAGACACTACCTTTGTGGTGAGAAGTTTCAGATCTATATCGACCACCAAAGTTTAAAGTATCTGTTTTCCCAGAAAGAACTGAATATGAGGCAGCGTAGGTGGATGGAACTGCTGAAGGATTATGATTGTGATATCCTATATCATCCTGGAAAGCAAACAGAGTAGCAGATGAGCTGAGTTGGAAGTCAAGCATTGCATGTCTGCTGGTGAAAGGTTGGTCGATGATTGAGAATTTAAGAGATTCTGAGTTCATACTAGAGGTTAGCCAGTTGTCCAACTTAATGGCTACATTGAAGGTAGAACCTGAGGTCCAAGAAGGAAAAAAGACCTTGCAATCTACGGACCCAGAAATTCAAAAGATCCTTGAGATGGATGTGACGAAGAGAAAACCAGAATTTCAGGTGTTTGAGGACGAAATCCTAAAGTTTCAAGAACAATTATGTGTGCCAAAAGATGAAAGACTTAGGGAAAGGATTTTATCAAAGGCTCATAGGAGCAATTATAGCATTCACCTTGGAAGTACGATAATGTAATAGAATTTGCGACAACATTATTGGTGGAACGGAATGAAGGTGACGTAGCAAAATACGTGACTAAAGATTTGATGTGCCAACAAGTGAAACCACAGCACTGTAAGCCTGGAGGACTATTACAGCCACTGGAGATACCCGAATGGAAGTGGGAGCATGTGACTATGGATTTTGTGATGGGACTCCTAAGAAGCCAGCGAGGTCACGACTCTATATGGGTAGTCATGGACAGATTGACCAAGTCCGCCCATTTCATCCCGGTGCGAAAAGACTTCGCTATGGATCGGTATGCAGAGCGTACATAAGGCAGATGGTAAGGTTGCACGGAGTGCCAGTGACAATCACTTCGGATAGGGATCCGAAGTTCACGGCAAATTTTTGGAAAAGTCTGCAAGAAGCCATGGGAACTTGATTGCAATTTAGTACAGTCTACCATCCACAAACGGATGGACAGTTAGAGAGGACGATACAGACGCTAGAGGATATTTTGCAAGCATGCGTCATTGATTTTAAAGGTGGATAGGAAGATCAACTACATCTGGTAGAGTTCGCCTATAATAACAGCTACCAGCAGAGTATCCAGATGGCACCATTCGAGGCACTTTATGGACGAGCCTGCAGAACCCCAATTTGCTGGGACGAAGTTGGAGAAAGGAGTATCACAGGCCCAGAATTGGTAGAGCAATCGGCGGAAGCAGTGAAGATAATTCTGGATAGACTGAGGATGGCACAGAGTTATCAGAAGAGCTACGCAGATAAACGACGCAAGCTCTTGGATTTTCAAGTGGGTGATCACGTCTTCCTCAAGGTATCACCAATGAGAGGATTGTCACGATTTGGAAAGAAATGAAAGCTGAGCCCAAGATATGTAGGCCCATTTGAGTTATTGGAGCGGATTGAAACCTTGGCCTACAGGCTTGCCTTGCCGCCCAATCTATCCCAGATGCATAATGTGTTTCATGTGTCGATGCTACGAAAGTATGAACCAAACCCGACACATGTGCTGGATTACGAGGCCATAGAAGTGGACGACAGAGTGTCTTATGTACAGAAACCAATAAGGATCGAAGATCGGAAGGAGCAAATCCTACGGAATAAGAAGATTCCACTGGTCAAGGTAATATGAGAACACCATGGAACTGAAGGTGCCACGTGGGAGAATGAAGAAACGATGAGGCGACAACACCCCCATCTATTTGAGTGACTAAGTGTAATGTAAATTTTGGGGACGAAATTTTTGTAAGGGGGAAGAGTTGTGACATTCTGATTTTCAATCAATTTTAGACTCAGTAATGAGAAGTTTATATATATCAAACGATGTGTTTTAGTTATATTTCTCTCAAATCTGATCAATTTGAGTAGACTAACCAAAAAGGAAAGACTAACATGAGACGAGGTGCGTGGACCTAAGCGACTCGGATAGGAAATGAGGCTTTGACCATAAAGATTTTCGATGGGATATTTAGAACCACCAAGAGGCCGATCTAAGAACGATTAAGGATTGCCTTGCGAGTGTCATACAATTAGAGCGCAGGTGATGCCGCTTAACCAACGTATGATTTGCAAAATTTTCCTGGATCGAACCGTGAAGATCAAGAACAAAGGGACTAGCGATAAACCCTCACAATTACATGACAACCAAAGTCGTCATGAATTGACGAGCCCTAAACGTGATATGAATCACGGGTCGATACGCGTAATGTCTGCAAAAGTCGCCCGTCGATTCGGGATAGACTGGAACCACGTCTGATAGAGGAAACCATTAGAAACGAGTCTTGAAAGATTTGAAATGGAAAATCAAGAATTCCAATGTTATTCGGATTGGCTGTCGCCCTATTGAAGAATTCTGGAACGAGAAAAATGACGTTCTAAATGTCGGGGCTAAAATAACTGTTTTGCCCCTCAAGTCTAGAACCTTGCCCAAGCAATTGAAGAAGGGCATTTTGGACATTAAACCCTTCTCAAGGCTATCGAAATTCAAGAGTGAATGAGAACCATTGGATCACCTTGGGAAGACAATGGGACAAGTGTCAATGGATGGTGCAAAGTGTGGTCATGTCCAACTTTTTCAAACCTACCATTCAACCATTGACCAAGGCTTTGAATATATAGTCTTCTCACTCTCTCTCCTCACTCATTTGACCGGCCAAAACCCCTCAAGACACCCAAAATCCTCTCTTCTTCCTCCCTCAATCTGCCGATCGTCGACCAGAACCAAGCCTCCTGTTCGGCCGTTTTGACGGCCACTTTTGGCCACCATCCGACTACCGACTGACCACATCAACGTAGATTTACGTCTTGCCGATATCCTCAAACAAGAACCATGGCATTTGGAGCACCAAGGAATCCCGAGCAAGTATTTTCCCGAAAGCCGACAGATTTCGTTCCAACCAGAGGTAGGTCCAGTTTCTAACCCTTTTGAAAGCCGAAATCTTGGAGTTTTGGAGTCAAATTTTGTGAATCTAGTAGACATGTGTAGGAATCTGTGATAAACTTGGGGCTCAATTTGATGAATTTTTTACCATGAACCGATCTTGCAAATATTGGACAGAATCTGCCAGAAAAACTGACCTAGGAGGATCCGGCAATTTCAACGAGTTTCCAGCGTCCATTTGGCTTCAAACTCACGATGAGCCTCCCAAACCCTTATATAGACATGTTAAGAGGTAGGATGAGGATTAGATGTTGGATCTGGAGTAGGATTAGGACCAGTTGTGCCCGGTTTGCACGATCTGGAGTAGGATTAGGACCAGTTGTGCCTGGTTTGCACAGAATCGAGAGAGACAGATCCGGTTATGTGCAAAGTCGGGCAAAACAGAATCTATTGAGGGCTGAGGATGGCAATTTTGAGTTGCAAATTGATGTTTAAGACATGATGAGATGATAAGGATTAGGTTATGGATGATTATGGTTCATGGATTGAGGAATTGGGCGAAGAAAATTAACGGATTGGTTGAATATGCTAGGTTGGGCGGTGAATTGACCCTTGGATTGATTTAGCCAAGACTTGAGGCACTTGCAAGGAAGAATTTGTGTTATCAAGACAAAGGTAAGGGAATTCTAAACCTATGATAGGGAGATTGGACTCAATTAGGTGAGTCGGAGTTTAGTTTGTTCGATTTATGGGGATTTTCCAAAGGGATAGTTCTTAGTATGCCTTAAGTGGCTATAGGAGGGTTATGCATGTTATTGTTCATGCTTGAGTTATCCGTCATGCGTGTGTATCATTTGATTGCCTTGCATGCCATGAGTTCTTTGAATTGTGCCTGGATTGCACATATTGTCGTGCATGGAAACGAATTTGAAAAAAAAAATCATGGCATGAGCATGACATGGCGAGGACCTGAGGCGTATAAGACGTGGGGCGGGAGGTGGATACCTTGATACGACGAGATCGCGGGGTGGAGTTAATGTTGTGTGGCTCCCTTATGCGACAAGATCGCGGGGTTGAGATGGCCACAGTCCTGATGCGAAATATTCGCGGGACGGAGGTGTGAGATGATGAGATTGGCCTGGAGATTCATCAGAACCTGATGCGTTTACGCGGGTTACCGATGACGGTCTGATTCGTTTATGCAGACTGAGCCTGATGCGACGAGATCGCGGGCTGAAGATTGAGGCAGGCGGAGATTGTGGATGTGGTGGAGTAGCAGGACAGGTGTGCATGATCATGAGTGTGACATGAGGTCATCATTACATGTTTGTCATCTGCATGTTGTTGTTTCATTGATTTGTGTTTGATATGCCTGTGTGTTTATAAATTTGGAATGATTGGGGTGTACGATTGCCTAAGTGGACGGTCGACCTGACCTAGGGTTACAATTCTTTTACTAAGATGAGTATCCCACCCCTTTGGGGACCCTTATTTTTACAGATCCTAAGCCTTAGATATGTGGCATATACGTTTTGGGGATCCTAAGGAAATGACGGCGTATTTTGATGAGTTTCCGGATAGTCAGGGGAACATTTATGTGAGGAAATGCACGGTTGTATGGGTCGATGAGGGTAGCCCTGATTGGAAGCCTCATAGGTTTGAGGCATGGTTTAAGAGGGTCGGGGACGAGCAGATTGGGCCGCTGAAGCCCCATGAGATACCCTAGAGTGTTATCCCTGCTTGGTGTCAGACTGTTGGGGAGCAGGAGTTACCAAAGGAGTCCATAGTGGGTTCTAGGAATGGGCCAGAGAAGACCCCGACGCTGGACTTCACCGTGGAGGAGGATGAGATCATTGTCCTAGAGGCGACCGAGGAGGACCTAGCGGAGCCGTCGCGCGAGGAGACCATGGAGGATTCCATCGAGGTTTCGTCCGAGACGTTCTTCGAGTATGAGCCGACCGAGGACGCAGAGAATTTCGGGGACTCCAGCAGCTCATCCTAGGAGATATAGTTTATTGGCTTGATCTTTCAGAGGCAACCCGATCCTGTCCTTTTGGGTGTCATGAGGAACTATTTTTGTGTACTACCTCGTCGCCTAGTTTATTAGCGAATTGTAGTAGTCGGAGTTGTATGAACTGTTAGTTATGATGTATGACATTTATTATACTATCCAGGTCCCACTTAATTAATATTATGTACGAGGATTATTTAAGTATCGCTTCCGCATGCCTATGTTTTTATATTATCTCTCGACTTGTAAACCTAAATCTTGGGACCGCGAGAGATTGTTTGGTTTGTTTGCAGGGATGTTCGCTAGCTCGACGGGTTCGAGACGTGGCACCACTTGTGCTGGACTTACCTAGGAACTATCAGATATAGGATAGATGATCCTTACGTCATGTAATTTAATTATCTCAGTCTTCACTACTTCTTGCATTTTTGTGTTCAAATGCCTTTGTGGTTGGATAGTGAGTTTGTATTGTTCCTCCATCAAAATTTTGTGCATGCAAAGTGAAGGACTAACTCCCTTGATGTCAGCTATTTCCCATCCAATTGCATCCTTATGCTCTTTTAGCACTCTGAGCAGTTTGTTTTCTATCAAATCTGTCAAAGAAGAAGATACAATTACTGGCAAAGAAGAAACTCCATCTAAATAAGCATATTTTAAATGAGAAGGTAAGGGCTTGAGTTCAAGAACTAGAGGCACTTAAATTGATGATTTGAGCTTTGTTGAGTGTTGTCCCAACTCCTCGAAATTTGTTGCCTTTTGCCTTGAATATGATGCATTTGCTTCCATAAAATTTGCATACTCCTTTATCTGCTCATTCTCAATTTCTTTGTCCCCTGGTTGAACTAAATATATTTCAAATGGATCTTTAAAAATCTTTTCCTAAAAAACTTTACTCACCAACTTGTCAATTGTCTCAACTCTAAAACAAGAATAATCATTAGAGGGATATTTCATGGCTTTAGAAACATTAAAGGTAACAAAATCATCTTGAACTCTAAGAATCAACTTCCCTTATTGTACATCAATAAGAGCTCTTCCTGTTGCTAGAAAAGGTTGACCTAAGATAAGTGGTACCTCAAAATCTTCCTCCATGTCAAGAACTATGAGATCTGCATGAAAAATAAACTTGTCAGCTTTTACTAATACATCTTCTACAATACCTCTTGGATATTTAATCGATCAATCCACCAATTGAAATGACACTATGGTTACTTTTACTTCACCCAATCCTAATTTTCTGAAAATCAAAAGAGGCATCTAATTAATGTTTGCACTTAAATCACACAATGTCTTTTCAAAGTAAGAATCTACAATAGTGTAAGCAATTGTAAAACTCTTTGGATATTTTAACTTCGAAGGTAATTTATTTTGTAAGATGGCCGAGCATTCTTCATTCAACTTCACAGTTTCATAATCCTCTAATTTTCTTTTGTTTGCCAAAATTTCCTTCAAAAATTTTGCATAGCTAGGCATTTGCGCTAAAGCATCTGTAAAAATAATGTTAATGTGCAATTTTTTAAACACATCAAGAAATTTTGAGAATTGCTTATCTATTTGCACCGCTGAAGTCGCTGAGGGAATGGAACTTGTGGCACATATAGCTTTGGATTATCTGGAAAAAGTCTACTCTTGTTTGCCTCCTTTAATTGTTGATTGACTTCCTCTTCTTTGCCTCTGGAAGTCTCT
Source organism: Rhodomyrtus tomentosa (assembly GCA_028455895.1). Taxonomy (NCBI): domain Eukaryota; kingdom Viridiplantae; phylum Streptophyta; class Magnoliopsida; order Myrtales; family Myrtaceae; genus Rhodomyrtus; species Rhodomyrtus tomentosa. The sequence continues at coordinate 19,074,509 of JAPCWY010000011.1, forward strand.
TGCTTAACATCTTCTTGTCCCACTGCTTTACCACTTCTCAAGGTTATAGCTTTTGCATCTTCAATTGAATTTTTCTCAATATTGCTAGGCAAAGAACCATGTTGTCTTCCTATTATCATGTTTGCTAATTGACCCACTTGCATTTCCAAATTTCTGATTGAATCCTCTTGATTCTGAAATCTCGCGCATATATGCTCTTGATGAAGTCCCGAGTTGTGCTAGCAAGCTTGATGACTATATCTTCCAAATTAGACTTTGTCTCTTCTTATTATTTAAATCCTAGTGGTGGTTTTTGCTGAGGCTAGCATTATCATCTAGGGGGTGAATAGGTGATTGTAGTACACTTCAAAGTTTATTGTAGAATTTAAATTGTACATGCATTATTCTAACGTCTCAGATGATTAAACACAATATATTTCTATGAGCGCTTCATATGCAGTTCAACTATCACAAGATATATAATATAATCAGAGTAAAGGATAGAAAAGACTACACAAAGGGTTTATAATGGTTCGGCTTTAGTTAAATCTACGTTCACTTCCTCGGCTATCAGCCAATCGACTGGATTCCCTAGTAAACTGCTTGAGAGGTTACAGCTTAGTAGTCTTCTTAAAACACAGAAACCCACACATAATGCTTAACACTCTTGTGTACACCTCTTGTGACATTCTGAATTTCCTATCATTAGAGGCTATTGAATGAGAATGTACCTTTCGATGTATCTCAACTTTATCTCGCTCAGATCTGATCAATTTTGAGTAAACTGACCAAAAAGGGAAAGGCTAACGCATGACAAGGTACGTGGACCTAGGAAACTCAAAAAAGGAAATGACGTTTTGACCATAAAAATTGTCGATGAAACATTTAGAGCCAATAAGGCCGATCAGATAATGATTAAGGAATGCAATGTTAGTGTTATACGATTGGGTCGCGGGTGATGCCGCTTAACCAATATATAATTTGTAAATTTTCCTAAGTCGAACCATAACGATCAAAGCCGTCGGAATTAGCGATGAACCCTCGCAATTACATGACAACCAAAGCCGTTATAACTTGAGCTTTCCTCTGTGTGATGAGAATTACGGAGTCGATACGTGTAATGTCCACAAAAGCCGCCCGTTAGTTCGAGATAAACTGGGGTTACGATCGACGGACGAATGATCATGAAATGGAAGCTCAAAAGTGGCAATTGGAAATAGAGAATTCTAATTCTAAACAAGAATTTGACAACATCTCGCCAAATGGTAATTTCGAATTGGAAAAGTGAAGTGTGGACTGAAAGTGCAAAATTACCATTTTGCCCATCAACCAATTGCCATTGCCTTAAGAACTCAAGAAGGACAAAATGGACATTTTCCCTACCCATATGGCTACCGAAAATTGCTATACAAGGGGTCAAAGGATAAGTCAAATCTTGCTTTGTATTATTGAGCAAGTCCCACATGTCAACCATTGAAGCCTCAAGCTTTAATTATCCTCACCAAACCTTGTCTAATCAATTTCAAGCCAATTATGGGAGTGGGACAACCATTTGAAGACCCTCATCAGCTGTGTATACCATCCCCTTCAATTTCATTGCATTTTCCTCTACATTTTGGCTTCCCCCGAAGACTACCCCAGAAGATAGGTTTCGGCCTCCCTGTTCGGTCTACTCGAGCACCATTTTTCGACATCCATTTGAGGAACGCCGATCACCAGAGGTAAGATCTATGTATCTTTGACAAGCTCCAAATGGAATTTTGTTATTTGGTTAAGTATTTTTACCTATGTGAGCCCGAGACCAAAACCGGATGAAATCAACGCGAGCTGGGATAAGGCCACCGTACACAATCTTAGAAATTTCAAATGACTCCGTTCTTTTTGTGGAATCTCTATAACATCTAGTACTTGAGTCCACTGAGCAAAAATGGTGGTTTTATTAGAGATTTAAGGTGTTTTCATGACTGATTGTGGATGATTACAACTGGACAGGTTTTGACCGTTTACGCCCCGGAAGGAAACGGGCTGATCAAAGGACCAAAAGAGGTGTTCTTGCTCCGAAACTCTTGATGAACTTTTTAAACGTGTAGAATGAGATTATGGCATGTTGATTTTGTGATGAATGGAAGTTTAAAGATGAATTAGGGGCTTTTTGAGGTGAAAAACGTGATATACCATCCAATCTGCCCATAACGCGCACTAATTTTGAATTGGGTCATTCTAAGTCGTCTGATATCCAAATTTAGCTCCACTTTCGCCCACGTATCCGTAAGATCTTGAAGTTTAAGATCCTAGAATTTTTTTCTCAAAAATTCAGTAGAAAAATTTCATTTTTTGGGAGATTGAACCTGGTTGTGAGGGACTCAAATTGAGCAGTTTTGGTGAATTGAGATTTTGGATGACTTGCCTTGCTAGGACGACAATTGGCATGCTTAGGGTCATTGATTCAACACTGTGACGACTTGAGAATAAGGTGTAGTCAATTTTAATGAGATATTGGCACAATGGAATTGAGAAATAATCAAGTTTCGATGTGGTTTTCCTAGGCACGCCATGGGTGCCCTGTTTGGCTGTGAGCTTGCTGACCTAGGATGGTCGTTTAGATTAAAATTGCTTGAATGCTAGGACACTGCTGGGTGAATTATTGAATGAATTGAATGATAGGTGAATTTTATGAATTGAATTATGCTTGTCTAATGACAATGAGAAAGGTGTTGAGGATACCGTTTGGTCTGAATACCCCGGTGGTATCGGAGGGTAGTGAAATTAAATAAGAATGAGAATATCAATTGGTCTGATGACCCTGGTGGCATTGGGTGGCTGAAAGCTTGGAGAGTACCGATTGGTCTGATGACCCCAGTGGTACGTGGACATCGTTTGGTCTGATGACCCCGATGATGTTAGGTGGCAGGAGTGCCAGTTGAGTATGTGGGTGGATGAGAATTTGGTGGCTGTGATGTGTGTGGTGTATGTGATTTCATATTGGAACCCTAGAATTGAGCATGATTGTTTATACTGATTATCCATGCTTGATAATTGATATTGCTGTTGTGTGATGCCTTATTCCATTGCATTATTTGTTGTTTTGCATTGGAGTGGCATTTGTATGTGGTTTGGTAAGACTGGTATTGAGGTATAGGTTTAGGTTTCACTTGCTGAGATATATATATCTCACCCTGGTGGGAGATTAAATTTTTTTTCAGGTCCATGAAGATGGAAATACAGGCGTGATAAGGATGAGCTATCGATGAAGTAATGGTTACATACTTTGTGGCCTTTTGGATTGTATCTAAATTTTGAGAAATTGGGAATTGAATTTTGGGTACTTGACTGCGATAACTTCTGAGGAGAACATTAGTTATAAGAAGTGTATGCCCTATTGTCATTAGTCATCTGATTGTGAATTTGTATGGAGTTGTTTAATTGCTTCCGTGATCTTGTATTATTTTGGAGCTAGGATTAATTGGTGGAGGGATCCTGGGAGATTATAGAAGAGCAACAGCCAGGTAGGATGTTCGTGAGCCCACCGGGCTTGGGGCATGACACCTCTTCACAATTATAATGGATGGATCTTGAAGAATATAAAATATGAAGTACTATCTATCTAAGAACTATAAACATTTATTTCCTCTTAACGCCAATCTTATTTTCCCTTTAGCCTTGAGATGTCTTTTATACTCCTCCGCCTCCAATCTAATTATTGCAAGGCTTCCATAAGAGGTATCTCCAAAACTTCCCGTTTAGACAAGACAATTACTAAAAGAAGATCTCGTAGCCATTAGGGATTGCCAAAGGAAAGTCTTCCCCGCTCGGATCAAATCTCCCACATAATTATGATCTTGGGTTTCCATAAATGAATTCCTTTAACAGGTAAGTTTTGCTCGTCTCCTAAGATTTTCGTCATTAATTAATCTCTATCCCCAATAATCTTCAAAAATGATCTAGCTCGATTGTATCCATTGTAGTGTATTAATTAAGTACATCTAAAAGTTTCTTCAAATTCTGATTACTGCTCGCGAATACTCCTCTTAGAGCTTGAGCATCATTCCAATGTCTAAGCTATCATCGCTCAACATCTGAGCCCGGCACAGCATCTAAGTCCCTTAGAAATCAACATCTGGGCTACACCTTTTTGCCAAATTCAATCCTGTTCATCCCTGCACCAAATGACAATATGTAAAACAAGTATTCCACGGCATTATCTCGAAACTTAAGAGTACTTGGATTGTTTTGTTGACTTCAAAATCATATTGAGGTTTTTCTCAACAATCTCCCCCTTATGATGATGACAAAACTATCCACAAAAAAATAAGTTGTTTGAATAATAAAGGTGAGCAACTATAGTCTAATTGCTCTTAGTTGAATCTTGCTAAAGAATGATTTTATCAATTCATTCTTTGTACTTCTAACAAGAATAAGTTTTGAAGTTAAAAAGTTGATATTGCAATATCATGAACAATCTCAAAACTTGTGATTACTCTAATATTATTGAATTTAAGCACAAATATAGTTTCAAAGCATTTAAGATGTATAGCTATGTGATTCTAATAGAATTCATCACGTGCACAATAAAATTGAGCAACATAACAAGTGAGAACAAAATACTTGTGATTTAGAATTACTACACACCATAGCTCAGAACTTATAGTTTTAATACATGCTCAGATTATAGCGATTGTAGCATGCTTAAGTTAACCTGTTTTGGCAAGAATGTTTCCAAACATACAGATTAATGAAATGCTCAAAGTGAGAAACTTGTTCACCTATTCGGCTTAAGAAAGAAATGATATTTCTTTTTATATTTCGTTTCTGCTGAACATGGAAACTTGTGTTCTTGATTGAATTCTTAAATTTCCAATCCTGTGAACCTATATAAGCTTCTTCTCGTGCACATCCTATTTTTACTCACAATGCATAGCTTTCTCAGCACAATACATTTACAGCTTGTATGAGTTATTCTTTTACTGTTTCTGATGTGGCATATATATTCCATAGCATAATACCTTCACACAGCATAATATATTCACATAGCACAATTCATTCACAAGCTTTCATAGTATTTCACAGCAATACCTTTTGTAACTTATCCATACTTTTTGTAACTTCTTCTCCTTTTTATCAGCAGCACAAAAGGGTGAAACCAAGTACCTTCATGGTCAAACACTACTCATAATATAATGAGATAGAATGTTACACCCATGAGTTGAAAATTCATCCAATGAATAACAAATAGTTCAATCATTCAATACACAGCCAGATCATTCAGCATAGATGTCACGCCTCGAACCCGTCGAGCTCACGTACATCCCACCAGGCCATTGATATTCAATCCTTTCCCAGGATCCCTCGGCCAATCATATATTAACTTGACAAAGAAACAAGATCGCGAAAGTCATAAAATTGTTCCATATAATTCCATAATGAGATCACTCAAAGTAAATGGGTATACACTTCTCATAAATAATAAGGTCAGTTACAAATATAATTTCAAACACTTTTTTAAATGACATCCCATGGAAAGTCCGGATTTCCTTCGCTTGGGACCTGAAAAAGTTAATCCCTCACTGGGGTGAGATATAAATCTCAGCCAGTAAAATCTAAATCTAGACTTGAACACCTGTCCCCCCAGACCACACTCACAAATGCCACTAGAAGCAAGCATTCGGCAACTCAATGTCACAAGGCATCAAACCGTCTAACCTATCAACAAGCCAGGCATGAATAAGAATCACAACCAACCAGTTCAACCTAGGGTTCAAGCTCAACGTACATAACACATGTAACCAACACATAATCATCACAATTTTCACAACCACTCATCACCTAGGCTCTTAGCCGCGATGTATTTCTCTGGTACTCTTGCCAACTGATATCACTGGGGCTATAGGCTAATCGATATCATCTGGTACCACCGGGGCCACAGGCCAATCGGTGCCTCTGGGCCACCGCCAATCTATATCACTGGGGCTACAAGCCAATCGATATCTCTGGGGTTCATAGTCAATTACTTTTTCAGGGACTTATAGTCGCTCGATACCACTTGTGCCAAATGCCAATCGGTATCATTAGGCCTCACAGTCAATTGATATCATTGGGGCCACGAGCCAATCGATATCATCAGGGCTCCAAGCCAATGCGATCTCCGGGGCTACAAGCCAACGATCACTGGGGCACTATAACCCATTCATATAGCATCAGCACTATAACCATTTATATAACATAGGCATCATAGCCATCTATATAGCATAAACATCACAACAAATTCAATAACACGACATCCTAGCAATTCAATAACAGGGCATCATAGCTAACTCAATAAATAGGGCATTATAGCCAAACTATAACGCCAATTTCAATAGCCACTTACATCACAAGGTTCTCCGACCGCAATGTATATCTCAAGGGCTCAATAGCCTTTTCTTACTACTAAGGCTCTCTGGCCATTCCAAATCCCAATTATCAATAATAATATGATCACCACACAATTGCATCAAGTAATTTAAGCCACAAGCTTCACCAATCAATCAATTAATCCCACCAATCTATCTAGTAATGTCCTAGTGTTCAAGTAAGGATTTAGGAAACACTTACCTTGATCGATTAGCAAAACGTCACACCAAGCAATCCTTTTCAATTCCACAAGTATGCAACCAATCAAGGATCTCTCGTCAACCTAAAAAAGTTCATCAATTTCGAATCAAAAGCCATTGAATCTTACTTTCCTTAAGCAAATCCCGCAATAACCATTCAATTGGTAACTCAAGATGCCTTATTGATCAATTGAATAAATGAAAACATTTCCACGAACCCTCAATACCTTCGGTTCACGTAGTCACATGCAAGTACAAATATAACTCGAAGTTTTATGCACCAATTAGCTCTTAAATCACTTCTAATTCCCAATCCACTTCACAAACTCCTCATAAACACCTCACACAACATCCTATGAAGTCTTATGTGTTTGAAATCAAAATATCATTTAAATAGCCATCACCAGATTCGGCCAGAACATGGTACTTCTACCAAACAGAGCCGGTTTTGGTTCAATCCGTACAATCAAGTCGTATCTCAATCTTAAGCCTCAATTTTTCAGGAAATAAACTTGCTAGAACCTTAATTTATGTGTCTAGGAGGCTCACCGAGAGTTTTGTAGTGAAACAATGACACAAAGCCTTCAAACCAACCGGTTTTCTTCACGGTCCTCAAACGGGCAGATTATGCTCGGTAAAAACCTCTACAAATCAGCCATGTGTACCCATCAAAATTCAGCTAAAATTGTAACCAAAGCTCAGATAACTTTAATACTATGAATTTAGAAAACCTCATCGAAATTTTGGAAGCCATTTGGAACTCGGAAGCTCTCAAAAATCGTCTCTCTCCAAAATCGGGTTAGATTCTAACCTTTCTCTAGTCAAACAGACATATGGGACAAACGACTGGGCCAAATTAAGCTCATAATATCTTGTTGAAACGGCACGACAATACGCTTTAAGATGGTGGTGGTTTTATCTCGATCCAATGTCGGATGACAAAATTATAGCCGGAATAGTGAAGCGGTTTCTATTTGTCCGCGAGCAATATGTTTGACCGAATTGGAAAAGAAGGAAGAAGAAGATGGTGGGAGAAGGTGGCCGGCCAAAAATGAAGAGAGAGATAGCTTTCCACCCCAATAATGTATTTTGGTCATTTAGATAATATGGGTAATCATTTAATGCTTGGCCTCTTCTTTGGTTGACACTTGGCAAACTTCCATTGGTTGCTCCATTGACTTTGACTTCCTTTGATCACATCTACATCAAATTTTCGACAGCCTATAGAGAGGTCTAAAATGATTAAAATGACCTTCATTAGTTCTTAAGACAATGCCAAAGGTTGAAGGGCAAAATGGTCGCTTGGCACTTTTCGTCCGTAATTCTATTTTTCAGAATAAACCACCCTTGATGAGGCGATGTCTATTTCAATTCAAATATTTAAATTCTTCAATATCCAATACCCAAATCTCGAGGTCCAATTTCATGTCGAACTCTCGTCGACTGTAATTCTAGTTTACCTCTAATTGACGGGTGATTCTAGCAGGCGCTACGCATATTGACCTTGGGATTTTTCTTGAGCCGTGGCGACTTTGGTTATTATATAATTGCGAGGATTTATCATTCGTTCCTTAGATCCTAATCATCAAAATCCAATTTAGGAAATTTTTGCAAATTACACATTGGTCAAGCGAAATCACCCACGTCCCAACGTATAACACTAGCAAGGCATTCCACGATCGTTCCTAGATCGATCTCTGCTAGCCCAAAATATTCTCTCAACAATCCTTTTGGTCAAAGTATCATTTCTCATTCAAATTCCCCAAGTCCACGTACCCGACTCCACATCAGTTTTTCCCTTTTTGGTTAGACAACTAAAGAGTGGCCAACTCCGAGTCAATTACAACTAAAATACACCGATCAATATCCTTCCATTAAATAGCCTCAAGAGGGTCGAAATTCTAAATGTCTCAATAAATAAAGAAACCTCCAAATTGGAATGAACATTCATCCAACAAATGTTTCATCTAGAATCAGAGAAATTCAAGTACAAAATCAAATATTAAAAGATTAAAAACATTTGAAAAGTTATCAAAATCATTTGGTCTTTAGGGTGTGGAGGTTGAGTTGATGTTGATGGGACTCAAGTTGGTTGCATGGCGGCATTGAATGACTCCCCCTAATGAGATATGAATATAAGATTTAGCTTGAGAGATTTTTGGAGGATTCAAAATAGAGTTGAAATACAACAAATTTGGACATTTGAGATAGCTTTAGATTGATTTCTTCTTCTATCTTGTCAATCTTCTTTTCATTATGCTCAAGCTCTAGGCATGTGAGATGACATTTCGTCCCCATGTCTTCATTCAGACTTCGACTTGTCAGACTCATATCCTCCTTGAACTGAGTTATGTCAATGTTTAAGTTTGTTCTGTACTTTCTCAAGTTATCCTTGCATTCTCCATGTTTGAACAAGATATCCTATAGTTTATATGTATATGATATTTCTTCTTTTTTGTTTATCTCCCAACAGTCACAATCTGCCCTCACTTTCTTTCTGCATGATTTCTTCATCTATCTCTTCATTCATCTATGTGGACAATTTCTCAAGAGCATACATCCTAGGTAAGATGTAACTTGGGTTGAGCTAGTTTTCTTGAACTAGGAAGGTGACGTATTCTGCTTTGGCCATATCTTGCTCGTGTTCCTTGCAGAATTTTATGAGATTTGAAATATTGAAGTCCCTAAGCAATGGGTCAATACTGCGTTGACCTTTTTTTCCCTTTAATGAAACATTCTTCAATTCTTCTTCAGTTGATTTGTGTCACGCCCCGAACCCGTCGAGCACGTGGACATCCCTGTAAGCAAACAACACATCTCTCATGGTCCCAAGATCCACAAACAAGTCGAGAGATAATATATATATACATACAACAAGCATGCGGAAGCGGTATTCAAATAAGTCCCCATACAAAAATATAAGTTAAGTGGGACCTGGATAGCATAACAACTGTCATACATATTAACATATTGTTCTTACAAGTATCGAACTACTAGAATCCACTAAGCAAGGGGCGACGGGGTAAGCACACAAAAAAAATGACCATCATCAACATCAAAAATAGCCATGGTCGGGGGTCGCCATCACAAGATCGAGCCAATAATTGGGACACCTAAGATGTGCTGCTAGAGTCTCTCGTATCCTCTGCATCCTCCGTCGTCTCATACTCTGAGAACATCTTGGAACGGATCTCAATAGAATCCTCCATGGTCGCCTCATGCGACGGCTCTACGAGATCCTCCTCGGTCGCCTCCACGATAATCACCCCGTCGTCGGTGAACTCCAAGGTCGGGGTCTTCTCCGGTCCATTCCTAGAACCAACTACAAACCCCTCTAGCAGTTCCTACTCCCCAGCGATCTGGCACCAATCAGGGACAACTCCCTAAGGTACCTCGTAGGGCTTCAGCGGCCCATACCTGTGACCATACCTGGTGCTTCATCTGCCTCCCTACGGGCTACTGCATACACCCTTCCCTATACCGGTGGTCGATTCTGCTCGATTTAGGGAATTGCAATCAACGGCCTAGCCTGCGATCTCTGCCCTTGAGGTCGATTTGTCAGAGCTTGACTCAGGCATGTCCTCATCTGGTGGCCCAGCTGACCACACTTAAAACAAGCCCTGGTCCTTACTAGGCATGGCCCATTTCCATGCCTCCTGCCACAAAGGCGGTAGCTCCAGTTTGTGGGATTTGACAGCTTCACGATATTTTTCCTTACGGGAGGCACAAAACGCCTATTGCCCATCATCGGCCTCTTGCCCATCTAGCGGTTATCTATGAATAATGTAAACCGCGATCCAGTTGCGGTGTTTCTCTCTTTCAAGTCCCATTCTATCATCTAGCCCCGTTCATAGATCTCTTTGTAGGTCCTCAGATTTAAAGCGATCGTCTACGAAGCTCAGGCCTCAAACCGTCCCTAAATCTCCTTGCTTTCTCCAGAGGATCTTCTACAGATCGAGGTGCATATCTCGACAGCCTCGAGAATTCGGCCTCGTACTGATCTATTGTCAGCTGATTCTGACGTAGCTACAGGAATTCCACCTGCTTCATTTCCCTGGCCGTCTCAGAAAAATACTTGTCGTTGAACGCTATTTTAAAAGCATCCCAGTTTAAGGTCGTTCCTTCAGGGAAGACTCCATCCTTGGTGGCGACCCACCAATCATTCGCTGTACCTTCCAGCTGGTACACTGCTAGCAACACCTTCTTCTTATCTATGCACCTCAACACCCCAAAAGCTTTCTCTAACTTCTCGATCCACCTGGGTGCTAGCTCAGGATCTTCGGTTCCATCGAATTGAGCCAGCTTCAACTTTATAAACTACTCCACTAGCTGGCCCATCTGTCTGGCCACGATGATTTCCTCTTGGGCATTCACAGCCTCATGGCCCTAGCCATGTTCGTCCTGATTTCCATTGCCACCATTGTTGCCGTTGTTAGCGTTGATGGCGGCTATGGCAGCTCCTACTGCCTGGGCTATGGCAGCATCCCGATCTTGGGTCTGCTTGTCAATAAGGTTACCAATTCTCTCCAGTGCCCTTAGCACGCTATCCATTCTTGGATCTTCTGCTACGGGCGACCTCGAGCAAGAGGCTCCGCCTCTTGACCTTCCAGACCTTCTAGATGGATTGCTCATCCTTGCTTCTTTCTACTGAATCTGGTCCACACAAGTTCAACAAGGAGTTAGTAACTCACTTATTCACCCAAATCCAGAGCAACTAACTAACCCTTAACAAAAGCAATTACAATCCAACAGTACTCCATACCACAAACTCCAGAAACATTTCAACAAATAGTCCATGGTCATTTCTCAGTTCCATTCACTTCAGTGATTCACTAAAACCAATCACTTTCATTCATCAAATGGGCCAAGGTCCAAAAATGACCTTCAATCCTAAGCAGGGAACTCAACTCTCTCACGCCTTATCACAACCCTGTCAAGATCAAACACCAGCCATAAGTACCAAGTCACACACTATGCACCCCAGGCCTTATCTTAACCAGTCTCGTAAGGTCTCGCTATCCATTCTTGTCCCAACTTAATCCTCCTTATTACTCAAATCCTCAACCAACTTTGGATCGTACTGAACTTAGCTCTGATACCAAATCGAAGCGGGGATGTCACGCCCCGCGCCCCGGGCACAAGCACGCGACTTCCTACAAGCAAACCATATAATCTCCCGCAGTCCCAAGATCCACAATCTAAGCCGAGAGATATAACAAATATATCAAACAGGCGGAAGCGGGTAATAAAGCAACTCCTCCGTACAAAATATAAATTAAGTGGGACCTGGATAGCATAGAAACTATCATACATAATAACCGACTATGCATACAAGTACAGAGCTACTAAAATTCGATAAGCAAGGGGTGACGGGGTGAGCATACAAAATGGATCATCATCGAAAATCCAACAGGAACAGGGTCGGGCTCGTCACCAAAGATCAAGCTACAACTAGAGTCTTCTAGGATGAGCTGCTAGAGTCATCGGTGTCCTCAGCATCCTCCGTCGGCTCGTACTCTGAGAACATCTCGGAGCGAACCTCAATAGTATCCTCCATGGTCTATTCATGCGACGGCTTTGCGAGATCCTCCTCGGTCGCCTCTAGGACAATGACCTCCTCCTCCTCAGTAAACTTCAGCGTCGGGGTCCTCTCCGGCCCGTTCATAGAACCGACTACCAATCCCTCGCCTAGTCCCGGTCCCTACCAAGGTGGCACCAATCAGGGATCACTCCCAGGGGCACCTCATGAGGCTTCAGCGGCATAGTCGACTCGTCTCTAATTTTCGTAAACCACGCCTCATACCTATAAGGCTTCCAGTTTGTGCTACTCTCGTCTACCCACACGACCGTACACTTCCTCACGTAAATGTCCCCTGACCGTCAGGAAACTCATCAAAATATACTGTCATCTCCCTAGGATCTCCAAAGCGAATAGGCCACATAGTCAAGGCCTAGGATCTGTAAAAATAAAGGTCCCCAAAGGGGTGAGATACACATCTCAGTAAAATAGTCCTAACCCTAGGTTAGGCCGACGTCCACTCAGGCAGTCATCTACCCCAAAATTCCAAACTCATAATCACACAGGCATATAAAATAAAGATGATGTCACACAGATGACAAGCATGCAGCTATAACACCATATCACACACAGATGATCATGCACACCTCGTCTTGTCACTTCACCACAATCATCTCTTTCTGCCTACCTCATTCTCATGCTCGCAATTAGATCGCATCAGGCTCGGTCCGAGTAAACGGATCAGACTATCATAGAAAACCCGCGTAAACGCATCAAGTTTCAATGATTCTCCAAGCCAGTGTCACCACCTTATATCTCCGTCCCGCGTAAACGCATCAGAACTGTGGCTTTTTCACAACCCCGCGATTAGATCGCATCCAGGTGCCTCACAATTCCAACCCCACGCCTTAGCACCTCAGGGTATCATCCACCTCACCCCGCTTCTCATACGCATCAAGATCTCGCTATGTCACACTCATGCCATGATTTTCAATTCGTTTTCCATACATGACGACATGTGCAATTCAAGCACAATTCAAAGACTCATGGCATGCAAGGTAATCAAGTAACACACACAATGGCAGATAATTCAAGCACAAGCATTTACACACCTTAATCCCCTATATGCTACCTTAGGCCGCACCAAGAACAAGTACTTTGGAAATCTCTCACAGTTCAATTAATTTCTTACCCGACTCACCCAATCGAGTCCAATCTTCCTATCCTAAGTTTAGGATGCCCTTACATTGAATTTGATATCATAAATTTTTCCTCTTGAGCCCCTACAATTTTTGGCTCAAGGGTCCAAGGTCGAACTCACTGCGCAACCTAATAAAATCCAACCAATTCGTCAATTTCCATATCCAATTCCTCAATCCATGAACCACAAACCTCCATAACATAATCCTCATCATCCTAGCATGTCTAAATCACCAATTTGAGGCTCAAAATCGCTAGCCCTTAACCCCAACAGATTTGGTCTTGCACAGAACCGAACCGATCCTTTTCTATTTTGTGCAAATCGAGCACAATCGGTCATAAATCTCCGCCAAATCCATCATTTACTCACTAACCTACCTCTTAACATGTCTATCTAAGGGTCTCACCATGGGTTTGAAGTCAAGTCGTCGCCGAAATCCCGTCGAAAGTTGTCGGATCTTCAAGGTCAGTAACCGGCAGTTTTCTGTCCAAGGTTCACAAGACCCATTCGAGGCCAAAACTTCATCAAATCATTCTCAACTTTTTGTCACAGATAGATATACATGTCTCCTAGACCTCCACAATATTTGACCACAAGATTCTAACATTTCGACCTCCTAAGTGGTTAGAAACATCACCTATCTTAGATTGAGTCCGATTTCGTCGATTTCCGGGAAAAAGCTTGGCCGGAGCTCCTCGGTGGTCCAATCGCCGTGCTTCCACTTCGAGGAGGTCGGTAGGAGGTAGGGCTAGGCTCAAGTGGTCGGTCGGAGTCCAGGTGGTGGCCGGAAGAGGGCATCGACGGTGGCAAACAGGGAGCGGCAAAAGCTGTCGCCGGCGGCAGAACAGGAGGAAGAAGAAGAAGAAGTGTTCGGGAGCTATGGGGGATGTTATGGCCGGTCAATGAGTGAGGAGAGACAGTGAAAATTGCTATATACAAGGCTCAAGTCAAGGGGTTGAATGGTAGGCGAGGAATAGTGGACTTGACCACTCTTTAATCCATCTCTTGACACCTGTCCTTAATGTCATTTAACTTGATCCAATGGCTACAATTCACTCACTCTTTCAGCAGCTATGGGTAGGGATAAAGACTAAAATGCCCTTCCTTATTTACATGGGCAAGGCTTAAGGTTGAGGGCAAAATGATAATTTTACCCCCGATGTCCGGAACGTTGTTTTTCTCGCTTCAATAATCTTCAATAGGGTGACGGCCAATCCAAACATAACGTTGGAATTTTTGATTCTCTATTTTCAATTTTCAAGACTCGTTTCTAATGATTTTCTCTATCGGAGGTGATTCCAACCTACCCCGAACCGACGGGCGGCTTTTGCAGACATTACGCGTATCGACCATGTAATTCATATCACATTTAAGGCCCGTCAATTCGTGGCGACTTTGGTTATCATGTAATTGTGAGGGTCTATCACTAGTCCCTATGGTCTCGATTGTTACTGTCAGATTTAGGACAATTTTTGCAAATCATATGTTAGTTAAGCGGCATCATCCGCGCTCCAATCGTATGACACTCGCAAGGCATTCCTTAATCGTTCTTAGATCGGCCTCTTTGTGGTTCTAAATATCCCCTCGACAATCCTTATGGTCAAAGCATCATTTTCTATCCGAGTTGCCTAGGTTCACGTACCTCGTCTCGCGTTAGCCTTTCCCTTTTGGTCAGCCTACTTGAATTGATCAGATTCGAGCGGGATACGACTGAAATACATCTCTAGATTTACTTCTCATTAATGAGTCTAAAATTGACTAGAAATCAGAATGTCACAAAGAGAAATGTCACGCCCCGTACCCCAGGAACGGGCTCACAACTCCTTGCGAGCACACTCTCGAGTCTCAAGATTTACTTACCGAGAGATGCATAGTATAAAGAAGCATGCGAAAACGCAACATGAATAACACCTCCGTACATAAATAAAAAAGAACATGGGCAGGGAGAACATAACACATTCATATATATATATATATATATATATATAAACACACATACACACACACACACACACACACACAGACACGTCTCATGAGTTCGAACAAAAGCACAGGTGAGCTAATCCTACAAATAGGTCAGGGTAACGAGACCGAAACAAAAGACAACCAAATCAAGTCCCCAAAAGAAATTGGCCTACGAGGTCAACACCAAAAGGGCCACATAGTAAGTCAGGAAACCCCTAGGTCGAGCTGCTGGAATCTTCTGTCTTTTCTGCGTCCTCAGTAAGCTCGTATTCCGAGAAAGTCTTGGAGCGTACATCTATCGTGTCCTCCATCGTTTCGTCTTCCACCTGCTTCTCTTGCTCGTCCTCTAAAGCATTAATCTCTATCACCTCAACGGTGTCCTCTAAAGTCGAGGTCCTCTCAGGCATGTTCCTCGAGCCAGAAACGGACATCTCTACCTCTACAGAATCCCGAGTGGGATGACACCAGCTAGGATGTCACGCCCTGCGCTTCAGGCATGAGCATGCGACACCCTGCAAACACAAACTCTCTCAGTCGTCCTAGAATTCACATATATCGAGAGATGCATAATATCGATAGCATGCAGAAGCGACAATATACAAACTCCTCCGTACGATAATAAAGGGGACCAAGGTAACAAGAACACCAATAAATAAACATAACCTCCCAATTGTTCTTACAAGAGCACTGGTAAACTAAACTTGCTAATTGGCAAGGGTGACAGGGCCTGTACAAAAGACGATCATCAACATCTCCAAAAGGAATAGGGCATCAAGACCATCATCAAAATACATCAGACTAGAAAAAGGAAGCTCCTAAGTCGAGCTATTGGAGTCGTTAGTCTCCTCAACATCCTCAGTAGGCTAGTACTCCGAAAAAGTCTCTGAGCAAACCTCCACTGTATCCTCCATCGTCTCGTCAGCTGACGGCTCTACCAGATCGTCCTCAGTAGCCTCGATCTTAATGACCTTATCGGTGTCTTCCAAGGTTGGGGTCCTCTCGGGAATATTCCTCGAGCCAGCTACTGACCCATCGGCCTCTATCGAATCCCGAGCGGGATGACACTAACTAGGGATTACCTCACGGGGTACCTCGATAGGCTTCAGTGATCCCGTAGTAACTTCCTCTACTCTCCGAAACTAAGTCTCGAACTCATGAGGCTTCCAACTCTTTTCACCCTCGTCAACCCAGACCACAGTACACTTCCTAACATATACGGTTCCCTGTCTGGGAACTCCTTAAAATAAGCGGACATTTCTTTCGAATCACCAAATTTGATTGGCAGCATTCTCACGGCCTAGGATTTGAAATGGGGTCCAAAAATGGGGTGATATTTACATCTCAGTAAGACAAGTCATAACCCTAGGTTAGGCTGACCGTATACTCAGACGAATGCCATCAAGGACAAAATGCACATGCAATCACATGAGGCATTCAACAG
The DNA here is from genome assembly GCA_028455895.1 of Rhodomyrtus tomentosa. NCBI lineage: Eukaryota > Viridiplantae > Streptophyta > Magnoliopsida > Myrtales > Myrtaceae > Rhodomyrtus > Rhodomyrtus tomentosa. The sequence goes on from JAPCWY010000011.1 coordinate 19,091,203, forward strand.
TCATTAAATAATATACGGAAACAAACAAGTGTCAAACACGCAATCATGGCACCAGATCGCATCATTGGAATCAAACACATATTGCCAAGCCAGATCACACTTTTCACCCTTCCAGTCCTCCTTATTTTCACGACCGCGCTTAGAACGTCTCAGGCTCGGTCCGTGTAAATACGCCTCAGACCGTCACATTGACAAACCCCCGTAAACGCATCAGCTTTTCAATTTCATTCCAGGCCTGTGTCGACACATCTCAAATTTCGTCCGGCGTTTCAACGCATCAGGACATTGGCCATTTCAACCTTGCGTCTCGTACGCCTCAAGGTACCATCCAACACAAACCCCGCACCTCAGCATCTCAAGGTATCCATCCACACAACCCCGCGTCTCAACGCCTCGAGGCGGCACAGGTTTCAAACATGCCAAACATTATTTAAATTTTCAACTTCACGATTGAATAAAAACCCATGAAATGAGCAACGCATCTATGGCATGCAAGGTAGTCAATCTCATCAGTCACAAGAGGCAATCAATTCATGGCACAAGCATTCAATAAGCATTCAAGCTATCTATACCTCTCAAGGACGCACAAAGGCTAATCACACCATAAACTCCCAAGAACCACTATAATTCACACCCAATTCACCCAATCGAATCCAATCCTCCTATTCAGGGTTTAGAAACTTCTTACCTTATGCTAAAATCAACACAAATCTCCTTCCAAGCACTTCAAGGATTCGGCTCCAAAACAGGGCACCATACACCTAATGGAATTCCATCCATTTCGTCAATTCTTCGTCGTCCAATTATCAATTCACTAAGCATAAACCTAAATAACATACCCATCGACATCCTAGTACATCTCAACGATTAATTTGGAGCTCAATTCAACTCCCAACAGCCCCCCACAAATTCGGTATGCACAGAACCAAAATAGTGCATTTTCAATTCTGTGCATATCTCAACTTATCAGTCCTTAAACTAACTTAAATCCTCAAATTATCCACTAATCTACTTGCAAATATGTAGTTCTAGGAGTTGAGAAGTCTCACCAAAAATTTTAGCTCAAGGCGACGTCGGAAAGTCCTCGAACGGCGCCGGTTCCTCCAAGTCCTCAACCAGTCAGTTTTTGTCCTACAAACATAAGACCCATTTCAGGTCAAAAATCCATCAAATTTATCCAAACCAATTACCACAATTCATTCTACATGTTCTCTAGATGTCCATAAAATTTGGCCAAAAAATTCAAAGGTTTCGGGGTCCTACGGAGTCTAAACAATGGCTTACCTCCAGCTACGATGGTTTCCATCGGCTTTTGGGAGAATGGACAGTCGGAGCTCCTCGGTGGGTCAAATGCCATGATTCCACTTGGAGGTTGTTGGCAAGAGGATAAGAAAGGAGCTGGTGGTCGGCTCGAACTCAGGTGGTGGCCGGAAGTGGCGGTTGGAGCGAGTGAAACCGGCGGGCAGAGCTGGTCGGCAGTGCAGCTCTCGGCTGAAGAAAGGAGAAGAACAAAATGAAGAAGATGGTGGCTGGTGAAGTGTTCTGCTGAAGGGGAGTGATAGAGAGAGATATATACACAAATGACCTGGTTAACTTGGTAGAATGGTAGGTTAAAAGTTGTTCATTAAATGCCAACTCTTCATCCTTTGACACTTGTCCATATGTCAATCAAGGCTCATCCAATGGCTATTATTTTTTCTCATTTTCAACAGCCTTGGGGTATTGTGATTGACCAAGATGCCATAATTCAATTATTAAGGCAAGGCTAAGGCTTGAGGGGCAAAATGATAATTTTACCCTCGACGTCCGGAACGTAGTTTTTCTGATTCCAATTTTCTTCGATGAGGCGACGACCAATCCAATTATAATGTTGGAACTCTTGATTCTCCATTTTCTAACTTCGAGACTCGTCTCTGAATCATTTCTCTATCAGATGTGATTCCAGCCTATCCCAAACTGACGGACGGCTTTTGCGGACGTTACATGTATCACTCTATGATTCATATCACACTAAAGGTTTGTCAATTCATGGCGACTTTGGTTGTCATGTAATTGCGAGGGTCTATTGCTAGTTCCGACGATCTTGATCGTCATCGTTTGATTTAGAAAAAATTTACAAATTATACACTGGTTAAGCGGCATCACCCGCGCTCCAATTGTATAACGCTAGCAATGTATTCCTTAATCGTTCTTAGATCGGCCTTTCATAGCTCTATATATCCCATCGACAATCCTTATGGTCAAAGTGTCATTTCCTATTTAAGTTCCCTAGGTCCACGTACCTTGTCTCGCTTTAGCCTTTCTCTTTTGGTCAGTTAACTCGAGATTGATCAGATTCGAGCGAGATACGACTGAAAGACATCGTTAGATACATTCTCATTAATAAGTCTCGAAAAGACGGGAAAATCAGAATATCACAACTCTTTCCCCTTACAAAAATTTCGTCCTCGAAATTTACAATAAACCCGTTACTCAAACAAATGGGGGTATTGACGCATCATTGTTTCCTCGCTTTCCCACACAGCTCCTTCGGTTCCATGGTGCTCCCAAACAACTTTGACTAATGGAATCGTCTTATTCCTCAGAATCTGCTCCTTTCGTTCTTCGATCCTGACTGGTTTTTCTACGTAGGATACCCTGTCATCCACTTCGATACCTCATAATCCAGCACGTGCATAGAGTTTGGCTCGTACTTCCGTAGCTTTAATACATGGAAGACATTGTGTACTTGGGACAAGTTAGGCGATAAGGCAAGCATGTAGGCTAAGGTCCCAATCTGTTCCAAAATCTCAAAAGGTCCTACATACCTTGGACTCAGTTTTTCTTTCTTTCCAAATCGACATAATCCCCTCATCGGCGACACTTTAAGGAAAACATGATCGTCTACTTGAAACTCCAATGGCTTACATCGTCTATCCGCATAACTCTTCTGACGACTCTGTGCTGTCTTCAGCCTATCCCGAATTATTATCACCGCCTCTACTGATTGTTCTACCAATTCTGGGCCTGTTATGCTTCTTTCTCCAACTTCGTCCCAGCAAATCGGCGTCTTGCAAGCCCTTCCATAAAGTACCTCAAAAGGTGCCATTCGAATACTCCACTGATAACTATTGTTATACGCGAACTCTATCAAATGTAGCTAATCCTCCCATCCGCCTTTGAAGTCTATCATGCACGTTCGTAACATGTCCTCGAGCGTCTGAATTATCCTCTCCAATTGTCCGTCCGTCTATGGATGGTATTCCGTACTAAATTGTAGTCGAGTTCCCGTGGCATCTTGAAGACTCTTCCAGAAGTTCGTTGTGAACTTGGGATCTCTGTCCGATGTGATCGTCACAAGTACTCCATGTAGCCTCATTATCTGCCACATATACAATTCGACATATCTATCCATCGTGAAATCGTTTCACACAGGAATGAAGTGTGCAAACTTGGTCAACCTGTCTACGACTACCCAAATAGAATCGTAGCCTCTCTGGCTCCTTGGTAGTCCCATTTCAAAATCCATCATTACGTGCTCCCATTTCCATTCAGGAATCTCTAACGGCTGTAACAATCCACCAGGCTTACAGTGTTGCGCCTTCACTTGTTGGCATGTCAAGCACTTCGCCACATACTTCGCTACATCTACCTTCATCCCGTTCCACCAGTAGTGCTGGCATAAGTTCTGATACATCTTCATGCTACCTGGGTGGATACTATAATTGCTTCTATGAGCCTCTGATAAAATCATTTCCCTAAGCTCTTCATCCTTTGGTATGCATAAACGCCCTCGAAATTTCCAAATTCCATCCTCTAACACTTAGAACTCTAGCTTCCTTTTTGTCGAGTCTATTTTCAAGATTTTCTGAATTTCCGGGTCCGTAGACTGTAAGGTTTTTATCCTTTCCTAGATCTCAGGTTATATTCTCAGTGTGGCAACCAAACTGGATAGTTGACAGACTTTCAATCTAAATTCAGAATCCCTCAAGTTCTCAAATAATGACCACCTTTTCACCAAAAGACAGGCAATACTCGATTTTCGACTGAGCTCATCCGCGACTTTGTTTGCCTTCCTAGGGCGATATAATATGTCGCAATCGTAATCCTTAAGCAGCTCCATCCATCGTCGCTGCCTCATGTTCAATTCCTTTTGAAAAAATAGATACTTTAGGCTCTGGTGGTCAGTATAAATCTGAAATTTCTCGTTGCACAAATAATGCCTCTAGATCTTCAGAGCAAAGATGATTGCTGCCAATTTCAAATCATGAGTCGAATAGTTTATCTCGTGCGGTTTCAGTTGTCGAGATGCGTTGGCAACCACTCTTCCATGTTGCATTAGCACACAGCCTAGCCTCTTTAGCAAAGCATCGCTATATATTTCGTAACCTCCAAGTCTTGATGGGATCGTTAATACCGGTGCGGTCGTTAACCGGTGTTTAAGCTCTTGGAAACTCCTTTCACACTTATCCATCCATTCGAACTTCGTCTCGTTCTTAGTCAATCTCTTCAGTGGAATGGCTATAGATGTAAACTTCTCCATGAAATGTCTATAATATCCTGCCAATCCTAAGAAACTTCGGACTTCCATGACCGTAGTAGTCCTAGGCCAGTTCATTACAGCTTCGATTTTTGCAGGATCCACCGCAATTCCTTCTCCAGATACCACATGGCCAAAAAATGCTACTTTATTCAGCCAGAACTCGCATTTGCTAAACTTAGCGTAAAGTGAGTGCTCCCTCAGGGTCTGCAAAATAATCCTCGGATGTTCTTCGCGTTCTTCGTGTTCTTCGTTACTCCTTGAGTAAATCAGGATATCGTCGATAAAGACTATAACAAATCTATCTAAGAATTCTTTGAACACCTGATGCTTCAAGTCCATAAATGCGGCTGGAGTATTGGTCAGTCCAAAAGGCATCACAATGAATTCGTAATGATCATACCTTGTTCTAAAAGTGGTCTTAGGTATGTCTTCCTTCTTAATTCTCAACTGATGATACCCAATCCTCAGGTCAATCTTAGAGAACACCACAGCTCCTTGCAACTGATCAAATAAGTCATCAATTCTCGACAGTGGGTACTTATTCTTTATAGTAACTTGATTCAACTGCCTGTAGTCTATGCATAAATGCAAAGATCCATCCTTTTCCTCACAAACAACACCGGCGCTCCCCGCGGCGAAGCACTCGGTCAAATAAATCCTTTATCCAGTAATTCTTGCGTTTTCACCTTTAACTCCTTCAGTTCTGATAAGGACATTCTATAGGGTGCCTTTGAGATCGACTCCGTCTCGAGAGTTAATTCAATCACGAATTTGATTTCTTGCTCTGGTGGCAACCTTGGTAACTCTTGGGGAAAAATGTCGGGAAACTCACGCACTACTAAAATACTTTTTAGTTTAGGTTCCTCAGCAGTCGTGTCCATAACTGCGACAAAGTACGCCTGACACCCTTTAGTTATCAATTTTGTCTCTTTAAGAGATGAGACTAAAGGAATCGAGAGTTCTCCTCGACTTCCCACAAATTCAAAACTAGGGTGACCTTTTAGATAGAAACGGATTATTCTACTACCACAATAAACTACTGCCCTTTGCTTACCCAACCAATCCATTCCTATTATCACATCGAAGTCATACACGGGCAACACAGCCAAGTCTATACTCTCTTTGCTACTGCCAATTACGATTTTACAATCAGCACAGCCCAACGAAACCAGTACATTATCTTTCAACGGGGTGGCAACATACAGAATCACACTCAACTATTTTAACTTCATATCAACCAAATCAGCAAACCGAGCAGACACAAACGAGTATGATGTGCCAAGGTCAAACAAAGCATAGGCAGCTTGGTGACATAAATAAACCGTGCTTGTGACCACGCCTGGCGTTTCTTCTGCTTCCCTGCGCGCCACTGCATAAACTCTTTCCTGAGCTGGGGATCGGTTCTGATCAATTTAGGGAGTGGCAGTTGACGGTCCTACCTGTGGTCGTTGCCCTTAAAGTCTATTCGCTAGGGCTTGGTTTGGGCAAGTCCTCATCTGATGGCCCATCTAACCACACTTGAAGAACGCTCCAGTTCTTGCTGGGCAGGGTCCATTACCATGTCTTCAGCCACAGAGGCGGCAACTCCAGTTTATTAGATTCAGCTGCTTCACTATGTTCTTTCTTAGCGGAGCGACGAAGCATCTATTGCTAGTCATCGGTCTTTTACCAATTTGGCGATTGTCTCTAAACGAATTAAACCGCGATCCGAATGCGGCATTCCTCTCCTTCAAGTCCCTCTCGATCATTTATCCCTGTTCATAGATTTCCTTGTAAGTTCTTAGGTTCAAAGCTATCATCTAGCTACGAAGCTTAGGTTTCAGTCCATCTTGAAATCTCCGCGCCTTCTCCAGGGGATCCTTTACCGATCGGTGCGCGTACCTTGACAATCTGGAGAACTCAGCTTCATATTGGTCCACTGTCAAGTGATTCTAACGCAGCTGTAAGAACTCCACTTGCTTCCTTTCCCGAGCTGTCTCCAAGAAGTACTTGTCATTGAATGCCATAGTAAAGGCATTTCAGGTCAAGGTTGTTCCTTCTGGAAATACTCCATTCTTGGTGGCAACCCACCAGTCATTAGCGGTACCTTCTAGCTGGTACACCGCCAGTAATACATTTTCTTCGTCAGTGCATCTCAATACTCCAAAAGCCTTTTTCAATTTCTCGATCCATCTTGGTGCTAGTTCGGAGTCTCTAATCCCATCAAATTGGGTTGGCTTCAGCTTGATAAATTGCTCAACCAGTTGGCCCATCTACCTGGCCACAACAACTTCTTTCTGGGCATTCACTACCTCATAGCCTTGGTCATGATCGCATTGTTTCCATTGCCCCCATTATTACCGTTATTAGCATTGACGGCAGCTATTGCGGCTACTACCGCTTGAGCTATGGTAGCATCCTTATCTTGGGTCTGCTTATCGATGAGGTCGCCAATCCTTACGAGCGCCCTCAGTACTCCATCCATTCTTGGGTCTTTCGTCATAGGTGGCCTCGAACTAATGGCTCCGATCCTGGGTCTTCCAAGTCTTCTAGGCGGATTACTCATCCTTGTATGCTTTCACTAAGCTTGGACCACCACAATTTCATCAAAGAGTTAGCAACTCATTCATCCAACCGATTCTAGAACTACCAAACTACGCCTTAACAAAAACAGTCATAACATAGCGATCTGCCACACAACTAATTCCAAAGGCACTTCACTAAACAGTTCATGGCCATTACCCCCATTCTATCCACTTCAATAATTCACCAAAACTAGCCATGCTCATCTACTCAACACACCAAAATCCAAAAATGGCTTTCAGCGCTAAGCATGGAACTTAATCCTCATAAACCACCATAATCTTGTCAAGACCAAATGTCAACCACATGCGCCAAGTCATATGACATACATCTCATGCCTCATTCTAATAAGTTTCCTAGGGTCTCGCTATCCGTCCTGTCCCAACTTAATTCTCCTTATTACTCCAATCCTCAATCAACTTGGATCGAGCTGACCTTAATCTGATACCAAGCAAGTCAAGTTGTCACGCCCCGCGCTTCGTTACGAGCGCGTGGCACCTTGCAAGTTATGACAATATATCAAGAGATGCATAATATCGATAACATGCAGAAGCGACAATATACAAACTCATCCGTATAATAAAGGGGACCAGGGTAACAAGAACACCAAAAATAAACATAACCTCCCAATTATTCTTACAAGAGCACTAGTAAACTAAACTTGCTAGTCGTAGGGGTGACAGGGCCAGTACAAAGGGTGATCATCAACATCTCCAAAAGGAATAGGGCATCGAGATCATCATCAAAATACATTAGGCCAGAAAACGGAAGTCCCTAAGTCGAGCTACTAGAGTCGTCAGTCTTCTCAGCATCCTCAATAGGCTCGTACTTCGAGAAAGTCTCTAAGCAAACCTCCACTGTATCCTCCATCGTCTCATCAGCTGATGGCTCCACCATGTCTTCCTTGGTAACCTCGATCTCAATGACCCCATCAGTGTCTTCTAAGGTTGGGCTCCTCTCGGGAAAATTCCTCGAGCTAGCTACTGACCCCTCGGCCTCCACCGAATCCCGAGCGGGATGACACCAACCAGTGATTACCCTACGGGGTACCTCGGTAAGCTTTAGTGGTCCCGTTGTAACTTCCCCTACTCTTCAAAACCAAGCTTTGAACTTATGAGGCTTCCAGTTCTTTCCACCCTCATCAACTCAGACCATAGTACACTTCCTAACATATGCGGTTCCTTGTCCATCCGGAAACTCCTCAAAATAAGTGGACATTTCTTTCGGGTCACCAAATCTGATTAGCAGCATTCTCACAGCCTAGGATCTGGAAATGGAGTCCCACAACGGGGTGAAATTTACATCTCAGTAAGATAGGTCCTAACCCTAGGTTAGGCTAACCGTACACTCAGGCGAATACAATCAAGCACAAAATACACATGCAATCACATGAGGCATTCAACAGTCATTAAATAACATACGGATACAAATAAGTGTCAAATATGGAATCATGGCGCCAGATCGCATCATTGGAATCAAACACATATTGCCAAGCCAGATCACACTTTCCACCCTTCCAGCCCTCCTTATTTTCAAGCCCGCATTTAGAATGCCTCAGGCTCGGTCCTCGTAAATACGCCTCAGGCTGTCCATTGACAAACCCGCGTAAACGCATCCGATTTTCAATTTCATTCCAAGCCTGTGTTGACATATCTCAAATTACGTCCCACGTTTCAATGCATCAGGACTTCGTCCATTTCAATCCCACGTCTCATACGCCTCAGGGCACCATTCAACACAAACCCCATGCCTCAGCGTCTCAAGGTATCCATCCACACAACCCCGCGTCTCAACGCCTCAAGGTGTCACAGGTTTCAAACATGCCAAATATTATTTAAATTTTCAACTTCACAATTGAATACAAACCCATGAAACGAGCAATTCATTTATGGCATGCAAGGCAGTCAATCTCATCAGTCATAAGAGGCAATCAATTCATGGAACGAGCATTCAATAAGCATTCAAGCCATCTATACCTCTCAGGGACGCACAAAGGCTAATCACACCATAAACTCCCAAGGGCCAATATAATTCACACCCAATTCACTCAATCGAGTCCAATCCTCCTAGCCAAGGTTTAGAAACTTCTTACCTCGTGCTAAAATCAACACAAATCTCCTTACAAGCACTTCAAGGGTTCGGCTTCAAGGGTTCTAAAATAGGACAGCCGTATACCTAATGGAATTCCATCCATTTCGTCCATTCTTCGTAGTCCAATTATCAATCCACCAAGCATAAACCAAAATAACATACCCATCGACATCCTAGTATATCTCAACGATGAATTTGGAGCTCAATTCAACTCCCAACAACCCCCCACAGATTCGGTATGCACAAAACCGAAATAGGGCATTTTCGGTTCTGTGCATATCTCAACTAATCAGCCCTTAAAATAACTTAAGCCATCAATTTATCCACTAATCTAATTGCTAACATATAGTTCTAGAAGTTGGGAAGTCTCACCGAAAATTTAAGCTCAAGGCGACGTCGGAAAGTCCTCGAAAGGCGCCAATTCCTCCAAGTCCTCAATCGATCAATTTTTGTCCTTCAAACACAAGACCCATTTGGGGTCAAAACTCCATCAAATTCATCCAAACCTTTTACCACAATTTAGTTTACATGTCCTCTAAATGTACACAAAATTTGATCGAAAGATTCAAAGGTTTCGGGGTCCTACGGAGTCTAAATAGTGGCTTACCTCCAACTGTGACGGTTTCCGTTGGCTTTTGGGAGAATGGCCGGCCGGAACTCCTTGGTGGGTCAAATGCCGTGATTCCACATGGAGGTTGTTGGCAAAAGAATGAGGAAGGAGCTGGCAGTCGGCTCGAACTCAGGTGGTGGCCGGAAGTGGTGGCTGAAGGAGGAGAAGAAGAAAATGAGGAAGATGGTGGCTGGTGAAGTGTTCAGCTGAAGGGGAGTGAGAGAGAGAGAGATATAAATAAATGGCTTAGTCAACTTGGTAGAATGGTAGGTTAAAAGTTGTTTATAAATGCCAACTCTTCATCCTTTGACACTTGTCCATATGTCAATCAAGGTTCATCCAATGGCTGTTATTTTTTCTCATTTTCGGCAGCTTTGGGGCATTGTGATTGACCAAAATACCCTCATTCAATTATTAAGGCAAGGCAAGGCTTGAGGGGCAAAATGGCAATTTTACCCTCGACGTTCGGAACGTCATTTTTATGATTTCAATTTTCTTCGATAAGGCGACGACCAATCCAATTATAATGTTGAAACTCTTGATTCTCCATTTTCTAATTTCGATACTCGTCTCTTAATCATTTCTCTATCAGATGTGATTCCAGCCTATCCCGAATTGACGGGCAACTTTTGCGGACATTACGCATATCGACTCTGTATTCATATCATACTTAGGGCTCGTCAATTCATGGTGACTTTGGTTGTCATATAATTGTGAGGTCTATTGCTAGTTCTAACGGTCTCGATCATCATCGTTTAATTTAGGAAAATTTTACAAATTTTACATTGGTTAAGCGGCATCACCCACGCTCCAATCGTATAACACTAGCAATGTATTATTTAATCGTTCTTAGATCGGCCTTTCATGGCTCTAAATGTCCTCTCGACAATCTTTATGGTCAAAGTGTCATTTCCTATTTGAGTTCCCTAAGTCCACGTATCTTGTCTCGCGTTAGTCTTTCCCTTTTGGTCAGTTAATTCGAGATTGATTAGATTCGAGCGAGATACGACTAAAAAACATTGTTAGATACATTCTCATTATTAAGTCTCGAAAAGACAGGAAAATCAAAATGTCACATAGGGATAGCTCTACGAGGTACCTCTGTGGCCTTTAGCGGACCAGTGATAACCTCGCCTACTCTACGGAACCACGCCTCAAACCTATGTAGTTTCAAGTCCTTACCGCCCTCGTCGACCCAAACTACTGTACACTTCCTAACATACACCGTCCCCCTACCGTCTGGGAACTCATCAAAATATAATGTCATCTCCATGGGGTCACCTAGTCGAGTCAGCAGCATCCTCAAGGCTTGGGGTCTAAAAATATGGTCACACGACGGGATGAAATTAGCATCTCAATAAGGCAAACCCTAACCTTAGGTTAGGATGACATTACACCTAGATGAATGCAAACAATAAACAAGAATACGCACTCAATAATACAAGGCATTAATCAGTCAAATATGCCACAATGATGCAAGCAATTACCAATCACACAAACCGGGCATCATAACTTATCAATGAAGTCAAGCATAGAGTACAAATTCAAACCACACGTTCCATCATTTCGAACTTTCTGATGAATCACACCCCCGTTTAAAACGCCTCAGGCTCGGTCTGCGTATTTACGCCTTAGACCATCGAATTGGTAAACCCGGGTAAACGCATCAGATTTTCAAATGCCATTTCAGACCTGTGTTAACACATAATTGATCTCGTCTTGCGTCTCAATGCATCAAGGTACCAACCATCACGACCCCGCGCCTCAACACCTCAGGGAATCTCAAGTTCTCAAGCATGCCAAAATTCATTTCAAATTCATGATCAAGTACAAGCTCATGCAATGAGCTAAATATCTACGACATGCGATACAATCAATTTCGTCACTCAAATGTGGTAATCAACTCATGGCATATGCATATAGCAGGCATTCAAGTAATCATCCATCCAAAATGACGAATATTGGACAAATACGCAATGATCTCACGAAAATCCATCAAGCTCACAACCAATTCATCCAGTCGAGTCCAATCCTCCTAGCCAAGGTTTAGGTACTCCTTACCTTAGGCTCAAATCAACGCAAATCTCCTTCCAAGCACTTCAACAACTCGGCCCAAGCAATCCCAAAACAGGGCAGCGTATCATCTTAGCGGAACCAATCAATTTATCCATTTTTCTCACTCAATTCACCAATCTTCAGAGCATAAACCTCAATGACATATCAATTGACATCCTAATATGTTTCAACGAAGAATTTAGAGCTCGATAATACCCCAAACAGCCCTTAAGATCTCGGCAAGAACAGAACCGAAACAGGGCATTTTCGATTCTGTTTAATTCACGATTAAACAGTCTAAAAACTACATTTAAACCTCAATTTATCCACTAATTGACTTACTAACATATAGTCCTAGGTGTTGGGAAGCCTCACTAAAAGTTTGAGGGCAAAGCGACACCCGAAAGTCCACAAACAATGCTGAATCCTTCAAGTCCTTCACCGGTCAGATTCTGTTCACCGAAAATCAATGTCAAATCACCATCCAAGCTGCATCAAATTCATCCAAAATTTTTACCACAGCTCAGCCAAACATAGTCTTACATGTCTACAAAGGTTGAGAAAGGTGATGGTGGTCGACTCGATGGATGGAAGTCGCCGGCGGGGGCGCTCGAGCGGCGAGAAGGTGGCGAGTCAATCTGGTAGGGCGGAGTTGGTTCGGCCAAAGAAGAAGAAGAGCAAAGAAAGAAGAAGAAGCTGGCTACGGGGGGGTGTTCGGCTAAGGGAGAGAGAGAGAGAGTGTATACACCAATTTGAGAGTCAACCAAGGAAGAATGGTAGGTTAAAAGGTTACCATTTAATGCCAAAGCCCCATCTAATGACACTTGTCCTCTAGTCAATCATTTCTTCATCCAATGGCCCTCATTTTCTCTTATTTTCGGTAGCTATGGGGGAGGGTCAAAGACCAAAATGTCCTAATCCATTTATTAGGGCAAGGCTAAGGCTTGAGGGGCAAAATGATAATTTCACCATCGACGTCCGAAATGTCGTTTTTCTAATTCAAATTTTCTCCGATAAGGCAGCGTCCAATCCAATTATATTGTTGGAATTCTTGATTCTTCATTTTCTTATTTCGAGACTAGTCTCTGAAATATTTCTCCGTCAAATGTGATTTCAGCCTATCCTGAATTAACAGGCGACTTTTGCAGACGTTACACGTATTGACCCTATGATTCATATCACACTTAGGGCTCGTCAGTTCATGACGACTTTAGTTTTCATGTAATTGCGAGGGTCTATTACTAGTTTCGACGGTCTCTATCGTCATCGTTCAATTTAGAAAAATTTTATAAATTATACGTTGGTTAAGTGGCATCACTCGCACTCTAATCGTACAACGCTAGCAATGCATTCCTTAATCGTTCTTAGACCGGCCTTTTATGGCTCTAAATGTCCCCTCGACAATCCTTATGGTCAAAGTGTCATTTCCTATTCGAGTTCCCTAAATCCACGTACCTTGTCTTGCATTAGCCTTTGCCTTTTGATCAGTTAACTCGAGATTGATTAAATCTAAGCAAGATATGACTGAAATACATCGTTAGATATATTCTCATTAATAAGTCTCGAAATGACAGAAAAAATCATAATGTCACAACTCATCCCCCCTTACAAGAATTTCGTCCTCGAAATTTACATTAAACATAGCTATTCAAATAAATAGGGATATTGACGCCTCATCGTTTCCTCGCTTTCCCACGTAGCGCCTTCAATTCCATGATGCTCCCAAATGACTTTGACTAGTGAAATCGTCTTGTTCCTAAGAACTTGCTCCTTTCGATCTTCAATCCTTACTGGTTTTTCTACGTAGAATACTCTGTCATCCACTTTGATAACTTCATAATCCAACACGTGTGTCGGGTCTGGCACGTACTTCCGTAGCATTGACACGTGGAAGAAGTTGTGCATTTGAGACAAATTAGGCGGTAAAGCAAGTCTTTAGGCCAAGATCCCTATCCGTTCCAAAATCTCAAATGGACTTACGTACCTTGGACTTAGTTTCCCTTTCCTTCCAAATCGAGATAATCCTCGCATCGGTGAAACTTTAAGAAAAATATGATCGCCTACTTGAAACTCTAGAGGTTTGCATCGTTTATCCGCATAACTTTTATGACGACTCTGTGCCGTCTTCAGTCTATCTCGAATTATTTTCATAGTCTCTACTAATTATTCTACCAACTCTGGGCCTGTAATGCATCTTTCTCTAACTTCATCCAAGCAAATACGCGTCCTACAAGCTCTTCCATAGAGTGCCTCAAAAGGTGCCATTTAAACACTCTGTTGATAACTGTTGTTATATGCGAACTCTACCAAATGCAGTTGATCCTCCCATCCGCCTTTAAAGTCTATAACACACGCTTGTAACATATCCTCGAGCGTCTAAATCGTCCTCTCTAATTGTTCGTCCGTCTATGGATGATATGTCGGACTGAACTGTAGTCAAGTTCCCATGGAATCTTGAAGCCTCTTCCATAAATTTATCGTAAATTTGAGATTTTTATCTGATGTAATCGTCACGGGTACTCCATGTAGTCTCACTATTTGCCGCATATACAATTCGGCATACCTGTCCATCGCGAAATCCTTTCGCACAGGAATGAAATGTACAGACTTGGTCAATCTGTCCACGACTACCCAAATAGAATCGTGACCTCTTTGACTCCTTGTAATCCCATTACGAAATCTATAGTTACATGCTCTCATTTCCATTCAAGAATCTCCAACGATTGTAGCAATCCACCTAGCTTACAGTGTTGCGCCTTCACTTGTTGACACGTCAAGCACTTTGCTACATATTTCGCTACTTCTACCTTCATCACATTCCACCAATAATGCTGACGTAAGTTCTGGTATATTTTCGTACTATCTGGGTGGATGCTATAATTGCTTATGTGAGCCTCTAATAAGATCTTTTCTCTAAGCTCTTCATCCTTTGGCACGCATAGACGCCCTCGAAATTTCTAAATTCCATCCTCTAACACTTGAAATTCTTGCTTTCTTTTCGTTGCGTCCATTTTTAGGATCTTTTGAATTTCTGGGTCTGTATGCTGCAAGGCCTTAATCCTTTCTTGTATCTCAGGTTCTATTCTCGAGGTGACCACCAAACTGGATAGCTGACAAACTTTTAGTCTGAATTTAGAATCCCTCAAATTTTCAAATAACGACCACCCTTTAACCAGTAGATAAGCGATACTTGATTTCCGACTGAGCGCATCCGTGACTCTATTCGCTTTCCCAATGTGATATAATATGTCGCAATCATAATCCTTAAGCAGCTTCATCCATCGATGTTGCCTCATATTCAATTCTTTCTAGGAAAAGAGATACTTCAAGCTCTGGTGATCTGTATAAATCTAAAATTTCTCGCCACACAAATACTGACTCCAGATTTTCAGAGCAAAGATAATTGCTGCTGTCACGCCCCGAACCCGGCGAGCGCACGAACATCCCACCAAGCCGTACTTTTCTAAAAACTCCAAGATCCAACGGCCAATGTTCTAAGCACTGAAAGGAACATGCATGCGGAAGCGATGCCAACTCCAATTATAAAAATACAACAACACCCGATGACTTAGGACATAAGGGTACATCAAATTACCTTAACCAATTACTAAAAGATCAATTCCTAATTCACCAATCAGAAGTACATTCCCAATATCACAAAAGGCAAATCCATCCTAAATACAATTGGTCAACTATCTCTTCAAATACCAATCCTTGGCAAGCTTGTGCTTCCTTCGCCTGGAACCTGAAAAATTAAGCCCCCACTGGGGTGAGATATAAATCTCAATAAGGTGGGTCCTAACCCTAGGTTAGGCCGACCGTCCACTCAGGCAGTCATTTATCCTGAAATTCCAAACTCACAGCTATAACGAACACAAATCAGTAAAACAACAGCATATAGATGACAACATGTCACACTCAGATGATAATGCACACTCGGCCTACCACTTCACCACATCCACCAATCTCCGTCTACCTTAATCACTAGCCCGCGATTAAATCGCATCAAGTTCGGTCCACGTAAATGCATCATACCATCATCGGCAACCCGCGTAAACACATTAGGTTCCGATGAATCTCTAGGCCAATATCACCATCTCATAACTCCGTCCCACGAATAGTTCGCATCAGGACCGTGGCCAACTCCACCCCGCGATCTCGTCGCATCAGGGTATCTACTTCCCGCCTCGCGTCTCATACGCCTCAAGGCCTCGCCATATCATGCTCATGTCATGATTCACAATTCAATGCACAAATAAAACAACAAGTGCATCCATGCACAATTTGAAAATCCATGGCATGTAAGACAATCAATGACATTCGACATGGCACATAATTTAAACATAAACAATATCACACATGACTTTCTATAACCACTTAGGGCATTTTAAAAACTACCCCTTTGGAATATCTTCCTAAATCGATCAAATTAAACCTTGACTCACCCAATCGAGTCCAATCTTTCTAGCATAAGGTTAGGAATTCCCTTACCTTGATTTTGACATCACAATTTCCTCCTCTTTGGTCCTCAAAGTTTCAGTCGACCAATGCCCACAACCGAGCTTGTCGCGTAACCTAAAATTTTAACCAATTCATCAATTCTCTTGTCCAAATTCTCAATCCATCAACCCCAATCATCCATAACATAACCTCAATACCTCATCACATCTTAAACATCAATTTGCAGCTCAAAGTAACCACCCTCAACCCTCAACAGAATCGGTTTGGCCCAACACCGAACCGGTCCTACTCGATTCTGTGCATGCCGGGTCCAACCGGTCCTAAATCTACTCCAATTCCAACATTTTAATATTATCCTACTCCTTAAAATATCTACCTAAGGATTTGGGAGGCTCACCATGAGTTTCGAGTCGATTGGTTGCCGGAAGGTGGCCGAAAAGTGGCGTCGACGACGCCGAACAGAAAGCACAAAACTGGTCGCCGGCGATGCAGAGCTGGAGGAAGAAGAAGGTGGGGTTTCGGTGGCTTAGGGGTGAAATGGCCGGCCAAAAATGATTGAGGAGAGAGAGAGAGAGAGCTTATATATTCAAGGCTTGGTCAATGATTTGAAAGTTAAGTGGCCAAATGTGTGACATGACCACACTTGCCCATCTTGTGACACTTGGCAAATTGTCTTCCCAAGATGATCCAATGGTCATTCTCCACCTTTGAATTTCGGTAGCTAGGGGAGGATTAAAAGACCAAAATACCCTTCTCCAAATGCAAGGGCAAAGTTCTAAGCTTAAGGGGCAAAACGGTCATTTTACCCCTCAAAACGTCGTTTTTCTCGTCCTAGAATTCTTCGATAGGGCGACAACCAATCCAATTATAATGTTGGAATTCTTGATTCTTCATTTTTAATTTTTAAGACTCATTTCTGATGGTTTTCTTTGCCAAATGTGGTTCCAGCCTATCCCGAACCGACGGACGGCTTTTGTAGACATTATGCGTATCAACCTCGTGATTCATATCACGTTTAGGGCTCGTCAATTCGTGGCGACTTTGATTGTCATGTAATTATGAGGGTCTATCGTTAGTTCCCTCGACAATCCTTATGGCCAAAGCACCGCTTCCTATCCGAGTCCCTAGATCCACGTACCTCGTCTCGTGTTAGCTTTTCCCTTTTGGTCAGTCTATACGAATTGTTCAGATTTGAGCAGAATACGATCGAAATACATCTTTAGATATACATTCCTCATCAATGAGTCTGAAATTGACTGGAAATCAGAATGTCACAGCTGTCAATTCCAAATCATGAGTCGGGTAGTTCATCTCGTGCGGTCTTAGTTGTCGGGACGCATAGGAAACCACTCTTCCATGTTGCATTAGTACACAGCTCAGTCCTTTTAGCGAAGCATTGCTATATATCTCATAGCCTCCAAATCCTGATGGGATCGTCAATACAGGCACGGTCATTAATCGATGCTTAAGCTCTTAAAAGCTCATTTTACATTTATCCGTCCAATCGAACTTCGTTTCTTTCTTAGTCAACCTCGTCAACGGAATGGCTATGGATGAAAATTTCTTCACAAAGCGTCGGTAATACCCTACCAATCCTAAGAAACTCCGAACCTCTGTCACTGCAGGAGGTCTAGACCAGTTCAAAACGGCTTCAATTTTTGTAGAGTCCACAGCAATTTCTTCTCCATATACCACATGACCAAGAAATGATACTTTATTCAGCCAAAACTCTCATTTGCTAAACTTAGACAATCCTTAGACAATCCGAGTTGGGTTGAAAATGGCGGGACCGGACGACAACAGGGGCTGGGACAGTGACCGAGGATGGGGCGGGGACCCAGGTCGGGCACCGAGATTCGAGGCGGGTGCCGGGGTAAGGTGCCGGGGCCGGGACCCTAGGCCGAGGCTAGGGCTGGGCGCCGAGGTCGGGTCCCGAGGACCGAGATCGGGGCAAGGACCGTGATTGGGGCCGGGACCGTGACTAGGGTCAAGCACCGGGACCGGGACTGGAGGCGGGTCCCGAGGCCGGGGAGGGTACCAGGTCCTGAGACCGAGACTGGGTCTCCTAGGGCCAAGATCGAGGCCGGGACCGAAGTCGGGTCTCGAAATCAGGTCCCGAGACCGAGGCCGGGATTGGGAATAGAGCCGAAATAGGGACCTCGGTTAGGTCCCAAGGCCGAGTGCCAAGGCCGAGACCCAAGGCCGGGGCGAGTGCCAGGTCTTGAGATTGGGGCCGGGTCCGAAGACCGAGACCGGGTCTCTCGGGGCCGGGACCTAGGCCTGGGCCGGGTCCTAAAGCGGGTCTCGAGACCAAGGCCGGGGCCAGGGCCAAGGCAGGGGCTGGGTGCTGGGGTCGGTAACAGAATCGGGACTGAGGCCAGGGCCGGGTCCTAGGGCAGGGGTTGAAGCCGAGTCCTGGGGCCGGGTCCCGAGACCAAAGTTGGGGTTGGAGCCGTGGCCGTGACGATGACCGAGGACGGGGCAAGGACCTAAGGCCGGGGCGAGTGCGGGGTCAGGTCCCGGAGCAGGGACCGAGACCTGTGATAAGGGGCCAAGGACGGGGCCGGTGCTGGGGACCGAGGACAAGGCCTGGGCAGGAGCCAGGGACAAGGTCAGTGTAGGGACCGGGGCCGAAGTCGGGACTTAGAAGTATTTCAATATTATTATTTTCTTAAAATATTATTATGTTTTGATAATATTTGTCAAAATGGGTCGGTCGGGCATGGGTCAGTAATGGGCGGGTCAGGTCGGGTATAGGTCATTAAATATGGGTCAAATAGGTCAATATGGGTCGGAGCATATTCAACCCGACCCAAACTCGATCCAACCCACCCATTTGCCACCTCTAGATGAGTGAAGTGAATGAAATCCAAACAACATGAAGGAAGTCAATTCCTATTATCCTTACATCTACTTAGTGTGCTTATTACACATCGCTGCCAAAATTTTTATTCTCCAACCCAACGATAGTTTGAAATGAAGCACCTCAAACTTTCTTCTGAAACAAATAATATGGTGATACTCATTCTAAGAAATTTCGCATCTTAAATTATTTTCAAGGACTTTCAGAGTTACTAAGAATTGAACGGAAAACAAAAACCTTCACGCACTAAAAACTTTCAATTTATTGCTAATTTCCTTGCAATAAAAAGTTTGTGGTCATTGTTTTTACCCCTAATTTTAGACAAATTAAAGTTAAAAAACTTAAATTGGCACACCAAATAACTTTTCAAATGTAAGTTTACCAAACAACATTTTTCTCAAAGTTGCATCCAAAGTACTTTTCAATTATAGTTTATCTCAATTTGATAAAAGCATGAAATGCCCTTTGCTTCAAAGAATGACTTGAACAATGATAATTTTAGTCATTTACATTTTCTTTTTTTTTTCTTTTTCCTTTTTTGTCCTTTTTTCTTAATTCTTTTTCCTCGAAAACGAAAAGCATAACAAATTTACCAAATGGGTGGATAGTGAGAGCTAAACGACTGGAGATGACATTGTGCTTGCTAAAGAATATGAGCTCATCCACCACCTTACCGGTGGCTGCTTCTTCCCAACGCAAGTCGAGATGATCTTCTTCCACGATGCCTTTGTCCAGTTGCAGCAACCTTACTTGTTAATTGTTGAAAATTTTTATACCCTCGAATTACATAAAACTAGAACATTATCCCAAAAAAAATTAATAATAATAAAACCACTCAAATCAAACACTATTCAAGATGACGCAAGTTGAAGAAGTGAGGCTAACCCCCCTGCATGGTAATACTTCTGATCAACTTTTTAACTTCTGATTAGAAATTGATTCTCTATTTCTCCTCAAAAGCAAAAGTTGATTTTTCTACTTCTACTTCAGATTGATTTCTGATCAAAGAAATTCGTACGATTGAAAATTTCTATTTTTAAAACATTATTAACAAATCTTTGGCGGCGGCGGCGCCGGCCAACGATGGTTGACCAAGGCTCGTGTGATGAAGAATTGATTCTAGAGCTGAGAAGTAAAAATTTTTAATTTCTAAAAGTTGGCCAAAAATCCAATTAGAAATAGAAAATCAGACCATAAGTCAATTTTTTTATCAAACGCACTTATGCTTCATAAGTGATTTTACTAAATGAATTTTCCTGCCAAATTGACTTCTAGTAGGGAAATGAAAAAAAAGAAGTGTTTTTATGCACACCCTAAAAAAAAAGATTTTGATGACTCTTTTAAGAGGTGGATGACCTGAAGGCAGGTACCAACGGTCCAATCGGGCATTGCCAAGATGACACTGGTGGGATCGATGGATGCAGGATCGGTGGTTGTGGATGCTCTTTTGTTCTTCTTTCTTATTCTTCTTCTTTATTGCCTGCGATGTGCTCTACAAAATCAATCTCAACAAGTGCAACTAAAGTCAATAAAAGCATGGAAATTTGGTCAAGCAAGTGATTCGCCAAACATTTAGATAGGGGTGTCAAACCGGCCCGGCTTGGCCCGACATGGCCCGGCCCGGCCCGACATGGCCCGGCCCAGCCCGACTTGAGAATTTACTTAATTTTCGGGCCTTTTCAAGCTAGGTTTGGCACTCGGGCCGGGCCGACCCGTCGCTCGACTTTTTTTAACTTCAATATTTTCTTTTAAATTTAATTTATTTTTACTTTTTCTTTTTATATTCTTTTATTTGATTGGTTTGTTAATTGATTATGATTCAAAAAAAATTTGTCCTGAATCCAACCCAGCCTGTCTCGAGCTTAGTACTGCTTAATTTTCGGCTGGCTTGGGCTGGGTCGAGACTCGGCCCAGCCCGGCTCGTTGACACCCCTACATTTGGGGACAGCTTCAATCCGAATTGGCGACCACAATTTTGGCTTCTCCTTCCTTTCTTGAGCTGCCATTTCAACCTTGTCTTGCCTAATCTAGTGAGGCGGCCAGCCATAGGTAAGGCCACCCAGCCCTCGCCGGCCGGTGGCTGATTCCACAAGGGAAGAAAAAGAAGAAAACAGAAAAGAAAAGAAAAGATCATAAAAAATTAAACGACTAAAATATCCTTGGTCATGCCCTTTTCTTTTAAATAAAAAAAGACAATTTGTGACATTCTGAATTTCTACCCCATCGAGACTTGAGATATGGAATGGAATCTCAAAATTGGAATAGTGGAAATGAAGAATTCTAACATTGTATTAGAATTGACGTCGCCTCACCAATGGTCATTCAAAATAGGAAAAACGAAGTTTCGAACGGTAAGTGTAAAATTACCATTTTGCCCCTCAAGAATTGACCTTGTCTTAAGGGATTGAAGGAGGGCATTTTAGTTAATTACAAACCCTTATGGTTGCCGAAAATGGGAGGATATATTGGTCAATTGAAGTCAATGATAGTCAAGACATTAATTGATGAAGACAAGTGGCATTTTTGGATGGTTAGCATTTAGTGTACACTTTTAACTTACCATTCAAAAGAGTTGACCAAGTGAGATCAAACCTAATCCCTTCTTCTTCTTCCTCCTCATTTTCGTAGACCACCCTTCCCCTATCTTCCTCTCATTTTTCTCTTTCTTTCTCCTCCACCCGAGCTATTTCTGCCCCACTAGACCCGACCCGTCCCACTATTCCGGTCATAACTCTGTCGTCCGATATCAGATCGAGGTAAAACCACCACAAAATGAAACTTATTATCTTATCTTTCCATAGACATATTATAAGCTCAATTTGAATTAGTAGATCTTTCTGTAACTTGATTTGAGTGGACAAATGTCCAGACGGGGCAAATTCTGACCAAGTTGGAGGAAGTTCTTTGTTTAGCCACTTTGAGGCTTCAAATTGCTTCAAATTTTTGGTGAGGATATTTTAACTCATAGTACTTGTGTTGGCTGAGCTGAAATTGTGAATTTGATTGAGTTAAGAGGAGTAACCATGGCTATTTTTTGGCGACATTTTCAGAACAGATTCTGACCACTTGTAGACTTAGGGGAATCGTGGCCGTTCGTGGCTCTTTGTGACGTTGACTTGCTTTAAAATTCTTGATAAGACATCTATAGACATAATATGACATGTTAGCAAGTTGAATTAGTGGTAAAATAAAGTTTGGAGTTGAATTATGGACGGATTGAGGAGGAGAAGGGCAGAACCGAATTCTGCCATGTTTCGGTTTGAATAAACCAGAACTTTGAGGGCAATTTGGGGTGTCTCGTGCCTTGAATTCATCGTTAGGACATACTAGAATGTTAATTGAGATGTTAATAAGGTGTATGCTCCATGAATTGGCTATTGGAATAGAAAAATTAATCGTTTGACGAACTTTGGATTAGGTCGCACAGCTGTCCTGTTTTGGGATCAAGGAAACCAAATCTTTGGAGGAGTCTTGGAGGAAATTTTACAGATTAAATTGAAAGGTAAGTGACTCCTAAACAGTTGCTAAGAAGTTAGGACACTACTGGATGCGTTTGGATGATATATTGATGAATTTGGAAGTCTATTATATTGATTGTTCATGATCGATTGAGATAACTGAGGTGCGCATCGTGTGTACTCCTGATGATGAGAAATTATAAATCTCATGGCTAAATTGTTATTGTATGCATTCGATTAACATGGATGCTAGTATGACTATATGATATTTGACTTTAAATGGCGACTGTTTGAGAAATATAAATGAGTTAGCAAGAGAACAAACTGTTAGATTGACTGTCTTACTGCGTATTTGATATCACCTTGTGTGTGATTGGCCTTGACTTCTCGCATGTTAATGATTCATTACATGGCTGATAAAAATTATACTCGATTATGAAGTTCCTTAAGAGAAGAGTTTGATTTGTGAGCCTAAAGGCTTGTGGCACCCTGATGCGTCAGAACGCGGGGTTAGCTCATATCCTGATGCTTCATAACGCGGGATAAGTTTAGTATGTGTTGACACGAGCCTAGTTATGACATTTGAAACTTGAGGCGTTTTAATGCGGGTTTGTCAACTTTATGGTCAGAGGCGTATTGACATAGACTGAGCCTGAGGCGTATTGACGCGGGCATAGCTATTGAAAAGAGAATTGACATCCTGATGTGTCAAAACGCAAGATAGTCTTGATACGTATTGACACTAGTATCGAAATGGCTTTTGAAACCTGATGCGTCAGAACGTGGGTTGCCAATTGAGACCTTGATTAGCCTGAGGTATATTGACGCGGGCTTGCCTTTGGGATTAAATTTGTGATTAGCCTGATACGTGTTGACGTCGGCTTGACCATTGGGATTGAAAGTTGTGATGAAATTGAGAATACACCTTTGCTTTTGAACTTAATGTTGTGCTAGTATGAACCTTGGTTGTGATGATATGATTGTCCTTGAATCGTGATTGCGTTATGCTAGACATATCGAGGTGCCTTGATGTTTGATTGTCGTGTGTTGTTTTATCAATGAATCATTTCTAATGTTTTATTGCATAATCTGGGATGACTAATGGACTAGTCTAGATTTAGGGTGAACTTGTTGAGATTTATATCTCACCCCATCGTGGGATTAACTTTTTCAGGTCACAGGCGATAGAAACCTGAGCTTGCCAATGATCGGTATTTGAAGAAGCAATTATAGGAAATGAATTTACACTTTTGTGACTTTAGCGATTTCATGTTAGCTTGAAGTTAAAGTTGTATCTTATGAACCAGTAGGCGGTGTTTATAATAAGACGTACCTTATGTTCTGAGTCATCTTAAGTTTGAATGTTATGAAAAAGTTTTATCGCTTCTGTATATTTGTATCATTTAGAAATTTTAAATTGTTAACTGACGGATGCTGAGTAACACCGAGACAAGATGGCTCTGGTGAGATACACAATTCATGCTCCTATTTAATATAACATTCACTTTAGAACCTTATTTAAAAAAATGAAAACGCTTTTACACTTATTTGGAATTTTTTTGAAAAAAAAAATCAGAATAGAATTGAGACGATCTAAATTTAAGGAATTTTTTTCACTACGTGGGAACACAGACTGAGGCGTACGCGACGATATGCCGATATTAACGAAACAAAATTAACCGCTAAAATATCTTCCATGACGTCACCACTTGTCCCGAGAGGCCAACTTAATCATATTTAACATATTTATAAATATCGATATTTTGTTGTTCTCGTGTTGTTGTCTCCTCTCGTCGTCACACAGGCGAGCAAGAACAGTCTCTTCTCTCCTCTCTCTCTCTCTCTCTCTCTCTCTCTCTCTCTCTCTTTCACACTATATATAAAGCGAATTATCACTAAATCGAAAAGGTCTCTCTCCCTTTTCGACAGTCCCCCTGCGCGGCTCGTGTCCCTCTTTGTCTGCGATTCATTCATTACGTCACCGATTTTGTCAGATAGAGAACCCTAGGGTTTTTGATTTCGCGGAGTTCTTCGTGGGTTCAATTCGTGCTGGGAGCTCCCATGGAAGCCGAGGAGGAAGATGCATCGCATGGCATCACCGTGACGGAGAGTGGTGTTGTTCCGGAGAGCGACGACGCGCGGCGGGAGCTTGGATTTGCTGAGGCTCAATGCGAGGGCCAGCCTGTTCGTTCGCCGAGCGGCGGAGACGGTGCGTCGGGGCCGGGGACGGAGCCGCGTGAGTCGCCGAGGAGTGGAGAGGAAATCGACGGGGTTAGTGCTCGAGTCAGGGAAGCGGTGGAGGGAGCATCGCTTCGGCAGGAATCGGGATTGGAGCCTGAGTCTGCATTGCCGGGCATCGCGGGAGATGATGGAGAGCCGGTTTCTGGGACGGGACGTGGGGATTGTGCTGCTGTGGTTGACAATCAGTCTGTCTCTGTGGCGGACATGCCAATAGCCGCGGAATTGGACCCGTCCCTGCCAGGGTCACCACCTCCGCAAAGCGCAAATGATGGTGGAGATGCAGTCGGCGTAGAAGAAACAGGAGCAAAGGTTACCAGCGCAGAGATTTCCCAGCTGCAGAAGGGTGCTGTGGAGTCGCCACCTCTTCAAAGCGCAAATAATGGTGGGGATGTAGGCGACGGAGAAGAAACTGGAGCAAAGATTGCCAACGAGGAGATTTCCCAGCTGGAGAAGAGTGCCGTGGAGTCGCCACCTCCTCAAAGTGCAAATGATGGTGGGGATGTAGTCAACGGAGAAGAAACAGGAGCGAAGGTTACAAAGGCAGAGTTTTCCCAACTGGAGAGAGGTGCTGAGGAGGCGAAGGGTATGGGGGCTGCAGTTGCAGCAGATGATGTGGTACAGGATGGGGCTGAAGCTGAAAACGAGATGGACGAAGTCTTGGCGGATGCAGGCGAGAATAGAGCAGCTGCTGGGGAGGCAGGAATGTCTGATGTGGAGGAGGAGAATGTGATGGCCAGCGATGATGTGGTGGTGGAGAATAGGGAGGTGAGTGACGGACAAGGAATACCTGCCACAGAGGTGGAGGAGATGTGCAGTGTGCGGGGTGATGATGTGCTCAAAGTTGCACAGCAGGTCGAAGGAGAGGTCAGCGGTGTTATGGCTTTCAATAGAGTGGCAGAGGATGATGCTGGGGTTGTTGAAGCGGAGGACGGGAAGGTGGCAGTGGATGATGCTAGGGTTGTTGAAGGGGAGGACGGGAAGGTGGCAGTGGATCAGCAGGAGGGACTGGCCACAGAGGCTGAGGAGGTGCACTTTGAGCAGGGCAAGCAAGTTAAAGGAACTGTTGATGAAAAAGAGATTGAAGGGGTCGGCGCTGTTGTGGCTGTCGATGAAGCAGCAGAGTATGATGCTGGGGTTTTTGAAGCGGAAGACATGAAGGTGGCAGAGGATAAGCAGGAGGGTGATGCTTTTGGGAATGAGAAACTTATGGAGGACACAGAAATTGGTGCAAAAGAGCATGAGGAGATTGAGGCAGAGCAGGCTGCTGATGTGGCTAGGGCGCCAGAGGAGGTTACAGGAAGAGATGCTATTGTGGAGATGATGGATAAAGAGGTAGCTCATGAGGAAGAAACTCAGGTGCTGGAGGACGTTGATGAGGACATGGGCATGGCTCGTCCCATGAAAGTTATTGCACCAGTGGATAATACGGATGGCGTTGCCGTTGTGGAAAAGGATATGGTGGTTGATGATGCAGTTGTTGGCACAGGAGGTGTGGGCTTGGTGAATACTGAGGAGAGGGAAACGTTGGAAATTATTGACGTTGCAGAGGGTATTGTGTTAGTTGGGGATCCAGTTGAAAAAGTGGAGTTTTCTGATGTAGCAGAGCATGTAGAGGCAGAGGATCAAGAGATGGATGATGTGGTAGGGGATACAGAAGTAGTTGATGAAATGGAGGTGCAAGAGGATACTGATGTTGCCGAGGAGACAGATGTCTTGGATGAGATGGAGAAGGTTGAGGAAGCAAATAGAAATGGTGGTCAAAAGAGGAAGCGAGGAAGGATTTCTAAGGGAGTTAAGGCTCCTACAAAGAAGAAGATGGAAGAGGATGTATGCTTCATCTGTTTTGATGGGGGTGAACTTGTGTTATGTGATCGCAGGTGTGCCCAGCTTCTGAGATAGTTTTCCTTTGATGGGTGTGCTTGTGGTTGTCTTTGCTTGCTTTTGATATGATTAGGAACCGGTTTTGAAAGCAAAACCTTTTGCATTGTTAAATGAGACTGACGTTTTTGTTTCTTATATTTAGGGGATGCCCTAAGGTATATCATCCTTCGTGTGTGAATCGTGATGAGGCTTTTTTCCGAACCAAGGGGCGCTGGAACTGTGGTAAGTCTTTCTTTTCATAACTTTAGTTTTGTTGTAGCCATCTATTGAACCTTGTCAACTTGAAATGTCGATTGAGGCATTTCTATTTTGTTATATATGTAGCTTGAGACTTAGGTCTCACGGTTGCAATTGTTCTTGTTTATTCCTTTGGAATTGTAAGTTCCTTCGAGAAAAGGGAACTGCAGATTCTTGTACTTGCGAGCAGGTGTACTGATAAAATCAAACTTCTCTCTCTGAGGAATAGTTCTGCTAGATTTGTTTTTTTAACTTGTGTGGATTTGGTGTGGAAGTTAGTTTTGTGATCTGCTTTATTCTTAATTCCTCTGAAAGCTTGTTG
The DNA here is from genome assembly GCA_028455895.1 of Rhodomyrtus tomentosa. Lineage (NCBI taxonomy): Eukaryota > Viridiplantae > Streptophyta > Magnoliopsida > Myrtales > Myrtaceae > Rhodomyrtus > Rhodomyrtus tomentosa. Next base: position 19,118,506 of record JAPCWY010000011.1, read on the forward strand.
ACGTCTTCTTCCTTCCAATGGGCTTGCTTAATACGATGCGGAACACTATTAATTTTACTATGGGTGGACCTAGTGATACTTCGGAATTGAGGGTGCTTTTGGAATGATTTCACGTTGAATTTGTCATTTTTTCCCTTTTTTGTAGCTTTTTAAATTTGACTTCAATTTAATGGTGAACACCTGAAACTTTTGTAAGCGTATATTAATTTATTAGGATTTGTTCGTTTCCATTGTACACTGCAGAAACGTGCCAAAGTACTCTTTGAGACGGTGGAATGCAGATTACCTTGTTGCCTACCAAAGGGGGTACCGTACTTCAAAACGAAGATGCTAAAAGTTGAATGAATGCTTAGTGCAACGAAATTGTAGAAGGCATTGCAGTTGGGAAAGTATCTTGCGCTTAATTTACATCATATTTACTACAGCAATTTGACACGTTAAATGGTGCAATTTTATGAGCCAGAAGTGAAGAATGGTGTTAGCTCAGTTGAGAGCGTTGGCCTAAGAAATACAAGTTGTGAACTTGGACAAGATTGTTTGTTGGATCATAAATTGGCTCATTTAATTCATAGGCGCTCTGTGATGGGGATTTAAAGTATCCGAGACATGTTAGGGTGAAAGAATCCTATTTGGCTTTAGTGGAGCATATTGCTCCTCTAATGCCAAATTCAATAAGAATAGGAAGAAGATAAAAACAAATCCCGAACTATGAGCAGATTAGGGCAATGAGAACTTGCAAAGTTGATACTTGAAAGGACTTAAAAACTGAGCTGCCACTGTCATCTCTCGTTTGCATAGCCATATTTAATAGGTTTTGTGAGATGGTTGGTTCTGGGGGCTTTAACAATGACCACAAAGTGATCTTGTTCCTTCTTCAACTGCATGAGTGCATTGTTCTATGTTTTCCTTTGAAATTTTATTCTTCATCAGTAAATTCCTCTTGTTTTTGTCTAGATGTTATGATGATTCTTTCTTATATCATGAGTCTAGACTGGAAGTCTGATGATTTCAGTTTTGCATGATTATCTGAAATAAAATAATTACATAAATTTGAACTATGTCTGTGACTACTAACCAAAAAAACTATGTCTGTGACTAGTTGCGTGCACGTATATTTCTTAAGAACTTAATATGCTCTTTTTGCACTTTAGAATTATGAGAATGCCACTATTTAAATTCTATTGTTTAATATTATATGCAGTTTGTCATCGATCTGTATGAAATTCATTAATTTTTTCAATGTTATTTCATTAAGTTTACTATCTTATTGTCTGACCATCCTATTGGATGGGAACCTTACAGATTATAGGTAAAGAAAGCGCTTTTCTCTACCTTGTTAGTTACACATTTATTTGGTAATTCTGGGATTGCTGTGTAACAGCCAGTCAAGTGTTGCCAAATTCGTTTTAATAATGGAAGCAAAGAACCAACTCATCCATAATGCAAAAGATGCTTTGTCACTTCATTGAGTTGCTATGTTACATCATCTATTACACATGGTGCACACTAAATTTTATTAGATTGTTTCTCCTTGCAGTCCGCCGACCCCAACTAGTTTGGGATAAAGGTGTTGTTTTTTATGTTGATGTTGTTTCTCCTTGCAGTCATGATTGCTTTAAATTGCTAAGACATTGGAATTTCGGGGCTATAATTCACAGCATCTAACGTTTGGTAATCTTAAGGCAGTTTGAATATGAAAATGTCCGTCTCATTGTGTATCCATTAACTCTTCGCTGCCTCATGCTAACTCCTTTTGTTTGGTCCAGTTTCCTGATCTTTCCGTCAATGCTCTTGTCAATTGTCATATGATATACTTGGTTTGTTATTGTGCAGGTTGGCACCTCTGTAGCAACTGTGAGAAGAATGCATACTACATGTGTTATACTTGTACATTTTCCTTATGCAAGGGTTGCATCAGAGATGCTGTTATCCTATGTGTGAGAGGAAACAAAGGATTCTGTGAAACATGCATGAGAACAGTCATGATGATCGAGAGTAATGAGCAGGGGAGCAAGGACGTGGTATGTGCCCTTCAAATTGTCATGTGTAACTGAGAGACTCTAATGCAGCTTTTTAGACGGTGCATGCAAGTCCAGTGATTTGCCATTCTTATCATATGTGGTTGCCTTTTTATGTGTGTTAGTGCGCAGCTGAAATATTCACATCCTGTTGAAGCTGTTGTGGTGGTGGGTTTTGGTGGTGGGCAAGAGAGTATGCGCATGGATCCTTTACTTTTAGAAATTTCATTAGTTGTCTATGTGTGTGAATTGTAAGAAGCCGAGTATCAGCAGCTCGGTTCGTTCTGATTCATTTGGATGTTTTAAAAGTTGGTTTCAATGCTCGAAGGATTTGAACTCTCCTAGCGTGTTTCCATTGATGTGAAAAAGGCATAGTGGGACTACAAGTGGGAAGTTTGGTTTTTTCTGCATCCACTATTCTATTTAATTCACATGAGTGGCAACCAGTGGCAAGTGGATTGCCATAACAAAAACCAGTGGCAAGTGGATTGCCATAACAAAAACCAGTGGCAAGTGGATTGCCATAACAAAAACCTTAAAAGTTCCTCGACACCCTTATGTATGAGTGAATCTAGAGGTATAATTTCTAACTGAACGCTTACTAAATAATATAGAGGAAAAAGGCTTATTTGGCTTTTTAATGTTTGAATTGTCATTATTTTTTTCCTTACTTGCAGTTGTAGTTGGAAGCATTATAATGGTAGCAATAAAAGAATATTGAGCCTCTTCCCTCGGCCACATTCAAGTGTCTCTGGTTCTCAGCATTTATTGACTCAAAAGATTAGAGTGCCAAGATGGGATACCATGACATGCCTCCTCTACCGCCCTCATGTCACTTGTGCTGCAACTTCTAAACCAATACAACCATCACTATTGCGACTCTATTCATTACCTCCTTCAGTACAACCACCACAAGACTTATCAAATTTCGGACAAATTGGGTCTGCACTAAACAATTCAAGTCACAATTAATTCTATAGATTACACATGGGGAAAGTCCGTCGACCAATTTAATGTAGTCTTTTGATAGCTATTCTCTTTTGTGAACCAAAGTTCATAATAGCCATCCATCATTTGTTCTATTTTTGTGCTGTCATTCAATGACCATCTTTATAGCAAAAAAGCATACTTATACATGTGGGTAAAAGAAAAAAATTGTCAATATGTGAAGAGGAATAAAATGTTTAATGATAAGAATTAGTTTAGGAAGAGCTTCTAAATATTGGAAGATTGGAGAGATTTGAATTCAATTTTCAGACAGTGAAGTATGACAGTTGGCTTGGCTATTAACATTACAATCTTGTCCATCTAGTTGTAGCATATTATGGTAGGTCACGTTAACAAAATGCATGATGGTAAAAGTTTGAGTTTGAAATGTGTGAATAGGTATGCTTTATTTATATGTAGAAGAGATTCTATTGTAGTGACCAACAGGTGTTGAGAAGTATTGTATTGCGTTTTCAAGTTAACGGATAAACTCCAGTTCAAGCTTTCAAAAATTTAGTCACTACATTATTGCAGTTGTCGTTTAACCAACCCCTAACACTATGGAAATGAATCTGCACTTTCATGTAGAGACTGGGAGGTTCTTTCTTGCATCACATTCCCGAATACGAAGTTCTCGAGTCTTTTTTTCCTTCTTTGTATTTGACTAAACAGTGCAATCTCTTCGAGATTCTTCTGTTTTCGGAGGTATGTTTAATCGGCGTTAGAACCATCTTTGTTACTATGAGATATGATGTCTCCCGAGAAGTTATGTTCTTAATAGCGAAGAAAAACTTCACTATGAAGCACCAAGGGGTTGTCAACCCATTCACAAAAAGAGCTCAAATCTGGAATATTTTTTGAAAACGTTGAGCAATGAAATGTGTTGCCAGAATACATGCTCTTCTTTTGGGCTAAGCAGGCTTTTTGTTTGTCAATTGGCAAATTTGATGTCTAATCACTGGGAATACTCTTATTCTCAGTTCTATGCTACATATTTTTTTTCTTATTTGGAGCTGTTATAAGTGTTTCCTTTTTCAGAATCTACTCTGTATCCTCTCAATCCCATGATGTCATCTTATTAGTGCGTATGCTTGGTATTTGATGTCCTTGCAGGGTCAAGTAGATTTTGATGACAAAAGCAGCTGGGAATACCTGTTCAAGGATTACTATACTAGCTTAAAAGAGAGGCTTTCATTAACTTTGGAGGAGCTTTCACGGGCTAAAAACCCATGGAAAGGATCTGATATAACTTCAGGGAAACAAGAATCTCCTGATGAACTTTATGATGCTAATGATGATGGAGGATCGGGTTCAGACAATTCTTCTGGAAATGCAGAAATAACTGTCTCCAAAAGGAGGAAGGCAAAGAAACAATCAAAATCGCGCAATAAGGAAAAGTACTCACTGACCAGATCAACTCAAGTTAGTAGGGAAGATCCCTCTGCAGATGACGGTGTTGAGTGGGCATCAAAGGAGCTTTTGGAGTTTGTGATGCACATGAGAAATGGTGATAGATCAGTTCTTTCTCAGTTTGATGTACAAGCTCTCTTGTTAGAATATATAAAAAGCAACAAACTCAGAGATCCTCGGCGGAAAAGTCAAATAATTTGCGACTCAAGGCTTCAAAATCTCTTTGGCAAGCCGCGTGTGGGGCATTTTGAAATGCTGAGGCTTCTTGAATCTCACTTTCTTATGAAGGAAGATACAGATGATCTTCAAGGGAGTGTTGTTGATACTGATGCCAGTCAGATTGATGTTAATGGGAACTCTGATGCTTCGGTAAAGGCGGTAAAAGAGAAGAGACGCAAAACGCGAAAAAAGAATGATGAGAGAGGACTTCAGTCTAACCTTGATGACTATGCAGCTATTGATACACACAATGTCAATCTGATTTACTTGCGTCGTAATCTGGTGGAGGAGTTGATTGAAGATGTTGGGACATTTCATGATAAAGTTGTTGGCTCTTTTGTCAGGATAAGAATTTCTGGTAGCAATCAAAAGCAAGATCTGTATAGATTAGTCCCCATAATCGGTATGTGTCTTGCTTCACGTCAATTCTATAGAGACAGTAAAGCTTTTCCTAATGAATAACGAGATTGTGAAGTTTGTATTCCATTGTAACTCCAGGGACTACCAAAGCTCCGGAGCCATACAAAGTTGGCAAAAAGATGACAGATTATCTTCTTGAAATATATAATTTGAACAAGTCTGAGGTTATATCAGTTGATATAATCTCCAATCAAGATTTTACCGAGGTAATGCATTTAGATATTCAATTGGTTTATTTTTGTTTTCCTATTTTGCATTTGCATGATGTTGATTTTGGGTGACCTTTTCTTTGAAGTCCTTTGCAATATGATATAAGTGAGATGTGGCTTCTTGAGTTTGCTCACTAGCATCGTCCTAGTTTTTTATGCTTTTATTCTTTGTTGATACAATGACTCAATCAAGTGATTGATGAATTTGAAGTACTTTCTTGATCTTGCTTTCGAGCTATTGATGTCAATAGCTTGCTGTCAGAAGTTACTTCTAGGAAAACCAATGATTAAATGCAGTCACTTCATAAGATCATATAAGTTGAATTTTCTAGATAATGGCACTTCCTCCCTCGACAGTATAGGGTATTCTGTTTGTTAAACAGTGCGTATGCTCCTGCTGTTCTAGGATGAATGCAAGCGCCTGCGGCAGAGCATAAAATGCGGACTTATCAGCCGTCTGACTGTGGTAATATTTCTTGTCTGTCTTTTTTGCTCTTTTCGTCAAAGCATTTCAACCTGAAAATTTCTGTGATTTTTTGTAGGGTGATATTCAGGAAAAGGCCATAGCGCTTCAGGCAGTAAGAGTCAAAGATGTAATTTTCTTGCTCAGACCTACTTGAACTATCGATATTTATTACGTTTGCTACTTCCATAGACAATTTCTAATTGTAGACTATTGATTCATGTTCAACTTGTCAAGCTGGGTAATGATGTCTTTTCTAAAAGCTGTATTTGCGTTTTGAAAAAGACTTGGCAGGTTGAATAATGGCGGGTTAGTGCACCCTGGAGGGAATTGGGGGCTTTTCTCTATGTCAGACCACTAGGATTCAAGTTTGCTCATGTATTGAAATTGTGCCTTTGTCCCACCCAAATCAATTATAGAAATGCAGATTAAGGGTGCATGTTTGAGAAGTAAAGAAGCAAATGGAACTAAACTTGTGTCAAAATCAGGTGCGGAAACAGTAATATTTGGTTGGGTTCCTGCCAACTGACCTAGTTGTTCCGCCCTTGTTTGGATTCTAGCCAGAATACCCAAGCTTTCCACTGAGGTTTCGTCTTGAAATATGTGTGGTAATTTTCCCATTGATGGCTTGTCACTTAGGAAGGCATTAATTAAAAGATAATGTACTTGGTGCAACGCTTTGGCAGCTGCTTCTACTATTAGATAGTTGCAGCATTTTTGTATAGCATGTGGCAAATCTTTAAAGGTAGAAGCAGATAAAAGCTGAAGCAGTTAAAAGTCAACTTTCAAGCAACAACTAAAGGGTGATTATATATGTTTTTATTTTTGGTTTTATTTTTATTTTGGTACTTTTTGGAATCAAAAGTGCTTTAATAAAAGTTGCTTTGTGTCTAGAACTAATTTGCCCTTAAATTATATAGAAATGGTAAACGCATTAATTGCTGGATCATATTGGAAATTTTTTGCCAAATTGTTACATTAAACAATGTGGATCGGCCTGCGATATGAGGTGTAATGACACTGGCTTCGAGTTTGCAACTAAAGCATTTTAAGAGGCAAATAGGTCAATTTCTCGAAGATCTTTTTTGAATTTACAGCCAAAATAAACATTACTTATTTTTGTTCGATTGACTTTGCTGAGCATGGGTATATTTTAGCAGCGTCTGGGCATGCTCGGACAGTTATTTGTTGCAGCCCAGCTTAATAAAGTTGTTGCACGTCAAAAATAGCTCTCAGCTTTCTAGATAGAACAGTAGCATAATTTCCTTATCGTCTTCCAGTTAAAGCCCAGACGATAAGAGGTAAATTGCTATTTATTTCTGGTAATGAAAGGAATGGTTTTCTTTCTCCTGATGCAGTGGCTGGAGGCAGAAGTTTTGCGACTTAGTCACCTTCGTGATCGTGCAAGTGAAAAAGGTCACCGGAAAGAATATCCTTCTTGTCATTTTAGACTTTTTCTTAAGTGCAACATGTGTTTTACTTTTACAGTCACTTTTCGCTGTCAAATTCTGCACACTGGAGTAATGCTATGATGATGCTCTTGTGGGACTGTTCTGCTGCATGTTTTTACACATTAATCTACTTGATCATAAGTTGCATATGTAAAAAAAAAGGCTAAATTAGTTTTGAATTGATCATCTCCCTCTCCCATCCTCGTCCCTTCTCCCCTTTCTCCCTCTTTTGTCTGCATTTCTTCTGTAGCTTTTACTTTGCTAATATATTCCATTGAAGCAAATGTGCAGTGGACTGCAGGTCTTAACGTCTCTATTATGATTTAGGAACAAAGAACTATGTTTCTAGCTCAAATAAAGCAAGAATTGTCAAATTATGTTTTTTTTTTTTTTCTAGAAGTGGACTCCCAACTCCTCCCTTCCCTCCCTCATAAAATAGGAAAATAGATTCATATGTCAATATCATGATCTTATAAGTAATGACCGTGAAGAATTTCAAGTTGATATTGCCTCCTATATTTTGTTTAAAGAGTAACAAAGAGAGGAAGATGAAGGAGAAGAATATTGAAGAGCTCCTTCGATGGTTAGTGTGATTATGGGAAATTCCCATTATATCTAAGTCAATGCATCTAACATAAACTTTCGAGATTTGATTTAGTTGCTTAGCATATTTAATTATCAGATCTTTGGAAGTCCTAATCCAAATTATGTTTCAAGGGGTTAAGGATATATTAGCTTGAGATGAATCATGGATGTTAAATGAGTTTTCTGAAGTGGTGAATCGTGAATTGAACAAAAAGCTAGTACATTTAACTATTGTAAGTGATTTTATGATCCTGTCAAACACTGATACTCCTTCAGATTTCTGATTTGTTTATATGAGTGGAATCATTCAGTGAATTTTGGCTGGCAATATCATATAAATGCAAGGAGTTTTTTTTTTTTTTTTTTGGTCAACTTTGGACAAACATGAAGTTGTTGTGTATTTGACCGGCTAGACAAACATAAATCCAGTTTCATGAGTTAGGTGGAGGTTTTGTTTGTTTCCACTTAAAAATAAGCACAAATTCTTTTTTGTTTTCCAGCTAATATTACCCAATTTTCAAAGATTATGATAAAATTATATGCAAGTCTACGGTCAATATTTATTTTGTGAAAGTTTCGAGCATCTCGGGTTAAAAAAATGTCAAAGTGCATGCGTTGCAATAAGTAGATTAATTAAAAAGTAAAAGGTAATTGTCAATCCGGACAGGCCCTTTTACCTACATTTCATATTGCATCCACTCTCACTGTTGTGTTATCAGTGTTGGTTGTTTGCCGTCTTGGGTGGTGAAATATTTTGCGATAGCGGTGGTCTTGACTGTTCTTCAGACTGTGGTTTCACGGACCCATATGATGGCTTTTTTTTTTTTTTGGCATAAGCTTAATTTCTCAAGCTCCACTACAATAAATCTCATTATTGTCATGTGACCACATTGTTTTCTCCTTAACACCTCACCATTCAGGAAAGGGCCTGAAATCTAATAAACCTGTTTTAATGGTGTTCTGTAACATCATTCGTACAGCGAATCTAGTTATCCTTGACTTTCTTTTACGCTTAGAGAATGCGTAGAAAAATTGCAGGTTCTAAAAACACCTGAGGAGCGCCAACGGAGACTTGAGGAGGTACCGGAAATACATTCAGATCCAAAAATGGATCCAAGCTACGAGTCTGACGATGATGAAGGTGAAGCTGATCAGAGAAGACAAGGTACACCTCATTTTGGGGTAGGCACTATAAAATGAATACCTCATTTCCGCATTATGTTCTCTGTTCTTATTGTACTTTTTGTCCATGCAGAGAGTTATGCGGGAGCAAGAGGTTCTGGCTCGAGTGGGAGGGGGAGGGATCCAATATCTCCCCAGAAAGGAGGTTCTGCACCAACTGATTCCTGGAGTGGAATGAGGGCTTATACAAGCACTGGCAGAGAATTGACAAGAAATTTTTCTAATAAAGGCATTTTAATTAGAGGGGATGATGCTACTGAAGCTGGTGAGACAGTGAACCAAAGTGCATGGAATCAGCCCAGAGAGAGAGAAACACAGCAACTCAGCACTTGGGAGAAGTCAAAATTTTCTCCGACCTCTGAAGCTAGCGCAGTAGTTTCTAATCCTGGGGCGATGCCCGAGTCACTTCAGACGGTTGTCCATGAAAGTCCAGGGGTCTCTCATGTAGTGAATACACCACAAGCTCCCCCCAAAGTCAATGAAACAGAGAAGATATGGCATTATCAGGATCCATCTGGAAAAGTTCAGGGGCCATTTTCCATTGTACAATTGCGTAAATGGAATAACACTGGGTATTTTCCTGCCAATTTGAAAATTTGGAGAGCTACTGAGAAGCAGGATGACTCCATTCTTTTAACTGATGCATTGAGCGGGAAGTTTCTGAGAGACTCCCCAGAAGGTGGTTTTCCGAAGGCTCAAATGGTCCAAAGTCCACATATGTCATCCCTGTACTCTAACAAAGCACAGGGTGCACCCTCACAGCAAGCGACGGAACTTCTGGTTGGGAAGCAGTCGAACTTGGACCAGAGTCGTGCAACTCGGGCATCAGAAGGTGGCCTAAGCATTGGTAGAGGTACTCCATCTTCAGTCGAGATACCCAAGCTTTCTGCCACTGAATGGGGTTCTGGTGTCAACCTCCCGTCCCCTACTCCGGGCCAAAATGCCACCCCTTCAAAAAAAGGGCAGGCAGATGAAAGCAAGTGGTCACCTACCGGTTCTGTTCTTAGTGCTAATGTCATTCCTGGAAGTGGAGTTCCTCAACCTTCAACTAATGTTGTCCCAAGTAGTAGCCAAGTGATGCAGTTGTCTTCTTCGTCTTTCGGGAGATCAGGCAGTATGAATGGTCCAGATGGTTCTCATGATGTGGCTACTGCACCTGGGCCAGAGATGGACATGCTTTTGAGCTCTGCAAGTGCCTCTCAAGTGCATCCTCAGTCAACAGCAACAGGTCATCTTCAACTACCAGCTGATTTCGCTAATTCTTCTGGGAGCACAGGTAATGACATGATAAGTAATGTTGCGACTATCCAAAACTTAGTCCAGGTTATGAGAAGCCATAACCTGCCGGTCAATCATCATGGATGGGGGTCGGCTCCAGTCTCAAAGACAGATATTGTCGGGTCATCACCCAGGTCCATTAGTGATGCTCAAGTCTGGGGAAATTCACTTTCTCAGAAGTCAGAACCAAGTGGTATGTCCACACAGTCTTCTGTACAATCACAGCCTTCTGTACATGGTCAATGGGGGGAAGCTGCCTCTACTGTCCAAAATGCTGCTTCCTTCGCCATGGGTAATCCTAGTGGTGCTTTTGCAAATCTGTGGAGACCCCCCGGTGGGTCAGGTGATCAATCGAATCCCCAGTCCGTCCCTCCCCCCAATATGAACTGGGGTGCTAATACAAGCACCTATACTACTGTTCCCGTGGTGGGACCAGAGAACCAAAATGCTGGTTGGGTCCAAATGCCTGGAAATCCGTCTGTCGGATGGGGAGGTCAGGTATCAGGAAATACTAATGTCAATTGGGTGGCTCCTGGAAATTTGAATCCGGGTTGGTCTGTTCCTGGTCAAATGCAAGCATCTGGAGTTCCGAACTCAGGTTGGGTCCCAACAGGCCAAGGATTTGTGCAAGGAAATTCTAATCCTGGACCAGCAGTGATATTGGGACGAGGGGCACCACCTCAAAATGCAAATACTGGTTGGGTGGCACCAGGTAATCAGGGCACATGGGGGAATGAACAGAATCAGCATGGGGATCGGTTCTCAGGTAAAAGGGACAGGGGTCCAGGAGGTCGAGATTCAGGTCACAGCGGAGGTAGGAGTTGGAATAGGCAGTCCTCATTTGGTAGTGGAAGTGGAGGCGGGGGTGGAGGAGGTTCGAGCAGGCCTTTCTTTAGAGGGGAGCAAGGGGTGTGTAGGTGGTATCATGAGAGTGGTCATTGCAAGAAGGGAGCTTCTTGCAACTATAGGCACTAACTCTAGCAGGATAGAGTAGCTTATATACAGTAATTTTAATCTGAAGATCTTTCACTGTATAATCTGTTGAATTTTGATTATTGTAAAATGAAGTTTAGCAGCTCTTTTTTTCATATGCTTTTCTGCTTTGTTTGTGATACTTGCACTTGGGTCACTCACGTGGTGGACATAGAGGGACATGTTTGCTGTTATGTTTCTTGATCTGACTTGTCATACATGTTGCTTTTGTTTGATTTACACTTGGTTTACCATGATGTTGTTGAACATAAGCATGTTCTTGGTCGTCTTTGAGAATGGAGCAATGCAGGAGTTATTATGACTCTGTTTATCCTTTAAGCAGCTTAAGCATCAAAGGACTCGGTTAGTTGAGCCAGTACGTATATTTCCATTTCATATGCACCAGAGATGCGTAGATTTGGTAACTGTTTCTATACAGTATATATCTTCAGCAAGATATCTGAATCACAGCTGGTGATGGAGTACAACCTGATATTATTCTTGTCCCTGAATGTAAAACAAGTGCTTGGCCACTGTTTTACTGGATATGTACCATGATCTTTGAAGGCACTTTCTCAGACGTACGACATGGTTGAAATGGAGTCGATCATGGATTTTCTCCTGTATGGATATACATAGTATTGTGGCGCGTAGGTACTTTTATCTTCTAGTCCACACTGCTAACAGGAGTGTGGACAGATCATTCAGTTTGAACTGGTGCAAATCTGTTGACGTCTGCACACCCAGAATGACATTTACCATCCACACTATATGGAGCATTAAGGTGAATGCAGGTGAGTCCAACTCTTTTTCTGCGTCCTATTTAATGTTTAAAAGACCTCTGACCAATCCAGGTTTCCAAACTACATCTAGTTCAATGATTAGCTGATAATCACCATATAGTTCTATAGTATGCAACTGTTGAAGTTGGTGAGTTCAGATGTCACTTTGTGAAAGAAGTTACTCAATGTTCTCCTGATTGTGATTGATAATGGCAATGATGGCTGGAAGTTGAGGATTGTCAAAATGCCCCTCGTTCTACCTGCCACTGTTTCCCATCTCTTGATATTGTTTGTTTGCAACTTCCACCCTTGCTTGGCAGCAAGGAATCTAGTATGAAAGCTTTACAACCATCTATTGTTTCAACATAATATGTCATGGACAAGAAGGTGGGCGGTGGTTAAGTTCTTGTACTATGCCATTTGTCATCCAAATAACAACTTAATAGGAGCACTTTCAAATGTAATATATTTATTAGGACAAGTTACTCGATTTGAATAAATTAATTTTGGAATAAATTAATTTATCCTTGCCAAAAAAAAAATTGTATTCGAGTGATTTAGATTTTTCTCTAGTCTTCTAACCGTTTGGAATTTGAATTCTTCCTTGATATGGAGCATCTAACAGCTTTATGATAAAAGTTTCTATATATAGAAATCGAGATTTCATTAGTTTTGGTATCTAAAGGAATGAAGTTATAAGCCATTTAAGAAGCCTGTACGGGTCAATATTGTGGGCATGCTGTAGCTGTATAGTTATTCGGCCTCTTTGATTATTTCTATCTGACAAGTAAATCTGTCTCATACATAAAAAGAGCACCTGCATAGCATGTTCCTGCATGAGAAACCCGTTTCTCTCTTTCAATGCATGACTTTGCTTAATAGGAGCCACATACGAAGCTCTGCTTAGTTCTGCTCGGGGCCTAAGCCATGAATGTTTCCTCCTGCTGCCGTGCAAGATCTGTTGTCCATCGTTAATTTGGGACCTTTTCGCTCATCGTATCTGATCACTTTCTTCAGCTCCAGATTGTCCAGCTTTATCCTCAAACGTGGAGTTTCGAGACAGCAAATTCTGCTGGAGATGATTATTTGAGAAGGTAAGTCGCCTGTTCCGACGTTGGTGTATTCTATCATCATGGTTTAGATTACTCAGAAGTTTAAGATGACAAGTTCCAAAACCAGGGCCGGCCGCCTGGTTTGTTAAGCAGAACCTATTTCTCTGATAAGAGTCGATGGCTATTGCAACGCGTGCCAAGGGGCAAGTTCCATTACCTATTATCGTAGCCAATTGCTGATGATTATCCTAAAAATTATGTCGTGTTGCAAAATGCAGTCTTCCTATTTTGCCGTAGAATGTCCCTAGTGCTTTTGCTCACGCTACTGATGTTTAATCAAAATGCCTACAGCTTCCTGATCTTGTCTCCTTTTGTTCAATAAGGCCGCAACTCCAGATTGTTACACGAGTATGAATCGTATTGACCTTAAACGGCCTTTACTGAGTTTATAAGCAGGTCGTTTATTCCGATTCGTTTCGTCCGATTCATTCTGGCATAAATTTACGTTTGTTGAGAGGTCCATGGTGTACGTTCTGGCAGACTCCATGTGATTTATCGAAAATTTGTAGTGACAAGTTACTCGCAAGGGTGATCGATCACGTAGTTTGTCATTCGGAGAAAACTCGACAATCCTAAAATTTGTAGGAATCGCGCCGTAAAAGTATTTACATAAAATTCATTAATTAATTTAATTTTTGTTTTTTCTGTTACTTTTGGGACACTCGATTCTGATGCCATGTTAAATGGGTGTTACATCAACAAAATAGAATAAAGCTAAAAAAATAACTAAGACTAGAAAAGGGGTAGAGAGGAATCAAGCGAAGGTATATTAGGGCGCGAGTGATAGCCATTCTGTTTTTGGAAGCAATTTTTAGTTTATTTCTATTCTCTGGATGAATTTCTAAATAGAGAAGTAGAGAGAATTATTTGATAACTACACGAAATTTTTGTTTCTGATAAAATCTGTTTGATAACATTATAATTTTTTTTTTATGGCCGACATTAAGAAGAGTTTTTATTTAGGTCTATGTTTCAAAAATAGAAAAGAAAAAAATGTGTACTTTTTGTTTTTGTTTTAAACTTATTTCTAGGCTTAGAATTTGTCATCGGGTCAGAAAAATAATATTGCGCTTGTCGCGACCTAAAATTTAAAATATTTCAGGTTAATGGATTATTAAGTCAATTATTTAACTAACCTAACTTGGACTCTCTTAAGTCCATATGAAATAAGGTTCAAAAAATTAACATGAAATGTATTTTAAATTTAGAGGCACCTCTAATTATTATTTGTTAAGTAGATAAATCTAAATAAATTAGCGGGAGAACTAAATTACTTTTACGAATCAGAGATCAAGAGTCCAAGGTCGGTATCATTTTATTTTATGAAAAATCATTTGAGAATACAACATTAATTGATTTTAAACTACGTCTCTAATAAATGTTATCATGTGAGTGCATAATCAATAAATAAACATCCATAAGTCAATATAACTAAGGAAGCATGCGCCACGCACGATAGTTCTTTTTTTATTTCTTCGATTTTTGTATAAATGCATGAGAGAATACACTATATGCAATTTTATGGATTAAATGCAAGATTAAACTAGATGACATGCAAATTAAACGAATGTACAAACGAGACCATGATTAAACTACGTGACTCAGTAAATTAGTTTAAAATCTAGACATGTGATCTGATATGCAAATCTAAACCAAGATGCTACCTAATAGGACATGGCAAGAATAATGACATAGAAGATGATGTGGCAAGCATGACAAGGCAAGGATGAATGATATTTTTTTTCAAATAATTTTCGGATTAATTTATTTCCTAAAATATAAATGTGCCAAAAAAAAATGTTATCTTGCATATTTTAGAGTTTAAATTGACCTAAACCCTAATATATTACAAATAAATTATTTTAAAAATGAGATTCTCTTTAAACATGTAATTTCTATCCTAAATATAATTTAATCTAATTACTTACAAAAAGGATTGCACATGATACAATTTTTAAAAGATGCAATTTTCAAATATGCAAAGCGAAAGAATGCAAATCTTTTTTAGAATTTTTGAGATCACATCATGCGACGGATATATTCTAAAAAAAAAAGACAATCAATTGATTCAAATCAAATGAGAAAAGTGAATATGTCAATCAATGCAATAAAAAAAGTGGATATATCAATCAAGTTTTGAAATATTTCACATATATTTGAGTCTATATTTAATTCGTGATCTTACTATTAACAAGTGAATCTAAATCCTTACCTAACCGAGTATTCCATCAATAATCTTAAAAATGTATTTTCTCGATTATACGGCAAATTGCGAATTAGGAAATGAAATTTTCCTAATTAACCTGTATTTCGGAAAGAAATACACTTGTATGCAACATTAAGGAGACATGCAAAAATGTGCAAGCTAGGTTAAGATATGCAAACTATAATTTAGCCTTATTGAATATTCTAATAATGTAAGATGACATTTTTACCTTGAATGAAGATGCACTTTTCCAATTTGACGACCAAGCTTGAGAATCTTGAACCAATGGTAGGGCTATGACGCAACGACGGGTGATGTTCAGTCGTCCACGGGGTCGCTCGTCAAAGGCTTAATCAGTGATGTCTTGCGGTGGACACGCAAGACTTGTTCTCCTGAGTAAGATTGACAGGACAAACCTAGTGAGCAAATATCGTACTCACCCACAAATTTGTCTCCTTCTTGTTGCTTCAGAAGACCATGTTGCATGCCCAGGAACTCCAACCACGTGGCCTCTTTTTTCTGTATATTGTGTATTGTGGTGTCAACAGCATTATCAAACGGATTTTTCTCCAAACCTATTCTCGAAAATAGAAAAATAGATAAACAAAAATGTCTGTCATTCGCGTCCTTAGTGTACCGTGTTCTCACTTTTTGTTTTTTTTAAGGATTATCTCATACTTGATTTGTGGTAATTCGCATGAAACTTATGTATGTGTTGCGATGATTTTGTACGTAATCATGATGACATTTCATTACGTTGTACGGTACACATGCTATAAAGTGTCCTGTGAGCTGGCGGGACGAAGATGATGGCTAGAGAACAAGAGCAAATAATGTCGCTGCAGTCACTTGAGGCCTATCAAGATTCTCTGTTTCTTTTTTCTCGATCCATCACTTCACTTCCGCAAACTTGGAAGTTCCTATAAATGCTCGCTCTATGCACTTCCTTGCCATACAGTTCACGCTCAAGTCACCTCCTAGTGTAATAATCCATTAGGCCTACGGCTAGAAAGTTCCTTCTCCTTGAAGTTACGCCCTTCTCCAAAACACAAACACTTCACTTTAGACTCAAATTTAGCTCACTTTTAGCGAATCATAAGTTTGATTCAGATTTAATCCATGACATACACGACAAAAAAAAATGCATTTATAAATGTCCAAAGACGATCCCCTTTTTCTTTAAAATACCATTCGGGATTTAATTACTTGCTTTTCGTACCATTAGCAAATTTGCGATTTTCAAATTTCAAATGCATATCTTGAAACTAAGGATCACAATCATTCCAACACAACATAAAATCATATTAGACATCGAATGAGGAAGTAATCAACGGGCAAATTTCGATTATTCCTAAAAAGAAAAGGTCCTAGGGCCCAAAACCATACTTGGAGGTCTCCTAAATCGAATTAAACTTTCGAGGCTTATAAGTTACGCGAAATAATCACTTAAAAAAATGTCGAATTGCCGAAATGACATTTTGTTCATTAAACCCAAGCCTTAGACCTTGGTAATTGCTCGAAATCTTGGGGCTGTAATTTCGGTATTGCTCTTGACACGACCATCCCAACACTATGCATAATTAGGCAAATGGGACACAAGATGAAGAAGTGTATGGGCCCGAGACTGGGGCATGACTGAGGTGCCATGCCCGCCCCGGCCTATAAGTACTACCCACCCCCTGCTTCAAATTTTCAAATACAAAGAGTCATTTGCCTTACTTTCGTTTTCTTGAATTTCTCATAGTTTGGTCACGGTACGTATGTTATCTCCATTTGCGCGGTCAAAACCTTGGATACGTGATTACGCAATTTTACCTTGGGTTTTTGTCGTAGAGAGCGCTCTACATGAGTGGTCTAATGCCGTAAAATTTACCCAAATCAGACAGCGAATGTAAAAATTAATGAGAATCCAGAAAGTGAAGCGTCCGACTCTAGTCAAATATCAACATTGAGATTTAAGTGGAAATACATTTTATGGAAAAAAAGAAAACTATATGGCACCGGAATCCATTAATCAACTTCAATCAACCTAATCACCCTGTGGTCTTAAACATTAAAAAAAAACAATATAATCACTTGACCAGCGAATGTTTTTGCGGTGAAAATGTGCAGATTCTATACTTCATTGTAAGAATTTGAATTTTTATTCAAAAAAAAAATGATCAGTTTCCTAGTAGAATTGGCAATTATCCGAAAATCGGAACCCAGATCGGGAATCGAGTGGATCGACTCTCGATTCCTTTGAACCGACTATCCCTAATTCGACGATGGTCCTTTGGGCCAAAGCAAGGGATGTGGCTTTGTTAATTCATCGATCCATGGGTGTTTTGGTAAATCGATCTATTATTAAATCGTAAATTGCTCAAAAAGAAAGGAAACGCATTTCACCCCGCACCAGTTTTTGACGGTGGGTAGCACCGTCGCAGTAGCACAGCGTCGCGCACAGGTGAAATCTTTCCTCTGGCGATTCGAGCGTACGATCTGCGAACAACCACAGCGCCGAGTTCCATCCCGATTACTTCGCCATTCCATCTCTTCCCGTGGCACCAGACGAGACTCGTTTCTCTCTCGAGCTTGCGCAACGTAACAGAGCTTGCAGTTTCCAGATTCGATCGATCAGCGGAGGAGGAGGAGAAGAAGAAGAGCCTAATGGAAACGAACAAAGGGGAAGACGCTGGTGGTGATCGTCCTCAGGTCCCCCATCAAAACCCTAGCCCTAGCTCGAACCCAAACCCGAACCTTAGCCGGAGCGCAGGATCGAGAGGGAAGTCGTGCAAGGGATGCTTGTTCTACTCCTCCGTTCTGAAGTCCAAATCTCAGCCCCCTACCTGCGTCGGCGTCTCCCGAACTCTCCCTGAAGGTCCGTCGTTCCTCTTCATTGAACTTGTTTCCTTTCCTCGTTTTGTTTTTCGACATTTTCCTGCTGCTCTCTTCCTTTCTGATAAGAAAATTGACAACGCGAGAATGGCGGGGAGGATTTGGTAATTATCTGCTGCGATTCGCTCCTCCTTTTCTGTTCTTGTGTTGGTTTTGATGGCTTTGGTGACGGCATCGCATTTGAGCAATTGCTTGGAATTGAGGTCGGAGGGTTCTGCGGTGCGAGGCTCACGTCCAACATGAATTATCTAGTTAAAGTGGGGGAACAAAATTGCGATTTTCTTCTTCTTTTCTGGCCGATTCATCGATGTGTTGTCGATGTTTAAGCTTATTTTACACATTACCGTTGATAGGTTTTTCTTGCTTATTAGGTTTCTTGTGCGCACATACGGTGCTGCTGGCTCCCCTTTCTACTTGTTTCGCGTCTGTCTGAGATTGTAGAGTTTAGTGGGGATCTTTTTCTCGTGCTTTGCCTTCAAATATATTGTTGCTTCTAGAGTGAATTGTGTGGTTTGATTGTGGAGCAACCGGAAAGACACTCTGGTAACAAAGCCTTATTGTAAGCTGTACTGAGACGAGCCATGACCTTTGTGCTGACCTCTGGAGTAGCACCTTTTGAGTATGATATTGGACATAATCTAGGGGAATTTCTATCCAAAAGTGCTTTTACAGGACTGGTCCTGAATTTGATGTTGATCTTTGGACAAAAGGTTAAAAAAAAAAATGCGGTTTGTCAGGTGGGTCGGTTTTCTGTTCGTCTTACTAGATATTAAAGGATAGTTACGGAGGCAAGGTGATCAAAATTACATTTGATGAAGTTAAATAGCTTATGGTTGTATGTCAGTAAAGTGTTAATGGTCCAGTAGAAAGCGCCCCTACTGCTTTTCCAAGTGAACAAAGGTTTAAACCTTGCTCGTGCAAGATCTAATATTTTTTGATAAAGCCAAAGAAACAGACAGAAGTTGTCCCGGTTGAACCGTGCACGCTGGGCTTTATTAGTTTTTGACCACTTAAATTCTTTCACATAAAACTAATGAGGCATTGGCTGAGGTGGTGAGATTTCCGCGTCTTAGATAGTTAAATTGATGGGGTCCCAGATTTGAATTTCCCTCACCACGTCTTGGGGAACTTAACCGGTGGCACTGGCGCTCATACCCCTACTACCCGAGGGATAGTCCATTGCACATGGATAACCTCGGTTACAAATATATATATATATATATATATATTCTTTCACATAAAACGGACTATATACCATGCTCCAGCTCCTTTTTTTTCCTTTCTTTTTGACTGAACGGTTCCTGGTTGAATCAGCCATTCCTGTCCGAGTTTGAAAACACTGATTTGACAATTTGCAATTTTCACTTAAAGGTACTTGTTGTCTTAAATTCATTAACCTACAGACAAAATGTTCCAGCTCCATCTTGATAAAAGCATGAATACTTTAGTCCTACTGTAAGTATGCTGACCCTTAGGATTGTTGATCAGTGCCTACCTCTGTTGTGGGAGAATCTGAGCTCGAAGCTATCCAAGAGGGTCGGAATTTGAAAGAATTCAAATATGCATGTGTTGGTTACTCTGTCTTCTTGGAGAAACATCAATCTTCAGATCTGAAGGATAAACATGCAGAGCTTCCATTCTGTGTTGGTCTTGAGGTAATGACTCCTCTCTGTCTTCGCCTCAATGAGATTACCTCTCTCTAAGAACCAGATTCTTCCTAATTACATTATATGGTGTTTTTTGTTCAACACAGAACTTGAAGACTGTAAGCACCTATATTGTAACTTAATGTTGTATTTCAAGTCTCTTGATGTGTTTGTGTTAGTGATTTAAGTTGCTAGCAAATACATGATAAACTATTCTGAATAGGATAATGATTTTCAAGTCTGATTTGCCTCAATGAGATTACCTCTCTCTAAGAACCAGATTCTTCCTAATTACATTATATGGTGTTTTTTGTTCAACACAGAACTTGAAGACTGTAAGCACCTATATTGTAACTTAATGTTGTATTTCAAGTCTCTTGATGTGTTTGTGTTAGTGATTTAAGTTGCTAGCAAATACATGATAAACTATTCTGAATAGGATAATGATTTTCAAGTCTGATTTGTTTTTGGTTGATGAGTTGAACTTTATCAAAACTACACTTTTTGAGATCCTACTTTTGAGCATGGATGTGTCACCAGGGCCATAGTTTTCTTTTCATCAGTCCATACAAATTTCTCGGAGGCTCAAGATTCTTTAATTGTGTTTTGCGGGTACTTGTAAAGATTGCCATTTGATTCAGTGTCTTTGCACAGATTGCAATTGGATTCAGTGTCTTTGTTAGAGTAAGTCGTGAGAGGACACAAGGTACCAAGATGCTAAGTATTTTGCCCATTCAAGGTTTTGAAGTACTTATTAAATAAGGAAGAAGACATGACATAGGCTGCACAGTGTGATGATTCTAATTTCTGAACCAAGTGGAACCTTAAATTAATCCTGCATGTGCTTACTGGCTGATGTAGTCGTATGTTTTCTTAGATGGTGTTAAAACTTTGGAAGTTTCTGCTTAAGTAGTCAACTATAAGAGAGCCTCTGGTTATCAATCATCTTATTGGCCAGAAATAATTATTAACTGTCTCCTCTGTCATTGGTATAAAATGTAAAAGAAAGCGAAGTATCAATTCTCTTCAACCATAGATGGGGCTTGGTTATCGAACGGTGAGATCTTAGGACTGCATTTTATCTTTTGGTTTTTCATGTGTTCATAATGATGTGTTGTGTAGCGAACATATTTGGTTCTTATTTAGTCAGTCATTGATAATGTGGGCGTGTTGTATGATTTGTCCCCTACTTTATTTTTATCTGACAGCTAAATTTGTGTCAGGTTCTGTTAGATAAAAGAACAACACCTGCTGAGAATGTCCCTGCAAGCCTTCATAAAAAGGAAGGTGAGGAGCTTATTTCTCCTTTGCAATGCTTGCCTTATTACTTGGTTATATTGCCAGCGCACTTAACATTCTTTGTTGGCCTTAGCCATAATTGTCCCCTTGCCGGGTTCTATCGTTGGCCTTAGGCCCTAGATGCGCTCTTCTCATGCTATTCCACATTAGTTGCTTAGTGGCGATTTGGTCCTTTCTTCTCATTTTGGCTAATTCCTGTGTCTTCGGCTCCAGATGATCATGCTTTTCCTCAACGGCGGAGTTACAAGCCAGCAATTTCTTCTGGTGATGATTACTTGAGTAGGCAAGTCCGCTGCACTAACATTTGTATTATCCTCCTTCGTGTTTTGAGATTACTTGCAAGTCCAGATGACTAATTCCATTAGTTTGCAGGTTTAGGAGAAACGCAAGTCTGGTTGCATCTGGTGTTGCAAGGAACGTGAATAGAGTAGGAAACTACATAAAAGAGAGTCTGGATGATATTTTCCAGCCTTACCGGAGGCGACCAAAGTGAGGTTGGCAGATCTTGATGGCTTAGTTGAAGAATGGGCAACTTCCTGGTCACCAATTTTGACGGAATCCCAGCTTCTCTGATACAGAGTTATTTATAGTAGTGCATCCTTTGCCGAGAAGGGCCAAGTTCTATTTATGTAATAAATGAGTTTTGACGAGTATACCTAAGATTCTACTAAATTTTGAAAATCCCAAGGTTTCAGTTTTGCACAATTATCATTTCCCTTATTCAATCGCCGCACTTTCTCGTTTCCTGCCTCCTGATGTATCTATCCATTCTGTGTTCAATCGGTTCTTTAGCTTGTCGGAGTGTCAACAGTATGGTTGACAGGACATGCCCATTTTTGACATTGCCTTATCTGATATGGGCTAATTTATACAAGAAAAGTCGTTGATGGGCCTCTCAGCTGTAAGCTGCCAAGCCCACTCCAGCCCATGATCGTATCTGTGTAAAAGTGTTTTGCCGTGTGTTTCTTCTCAGTTTTCCTTGATCAAATTGAGCAGGTAATGCCGGTTGCATCAAGAAAAGTCAGCTGCCGTTTCCATTAATGCTAGCGTTTTCAGACAGTCTGGAGAACTCGTGACTCCCGACGAGTCATGGTGTTAAAATCTTCCCAAATGAAGGCCAGATCTACCCAAGAGGGATGATTTTTCCTCTAAAAACATCTTGCAACATTTTCTTTACAATTGTTATTCCGTATCTTGTGTCAGTTCTCAACTCACACGAGGGTGGATGGCTTTCATCTCTCAATGTAACTTTTCATTATCATCTCTCTATCTCTCTTTTCAATTTAAATATCAGTTTATACCTACCTGATATTACCGCCTTCGCGTTTCTTTATAAAATGAAGTACAATCTCAAAATTTCGATTCAAATTTTAAATCACTAAATGAAGTACAATTGTAAAAGTGATTTAAAACATAGTATATACAGAGATAATAACACATAGACTAAATGGACACTCCTTGTTCTTAGTGTTAGCTGACCCCCCACAATCTAGGGCAGGGAAAATTATCAAAAAGGTCATAAACCTATTACATTAGTGTCAATTCAGTCCAAAATATTTTTTATGCTAATTCAGTTCTAAAACTTTTACATTGGTACCAATTTAGTCCTAAATATTGTGCATTATGTCAATTGAGTCAATTCGATCAATTTTGATCGAATATTATTGGCGTGAACATCAATTGTCCTACGTGGCATGGCTTGAGCTAACATGTATATTTTTTAATATATTTTTTGATATTTTAAATAATTTTTAACAATATTTTTTGAAAACACCAAAAAAATGCTTAAAACTTATTTAAAATTATATAATAATATTTAAAAAAATATCCAAGTCAGCATTTGTGGTGACACCTAGGACAACCGATGTCCAAGTTAGCCATTTTCGATTAAAATTAGTTGGATTAACTTAATTAGAATAAATACAAAAGATTTATGACTGAATTGGCACCAATGCAAAAAGTTTAGGACTGAATTGGCACCAATAAAAGGTTTAGGACTGAATTGGCATCAAAAAAATATTTAGAAATGAATTGGCACTAGTGCAATAAGTTTAGGACTTTTTTGACACTTCTCGCATCTAGGGCATGAATCCCACCAAGCTATTACACAAATTTGGAAAATATTCTTTTAGAAGCACTCATGCCTTCGTGGATGGATGGATCACCCTCGACTGGAGAAAATTATCAAAAAAGTCGTAAATCTTTCACACTTTTACCAATTTAGTACTAAATCTTTTTATTTTATGCTGATTCAATCCTTTATGTCAGAAATCACTGACGTGGACGCGGGCCGTCTCATGTGGCATCGCCAGAGCTAACGTGGATAATATTTAATAATTTTTATTTTAAAAACTTGATTTTTTTGTTTTTTATTTTGCTGACTTTAAGATCGGCAACTCCCACCGAATTAGGGCCGGCAGGGGTCTCGGATAGGTAAAAACAGAAAAAAAAAATATAGATTTTTCAAATAAAAATTATTAAATATTATCCACGTTAGCCCCGGCGATGCCACGGAGAACGATCGGCGTCGATATCAGTGATTTTCAGCGAATATGATTGAATCGGCCGAAAGTGAAAAGGTTTACGATTGAATCGGTAAACTTAAAAAGATTAGGATTGAATTGGTAAAAGTGTGAAAGGTTTAGGATTTTTTTTATATATAATTTTTGCCTTCGAACTATGCTAGACCCAACATCTGAAAAATCTCCTCCAACGGGGTCCCGGCTCTCAATATTCAAATTACCCAGGCACGTCAGCAGAAGAGTAGAATATCACAGGCCACAGACGCACCTGGACTCCGTCATGTTATCATAAAAGGGATAATGGAAAAAATTGGTCCATGAATTTTGGGTAATGCTTCGAACAAAAAAAAAAAAAATTGTGCAATGCGGGCTCCAACTTTTATTTCATTCAGTTTGATTCCTAAATTTTGGGTTTATATTCAATTTAATCTTTGAATTATGTGAAAATATTCAATGATCTTCCTAAATTTGAACTAATGAAAGGACAACCTTAAACATTTTCATATAATCGAGAGATTGAATTGAAGGTATATCGAAAATTTAGAGACCACATTTAATAAATTAAAAGTTCAGAGATTACGTTATTTGTGTCATTTTTCCGTCCTAAAATGATATCGGAGAATCAACCGTAGAAGTCCTTGATTCCTCCATGAAAATCAAGAAGCCCTTTGATAAGTTTTACATCGGAGGAGCATATTTCTATGTTCCCCCCGAAATTAAAGAATAACCTTTGATAAGTCGAACATCGGAGGCCGTCACCTTCATAATCATGCGTCGGCCGAAACTCTATGTCCATCCATTTAGCTCTATACAAAATCGCTACTTTGAAATCCGTCTGCAAATCCCCAAACCTCCAACTCTCCCATTAAGCCTAGCCTCCATAAACCATTTAACCCCATCTCGCCTCTACTCCACACCACTACTATCCGATTCCGCCGTCGACCTTCCCTCCACCTGCGGCCGTCGCTGAAGTCACTCCCTCTCCATCGCCGAATTTGGCCCTCTTTCCTTATGGGACCCCATGTTTTGCGGCCATGACCTCAAGCTTCATGCTCCAGCAGCTATGGTCGCGATCTCGACCTCACAGTACCAATCATTGAGCCTTCATATTTGGAAATCATACGTCCCACCGATCCTAAACGAGTATCACGGTACCAATCCTCAAGAACTAAGGTGGCCTAGCTAACAAAATCATCGCTCCTGAAATTCCTAGTTCACATAGACGGGTTGTATTTATTTAGGTTTAGTGTTTTCCCACATAGCCCTTAATCAAACATTCTAGATCACATTGATGGCTAGTGGTGGCTCCGTACTTTTATAAATTGATCCCGGCAAACGATCTTTCGAATGACGGTATTTCCTTGGAAAGCATTTTTCAAAAGATGATTGTGGATGTCGGATTTGAGAGGGTCCGACCAAACGCACACCCTTAGCCCTAAAGCTAGAGTGAAACTCTCTATCATGACCGAAATTAGATGGAATAATTCATTGGTCGACTTTCGCATAGTAGCATCCTTACCATATTTAATCCGTTTACCTCTATTGACAAAAAAAAAAAAAAACGTTTACCCGTCATATCCGACTCTTCCAATGAACTAAAGTCGTTTGATAAAATTTTTTTTTACCTAAAGTTGGTGAGTTTTAGTTGGAGATTATTAATTCCCTACGATAACCTAACTTAATCTGTATATCATTACATGATTCAGCCACCGTTTTTTTTTCTTGTACAATTATCAAGCACCTCACATCATCAAGGACAAAAAATAAGCAAATTATACCTAACAGTCATGTGCAGTCTCTATACCGTTTTGACATTGCAATCTCTAAACCAATTATTCGACAATTGCGCCTCTATTTAGAGAAAATTACCAAAAAATTCATAAATGTATTACAATTGTGTCAATTTAGTCATAAATTTTTTTTTGTTAATTGAGTTCTAAAACATACGCATTTGTGCCAATTCAGTTCATCCGACCAACTTTGACGGCATTTAGAGGAAGGAGGAGAAAAAAAAAGAAAATAAATAAATAAAATATTGCAAATGGTTGATGACTCAATTGGCCAAAAAAATAATAATCTAGGACTAAATAAGTACAATTACAATAAATTCAAAACCTTTTTAACAATTTTCCCTCTTCGTTTAAGTTAAAGTTTATCGCTGCAAATATAAGTTTAGAAACATGTCTTTCGATGTAGAATAGTGCGCGTGAGAATGGGGGAGCCATCACATCCGGTGAGAGTTAGGTGTATTTTGTAGAAGCCTCGGACACATCCATCATGAACATAATCAGGAGAAAGAAAAGTATAGATATGCCCACTTAAGCTTGGATTGCCATCAAATCAATTTAGTCAATTCTGTAAGCTGCGAATTTAATCCGTATGTAACGATATAAGATTCACGTATATAGATACACGAATCATTAATCCATTTTGTTAACGAATTAACGTACCTTGTTTCGGATCCATCGTTCTTGATGTGGAATTGCGATGATCCGATATCCAAAAGCTTCTCCTCTATGAACTCTCTTTATCGTTGATTTCAATGAGACGGCTCCTCACATATCGTTCTGACGACTCCTTATATCAGGTTATGCGGACATCAAAGTTTAGAGGAATAACTTGAGCTCTATTGATAGAGATTAAAAACTATCCCCTTATTAAAAATAAAGTTTATCTCGACCTATACTATCCAGCATCATATTCGACAAGAATTAGAAAATTGTATATATCGTTCTTTATTAGACCAATCAATATTTAAATAATAATTAATAAAGCCCACATGAATATTAAAAGATATTCTAACATTATTCCACTTGGGTTAAATTAATTAAAATTGTACTGTATATAAAGATTCCCAATAGTCAATCTGATCTTATAAAGTCTTAAGTACCGAACCATGCCAGTAACTGCATAAAAAAACACAGAGCCATCCATGATCACAAACGTTCTTAACTGTACTGATATGGATTTGATATAATAGTATAACAAACGGATAATATCTCAAATAACATAGAAACTTTATATGTTATCCTCCTTATTAGTCATCATTCTCTCACCTTTTATGTCACGCAACCGGATGTGTCGCGAGATATGACTTTACGATTTCAACGAACCAACATATGTCTTACTTTTATAGTTAACTATACTTTACGTGTAACAAGACATATACTTTTTGCTAAAATAAATGCCCTAACCATCATTCAAGGTTTACACGATGCCTTGCATTTTCAACTATATATGTAATTTTTTTTGGTAAGTAAACTATATATACGTTCAACATCACCTTAATCATAAAATACTTTACTACATACAATAAAGTATTTACATACCTAGATGTTACAAAATATAACAAATACAGATGTAAACTTTATCAGAGCAAATATCGAAAACAACTCCCACTGAACAACATCTCATGATGCTTACTCAACCGATCAATTAACATGTCATATCAGCATCACACGATACTTTTATGTCTATGACATGTCATAACAGCATCCCATAATACTTTTATATCTGCGGCATGTCATCCAAATGTGTATGGGCAAAGACTTTAAGTTAGTGAGTCTGCAGTCTTATCATCTGTGTAATAAGCTCTATTGTAGTGTTACCTTTTCATCTGTTACCTTTATAGTCAAAAACTTAATCGCTAGATGTTTAGACCCCTAAGACCTCTGCTGTTGTTAATGAACAATACTACAGAGTTATAGTCACAATACAACTGTATGGGCCTATCCATAAAATTAAGTACGGTCAATTATTTTATGAGATTCCGGAGCTAAATAACTTGAATAGCAGCTGAAAAACATATTACAAACTCCACTTTCTTGATAGAGGATGATATAGATTTTTGTTTATGCTTTTCTATAACACTGAATTTCTCTTTAGACATTTAAATATCTGTAGTTGTCAACTTCACATCATCCTAACAGCTAACAAAGCCTGAATCTGAATGCCCTACTAACTGCAGATTGTGAATATATTTTGTCAATTAGCATATAGTCTTTTATCCTCTTTAAGTACCTCAAAACAATCTTAGCAGTAATCTAGTGATTGCGTTCTGAAATTAACCAATATCTGCTTAGAAGCCTCGTTGCAAAGGCAACATCTGGTTTAGTGCAAGTTTGAGCATACATGATGCTTTTAAGTGCACTCTGATATGGTACATTCTTTATTTTTTTTAATAACCTTATGAATACACTATGACAGATTCAGTCTACTGCTCTTAATGACAAGAGCAATTCCTGATTTGCAACACTTTATACTGAATACAATCAACATGTGTCCTCTAGAATTAACCCAACATGTGACGAGAATGTTTCATACGGATTTCAATGCTAGGACAAAATACTTCTTATTAAGATCAATCATGTCAAAATGCTTTGATAATTTCTACTTCATCTTATACAGTAATTTAAGAAAACCACTTTTAAGCAAGATATCGTTTGTATAAAACATAAGGAAAATAAATTCCTCCCACTGATTTTGCAGTATACTAATTTACTTCGTTCTTAACTGAACAGAATATAACAACAATACCATGAAACTTCAAGTAACAATTATATAAAAACTACGTAAAACCATAAATAGACCTTTTCAGTCTAGAATACCCATAAATATGTTCAAACTTTACTCCATGACATTATATGGGATTCCACTTTCTTTACGCACTTATCTGAATCATCTACTACAAAACTTTTGGGTTACATAATATAGATTTCCTTGAAGTATCTAATTAAAAGAAATTTTAATATCTTTATGATAAAGCTCCTTATTATAATGAGCTATTAACACCTTAATCATTTTGATAAAAGAAAAAAAACTTTGGAAATTTAATAGCAACTGTATACAAGTTGAACAGGTACCAGAAAAACCATTTGAGTTCTTCAAGGAACTCGTAATCAGGGGACCATTGTAACAATCGGATGAATGGATAATTTGGATCAAGACCTTTCAGATTTAACATGAGCCCACCATATTCTCTGAAAATCCGATGACTAAAAAATTATTTTAAGTATCCTCGTTCTTTATGAGTGAAATTTTGGCTACCAGTCTGTCTTTAAACTTCTTAAATAAAACACTAATCAAAATATAATTGGATATAATAAAGTAAAAAAAAAAACTTTCATCTGGAGCCCCTTTAATTTATACATACCCAATTGTAGTAAATGGACTTGTGACCTTAATGCATGCTAATAAGCTTTTAAACACTGTATATTTCATAGTTGTTATCTCGTCCACTATGCACCCAATCACAATTATAATTAAGAATAAGAAATAGTAACTGTATAAATTACTAGATCAATTATATAATCGATATCCTAGTCATGCTCTTCTAGATAGATTATATAGTGTGACTTGGTACAACTGATCGTCTCTGTCTGATAGATCTATTAAAAGGAGCTACTTTAACCTTTATTATGCGTTTATGAGGTCTGACAAACTTCATTAGGAATTATTTTAATAATAAGAACCTGAACCCTAACAGAATCAAATCGTAATTTAGAATGCTTCATGATCATCTGCAAATGCAGAAAAAATAACAGAATGATCCATATCACACCATTACCTTTAATAGTCTGTGAGAAACTATCCTTATTCGGTTATATCAATCTTCATCAATTTAACTATCTGTAATTTCACAATTCTTGTTCTTCTTTTGGTATGATAAATCGATACCCCTTTAGATGATCTGGGTAAGGTACGAAGTAAAACTGAGTGGTTTAGAATCCAAGTTATCTAATATTGGATTTTATAACTTTTATTATGCATAAACACCGCAAACCTTAATATGGTTTAAACTATATTAACGTTCAGCTCATGACTTAAAAGAAGTTAAATGAACAATTTTGGTAGAAACACAATTCATGATGTAAAGTGCTACTTTTAACCCCACAGAAAACCAAATAAATTGGGGCTTTTTTCCAATTTAGGATTTTAAAAAATAATTACCAAAATAGAATTAAAAAATAATATTTACCAAACTAATACCCAATCGACAGTTGGGCAGCCGATTGGGGTCCAATCGACAACTGGGTCGCCAGTTGGGGCAGTCGATTGGGGTTCTAATCGACAGTTGGGGCCCCAATCGGTAGCCCAGCTTCCCATCGGGGCCAATGGGCTGCTGGGCTGCCGATTGACACCCAATTTGGCTCACTTTTATTTTTTCAAAAATTTCGTACTTTTCGCTTGAAAAATTATTGAGATAAATAAATACTTCTTAATTATTATATTTATATAATTATGTAAATTTATAAAATAATTAAGATGGTTAAGATATATGAAAAATGATTAAATATTAAACTCATCATCATTTAGTGGTGGTGGCATGCCAAAAGAATTGTTGTGTTTAGGCCCAATCTTTATTTTTGTTTTTAAATTTCATAATTTTTCTTTAAAAAATTATTAAGATAAATAATTATTCTTAATTATTATATTTATGTAATTATTTAAATTGATAAAATAATTAAAAATGATTAATAAATGCAAAAAATGATTAAGTATTGAACTCATCATCACTTAGGGGTGGTGGCACGCCAAAAGAATTGTTGTGTTTAGGCCCAACCTGTTACGCCCCGTGTTTCTGACTCGAGCGCGTGACTCCCTGCAAGCACAAACTATCTCTTGAGGTCCCAGGATTCAAACATGGTTCAGAGACATATTATGTAAAACAAACACGCGGAAGCGACGATATAAAAACTCTTCCGTACAAATAAAAAATGGGACCTGGATAGCGAGAGTACTAGTAATACATAATATCTGAATATCAATACAAGGAACAGCTAACCAACTACACTAATTAGTAGGGTGGCATGGCCAGCACAAAATGTAATCATAAGTCTCGCAAAAAGGGATAGACCTTGAGAACACCATCACAATATCAGACTAGCAAACTAGGAGCTCCTAAGTCGAGCTTCTGGAGTTATCAGTCTCTTCTGCCTCCTCAGTAGGCTCATACTCCGAGAAAGTCTCAGAGCAAATCTCCACCATATCCTCGAGTGTCTCGTCCGCAGATGGCTCCACCAGATCATCCTCGGTAGCCTCGACCACTATGATCTCCTCAGTATCCTCTAGGGTTGGAGTCCTCTCAGGACCAATCCTCGAGCCAACGACAGACTCCTCAGCCTCTCCTAAGTCCCGGGTGGGATGGCACCAACTAGGGATTACTCCCTAGGGTACCTCGGTGGGTTTTAATGGCGCTGTGGAAACATCGCCCACCTTTCTAAACCATGCCTCATACTTATATGGCTTCCAGCTACTGCCACCCTCATCTACCCAAACAACTGTATATTTCCTAACATAAATAGTCCCCTGCCCGTCAGGGAACTCATCAAAATAAACTGACATCTCCTTGGGGTCGCCAAACCTGATGGGCCACAACCTCAGGGTCTACGATCTGTAAAGAAAATGGGGTCCCACAACGGGGTGAGATATATATATCTCAGTAAGGTGGGTCTTAAGCCTTGGTTAGGCAGACAGTCCACTCAGACAAATGCAAACGCTAATAATGAATACAAAATCGCATGAAGCATTTCACTATCACAAGTAACACACACAAATGTCAAGCATGCAATCAAGGCATCTTATCACATCATTATACTCAAGCACACACTTCAAGCCAGATTGCACCTTCCACCCCTTTCCTGCCTCCTCACTTTCATGCCTGCGTTTATAACGCCTCAGGCTCGGTTCGCATAAATGCATCAGCGTAAATGCATCAGATCGTCTCATTGACAAACCTACGTAAACGCATCAGGTTTTCAATGTTATTCCATGCCTGTGTCGACACATCACAACTCTGTCCTGCGTTTCAACGCATCAGGACTATGGCCTTCTCAACTCTGTGTCTCATACGCCTCAAGGTGCCATTCAATTTAACCTCGCACCTCAACGCCTCAGGGCATTTGTCATACGACCCCACGTCTCACACGCCTCAGGGTATTCCAACATCTCAAACAAGCCACAAGTTCAATTCAATTCATACACATAATGCCAAATGCAAACTCATGCACAAACAATACACTTATGGCATGTGAGGCAATTAGTTGTGACATTCAAACATAGCAATCAACTCAAGCACAAGCATTATCACATGTTCAAGTCCTCTATACCATTCTAAGACGCATACTGGGTCATTACGTTATGGACTTCCAAAAATCGATCCATACACACATAAATCGCCCAATTGAGTCCAATCCCCCTATCAAAAGTTTAGGATCCCCCTTACCTCAAGCTTAATGCGATACAAGCCTTCTTTCGAGCACCTCAAAGGTTCGGTCCTAATAGTCCAAGATCAAGTCCACCGTTCAACCTAAGGAAATTTATCCAATCATTAACTTTTCTTGCTCAAATCACCACCCCACTAATCATACACCTTATGGGCTAATCAATTAACATTCTAACACTTCTCAATGATGAATTTGGAGCTCAATTACAACCACCAACATCCTCCACAGAACCGGTTTGCAGAGAACCAAACCGGGCGAATTTTGATTTTGTGTATACCTCAACGTACCAGCCCTAAAACCACCTCAAATCCTCAATTTAATCCATAATCTACTTGCTAACATGTAGTTCTGAGGGTTGGGAAGCCTCACCAAAACTTTGAGCTCAAGGTGACGTCAAATGGTCCACGAACGGCGTCAGTTCCTCCAAGCTTACCGCTGATCAGTTCTGGCCCTTCAAAAACAAGACCCATTTGGGGTCAAAACTCCATCAAATTAACCCAAACTTTTTACCACAGCTCCATATATGTGTCCCCTAAATGGTCACAAAATTTGGTTGCAAAACTCCAAGATTTCGGGTCATAAGAGGCCAAAAACGTGGCTTACCTCTGATTGTGACGATTTCCGTCGACTTTTGGGAGATTGGCCGGCCGGAGTTCCTCGATGGGTCAAACGACTTGATTCCACTTCGAGAACGTCGGCAAGAGGTTAAGGAAGGAGTGGGTGGTCGGCTCGACGGCTGGGGATCGCCAGATGTGGCGGTCGAGGGCGGCGAACGGCGGCGATAGAATAGGTCTTCTGGAGCAGCTTCCAGGCGTGAAGAAGAAGAAGATGAAGATGAAGAGCAGATGAGTGGGTATTCGGCCAAGCAAGAGAGAGAATGAGGATTTATACTTCAATTGGCTTGGTCAACATGGGTGGAATGGTAGTTTAAAAGTGGAAACATCAACTCATGGCTTCATCCATTGACACTTGTCCAGTGTGTCATTCAAAGCTCATCCAATGGCCCACAATTTCTTCAATTTTTGGCAGCTCTTGGGGGGTTTCAATGACCAAAATGCCCTTGTCCAATTAATAAAGTAAGGTTAAGACTTGAGGGGCAAAATGGTAATTTTACCCTCGACGCCCGGAACATTGTTTTTCTGATTTCAATCCTCTTCGATAAGACGACGGCCAATCCAATTGTATTGTTGGAATTCTAGATTCTCCATTTTCAAATTTCAAGACTCATTTCTGAATCATTCCTCTATCCAATGCGATTCCAATCTATTTCGAACTGGCGAGCGGCTTTTGCAGACTTTACGCGTATCGACCCTATGATTCATATCATAATTAGGGTTCATCAATTCAGGGAGACTTTGGTTGTCATGTAATTGTAAGGATCTATCACTAGTTTCGATGGTCTTGATTGTCACTGTTCGACTTAGGAAAATTTTGTAAATTATACATTGGTTAAGCGGCATCACCCGCGCTCCAATTGTATAATGCTAGCAATGCATTCCTTAGTTGTTTTTAGACCGGCCTTTTATGGCTCTAAATATCCCATCGACAATCCTTATGGTCAAAGTGTCATTTCCTATTCGAATTCCCTAGGTTCACGTACCTTGTCTTGCGTTAGCCTTTTCCCTTTGGTCAGTCAACTCAAATTGATCAGATTCGAGTGAGATATGACTGAAATACATCGCTAGATACATTTCTCATTAATGAGTCTAAAAATGACAGGAAAATTAGAATGTTACAAATTTTCTCTCTTACAAAAATTTCGTTCTTAAAATTTACATCAAACTTAGTTACTCAAACAAATGGGGGTACTGATGTCTCATCGTCTCCTTGTTTTCCCACGTAACACCTTCGGTTCCATGGTGCTCCCAAATAACTTTGACCAATGGAATCGTTTTATTCCTCAAAATCTGCTCCTTCCGGTCTTCAATCCTAATCGATTTCTCCACGTAGGATACTCTGTCGTCCACTTCTATAACCTCGTAGTCTAGCACATGCGTCGGGTCTGGCTCGTACTTTCATAGCATGGACACATGAAAGACGTTGTGTACTTGGGATAGATTAGGCGGTAAGCAATCCTGTAGGCTAAGGTCCCAATCTATTCCAAAATTTCAAATGGGCCTACGTACCTTGAGCTCAGTTTTCCTTTCTTTCCAAATCACGATAATCCCCTCATCAGCGACACCTTGAGGAAAACTGATCGCCTACTTGAAACTCCAAAGGCTTACGCCGCTTGTCCACATAACTCTTTTGACGACTCTGTGCAGTCTTCAGTCTATCCCGAATTATCTTCACCACTTCCATCGATTGCTCTACCAACTCTAGGCCTGTGATACTCCTTTCTTCAACCTCGTCCCAGCAAATTGGTGTTTTGCAAGTCCTTCCATAGAGCGCTTCAAAAGGTGTCATTCGAATGCTCTGCTGAGAACTGTTATTATATGCGAACCCTATCAAATGCAGTTGATCTTCCCATCCACCTTTGAAGTCTATCACACACGCTTTGAATATATCCTCGAGCATCTGAATCGTCCTCTCCGATTGTCCGTCCTTTTGTGGATGGTATGCCGTGCTAAATTGCAATCTCCCATGGCATCTTGAAGGCTTTTCCAAAAGTTCGCTGTGAACTTGGAATCTCTATTCGAGGTAATTGTCACGGGTACTCCATGCAGTCTCACTATCTGCCTTATGTACAGTTCAACGTATCTTTCCATTGCAAAATCCTTTCGCATAGGGATGAAGTCTGCGGACTTATTCAATCTGTCCACGACTACCCATATAGAGTCATGACCTCTTCGACTCCTTGGGAGTCCCATCACAAAATCTATCGTTACTTGCTCTTACTTCCATTCAGGAATCTCTAGTGGCTGTAATAACCCTTCTTGCTTACAGTGTGACATTCTGATTTTCAATCAATTTCAGACTCAAGCGATGTGTTTCAGTCATATTTCCCTCAAATCTGATCAATTTGAGTAGGCTGACCAAAAGGGAAAGGTTAAAGCGAGACGAGGTACGTGGACCTAGGCGACTTGGATAGGAAACGGCGCTTTGACCATAAGGATTGTCAAGGGGATATTTAAAATCACCAAGAGGCCGATTTAAGAACGATTAAGGATTGCCTTGCGAGTGTCATACGATTGGAGCACGGGTGATGCCGCTTAACTAACGTATGATTTGCAAAATTTTCTTGAATCGGACCGTGACGATCGAGACCAAAGGGACAATGATAAACCCTCAAAATTACATGACAACCAAAGCCGCCATGAATTGACGAGCCCTAAACATGATATGAATCATGAGGTTGATAAGCGTAATGTTTGCAAAAGTCACCCCACGGTTCGGGATAGGCTGAAACCACGTCTGATAGAGAAAATCATCAAAAACGTGTCTTGAAAATTAAAAATGAAGAATCAAGAATTTCAACATCACATTTGGATTGGTCGTTGCCCTATCAAAGAGTTTTGGAGTGAGAAAAATGATGTTCTAAATGTCGGGGGTAAAATTACCATTTTTCCCCTCAAGCTTAGAACCTTGCCATGCATTTAAAGAAGGACAAAGTGGTCCTTACAAACCCTCAAGGCTGTCGAAATTCAAGGAGGAACAAGAGCCATTGGATCACCTTGGAATGACAAATGGACAAGTGTCAAGTGATGGCTTAAAGAGTAGTCAAGTCTACTATTACAAACCTACCATTCAACCTCTTTGACCAAGCCTTGCATATAAAAAATTTTCTCTCTCTCCTCACTCACTTTGGCTGGCCACCACCCTAAGAACTCACGCCAATCACCTTCTTCTTCTTCTTCCTTGTTCTTTGCCCGTCGTTGACCAGACCTGCCCGCGCCGTTCGGCCATTCCGACGACCACTTCTGGCCACCGCCTGACCGCCGACCGACCACACCAACATAGATCTATGTCTTGCCGACCACCTTGAAGTGGAAGCAAGGCATTTAGACCACCGAGGAGCTCCGGCCAAGAGTTTTCCCGAAAGCCGACGGAATCTGCTCTAGCCTGAGGTAGGTCCGGTTTCTGACCCTTTTGGAGGTCGAAATGTTAGAGTTTTGAGGTCAAATTTTATGGAGGTCTAGTAGAAATGTATATAAATCTATGGTAAAACGTTGAGAGTGATTTGATGAAGTTTTGACCTCGAATCAGTCTTGTGAACTTGTAACAGAAAACTACTGGTATTGACCTTATACAATCCGGCGACGTTCAACGGGATTCCGGCGATCAATCGACCTCAAACTCATGGTGAGCCTCATAAAACCTTAGATAGACATGTTAAGAGGTAGGATGATAATTAAATGATGGATTTAAGAGTAGATTGAGGACCGGTTGTGTTCGGTTTGCCCGGAATCGAGAAGGACCGGTTCGGTTCCAGGCAAACCGAATCTTTTGGGCTGATGATGGTTGGATTGTGAGACTTAAATTGGTGAATAAGACATGTTAAGGTGAAGAGGGTTGTGTTATGGAGGATTATGGTTCATGGATTGAGAAATTGGGTAAATAAAATTGACGGATTGGTTGAATATTCTAGATTGCGCGGTGAATCGAACCTTGGGACCATTTGGTCGAGACTTTGAGGCTAGAAGAAGGGAATTATCGTGGTATTAAACGCAAGATAAGGGAATCCTAAACTTAGGATAGGAGGATTGGACTCAATTGAGTGAGTCGAGGGTTGAATTGATTGATTTATAAGGATTTGCCCAAGAGGATAGCTTCCATTATTTCCTAAGACGTTATAGGATGTTTGTGTGTGACATGGTTTATGCCTGAGTCGTTTACCATGTCGAATATCATTTGATTGTCTTGCATGCCATGACTATTCAAATTGTGTATGAGTTGCACCTATTGTTCGTATGTGAATTGAGTCGAGATAACATGGCCTGTGCATGACATGGTGAGTCCCTAAGGCGTATAAGACGCGGGGCAGGAGGTGAATACCCTGATGTAATGTAATCGCGTGATGGAGTTGATGTTGTGTGACGCCCTGATGCGATGTAATCGCGGGGTTGAGATGGCAACGGTCTTGATGCGAATTATTCGTGGGACGAAGGTATGTGATGATGACATTGGCCTGGAGATTCATTGGAACCTGATGCGTTTACGTGGGTTGCCAATGACGGTCTGATGCGTTTATCTGGACTGAGCCTGATGCGATCTAATCGTGGGCTGGAGGATGAGGCAGACAGGATGATGTGATTGTGGTGAATTGGCTAGATGGGGTGTGCATTGTCATCTGAGTGTGACATGGTATCATAGTTGCATGCCCATCATCTGTGTGACATTATCATTATTTGTATGTGCCTGCATGTTTATGAGTTTGGAATTTTGGGATAGATGACTGCTTGAGCGGACGATCAGCCTGACCTAGGGTTAAGACTATTTTACTGAGATGTGTATCTCACCCCTTTGGGGACCCACATTTTTACAAATCCTAGACCTTAGGTATGTGGCCTATACGCTTTAGGGATTCCAAGGAGATGACGGCGTATTTTGACGAGTTCTCGAATAGGTAGGGGAACATGTATGTGAGAAAGTGTACGGTTGCATGGGTCGACGAGGGTAGCCCGAAGTGAAAGCCTCATAGGTACGAGGCATGGTTTAAGAAGGTCGGAGACGAGCCGATTGGGCCGTTGAAGCCCCACGAGGTACCCCAGGGAGTTATCCCTGATTGGTGCCGGACCGTTGGAGAGCAGGAGCTGCCAAAGAGGGCTATAGTTAGTTCTAGGAACAGACCGGAGAATACCCCAACGCTGGACTTCACTGTGGAGGAGGATGAGGTCATTGTCTTAGAGGCGACCGAGGAGGATCTTGCGGAGCCATCTCATGAGGCGGCCATGGAGGATTCTATCGAGGTCCCATCAAAGACCTTCTCCGAGTACGAGCCGACGGAGGATGCCGAGGATATCGAGGATTCCCGCAGTTCATCTTAGGATTCCAATTCGTTGACCTGAGCCTTTTGAAGGCGATCTGACTCTGTCCTTTTAGATGTCATGAGGGACTCATTTGTGAACTACCCCGTCGCCCAGTTTGTTAGCGGATTGTAGTAGCCGACATTTGTACGAACAGTACGTTGTGATGTATGACAATTGTACGGGGATTTATTTGAGTACC
Source organism: Rhodomyrtus tomentosa (assembly GCA_028455895.1). Lineage (NCBI taxonomy): Eukaryota > Viridiplantae > Streptophyta > Magnoliopsida > Myrtales > Myrtaceae > Rhodomyrtus > Rhodomyrtus tomentosa. The sequence goes on from JAPCWY010000011.1 coordinate 19,156,477, forward strand.
ACTTTCGCATGCTTAATATATAATATCTCTCGACTTGATTGTGGATCTTGGGACCACGAGAGATGTGTTGTTTGTTTGCAAGGATGTTTGCATGCTCGAAGGGTTCGGGTTGTGACATCCACGTACACTTTGGTATCAGAGCAATGTCAGCTCGATCCAAAGTTGGTTGAGGACTGGAGTAATAAGGAGGATTAAGTGGGGATAAAGACGGATAACAAGACCTTAGAAGGCTAGTTAAGATAAGGCATGGGATGTATAGTGTGTGACTTGGTACTTAGAATTGGTGTTTGATCTTGGCAGGATTATGGGAATGCATGAGGATCAAGTTCCCTACTTAGGATTGAAGGTCATTTCTGGACTTTGGTCTATTTAAGGAATGAAAGTGATTGGTTTTAGTGCATCACTGAAGTGAATGGAACTGAGAATTGGTCATAGGCTATTTGTTGAAATGTTTTTGGAATTTGTGGTGCGGAGTATTGTTGGATTGTGACTATTTAGGTTGAAGGGTAGTTAGTAGTTTTGGATTTGAATGATTGAGTAAGTTACTAACTCTTTGCTGAACTTGTGGTGGACCAGGTTCAATAGAAAGTGATAAAGATAAGCAACCCATCCAGAAGATCTGGAAGGCCAAGAGGTGGAGCTTCTAGCTCGATGCTGCCTGTCGCTGAAGATCCAAGAATGGATGGCGTGCTAAGGGCACTAGAAAGAATTGGCGACATGATTGATATGCAAGCTCAGGATCGGGACGCTGCCATCACCCAGGCAATAGGAGCTGCCATTGCAGCCGTCAATGCCAACAATGGCAACAATGGTGGCAATGGAAGTCAGAATGATAATGGCCAGGGCAACGAGACTGTGAATGCCCAAGAAGAAATCATTGTGGCCAGATAAATGGGCCAACTGGTGGAGCAGTTCATAAAATTAAAGCCAACTCAATTCGATGGGACTGGAGATCCCGAGTTAGCACCTAGATGGATCAAGAAGTTAGAGAAGGCTTTTGGTGTGTTGAGGTGCACGGACGAAGAAAAGGTGCTGCTAGCAGTGTACTAGCTGGAGGGTACAGCGAATGACTGGTGGGTTGCCACCAAGAATGGTGTCTTTCCTAAAGGAACTGTTATGAATTGGAAAGCCTTTAGGATGGCCTTTAATGATAAATATTTCTCAGAAACGGCCAGGGAAAGGAAGCGGGTGGAACTCCTGCAGTTACGTTAGAACTAGCTGACGATAGACCAATGTGAGGCCGAGTTTTCGAGGCTGTTGAGATATGCACTACAATCCGTGGAGGACCAGCAGGAGAAAGCGCGAAGATTCAGGGATGGTTTGAGGCCCGAGCTCCGTAGCCAGATGATTGAGCTGAATTTGAGGACCTACAAGGAAATCTACGAGTGGGGCCAGATGATAGAACGAGACTTGAAGGAGAGGAACAGCGCAACTGGATCGCGATTTACGTCCTTCAGAGATAACCGCCAGATGGGCAAAAGACCAATGGCAAACAATAGACGTTTTGTGCCTCCAGTGCGGAAAGATATTGTGAAACCGCGAAATCCCATGAACTGGAGCTGCAGACTTTGTGGTAGGAGGCATGGAAATGGGCCATGCTCGGTAAGGACGGGAGCTTATTTTAAGTGTGGACAACTGGGCAAAGAGATGAGGATGTGCCTGAATCAAGCTCCGACAAGTCGACCGTAGGGACAGAGGCCGCAAGTTGGACCGTTGACTGAAACGCCTCAGATTGAACAGAATTGACCACCGGCACATAGAAGAGTATATGCAGTAGCCCGCAAAGAGGTGAAGGAGACGCTAGGTGTGGTCACAGGTATGGTTTACTTGTGCAACCGAGCTGCATATGCATTGTTTGACCCTAGTGCCACGCATTCGTTTGTGTCTGCACAGTTTGCTAATTTGGTGGGTATGAACTTGAGACCGTTAAATGTAATCTTGCATGTTGCCACACCGTTAAAGGATAATTTATTGATTTCAATGGACTGTGCTGATTGTGAGATTGAGATTGGAGGGAGTAAGGAGAGCATTGATTTAGCTGTCTTACCCATGTACGATTTCGACGTAATCATAGGAATGGATTGGTTGGGTAAGCAGGGGGCCATAGTGGATTGTGGTAGTAGAATAATTCGATTTTATCCGAGAGGCCATCCTAGCTTTAAATTGATGGGAAGTCGAGGGGGAATCTCGAATCCCTTAGTTCTCATCTCTAGAAGCGACCAAGTTGATGTATGAAGGGTGTCAGTCATACTTAGTGGCAGTAATGGACACGATTACTGAAGAGCCAAAGTTAAAGAATATCCTGATAGTGCGTGAAATTCCTAATGTATTTCCCCAAGAGTTGCCAGGATTACCACCGGAGCGGGAAATAGAATTTGTAATCGAGTTAGCCCCTAAGACGGAGCCGATTTCGAAAGCACCTTACAGGATGTCCCTATCAGAACTAAAGGAGTTAAAGGTGCAGATGCAGGAACTATCGGACAAAGGGTTTATCCGACCTGGTGCTTCACCGTGCGTTGTTCGTAAGAAAGAAAGATGGGTCTTTGCGTCTATGCATTGACTATCGGCAGCTGAATCAAGTGACAGTGAAAAATAAGTACCCGCTATCGAGGATTGACGATATGTTTGATCAGTTACAAGGAGCGGCGGTATTTTTGAAGATTGACTTGAGAACTGGGTATCACCAACTGAGGATCACGAAGGAAGACATACCTAAGACTGCTTTTAGGACGAGGTATGGACATTACGAGTTTACGGTGATGCCGTGGGTTTGACCAACACTCCAGCTGCTTTTATGGACTTGATGCATCGAGTGTTTAAGGAATTTCTAGATAAATTCATCATAGTTTTTATTAACGATATCTTGATTTACTCGAGAAATAGTGCAGAACATGAGGAGCGCCTAAGGATTGTGCTATAGACTCTGAGGGAGCATACGCTCTATGCGAAGTTGAGTAAGTGTAAGTTTTGGCTGAACAGGGTAGCGTTTCTTGATCATGTGGTGTCTGGTGAAGGAATCGCAGTGAATCCTGCGAAGATCGAGGCTATAACCAATTGGCCTAGGCCTACTACGGTCACTGAAGTTAGAAGTTTCTTGGGATTGGCAGGATACTATAGGCGTTTTGTAGAGAAATTCTCGTCCATAGCCATTCCATTGACGCGGTTAACGAAGAAGGAAACAAATTTTGAATGGACTAACAAGTTCGAGAGGAGCTTCCAAGAACTCAAACATAAATTGACAACCGCGCCAGTGCTGACAATTCCATCAGGACCGGGAGGTTACGAGATTTACAGCAATGCTTCGCTGAAAGGACTAGGCTGTGTGTTGATGCAACACAGAAGAGTAGTAGCCTACGCATCCAGGTAGTTGAGGCGACATGAGATGAACTATCTAACTCATGACCTGGAGTTAGCGGCGATTATATTCGCTTTGAAAATTTGGAGACATTACCTATGTGGCGAGAAGTTCTAGATCTATACCGACCACCAAAGTTTAAAGTATCTGTTTTCCTAGAAAGAGATGAACATGAGGCAGCGTAGGTGGATGGAACTACTTAAGGATTATGATTGTGATATCCTATATCACCCTGGGAAATCAAACAGAGTAGCAGATGCGCTGAATCGGAAGTCAAGCATCGCATGTCTGCTAGTAAGGAGTTGGTCGATGATAAAAGAATTGAGAGACTACGAATTCATATTAGAAGTCGATCAGTTATCCAGTTTGATAGCTACGTTGAGGGTAGAACCTGAGGTCCAAGAAGGAATAAAGACCTTGCAATCTACGGACCCAGAGATTCAGAAGATCCTTGAGATGGATGCGACAAAAAGAAAACCCGAGTTTCAAGTGTCTGAGAACGGAATCCTAAAGTTTTGAGGACGATTGTGCATGCCAAAAGATGAAGGACTCAGGGAAAGGATTTTATCGAAGGTTCACAGGAGCAATTATAGCATTCACCCTGGAAGTACGAAAATGTATCAGAACTTGCGGCAACACTATTGGTGGAACGGGATGAAAGTGGACATAACAAAGCATGTGGCTAAGTGTTTGACGTGCCAGCGAGTGAAAACACAGCACTGTAAGCCTGGAGGACTATTGTAGCCACTGGAGATACCCGAATGGAAGTGAGAGCATGTGACTATGGATTTTGTGATGGGACTCCGAAGAAGCCAAACAGGTTACGACTCCATATAGGTAGTCGTGGACAGAGTAACCAAGCCCGCACATTTCATCCCAGTGCGAAAGGACTTCGCTATGGATAGGTATGCAGAGCTGCACATGAGACAGATAGTTAGTTTGCATGGAGTGCTAGTGACGATCACCTTGGATAGGGATCCCAAATTCACGGCAAACTTTTGGAAAAGCTTACAAGAAGCTATGGGAACTCGATTGCAGTTTAGTACAGCCTACCATTCGCAGACGGACAGACAGTCGGAGAGGACGATATGGACGCTTGAGGATATGCTACGAGCATGCGTCATTGATTTTAAAGGTGGATGGGAAGATTAGCTCCATATGGTAGAGTTTGCTTATAATAACAACTACCAGCAGAGTATCCAAATGGCCCCATTTGAAGCACTCTATGGACGAGCCTGCAGAACCCCGATTTGCTGGGATGAAATTGGAGAAAGAAGTATCACAGGCCCAAAATTAGTAGAGCAATCGGTGGAAGTAGTGAAAATAATTCGGGATAGACTGAGGACGGCACAGAGTCGTCAGAAAAGCTACACAGATAAGCGGCGCAAGCCCTTGGAGTTTTAAGTGGGCGATCACGTCTTCCTCAAGGTGTCACCGATGAGAGGACTATCGCGATTTGGAAGAAAGGGGAAACTGAGCCCAAGGTATGTATGCCCATTTGAGATACTGGAGCGGATTGGAACCTTAACCTACAGGCTTGCCCTGCCGCCTAATCTATCATAGGTGCATAATGTATTCCATGTGTCGATGCTACGAAAGTATGAACCAGATCCGACACATGTGCTAGATTATGAGACCATAGAAGTGGACGATAGAGTGCCTTACGTAGAGAAGCCGATAAGGATCGAGAACCGGAAGGAGCAAATCCTTAGAAATAAGAAGATCCCACTGGTCAAGGTGGTATGGGAGCACCACAGGACTGAAGGTGCCACATGGGAGAATGAAGAGACGATGAGGCGACAACACCCCCATTTATATGAGTAATTAAGTGTAATGTAAATTTTGGGGAAGAAATTTTTGCAGGAGGGAAAAGTTGTGACATTCTGATTTTCAGTCAATTTCAGACTCATTAATGAGAAGTTTATATATATCAAGCGATGTGTTTCAGTCATATTTCGCTCAAATCTAATCAATTTGAGTAGGCTAACCAAAAGGGAAAGGTTAAAGCGAGACGAGGTACGTGGACCTAGGCGAATCAGATAGGAAAAGACGTTTTGACCATAAGGATTGTCGATGGGATATTTAGAGCCACCAAGAAGCCGATCTAAGAACGATTAAAGATTGCCTTGCGAGTGTCATACGATAGGAGCGCGGGTGATACCGCTTAACCAACGAATTACATGACAACCAAAGCCGCCATGAATTGACGAGCCTTAAACGTGATATGAATCACGGGGTCGATACGCGTAATGTCTGCAAAAGCGGCCCGTCGATTCGGGATAGGCTGGAATCACGTCTGCTAGTGACAACCATTAGAAACGAGTCTTGAAAATTGAAAATGGAGAATAAAAAATTCCAACATCACATTTGGATTGATCGTCGCCCTATCGAAGAGTTCTGGAGCGAGAAAAATGACGTTCTGAACGTCGGGGGTAAAATTACCCTTTTGCCCCTCAAGCTTAGAACCTTGCCATGCATTTGAAGAAGGGCAAAGTGGTCCTTACACACCCTCAAGGCTATCGAAATTCAAGGAGAAACAAGAGCCATTGGATCACCTTGGAATGCCAAATGGACAAGTGTCAAGTGATGGCTTAAAGAGTAGTCAAGTCTATTATTACAAACCTACCATTCAACCTCTTTGACCAAGCCTTGCATGTAAAAAATTTTCTCTCTCTTCTCACTCACTTTGGCCGGCCACCACCACAAGGACTCACGCCAATCACCTTCTTCTTCTTCTTCCTTGTTCTCTGCCCGTCACGGACCGACCTGCCCGCGTCGTTCGGCCGTTCCGACGACCACCTCCGGCCACCGCCTGATCATCGGCCGACCACACCAACATAGATCCATGTGTTGCCGACCTTCTCGAAGTGGAAGCGAGGCATTTGGACAACCGAGGAGCTCCGTCCAAGAGTTTTCCCAGAAGCCGACGGAATCTGCTCCAACCTGAGGTAGGTCCGGTTTCTGACCCTTTTGGATGCCGAAATGTTGGAGTTTTGAGGTCAAATTTTGTGGAGGTCTAGTAAACATGTATATGAATCTGTGGTAAAAATTTGAGAGTGATTTGATAAATTTTTGACCTCGAATCAATCTTGTGAACTTGGAACAGAAAACTGCCGGTACTGACCTTAGACGATCCGGCGACGTTCAAGGGGATTCCGATGACCAATCGACCTCAAACTCATGGTGAGCCTCACAAACCCTTAGATAGACATGTTAAGAGGTAGGATGATTGTTAAATTATGGACTTAAGAGTAGACTGAGGACCGGTTGTGTTCGGCTTGCACGGAACCGAGAAGGACTGGTTCGATTCTGGGCAAACCGAATCTGTTGGGTCGATGATGGTTGGATTATGAGACTTAAATTGATGAATAAAACATGTTAAGGTGAAGAGGGTTGTGTTATAGAGGATTGTGGTTCATGTATTGAGGAATTGGGGAAAGAAAATTGACGGATTGGTTGAATATTTTAGGTTGCGCGGTGAATCGAACCTTGGGACTGTTTGGCCGAGACTTTGAGGCTGTAAGAAGGGAATAATCATGGTATTAAAAGCAAGGTAAGCGAACCCTAAACTTAGGATAGGAGGATTGGACTCAATTGGGTGAGTCGAGGGTTGAATTGATTGATTTATGAGGATTTGCCCAAGGGGATAGCTTCCATTATATCCTAAGACGTTATAGGATGTTTGTGTGTGACATGGTTTATGCCTGAGTCATTTGCCATGTCGAATGTCATTTGATTGTCTTGCATGCCATGACTATTCAAATTGTGCATGAGTTGTACCTATTGTTCGTATGTGAATTGAGTCGAGATAACATGGCATGTGCATGACATGGAGAGGCCCTGAGGCATACGAGACGCGGGGTAGGAGGTAGAACCCTGATGCAATGTAATCGCGGGGTGGAGTTGATGTTGTGTGGCGCCCTGATGCTATCTAATAGAGGGGTTGAGAAGGCCAAAGTCCTGATGCGAATTATTCGCGGGATGTAGGTATGTGATGATGTAATTGGCCTGGAGATTCATTGAAACCTGATGTGTTTACACGGGTTGCCAATGACGGTCTGATGGGTTTACGCGGACTGAGTCTGATGCGATCTAATTGCGGGCTGGAGGATGAGGCAGGCAGGATGAGATGATTATGGTGAAATGGCTGGATGGGGTGTGCATGGTCATCTGAGTGTAACATAGTATCATAGTTGCATGCTTATCATCTATGTGACATTATCTTTATTTGTATATGCCCACATGTTTATGAGTTTAAAATTTTGGGATAGATGACTGCCTGAACGAACGATTAGCCTGTCCTAGTGTTAGGACTCTTTTACTGAGATGTGTATCTCACCCCTTTGGGGACACATATTTTTACAGACCCTAGACCTTAGGTATGTGGCCTATATGCTTTGGGGATCCCAAGGAGATGACGGCGTATTTTGACGAGTTTTCGGATAGGCAGGGGAACATGTTTGTGAGAAAGTGTATGGGTTTATTGGTCGACGAGAGTAGCCCGGACTGGAAGTCTCATATGTTCGAGGCATGATTTAAGAAGTTTGGAGATTATCAGATTGGGCCACTAAAGCCCCACCAAGTACCTCGGGGAGTTATCCTTGATTAGTGCCAGACCGCTGGAGAGCAGGAGCTGCTAGAGGGGTCTGTTGTTGGTCCTAGGAACGGACCGGAGAAGACCCTGACGCTGGACTTCACTGTGGAGGAGGATGAGGTCATTGTCCTGGAGGCGACCGAGGAGGATCTTGCGAAGCTGTCTCATGAGGTGACCATAGAGGATTCTATCGAGGTCCCATCAGAGACCTTCTTCGAGTACGAGCAGACGGAGGATGCCGAGGATACCGAGGATTCTAGCAGTTCATCTTAGGATTCTAGTTCGTTGACCTAACCCTTTTGGATGCGACCCGACTCTATCCTTTTGGATGTCATGAGGAACTCTTTTGTGTACTACCCCGTCGCCCAGTTTGTTAGTGGATTGTAGTAGCCAGCATTTGTACGATCAGTACGTTGTGATGTATGACAGTTGTTATCCTATCCAGGTCCCACTTAACTTTTATTTTGTATGGGGATTTATTTGAGTACCGCTTCTGCATGCTTAATATATAATATCTCTCGACTTGATTGTGAACCTTGAGACCACGAGAGATGTGTTGTTTATTTGCAGGGATGTTCGTGTGCTCGAAGGGTTCGGGGCGTGACATACAGTGTTGGGCCTTCACTTGCTAGCATGTCAAGCACTTTGCCACATACCTCGCCACATCCACCTTCATCCCGTTCCACCAATAATGTTGACGCAAGTTCTGATACATTTTCGTACTCCCTGGATGGATACTATAATTGCTCCTATGAGCCTCTGACAGAATCCTTTCTCTAAGTTCTTCATCCTTTGGCACGTATAGACGCCCTTGAAATTTTAAAATTCCATCCTCTAGTACTTTGAACTTTGGTTTTCTCTTTGTCACGTCCATCTCCAAGATCCTCTAAATTTCTGGGTTCGTATACTGCAAGGCTTTTATCCTTTCCTGGACCTCAGGTTCTACCCTCAGAGTAGCCATCAAACTGGACAGTTGGCAGACTTCTAGCCTGAATTCAGAATCTCTCAAATCCTCGATCATCGACCATCCTTTCACTAACAGACAGGCGATGCTTGATTTTCGGCTAAGTGCGTTTGCGACTCTGTTTGCCTTCCCATGGTGATACAGTATATCACAATCATAATCCTTAAGCAGCTCCATCCACCGACGTTGCCTCATATTCAGTTCCTTCTGGGAAAAAAGATACTTCAAGCTCTGGTGGTCTGTATAAATCTGGAACTTTTCGCCGCACAGATAATGTCTCCAGATCTTCAGAGCAAAGATGATTGCTGTCAATTCCAAGTCATGAGTCGGGTAGTTCATCTTGTGCGGTCTCAATTGTCGGGACGCGTAGGCAACTACACTTCCATGCTACATAAACACACAGCCTAGTCCCTTTAGCAAAGCATCGCTATATATCTCATAGCCTCCATGTTCTAATGGAATCGTCAATACCGATGCGGTTGTCAACCGATGCTTGAGCTCTTGGAAACTCCTTTTGCACTTATCCATCCATTCGAACATTGTTTCTTTCTTTGTCAATCTCGTCAGTGGAATGGCTATGGATGAAAATTTCTCCACAAAACGTCTGTAATATCCTGCCAATCCCAAGAAACTTCTGACTTCCGTGACAGTAGTAGGCCTAGGTTAATTTGTTACAGTTTTGATTTTCGCAGGATCCACTGCAATTCCTTCTCTAGATATCACGTGACCAAGAAATGCTACCTTATTCAGCCAAAACTCGCATTTGCTAAACTTAGCATAGAACGAGTGTTCCCTCAAGGTCTGCAAAGCAATCCTTAGGTGTTCCCCGTGTTCCTCGTTATTCCTTGAGCAAATTAGAATATCGTCGATGAAGACTATGACGAATTTATCAAAAAATTCCTTAAACACTCGATGCATCAAATCCATGAATGTAGTTGGAGCATTGGTCAACCCAAAAGGCATCATTGTGAATTCATAATGGCCATACCTTGTCCTAAAAGTCGTCTTAGGTATGTCCTCCTTTTTAATCCTCAACTGGTGATACCTGATTCTCAGGTCAATCTTAGAGAATACCGCAGCTCCTTGCGATTGATCAAATAAGTCATTGATTCTCGGCAGTGGATATTTATTCTTCACTATCACCTGGTTCAACTGCCTATAGTCAATGCATAGACGCAAGGACCCATCCTTTTTCCTTACAAATAATACCGGCGCTCCCCACGACGAAGCACTCGGTCGGATAAATCCTTTCTCCAATAATTCTTGCATCTGCACATTTAGCTCCTTCAATTCTGATAAGGACGTCCTATAGCGTGCCTTCGAGATCGGCTCCGTTCCGGGAGCTAACTCAATCATGAATTCTATCTCTTATTCCGGTGGTAACCCTGGCAATTCTTGGGGAAATATGTCACGAAACTCACACACTATCGGGATACTTTTTAGTTTAGGCTCTTTAGCAGTCGTGTCCATAACTGCGACCAAGTACGCCTGACATCCTTCTGACATCAACATCGTCACTTCAAGAGACGAGACTAAAGGGATCGAGGTTCCTCCTCGACTTCCCACGAATTCAAAACTAGGACGACCTTCTGGATAGAAACGAATGATCGTACTACCACAATCCACTATCGCCCTTCGCTTACCCAACCAATCCATTCCTATGATCACGTCAAAATCGTACATGGGCAACACAGCTAAATCAATGCTCTCCTTACTACCACCAATTATGATCCTACAGTCAGCACAGCCCAACGAAACCTGCACATTATCTTTCAACATAGTGGCCACATGCAGAATTACACTCAACGGTTTTAACTTCATGTCAACCAAATCAGCAAATCGAGTAGACACAAATGAGTGCGTGGCGCCAGGATCAAACGATGCACATGCAGCTTGGTCACATAAATAAACCGTACCTGTGATCACGCCTGACGTTTCTTCTGCCTCCTTACAGCTACTACATAAACTCTTCCCTAAGTTGGGGGTCGATTCTGATTAACTTGGGGAGTGACAGTTGATATTCCAGCCTGCGGTCGCAGCCCTTGAGGTCGATTCGCTGGAACTTGGTTCGAGTAAGTCCTCATCTGGTGACCCATCTGGCCATACTTAAAGTAGGCTCCAGTTCTTGCCGGGCATGGTCCATTACCATGCCTCCTGCCACAGAGGTGACAGCTCCAGTTCATGGGGTTCGACGACTTCACTATGTTCTTCCTCACGGGAGGGATAAAACGCCCGTTGCTAGCCATTGGTCTCTTGCACATCTGGCAGTTGTCTCGGAATGAAGTAAACCGTGATCCAAATGCGGCATTCCTCTCCTTTAAATCTCTCTCGATCATCTGGCCCCGTTCATAAATTTCCTTATAGGTTCGCAGATTTAGGGCTATCATCTGACTGCGAAGCTCAAGCCTCAATCCGTCCCGAAATCTCTGCGCCTTCTCTTGAGAATCCTCTACTGATCGAGGTGCGTACCTTGACAGTCTAGCGAATTTTGCTTTATATTGGTCCATTGTCAGCTGATTCTGACGCAGCTGTAAGAATTTCACCTATTTTTTTCCCTGGCCATCTCCAAAAAGTATTTGTCGTTGAATGTTGTAGTGAAGGCATTCCAGGTCAAGGCCGTCCCTTATGGGAAAACTCCATTCTTGATGGTAGCCCATCAATCATTTGCAGTACCTTCCAGCTGGTACACTGCCCACAATACTTTCTCTTCATCCATGCACCTCAGGACTCCAACGGCTTTCTCCAATTTCTCGATCCATCTAGGTGCTAGTTCGGGGTCTCCAGTCCCGTCTGTGACATTCTAATTTTCAGTCAATTTTAGGCTCATTAATGAGAAGTCTATATCTAGAGATGTATTTCAGTCGTATTTCGCTCGAATCTGATCAATTCGAGTAGACTGACCATTAGGAAAAGGCTAACGCGAGACGAGGTACGTGGACCTAGGGAAATCGGATAGGAAATGACACTTTGGCCATAAGGATTGTCGAGGGAACTAGTGATAGACCCTCATAATTACATGACAACCAAAGCTGCCACAAATTGACGAGCCCTAAATGTGATACGAACCATGGGGCCGATACGCGTAATGTTTGCAAAAGTCGTCTGTCAGTTCAGGATAGGCTGGAACCACGTCTGGCAGAGAAAACCATCAGAAATGAGCCTTAAAAATTGAAAATGGAGAATCAAGAATTCTAACATTACAATTGGGATGGTCGTCGCCCTAACGGAGATTATTAGATTGAGAAAAATGATGTTTTGAACGTCGGGGGTAAAATGACCGTTTTGCCCTTCAAGCTTAGAACATTACCCATGCAAAGGAAGAAGGGAAAATTGGTCCATACACCCTCCCAAGGCTACCGAATTCAAGGGGGATTGGTGACGATTGGATCACATTGGAAAAGCAAATGGCCAAGTATCACAAGATCAAGGGGGTGTGGTCATGTCCAACTATTCCACCTACCATTCAAGCCCATTTGACCAAGCCTTGGAGTATAGCCTTCCCACTCTCTCTCCTCCCCTCTCATTCAGCCAAAGCTCCCCCAAGAACCACCGATCACCCTCTCCCTCTTCTTCCCGTTTCTGCTCGTCGTCGACCACCCCAGAGCCTCCTGTTTGTCGGCCATGAAAGCCATCTCCGACCATCATTCGACCACCGGCCAACCACACTGACGAAGCTTTACGTCTTACCGACATCCTCGAATAAGAATCAGGTCGATTGGAGCACCGAGGAATCCCGAGCAGAGATTCTCCCAAGAGCCGACGGAATCGGAGCAAACCTAAGGTAGGTCCAGTTCCTAGCCCTTTTGATGGATGAAATCTTGGAATTTTAGGCTTAAATTTCGTGGATACTTAGTAGACATATGTAGGATTCTGTGGTAACAATTGGGGCTCCATTTGATAAGGATTTGACCATGAACCGATCTTGTACATTTTGGACAGAATCTGCCTAGTAAGCTAACTTGGGCAATCCGGCGATCTTGGATGAGTTTCCGGCGACCAATCGACTCGAAACTCACAGTGAGCCTCTCAAACCCCTAGATAGACATGTTAAGAGGTAGGGTTATGATTGAATGTTGGATTTAGGAGTACATTGAAGATCGGTAGTGTTCAGTTTGCATGGAATCGATGAGGACCGGTTCGGTTCTGGGCAAATCGAATCTGTTGGAGGCTGGAATTGGTAATTTTGAATTCCAATTGGTGCTTAAGATATGATGAGATATTAAGGAATATGTTATGGATGATTAGGGCTATTGAATTAATGAATTAGACTTGGAAATTGACGAATAGGTTGAATATTCTAGGTTGCGCGGCAAATTGACCCTTGGATTTGGGTTGGTCGAAACCTTGGGAGCTCAAAAGGAAGAGTTTTGTGTTGTCAAGCTCGAGGTAAGGGAGTTCATAACCTTATGCTAGGAAGATTGGACTCAATTCGGTGAGTCGAAGGTTGAATCAAATGAATTATGAGAATTTGTTGAAGTAGGTAGCTTGGTTGTATCCTAAGATGTTATAGGATGGTTGTGTATAACATTATCTATGCCTAAGTCATTTACCATGTTTGGATATCATTTGATTTGTTTTGCATGCCATGAGTGCCAATTGTGCTTGAGTTGCACCCGTGTTTGTATGTGAAATGAAGTAAAAGTAATATGGCATGAGCATAACATGGCGAGGCCCTGAGGAGTGTGAAACGCGAGGCGGGAGAAGGATACTCTGATGCGACGAGATTGCGGGGTGGAGTTGACATTGAGTGGCGCCCTGATGCGATGAAATCGTGGGGTTGAGATAGCCACAGTCTTGATGCGAACTATTCGCGGGACGGAGATATGAGAATACCTCGATGTGACAATATAGCGGGGTGGAGTTGATGTTGCGTGGCGCCCTGATGCGACGAGATCGCGAGGTTGAGATAGCCACGGTCCTTATGCGAACTATTCGCGAGACGAAATTTATGAGATGATGATGTTGCTTGGAGATTCATCAGAATCTGATGCGTTTACGCGGGTTGCCGATGACGGTCCGATGCGTTTACGTGGACCAAACTTGATGCGATTATCGCGGGCTGGAAATTGAGGCAGGCAGGAGGAGATGGTTGCGGTGAGATGGCATGTTGTTGTTTTATTGATTTATACTGGATATGTCTATGAATCTATGAGTTTGAACTATTGGATATATGACTGTCTGAGTGGACGGTCGGCCTAACCTAGGGTTAAGACCCACCTTATTGAGATTTATATCTCACCCTAGTGGGGGCTTACATTTTTCAGGTTTCAGACGAAAGAAGCACGAGCTTGCCAAGGATTGGCATTTGAAGAGATATCTGACTAATTGTATTTAAGAGAGTTTTAAGATATGAATTTACATCTATGAGATTAGGGATTGTCCTCCCTATCGATGGAATATGAATTGAACCTTTAGGAATTGATTCATGAGATTTTGATGTATCTGTCCAAATTCATCGGATGTTGTTGTATTTATATGATTGGAGTTGGCATCGCTTTCCCGTGCATATTTTGTAAAGAGTTGTAAGTTAAGGGCCGTTGGATCTTGGAGCTTAAATAAGTAACGGCTTGGTGGGATGTACACGTGCTCGTCGAGTTCGGGACATGACATCCCCGTTCAATTTGGTATTAGAGTAAGGTCAGCTTGATCCATTGTGATTGAGACTTGGAGTGATAAGGAGAGATGACTAGAGGACGATTAGATATTGAGGCCTATAGGACTAGACATGGATTGTTGAGTCTCGAGGATAGTAGGCTTGAACTTGTGTACACTTTAATGGTCCTAGAGTTGACTTTAATGACTGACTTTGAGTTATGTGGTGATTTAGGTTTAAGTGGAAGCAAGTTGGGATTAAAGAGTCATAAGCATGGATTTTGAGGTAATAATTGTGTTTGAGGATAGTAGAGAATTGCTTATGAATGAAGGGTCAATTAAGGTGTATGATTTGATTTGTCAATGACCCCAACTCGAGGAGTACTAATTATAAAGAGGCAACTAATATGAGTGGATTCAAGCTTGAATTGCGTGATACCTTGGTGATCTAGCTATCAATTGTTATTGTCAGCCTTGGATGATATAAGATGAGATGAATACAAGGAATAGTTGAATTGAAGATCAGTTGTGATTGGATGCATCGAGATTTGATTTGAATGCTAACTAGACGTGAGATATATAATGAAATATAGGCAATTGACCTGAAAACAGCTTTGACAGGACAAGTGATGAGGACGGTCACGTTGTGCTTGAGTTGTGATTTTGAAATGCAAGTTGATGAAGGTGCATGCATGAACTTATCGCCGTTGGACTTAGTAAACCGTCGCTTGATATGAGACAAGTTGATGTGATACCTATAAACTGTAATGAAATATGGTATGGGACATGTGGAACGAGGCTTTCTCCGTAGATGTATGACTTGGGATAACCTAAACGGCCAGGTCTGATGAGGGCGGGAAGTGATCGCCGGGACAGAGAGGTCCAGACAAGGAGCGGCTCCTGACAGGCTTCTAAGATGACAAGAGGCGGGAATGACCCTAGTCATAACTTAAAAGGGAAAGCTTAGGTATCAGGTTGAGTCCAATTGTGGACAAGAGATGTGCGGCATGGATTAATCCTCATCAAGGATGATCGAAAGTGGCATGACATGTGTAATGATGTATGTGACTGGCATGGTTAAAAACTTCATGCTTGACAGTGGATGCCTTTTGAAAAAGAAAAGTGATGGTTGTGATGGGCCTGTTAGGCATGTTTGATGATTAGCCTCATGTGATTGGCTTGGCCAAGGTATAACTAAGAGGTTAGACGATGTATGGGTTTATACCCATGGAACCGAGACATGTTGAGATGAGATAGTCTGTTGTAACTATGCTAGAGTGGCGGATGCCTTTAGGCCTAGGTGTGAGCTATTGACTCAATGAGTTGCCACCTTGAGTACTTACTCGGTGTTAACCTAGTTGAGAAGTTGCTTTGTTAAGGCTGGCCTGTTGAATAGTCACTGGCTGATAAGAATATGGAATCTTTGGGTAATAGGCAACCAGTTGAGAGTTGTTTGGGAACCACTAAAGGGTTGATAATGAAAGATAATGAGATGAGCAGCCTGAGACTACAAGACTTGAGTAGATGACATAAGTCTTGGATTCCTGGAGGGAATCATAGTGGTTCAAGTGACATGAGAACCCAATAAAACTGAAGGACCAAGGTATGGTCGCTAGAGTAGCACTTGGCTTGCGCATGTGAGATACGAAAAGATCCAAGAACTAAGATGGATCATGAGAACTGAGTAAAGATGGGTAACCAGAACGCGAAACCAACAGAGCAATTGACTCTAGTTTGTGAACCACGCGGGACCCAAGAGTTGAGTGGGTCGCGAGAACCTTGAATAGAAATGAGAAATTTTTATGGGTAGGCGAGCTCAAAAGGGGTGCCATTGTTACCCAAGTCGCTGAGACAACTAGTACTGAGGAGTTAAGTGATGGAAGTCACGAAGAAGGTACTCTGATTAAGTCTTTTCGAAATTAGATGTGTAGATAGGACCACGAGAGCTTGGAAAAGCTTGTAAGATTATGTATAAGGCTGAAATTGATTGAGTCAGGTAGAGGGATAAGATTCGAAATTGTCTCCCTCTAGATTGAGGGTTTTGTGAGAAAACCTCAGAGATTTTAGGTGTACTAAAAAAAGAAAGTGACCTTGGCAGTACTAGCCCTAAGAGGCTATTGAGAATTGGTGAAAGATCACTAGAGGAAAGATTTCCTCGAAGGCATGAGATCTGCCTAGCCAACTTCTATTGAGTTGTTCGATAGAAAGTATCGTCCTAGAATTGCTTGAGAGCAAAGGTTGTTTGAATCCTAACACTTTTGCAAGGATCACAAGATGATCGACCGGTGTGAGACAGAGTTCTCAAGGTCGCGTAAGCATATGGTAAAAGTGGTCAAAGAACCCTTGAATAAGATAAGCAAATCCCTGAGTGGATTGGAACTTGAAAACCTTATGACTGGATGTTATTCCTGATTTCAAGGAATGGTGATGGGACGCAGCGAAAGAGGAGAATGATCAAAAGACTTATGAATAAGAGAACTGCTGCTCATGGGTTACGAGCAAAGAGACATTCATTATGAGTATAGAACGTGCCTATGGGAAATGGCTGATTACCTAGGTGTAAGACACATAGTGGAAAGTGAGTAATAAGTCTTTTCTGTTATGAATGAGGTCGAAGAAGAATCGGCATGCTACCTTACCTGGAGTTAATGATTTCTTGGGATTGGTTGATTGAATTGGAACCATGAGAAATGAAATCATGAGTTGCTATTCCCTAAAGAATAGGGCATTGTTCTTAAAGGGTGATTGGACCATGAATTGGTCATTGACGAAAAGAAAAGTGAACGGACTTGGTAGTCTTGATTGGTTGTGATTCCAGTGGATGATGTAGTAAGCGAAAAGAGCGCTTATAGAATACTTGCAAGTGAGTGGAGGTGATCGAATTGATCATTCGACAAGTTAACTGGTGGAGACATAGGGACAAACAGATATTGTCACTTGAGGTGACTAAGTTATGGGAAAGAGAATGTGAAAGCATGGTGGCATTTGAATCTTGGAGTAAAGGTATCGCCGTTGGCGCAGACTCCAAGATTGTCGTCCTATGAATGGGAAGGACAAGGTGAATTTGAAGTGAGAAAATGCCATGGAGTTGTGTAGTTTCTTCCTTAGGGTAAGAGACCCTATTGTAAAAGGAAGAAAAACTCTAACTTGTCTTAGTATTATGATTAAGCGTCTGTACCGAGAAAGAGGACGTAGAACTTGAATGACTTCTGGAAGTGAAATCCGAGAGACAGTCTTGTAGACAATGTTGAATTCCAAGTGATGTTGACGTTCAGTGGAACGAACGGAATTGGGATAAGGTCGCCTTAGTGAGTATGGAACTCAAAGGCTAAAACACTAATGCTTCTCAAGAGAAGAGTGACAAGAATGAGAAAAATGTCGTGCGGTCCTAAAGGAGACCTGTGACGATAGAGAGCCAAGGTCTGAGCTCTCAAGTGAAAGGTACGAGGGATAGTTCGGAAGATTCGACACCTGGTGGAAGGAAATTGATAATCGCCAGACTAAGTGCCCCAATGAATAATTGAGTAGGTTGTTATCATCTCGAGAGACGATGATTGAACTCATGTAAGGAGTCATGAGAAACACGAACAATCTTTGAGAGTGTCATGTGGGCTCTAAGGAAATGTCTATTGCATGCTAAGTGTCAAGAGCGCAAGTTGTGGAGCCTGTGAGGATGAGGACGAAGGATGGATCGACTAGGGTCGATGTGAATTGCGGGAAGTTGAGAATTTCTGAGATTGGTGAGTTGTTACGGATGGATCTTGGGAAGATTCCCCACAAGAACTGTTCCATTGGTGAAATGGACTAAGGACGAGTTGTGACACGAATGGGTGAATGAACGTAAAAAGAGTTTTCGAAGACTCGAGTTAAGCTGATGACTACGCTATGTATGACGATTCCGGTTGAAAATTGAAACGCTTATGAAGTTCGTAATGACACGACGCAGAATGGAACTTGAGGTATAACAAGGCGATTTGAATTGGATGCCGCTTGTACGTCGTGACAATAATGCCACATGAATTGGCATGCTTAGAGCATGATTGGAATTGATTTGCGAATGTCCTCGTGATAAAGTTGGGAAATGTTGTTTAAGTGAAAGAACGTTGCAAGGCTACACCTACCACAAGAGTATGAGGTAGCAGGTTCCCGAGGAGAGTTAAGTAAGAGGCAACGCAGATGTATAGAATTGCTTGTGGATATAAGAGCGTTACTTGTGCAAGGAAAGACCTCGAAGTATGTGAACTACAAGAGGTTGAGAGTAGGAACTGCCTAAAGGGAATTGAAAACGAAGCACGTGGAACGAAGAGATCACCCAAGTATTGTTATAGCGAAATTCATATCGTTAAGGAAGGGTGAATTGTTTAGCAGATGCCTACAGTTGGGAATTGAGCCATGTATAATCGGTGATGGAGGGACAGATCTTCCCTCAAGAAGTAAGAGATTCAACTCTTAAATTGGAAATTCGCTAATGGACTAGCGTGATGGCTATTGGAAACATCTGGCCTAAAGGCCAGAAGGAAATTGAGGCGTTACCATGATTAAATACCGATACTAGACGGATTATAGAAATGGATGGAACCCGTGAGGCCTATGGACGGAAGTATGAGTTCGGTATCGAAGGGGAACAAAAGGAGATGACCTCATTGAAATTCGAAGGGAGAATTATGGTGTTTTCTGAGGGTGGCACAAAGATGTACCAAGATGCACATATATATCGGTGATAAGGTTGAAAGTTAAAGTTTGTCTATATTGTAGTCGAGCACTAGACGTGTCAATGGAAATGAAGGACATGACGATGAAAGTTGAAGGACTACTTTGAACCAAGGAAATTTTCGGATGGAGTCAAGAATGGATTCCTACAGAAGTAACCATGTAAATGTTTGAGGAGTTAAGAGGGCCATAACTCGATTTAATTAATAGAGGGCAAATTGATAAAGCCCATGAATCTCTATTGGCGTGAAAGGAAGCTTGAAAGGAGTAATACGCTGAAGGGTATCGACATTAAGAGTGCATTCTGGCGAGAGCTTGATAATAATGGTTATGGACAAATAAAAGAGATAAGGTGAACGCTCGAGAAAGAGCTGCTGGCAAATGATATGAATACCAAAAGAGAATAGAGAGAGGCCCATTGGATTGAGGACTGAAGGAGACAAGTCCCAAAGGAAAGATAGTTGGGTTGGAAAGGACGAGCAAGATTGTCAAGCCATGAAAAGGATTATCTGGAAGAGTGAGGATGCAACAATGCGCCAATACCCCAAAGGATTGGATGGGTGGAAGGTTGTGAATTTCGACGACGAAATTTCCTTAAGGGGGAAGAGTTGTGACATTCTGATTTCTAGTTAATTTCAGGCTCATTAATGAGAAGTGCATATCTAGAGATGTATTTCAGTCGTATTCTGCTCGAATCTGATCAATTCAAGTAGACTGACCATAAAGGAAAGGCTAACGCGAGACGAGGTACGTGGACCCAAGGAAATCGGATAGGAAATGGCACTTTGGCCATAAGGATTGTCGAGGGAACTAGTGAAGACCCTCACAATTACATGACAACCAAAGCCGCCACAAATTGATGAGCCCTAAACGTGATACGAATCACGGGGTCGATACGTGTAATGTCTGCAAAAGTCGCCCATTGGTTCGAGATAGACTGGAACCATGTCTAGCAGAGAAAACCATCAGAAATGAGCCTTAAAAATTGAAAATGGACAATCAAGAATTCCAACATTACAATTGGGATGGTCGTCGCCCTATCTGAGATTATTGGATTGAGAAAAACGACGTTCTGAATGTCGGGGGTAAAATGACCGTTTTGCCCTTCAAGCTTAGAACATTACCCATGCAAAGGAAGAAGGGAAAATTGGTCTATACACCCTCCCAAGGCTACCGAATTCAAGGGGGATTGGTGACCATTGGATCACATTGGAAAAGCAAATGGCCAAGTATCACAAGATCAAGGGGGTGTGGTCATGTCCAACTATTCCACCTACCATTCAAGCCCATTTGACCAAGCCTTGGAGTATAGCCTTCCCACTCTCTCTCCTCACCCCTCATTCGGCCAAAGCTCCCCCAAGAACCACCAATCACCCTTCTCCCTCTTCTTCCTGTTTTTGCTCGTCGTCGACCACACCAGAGCCTCCTGTTTGCCGGCCACGAAAGCCATCTCTGGCCATCATTCGACCACCGGCCGACCACACTGACAAAGCTTTATGTCTTGCCGATGTCCTTGAATAAGAATAAGATTGATTGGAGCACCGAGGAGTCCCGAGCAGAGATTCTCTTGAGAGCCGACGGAATCGGAGCAAACCTGAGGTAGGTCCGGTTTTTAGCCCTTTTGATGGATGAAATCTTGGAATTTTGGACTCAAATTTCGTGGATACTTAGTAGACATATGTAGGATTCAATGGTAAAAATTGGGGCTCCATTTGATAAAGATTTGACCATAAACCGATCTTGTACATTTTGGATAGAATCTGCCCGGTAAGCTGACTTGGGCGATCCGGCGATCTTGGATGAGTTTCCAGCAACCAATGGACTCGAAACTCACGGTGAGCCTCTCAAACTCCTAGATAGACATGTTAAGAGGTAGGGTTATGATTGAATGATGGATTTAGGAGTAGATTGAAGACCGGTAGTGTTCGGTTTGCACGGAACCAAGGAGGACCGGTTCGGTTCCGAGGAAACCGAATCTGTTGGAGGCTGGGATTGGTAATTTTGAATTCCAAATTGTTGTTTAAGATATGATGAGATGTTAAAGAATATGTTATGGATGATTGGGGTTATTGGATTGATGAATTGGACTTGAAAATTGACGAGTTAGTTGAATATTCTAGGTTGCGCGGCAAATTGACCCTTGGATTTGGGTTGGCCGAAACCTTGGGGGCTCAAAAGGAAGAGTTTTGTGTTGTCATGCTCGAGGTAAGGGAATTCATAACCTTATGCTAGGAAGATTGAACTCAATTGGGTGAGTCGAAGGTTGAATCGAATGAACTATGAGAATTTGTTAAAGTGGGTAGCTTGGTTGTATCCTAAGATGTTATAGGATGGTTGTGTATAACATTATCAATGCCTGAGTCATTTGCCATGTTTGGATATCATTTGATTTGCTTTGCATGCCATAAGTACCAATTGTGCTTGAGTTGCACCCATGTTTGTATGTGAAATGAAGTAAGGCAATATGACATGAGCATAACATGGCGAGGCCCTGAGGCGTGTGAGACGCGGAGCGGGAGATGGATACCCTGATGCGACGAGATCACGGGGTGGAGTTGACATTGCGTGGCACCCTATTACGATGAAATCGCAAGGTTGAGATAGCCACTGTCCTGATGCGAACTATTCGCGGGACTGAGATATGAGAATACCCCGATGCGACAATATAACGGGGTGGAGTTGATGTTGCGTGGCGCCTTGATGCGACGAGATCGCGGGATTGAGATAGCCACGGTCCTGATGCAAATTATTCGCGGGACGGAGGTATGAGAATACCCTGATGCGACAAGATCGCGGGGTGGAGTTGATGTTGCGTGGCGCCCTAATGCGATAAGATCGCGGGGTTGAGATAGCCACGGTTTCGCGGGACAAAATTTATGAGATGATGATGTTGCTTGGAGATTCATCGAAACCTGATGCGTTTACGCGGATTGCCGATGACGGTCCGATGCGTTTACGCGGACCGAACCTGATGCAATTATCGCGGGCTGGAAATTGAGGCAGGTAGGAGGAGATGGTTGGGGTGAGATGGCATGTTGTTGTTTTATTGATTTGTACTGGATATGTCTATGAGTTTATGAGTTTGAACTATTGGATATATGACTGCCTAAGTGGATGGTCAGCCTAACTTAGGGTAAGACCCACCTTACTGAGATTTATATCTCACCCTAATGGGGGCTTACATTTTTTAGATTCCAGACGAAGGAAGCACGAGCTTGCCAAGGGTTGGCATTTGAAGAGATATCTCACTAATTATATTTAAGAGAGTTTTAAGATATGGATTTACATCTGTGAGATTAGGGATTGTCCTCGCTATCGATAGAATATGAATTGAACCTTTGGGAATTGATTCATGAGATTTTGATGTATTTGTCCTAAGTCATCGGATGTTGTTATATTTATATGATTGGAGTTGACATCGCTTTTGCGTGCATATTTTGTAAAGAGTTGTAATTTAAGGGCCGTTGGATCTTGGAGCATAAATAAGTAACGGTTTGGTGGGATGTATGCATGCTCGTCGAGTTCGGGATGTGACACCGTCGAACTGGGTTGACTTCAGTTTGATGAATTGCTCCACCAGTTGTCCCATTTGCCTGGCCACGACAATCTTCTCCTGGGCATTCATTGCCTCATTGCCCTAGTCGTGGTCGCCATTGTTTCTATTGCCCCCGTTGTTGGCATTGACGACAACTATTGCGGCTCCTACCGCTTGGGCTGTAGCAGCACCCCTATCTTGGCTCCTACTGCTTGGGCTATAGCAACATCCCTCAGTACTCCGTCCATCCTCGGGTCCTCTGCTAGAGGCGGCCTCGAGCTAGAGGCTTTGTTCTTGGGCCTTCTAGGTCTCCTAGGCGGATTACTCATTCTTATGGGCTTCCACTAAGCCTGGTCCACCATAATTTCCTCAAAGAATTAGCAACTCATTCATTCACCAAGCTCAGAGCTACCAAACTATGCCTTACTAATACAGTCATGCCACAACAACCTTTCACACAACAACTCCAGAGGCATTTCAATAAGCAATTCATGGCTATTTCTCAATTCTGTTCACTTCAATGGTTCACCAAAACTAGTCATGCTCATTCACTTAGCAGACCAAAATCCAGAAATGGCTCCCAGTGCTCAACATGGAACTTAATCTTCAATAATCACCACAATCCTGTCAAGACCAAACAACAATCACATGCGCCAAGCCATATGCCATGCATCCTAAGTCTTATCCTAATCAGTTTCCTAAGTTCTCGCTACTCGTCCTTGTCCCAACTTAATCCTCCTTATTACTCAAATACTCAATCGATTTTGGATCGAGCTGCCCTTGCTCTGATACCAAGCAAACCGGGATGTCACGCCCCGCGTTTCCGACACGAGCGCGCGACTTCCTGTAAACACAAACTATCTCTCGAGGTCCCAGGATTCAAACACGATTCAAGAGACATACCATATAAAACAAACATGCGAAAGCGATGATATAAAAACTCCTCCGTACAAATATAAAATGGGACCTAGATAACGAGAGTACTAGTAATACATAATATCTGAATATCCATACAAGGAACAACTAACCAACTACACTGGTTAGTAGGGTGGCATGGCCAGCACAAAATGCAGTCATAAGTCTCGCAAAAAGGGATAGACCTCAAGAACACCATCAAAATATCAAACTAGTAAACCAGGAGCTCCTAAGTCGAGCTGCTGGAGTCATCGGTCTCCTCTGCCTCCTCAGTAGGCTCATACTCCGAAAAAGTCTCAAAGCAAATCTCCACCGTATCCTCAAGTGTCTCGTCCACGGATAGCTCCACCAGATCATCCTCGGTAGCCTCGACCACTATGATCTCCTAAGCATCCTCTAGGGGTCGAAGTCCTCTCAGGACCAATCCTCGAGCCAGCGACAGACCCCTTAGCCTCTACTGAGTCCCGGGTGGGATGGCACCAGCTAGGGATAACTCCCTAGGGCACCTCGGTGGGTTTTAGTGGCTCTGTGGAAACATCGCCCACCTTTCTAAACCATGCCTCATACTTATATGGCTTTCAGCTATTACCACCATCATCTACCCAAACAACTGTACATTTTCTAACATAAATAGTCCCCTGCCCGTTTGGAAACTCATCAAAATAAATTGACATCTCCTTGGGATCGCCTAACCTAATGGGCCACATCCTCAGGGTCTAGGATCTGTAAAGAAAAGGGGGTCCCACAATGGGGTAAGATATATGTATCTCAGTAAGGTGGGTCCTAATTCTAGGTTAAGTAGACAGTACATTCCGGCAAATGCAAACGCTAATAATAAATACAAAATCGCATGAGGCATTCCACTATCACAAGTAACACACACAGATGTCAAGCATGCAATCAAGGCATCTTATCACATCATTATACTCAAGCACACACTTCAAGCCAGATTACACCTTCCACCCCTTTCCCGCCTCCTCACTGTCATGCCCGCGTTTATAACGCCTCAGGCTCGGTCCGCGTAAACGCATCAAACCGTCTCATTGACAAACCTGCGTAAACGTATCAGGTTTTCAATGTTACTCTAGGCCTGTGTCGACACATCATAACTCTGTCTCGCGTTTCAACGCATCAGGACTATGGTCTTCTCAACCTCGCATCTCATACGCCTCAAGGTGCCATTCAATTCTAACCTCGCACCTCAGGGCATTTTTCATACGACCCCGCGTCTCATACGCCTCAGGGTATTCCAAATCTCAAACAAGCCACAAGTTCAATTCAATTCATACTCATAATGCCAAGTGCAAACTTATGCACAAACAATACACTTATGGCATGCGAGACAATCAATTGTGACATTCAAACTTGGCAATCAACTCAAACACAAGCATTATCACACATTCAAGTCCTCTATACTATTCTAGGGTGCACATTGGGTCATCACATTATGGGCTTCCAAAAATCAATCCATACACACATAAATCGCCCAATCGAGTCCAATCCTCCTATCAAAGGTTTAGGATTCCCCTTACCTCAAGCTTAATGCGATACAAGCCTTCTTCCGAGCACCTCAAAGGTTCGGTCCTAACAGTCCAAGATCAAGTCCACTGCTCAACCTAAGGAAATTCATCCAATCATTAACTTTTCTTGCTCAAATCACCACCCCACTAATCGTACACCTCATGGGCTAATCAATTACATTCTAACACTTCTCAACGATAAATTTGGAGCTCAATTATAACCACCAACAGCCCCCATAGAACCGATTTGCATAGAACTGAACCAAGCGAATTTCAATTCTGTGTATACCTCAACTTACCAGTCCTTAAACCATCTCAAATCCTCAATTTAATCACTAATCTACTTGTTAACATGTAGTTCTAAGGGTTGAGAAGCCTCATCGAAAATTTGAGCTCAAGGTGACGTCAAATGGTCCATGAGCGACACCGGTTCCTCCAAGCTTACCGTCGGTTAGTTCTGGCCCTTCAAACACAAGACCCATTTGGGGTCAAAACACCATCAAATTAACCCAAAATTTTTACCACAGCTTCATCTATGTGTCCCCTAAATGTCCACAAAATTTAGTTGCAAAACTTCAAGATTTCGGGGTCCTAAGAGGCCAAAAACTTGGCATACCTCTGATTGCGACGATTTCCGTCGACTTTTGGGATATTGGCCGGCCGAAGCTCCTCGGTGGGTCAAATGAATTTCTTTCACTTCGAGAACATCGGCAAGAGGTTAAGGAAGGAGTGGGTGGTCGGCTCGACGGCTGGGGATCGCCGGAGGTGGCAGTCGACTGCGGCGAACAGCGGCGGCAGAACTGGTCTTCTAGAGCAGTTTCCAAGCGTGAAGAAGAAGAAGATGAAGAGTAGATGGGAGGGTGTTCGGCCAAGAAAGAGAGAGAATGACAGTATATATTTCAATTAGCTTGGTCAACATGAGTTGAATGGTAGTTTAAAAGTGGAAACATCAACTCATGGTTTCATCCATTGACACTTGTCCAATGTGTCATTGAAAGCTCATCCAATGGCCCACAATTTCTTCAATTTTTGGCAGTTCTTGGGGGGTTTCAATGACCAAAATGCCCTTGTCTAATTAATAAAGCAAGGCTAAGGCTTGAGGAGCAAAATGGTAATTTTACCCTCGACGCCCGGAACGTCATTTTTCTGATTCCAATCCTCTTCGATTAGACGACGGCCAATCCAATTGTATTGTTGGAATTCTAGATTCTCCATTTTTAAATTTCAAGACTCGTTTCTGAATTATTCCTCTATCCAATGCGATTCCAGCTTATCCCGGACTGACGGGTGGCTTTTGCAGATGTTTCGCATATCAACCATATGATTCATATCACAATTAGGGTTCGTCAATTCATGGCGACTTTGGTTGTCATGTAATTGTGAGGGTCTATCACTAGTTCGATGGTCTCGATCATCACTGTTCGATTTAGAAAAATTTTGCAAACTATACATTGGTTAAGCGACATCACCCGCGCTCCAAACGTATAACGCTAGCAATGCATTCCTTAGTCGTTTTTAGACCGGCCTTTTATGGCTCTAAATATACCCTCGACAATCTTTATGGTCAAAGCGTCATTTCCTATTCGAATTCCCTAGGTTCACGTACCTTATCTCGCGTTAACCTTTCCCCTTTGGCCAGTCAACTCAAATTGATCAGATTCGAGCGAAATATGACTGAAATACATCGTTAGATACATTTCTCATTAATGAGTCTAAAAATGACTGGAAAATCAGAATGTCACACAACCCCACCACCACTAAATGAACTTGTTTTACAGTAATAGTAATTAATCGTTGTTGTTTTAAAAATTATTTAATTATCTTAATAATTTTTTAAGAAACAAATTCCAATTTTTTTAAAAAAATAATAGTTGGGCCTAAACACAACAATTCTTTTAGCATGCCACCACCACTAAGTGATGATGAGTTCAATACTTAATCATTTTTCTTATATCTTAATAATTTTAATTATTATATGAATTTAAATAATTACATAAATACAATAATTAAAAAGTATTTACTTATCTTAATAATTTTAAGAGAAAAACATGAAATTTTAAAAAAAAATAAAGGTTGGGCCTAAACACAATAATTCTTTTGGCGTGCCACCACCACCACTAAATGATGATGAGTCCAATAATTAACCATTTTTCGTATATCTTAATCATCTTAATTATTTATGAATTTACATAATTACATAAATACAATAATTAAGAAGTGTTTATTTATATTAATAATTTTTTACGTGAAAAGTAAGAAATTTTAAAAAATAAAATAAAAATGAGGGCCAAATTGGGTGCCAATCGGCAGCTGGGCTGCCAATTCGGCCCCAATCAACAGCCTAGCTTCCTATTGGAACCCAATAGGCTGCAGGCTGTCCTAGTCGGTGGCCCAGCTGCCGGTTGGACCCCAATCGATGGTCCAACTACCGATTGGGTACTAATTTGATAACTATTATTTTTTAAAATCCTAAATTGGAAAAAAGCTCAATAAATTGATTCTATAAATCGTACTCTTCTTCATATTCATAAAGATGTGATTGTGCCTTTTGGCCACACCTTTCTATTCAAGAACTCCAAGAATAGTTGATTAAGTTACTATCTCATAATACTTTATATATTTGGTAAATGACTCTTGAAGCTATCCGGCATTGCCATGCCTACCACAATATTTACCATCTCAATCAAATCTAACAATCTTCTGATTCTTTATTTTAAAAGTTTATTGACTATAGTCAGAAATATGTTGAACTTATCACGAAAACTAAATTTTATTTAATTTAGTACAAAAATATATAGAGAAAAATCATCATTTAAATTGATGAAATAAAAATCTCTACGCAATATTACCATATAGGATCTACTTATTCCATTATGAATGATCTTCAATAGATCATAACTGTCGACTACAACTTCATTCTTTATCTTAGTCGTCTAAACTCTGCAGCAATCTACGCATTTGTCTAGATCACTTTGTTGAGTGGGCAAAATATTTGAATTTATCAATCTTTCCACTCTTTCTTTAGAAATGTTATCAAGAAGCTTATTCTACAATGCATATGACTGTACTTTAGTCAGAGGTCCTTTTGAAACAATCTTTTTAGCTGTATAAGTGACGTATAATGCATTGGAAGATAAGCATAATTTGTACAATCCATTTGACATAAAGTAGTACCCAGCTTTATTTAATGAAATGAAATAGTGATTGCTTTATATGAAATCTCAAAAGAGTAACTACACATGTTTAAACTTGGTACGGAAAATAAATTACACCTTTAATGAGAGTACATAAAATATGTTTCTTAATGTCACATTACAACCATAATCCGGAATGACATTCCCATTAATTCAAAGTCAGCTTTATAATTGTTTCCAAAACGAGCTTGATTTAACCTGATTTGGTATCTTTCAATTTATGAATTCCTATATGGTGAACGCAACATAATATGTTGACCGCTATCTAGCCTCCATGAACAAGATGATGCTTTAAATAAATTAAATTCATGAAATAGTACCAAAGAATCATTACTTTATGCTCACGTTTAGATAACCAAATTTTGGGAGTAATTGTAGTCTTTCTTTATGTGATCGTTCTTCTTAAAAAAGAAGTAGAGATCACCATCTTTCTTAAAGGATGCAATTCATGAATCCAAATCATCAGAATGATCGTTGATTTGATATAAACTTCAATGAGTATGATTTTGCAACCATTTAATACGCAATTCCACCAACTTATGACGTAATCTTTAATCTCAATAAAACCATCACACTTGATGTTAAGGAGTCATTACCGACGCATACCATTCTCAATAATAGAGGAGATATAATTTCAAGCCCCAAGGCTTTATTTATTTATTTAACAGTGCAGTTAACTGACAGAAACTGCCACGCCTCAAATACGGCGAGCGCGCGAATATCCCATCAGGCCGTTTACTTTTCGATAGGCTCCCAAGATCCTTCGACCCACAACGTAGAAAATCCATATACAAATGGAAGCGAGAAACAACACCAACCATGAATAAAAATAAAATGACTTAGGACGAAAAAATGGTACACCTCGTATAGCTATATACTACACTTCCTTAGTTACAATGGTCAAATACCAATGGTTCAATTCCCATCCACAAAATCAAAATACAATCTCTAATGTCACAAAAAGCGTAAATCCATTTCCATTTAATTACTTCCTCGAGAGTTCATCCTCATCAAGCTCGTGTTTCCACCATCGAGGACCTGAAAAAGTTAATCTTCAACGTGATGAGATATAAATCTCAGCAAATGAACCCCTAAACATAGACCAGGCCGTCAGTACCCCCAGACATCTTCTAAAAGCAGCGTACAATAGCTCATCGAAGAAATATCGTAAGGCACTCAATGCAACTCAACAAAGTATTATGAATAGCATAATCAAACGTAGTTTCCAAGGCATCCTAACATCAGGATTAGGACCACATCAAATTCATATGCAAAGTATTATTCACCACTTCATCACAATTCTCTTTTCAACGGATCAGTTCGCGTAAACACGCATCAGGCTCATCACAATCTCAATCCCAATGGCCAAGCCCACGTCAATTCGCATTAGGCTAATCACAAATTCAATTTCAATAGCCAAGCCCGCGTCAATACGCCTCAGGCTAAAAATAATTGGTAACCCGCGTTCTGACACATCATGTTCCAAGTCATTTCAAACAAAGCTTGCCATCATACAACGTGCTTCTTATTAAGCAAGGGC
This sequence comes from Rhodomyrtus tomentosa, assembly GCA_028455895.1. Lineage (NCBI taxonomy): Eukaryota > Viridiplantae > Streptophyta > Magnoliopsida > Myrtales > Myrtaceae > Rhodomyrtus > Rhodomyrtus tomentosa. The sequence goes on from JAPCWY010000011.1 coordinate 19,186,396, forward strand.
CCACCAGCCAAGACTCATCCCTTTAACAGCCTCCTGATCAAGTACAATTCAACAGGGCAAGTAATTAAACTCATAATATTAAGAACTATCATGGTCAAATACTCACAATGCAAGGCACGATTCACACACCAAGACAATGAATCACATAAGGCATTCCTTTACCAATTCAAGTATGGATTTCCCACAATTAGTAACCAAGCAAGCTCATTCCACACGGCCATTCATGCACATTCATCAACCGAACATTCCTATAATCAATTCAGCCATGAACATGTCACATATATCACAAGTAATCATAAAAGACTCAGTCCATGCTCATCTCATCCGACCTTGACCATTCAAATACAATGGATCCACAAACACATCAATTCATCAATCAAACTCATCCAATAGGGTCCTAGCGTCCTAGTAAAGGTTTAAAGGCCATTTACCTCTTCAAGCAAGCTAGAAAATTCAATCTGAATGACCCTCCTAGGTCAACAAGCTCACAGCCAAACAGGGCTCTCACGGCATGCCAAAAAGCTTGGAGAGAAATAACACCACAAAAGCTTCGAACAGCCCGGTTTCCCTCATGGTGGTCCGACGATTCGAATTTATTCGGTGGAAACCACAACAAATCAACCATAAAAACACTCTAAATCTCCAATAAACTCACAATCTCCATTTCGCCAACTCAAGTACTATGAGTGTAGAATATCTCACCGAAATTTTGGAGCCATTTGAAGTCCCGAAGCCCATGAAACAGACTCTTCTGCAAAACCGATCAGATTCTGTCTCAATCTGACCTTTACCCACTCAAACAGACCTACGGAAAAAACTATCGGCCAATCATGTTTATAATATGTCCCTAGAACTACAAGACAATAAGTATTAAGTTGGCGGCGGTTTTACCTTAATCCGATGTCAGACGAAAATGTTATGGCCGGAAGAAGGGAGGTGGTTGGGACTGGTCGGGGAGTGTTTTGTGCGACTAAGAAGAAAGAAGAAGAAAGTGAGGGGGAGGAGAGGGTTGTCGAAAATAATGAAGAAGAGAGAGAGAGAGAGTCTTTCCTTAATCCCAAGGAATCAAAGCAAGAATGATAATTAGGGAAAATGACAAGAATTAATGCTAGTGGATAGATTGCTTCTTATAATGACACTTGTCATTGCCAATTAATATTTTGAAGCGCAATGACCTTTATATCCCTAAATTTTTGGCCAACTTAGGGGAATGGCAAAAGACTAAAATACCCTTCTTCAATTCTTAAGGTAAGGCTAAACCTTGAGGGGCAAAATGGTAATTTTATATTTACCGTCTGAAACTTCATTTTTCCTATTTTGAATGACTATCGGCGAGGCGACGTCAATTCTAATCCAATGTTAGAATTCTTCATTTCTACTATTTTAATTTTGAGATTCCATTCCATATCTCAAGCCTCGAGGGGGCAGAAATTTGGAATGTCACAACTCTTTCCCCTTAAAGAAATTTCGTCCTCGAAATTTGCAATCTTCTAACCATCCAATCCTATGGGGTATCAGCGTCTCATTGCAATCTCATTCTTCAGGATAATTCTTTTCATGACTTGACATTCTTACCTGTCCTCTCCGACAAAAGCCATCTTTCCCCAAGACTTGTTTTCCTCAATCCTCAATTTTGTATTTGCTCATCTCCATTCTCTTTCAATATTCATGACATCTATCAGCAGCTCGTCCTTGAGTGTTCACATCATCTCTTCCATTTGTCCATCACTATTATTACTAAACCCTCACCCAATATGCACTCTTTAGTGTCCATACCATTTGGCGCATCACTCCATTCAAATGTCCTTTCGTACCAACAAAGATTCAAGGGCTTTATCAACTTGTCATCCATTATCCAAATCGTGTTATGGCCCTCTCGATTCCTTAAACAATTACATGATTACTTCCGTAGTAATCCGTTCTCGATTCCATCCGAAAATCCCCTTGGATCAAAGTGATCCTTCAACTTTAGTGGTCACGTCCCTCTCTCTTATCGGCATGTCTAATGCTCGATCATATGATAGACTAATTGAACTTTCAGTCCTTATCACCGATGGTATAAAAAATATCTTGGCACATCTTTGTGCCATCCCAAGGAACACCATAATTCTCCATTCGAATTTCGATGAATCCATCTCCTTAAGTTCCCTTTCATTACTGAACTCGTACTTTCGTCCATGGGGCCTTAAGGATTCTATTCATTCCCACAGCCCTTCAAGTATCAGGGTTCGATCATGGCAATACATCAATTCCCTTCTGGCCTTCAGGCTAGGTGCTTCCAATAGCTGTCAACTAGTCATTTGACAAACTTCTAATTTAAAGGTTGAATCTCTTATTTCTCAAGAGAAGATCTGTCCCTCTATCATCAATTACACAATACTCAATTCTCAACCTCTTATAGTTCACATAATTTCAAGGTCTTTCTTTATACAAGCGACGCTCTCATATTCATAAGCAATTTCACCCATCGGCATTGCTTCTCACTCAATTCCCCTTGGGAAACTACTACCTTATTTTCTTGTGGTAGACATAGACTTAAAACCTCTTTCCACCCAAGTAAGGTTTTTCAAACTTTATCGCGAGGACATTCGCAAACTAACTCCAATAATGCTCTAAGCATTCCAACTCATATGACATTATTGTCACGACAAACAAGCAATATCCATTTCAAATCGCCTTGTTACGCCTCAAATTTCATTTCCACGTCACATTACTAAGATTCTCTCGACTCTTTTGATTCCAAACAGGAACGCCATTACCAGCATAGTCATCAACTTGACTCAAGTCCTCGAAACTCTTTTCATGTTCGTTCATTTATTCACGTTACATCTCGTCCTTAGTTCATTTCATCAACAAAACAGTTCTTATGGGGAATCTTCCCACGTTTCGTCTATAACAATCCATCAATTCCATGAAACTTCAACTTTCAATAGTTCGTGTCGACTTTAGTCGATTCACTACTCATTCCAACTCTCAAAAGTTCCTCAGGGATTTCATTTCTCAGAAATTTCACAATTGAGGAATCTTATTTCATTTGACCCACAGTTCGTGCTCTTTACAATTAACATACAACGAGCATCTCCTTAGAGCCCCTAGGATACTCTCGAAGGTTATTCATGTTTCTCTTGACTCCTTAAATGAGTCCACTCATCATCTCTAAAGGCGGTAACAATCAATCCAATTATTCCTTGGATACTCAATTTGAATTTTATCAGTTTCTTTCTTCCAGGTGTTGAATCTTTCAAACTGTTCTTCATACTTTTTACTTGAGAGCTCAAACCATGGCCCTCTGCTCTCATGAGTCCCCATTTAGACTACATAATATTTTGTTTATTTTTGTCACTCTTTCTTCAAGAAGCATTAGTGCCTTAGCCTCTGGGTTTCACTACTCGCTAATGCGACCTTATCTCAATTTCGTCCATTCAATGAATATCGACATCATCGTAGAATTCAACATTGTCTACAAGACAATCTCTTGAACTTAACTTCCGAAAATCATCCAAACTTTGATTCTTCCTTGTTAGTCCAAACGTTCAATTTAAACACCATGACAATCAGAAGTTTACTCTTCCTTACATGCTAGGGTCTCTTACCCTACGAAGGAAGAAATACACTTTAATGACATTCTCTCACTTTGAATCCACCTTGTCCTGCCTGTTTCATTGGACGTTAGTCTTGGAGTTTGCACCACAACGGTGTTTTTACTCCAAGATTCCCAAATGTCACCATACTTGACATTCTTCTTCCAATGACTTAGTTACCTCAAGTGACAATATCCATTCGTCCTTGGTCTCCACCAATTCACGTATTGAATACTCAATTCGATTACCTCAAATCACCCTGCAATTGCACTCTAAGCGCCCTTTTCGCTTACTCACCCATTCATTAGAACTACGAACAGTCAGGATGATCAAGTCCATTCATCTTTCTTTCCATCATGATCATCTCATAGTCCAATTATCCTTTAAGAACGATGCCCTAACCTTTAGGGGTGATAACACACAATACCACTTCTAGTGGTTTAGATTTTTTCTCAATCAATCTCATAGAATCATCAATGTCAGACAACTGACATATCTCTTTCCTCAACTTTCTCCACGACGAAAGGAACAACATGTCAGTCTCTCATTACGAGACTTATGCTAAGGTGATAACCATCCCTTACAGACGCATTATGTGGAAATCTCTATATTCATAATCCATGAATGGAAATCCTCTTGTTTATTCCTCTTTCGATCATCCACTTCCTTCCTTAGGATCTATTACAGTTCTTCCGAATCAAGAATAACAACTGGCCATAAGGCTCTCAAGTTCCAATCCACTCAAAGATTTACTTATTTTATTCAAGGGTCCTCGACCACTCTTAATGTACTTAGGCGACCTTGAGAACTATGTCTCACATTGATCGATCATTCTCTGATCCTTGCAAAATTATCAGGATCCAAACAACCTTTGCTCTCAAGCAATCCCAAGAGGATAATTTTGGTCGAACAGCTCAATAGAGGTAGTCTAGGCAGATATCATGCCTTCGAGGAAAACCCTTTCTCTGGTAACCTTTCACCAATTATCAACAGCCTCTTAAGGTCAATAACTGTCAGGGTCACTTTCTTTCTTCAGTGTACCAAAAACTTCTAAGGTTTTCTCACAAAACTCTCAATTTATAAGAAGACAGTTTCAAACTCATTTTCTCCGTCGAACCTTACTCGACCTCAACCTCGTGATCTATCTCACAAGCTATTCAAACTCTTGTGGCTCTTTTCCACTTTCCCACTTTGAAAATGAGTAATCTCAGAGTCACCTTTCTTGTGACTTTCATCACTTTAACTCATTGGTACCAGCATCTGTCACCACAGTGACTTAGGCAATTAATGTAATGTGACATTCTGATTTTCTAGTCATTTTCAGACTCATTAATGAGAAATGTACCTAGCGATGTATTTCAGTTATATCTCACTCGAATCTGATCAATTTGAATAGACTGACCAAAAGGAAAAGACTAACGAGAAACAAGGTACGTGGACCTAGGGAACTCGAATGGAAAATGACGCTTTGACCATAAGGATTGTCGAGGGGGCATTTAGAACCACAAAAGGCCGATTTAAGAAAGATTAAGGAATACATTACTAGCATTATACGATTGGAGCGCAGGTGATGACGCCTAACCAACGTATAATTTGCAAAATTTTCCTAAATCAAACAGTGACGATCGAGACCATCGAAACGAGTGATAGACCCTCACAATTACATGACAATCAAAGTCGCCATGAATTGACGAGCCCTAAATGTGATATGAATCACAGGGTCAATACGCGTGACGTCTACAAGAGCCCCCCGTCGGTTCTAGATAGGCTAGAACCACGTCTGAGAAAGAAAACGATCAGAAACAAGTCTTGAAAATTAAAAATGGAGAATCAAGAATTCCAACGTCACGATTGGATTGGCCATCGCCTTATCGAAGTATATTGAAAAGAGAAAAAAAAAACGACGTTCCGGACGTCGGGAGTAAAATTATCATTTTGCCCCTCAAGCCTTAGCCTTACTTATATAATTGCACGAGGGCATTTTGATCTTTAACATACCCCTAAGGCTGCCAAAAATGAGAGAAGATCTTGGCCATTAGATTAGCTTAATTGACACATTGGACATGTGTCAATAGATTAGGCCATGAGTGGACATATCCACTTTTTCCCAACTACCATTCAACTCATTCACTTTTGAAGGTTGAATATAGCCTTTTCCCTCTCTCTTGGCCGGCCATTCTCCCCTATCTTCACTGAGAGTCTTCTTCTTCTTCCTCTTCTTCCCTTGGCCAAACTGCTCCTTCCCGACCGATTCTGCCTCTTCTGTTCGCTCACTCCGACGACCCTCCGGCGACTTCTAGCCGCCGAACCAACCATCCACACCTTGCTCAATCTCTTGCCGACATCCTCAAAGTGGAAGCAAGTCGTTTGACTCACCAAAGAGCTCCGGCCAGCCGATCTCCCGCGAGTCGACGAAAATTGTCACAACCAGAGGTAAGCTACATTTCTGGCCTCTTAGGACCTCGAAACTTTGGATTTTTTCAACCAAATTTTAGAGATTTAGGGGACTCATAAAGTAATCTGTGGTAAAAAGTTGGGGTTAATTTGATGGAGTTTTGACCCTAAATGGGTCTTGTGTTTGAAGGGCCAGAATTGCCGGTTTGAGGACTAAGGGAATCCAGTAATATTCAAGGAGTTTTCGGCGACGACTCGGCCTCAAATCTTCGATGAGCTTCCCAAACCCTTAGATCTACATGTTATCAAGTAGGTTAGTGAATAAATGGTGGATTTGAGGTGGTTTAAGGGCTGGATAATTGCGATATACACAAAATCGAAAAAAGCCCGGTTCGGTTCTGTGCATATCGGTTCTGTGAGGGCTATTGATGGTTAGATTTGAGTCTCAAATTCATCAATGAGACATTCTAGGATGTTGGGAGACATGTAATTAAGGTTTGTGGTCCATGGATTGGTGATTGGGCATGAGAAATTGACGGTTGAATGAAATTTCAATAGGTTGCACGGCTGAATTGTTCTTGGGCTGCTTGGACTGAGTTCTTGAGATACTTGGGAGAAGGATTTTGTGACATTAAGCTTGAGGTAAGGGAACCCTAAACCTATGATAGGAAGATTGGACTCAATTGGGCGAGTCGGGTGAATTTTTGGGTGATCCTTAAAGGGTTTTTAATGTGATTGTTCTTTATGCGTCTTAGGACGGTGTAGAGGATTTGAATGTGTGCCAATGCTTGTGTTTTGAAATGACTACCATGTGTGAATGTCAATTGATAGACTTGCATGCCATAAGTGTATGATTTGTGTTTGAGTTGCACATTGCATTATGTGTGTGAATTGAATTGAAACTTTGGCATGGCTGAGACATGGTAGTACCTTGAGGCGTATGAGACGCAGGGTGGTGTGAGGAATACCCTGAGGCGCTGAGGTGCAGGGTTGGAGTTGTATGGCACTTTGATGCGTATGAGACGCGGGATTGAGAAGGTCATAGTCCTGATGCATTGAAACGCACGACGGAGTTGTGAAGTGTCGACACTGGTTTGGAGCAACATTGAAACCTGATGCGTTTACGTGGGTTATCAATGACGGTCTGGTGCGTTTATGTGAACCGAGCTTGAGGCATTCTAAATGCAGCATGAGAATGAGGCTGTCTGAAGGGTGGTGATGTGGCATGGCGATGTGGCATGGCGATTTGTGCATGATCATCTAGATGTGTTATGATGCCATGACTGCATGCCTGACATATGTGTGTTGTATCGATAATTGAATACCTTGCATGTTTATTTGTGTGAAATGCTAGTATTTATGACTGCTTTAGTAGACTGTCAGCCTAACCTAGGGTTAGGATCCACCTTACTGCGATGTAAATCTCACCCCGTTGTGGGACCCCCTTTTTACAGATCCTAGGTCCTGAGGATGTGGCATATCAGATTTGGACCCCAAAGAGATGTCTGTCTATTTTGATGAGTTCCCTGATGGGCAGGGAACCATTTATGTCAGAAAGTGTACAATAGTCTGGGTAGACGAGTGTGGGAGTAGTTGGAAGCCTCATAGGTATGAGGCCTGGTTCCGAAAGGTTGAAGATGTTTCTGCAAGGCCGCTGAAGCCCACTGAGGTGCCCTAGGGAGTCGTCCCTAGTTGGTGTCATCCCACCCGGGATTTAGAGCAGATTGAGGGGTCAGTTGCCGGTTCGAGGAATGGACCTGAGAGGACCCCGACCCTGGAGGATACTGAGAAGGTCATAGTGGTCGAGGCTACAGAGGATGACCTGATGGAGTCGTCTACTGACGAGACCATGAAGGACACCGTAGAGGTTTGCTTGAAGACCTTCTCGGAGTACGTGCCCACGGAAGAGACAGAGAAGACTAAGAACTCCAGCAGTTCGTCTTAGCAGCTCTTGGTATTCTAGTCCAACATTTGATGGCGACTCAGATGTCTGTTTCCTTTGATGGGTGATGGACCTCTTTGTATTACCCCGTCTCCCTAGTGGATCTAGTTGCTATGCTCTTGTATGAACTTTCGGATACTATGTGGTATTCTCGCTTTCCAGGTCCCACTTTATATTTATACGGAGGGGTTATTACATTGTCGCTTCCGCGTGTTTATATATAACACGTCTCTCGACTTATGTACGGATCCTGAGACATCAAGAGATATCTTGGTTTGCTTGCAGGGAGTCGCGTGCTCGGGCCCGGGGCGCGGGGGCGTGACAGCAACTCTTCCTCGAGCTTGCCTACCTATAACTTTTTCTCATTTCCATTTAAAGTTCTCAAGACCCATTCAGCTCTTGAGTCTCACGTGATTAACAAAATCGAGCCATAGGCTCTTCTAGTACCCATATTCCAATTGTTCTCTTTACTCAATTCTCATGATCCTTCTAAGTTCTCGGATCTTCCATACCATGTATACTCAGGCTCAATACTCTTCTACAATCATACTTTGGTCGTTCAACGTCACTAGGTTCTCATGTCACTTGAACTACTATGATTCCTTCCATGAATCAAAAACTTAAGTCATCTACTCAAGTCTAGCAGTCTCAGACTACTCAACTCTTTATCTTTCACCAGCAAACAACCATCTAATGTATCTGAAGCAATTCTCACCTAATTGCCAATTATTCAGGGATCCCAAATCCTTCTTAAGCAGCAACCACTTATCAAGCCAGCCTCAACGAGGCAACTTCTCAATCATCAGCCAATTACCAAGCAAGCCTCAACTAGGCCAACACCAAATAAGTACTCAAGGAGTCACTTTAGTAAGTCAATTACTCATGCTTTAAGCGTAAAACATCTGTCACTACAGTATAATAACAACAGGCTATTTTAATCTCAACAGATATCAGTTCAACGAGGTATAAACTCCCCACACGCCGTCTAATCTCTCAGTTAGACCTTGGCCATAACAATCACATGATGCCAATCGTAAAACACGCCTAACAAACCAATCACAAACATCAATTTTCTTTTTCAAACGGCATTCATTGCTAAGCATGAAACTTTTAATCATGCCAATCATGGCGTCATTACAAATGCCATGCCACTTTCAAAAATTCATTTCGAGAATCAATCTCGTGCATACATCTCTTAACCATAATTGGACTTAACCTGATACATAGACTTTCCCTTTCAATTTATGGCTTGGGTCGTCCTGCCTTACCGCCATCTTAGAAGCCCGCCAGGAGCCGCTCCTTGTCCGGACCTCTCTGTCTCGACGATCACTCCTCGCCTTCATCAAACTTGGTCATTGCAGGTTATCTCAAGTCATACATCTACGGAGAAAGCCCCGCTCCACACATCCTACGTTATGCTTCATTACGATTTATAGGTATCTCATCAACTTGTCTCATACCAAGCGACAGTTTATTAAGTCCAATAATGATAAACTCATGCCTACACCTTCATCGACTTTCATTTTAATGCCACAAACACATGGGCGTCCTGATTGTCCTCGCCATTCGTCATACCACAATCATCTCCAGATCCATTTTTATCCATCGGAGATTTCTAATTCCATCAATGACCATCACATCTCATAGATTAATTACCTATGGTCAACCATATACCCCAAGTTTAGTCTCTATTCAAGTCAAATCCATATGCATTCGATCACAACTGGCCTTTAATCGAAATATTCATTGTCCGCTTTCTTGTGTACACATTGTCTCATACCATCCAAGGTTGTCAATCGCAATCAATAACTAAACCATCAAGATACAATGCAGTTCAAGCCTGAATCTGTTAATGCCGGTCGTCTCTTTATAACTCATACTCCTCAAGTTGAGTTACTGACAAACCACAATCACAATCATATACTCTAATTGGCCCTTCATTCATGAGCAATTCTCTAACAATCTCCAAGCACATTTACAACTTAAAAATTAATTCTTATAACTCTTCAATTTCTTGCTCGCGTCCTTGTGAGCCTCAATCATAGCATCACCCAAGATCATCAATCAAAATCAACGCTAGAACTATTAGAGTGCCCACGAGTTTAAGCTTATAATCCTCAAAATTCAAACATCAATGCCTAACCCTAAAGGTCTCATTATCTAATTATCCCCAAGTCATCTCTCCTCATTACTTCAAACCTCAATCACAATGGATCGAGCTGACTTTGCTCTGACACCACTAAAACGAAGATGTCACGTCCTAAACCCGGCGAGCACGCGAATATCCCACCAGGCCGTTTACTTTTCGATAGGCTCCCAGGATCCTCCGACCCACAACATAGAAAATCCATATACAAATAGAAGCGAGAAACAACCTCAACCATGAATAAAAACAAAACGACTTAGGACGGAAAAAGGGTACACCTCGTATAGCTATATACTACACTTCCTTAGTTACAATGGTCAAATACCAATAGTTCAATTCCAATCCACAAAATCAAAATACAAACTCTAAGGCCACAAAAAGCATAAATCCATTTCCATTTAATTACTTCCTCGAGAGCTCATCCTCATCAAGCTCGTGTTTCTACCATCGAGGACCTAAAAAAGTTAATCCCCAATGGGATGAGATATAAATCTCAGCAAATGAACTCCTAAACCTAGACCAGGCCGTCATTACCCCCAGACATCTTCTAAAAGCAGCGTACAATAGCTCATCGAAGAAATATCGTAAGGCACTCAATGCAACACAACAAAGTATTATGAATAGCATAATCAAACGTAGTTTCCAAGGCATCCTAACATCAGGACCACATTAAATTCATATACAAAGTCTTATTCACCACTTCATCACAATTCTCTTTTCAATGGATCGGCCCGTGTAAACACGCATCATGCTCATCACAATCTCAATCCCAATGGCCAAGCCCTTGTCAATACGCACCAGGCTATTCACAATTTCAATTCCAATGGCCAAGCCCGCATCAATTCACATCAGGCTAATCACAATCTCAATCCCAATGGCCAAGCCTGCGTCAATACGCATCAGGCTAATCACAAATTCAATTTCAATTGCCAAGCCCACGTCAATATGCCTCAAGCTAAAAATAATTGGCAACCCGCGTTCTGACGAATCAAGTTCCAAGTCATTTCAAAGAAAGCTTGCCATCATACAACATGCTTCTCATTAAGCAAGGACCCACAAGCCAAGACTCTTCACTTTAACAACCTCCTAATCGAGTACAATTCAACAGGGCAAGCAATTAGACTCATAGCATGAGGAACAATCATGGGCAAATACTCACAATGCAAGTAACGATTCACACACCAAGACAATGAATCACATAAGGCATTCCTTTGCCAATTCAAGTATGGATTTCCCATAATTGGTAACCAAGCAAGCTCATTCCACACGGCCATTCATGCACATTCATCAACCGAACATTTCCATAATCAATTCAGTCATGAACATGTCACATATATCGCAAGTAATCATACAAGACTCAGTCCATGCTCATCTCATCCGACCTTGACCATTCAAACATAATGAATTCACAAACACATCAATTCATCAACCAAACTCATCCAATAGTGTCCTAGCATCCTAGTACAGGTTTAAAGGTCACTTACATCTTCAAGCAAGCTAGCAAATCCAATCCAAATGACCGTCCTAGGTCAGCAAACTCACGGCCAAACAGGGCTCTCACGCCGTGCTAAAAAGCTTGGAGAGAAATAACACGATAAAATCTTCGAACAACCCGATTTCCTCTACGGTGGTCAGACGATCCAAATCTGTTCGGTGGAAACCACTACAAATCAATCATAAAAACACTCTAAATCTCCAATAAACTTACAACCTCTATTCAGCTAACTCAAGTACTATGAGTGTAGAATATTTCACCGAAAATGTAGAGCAATTTGAAGTCCCGAAGCCCACGAAACAGATTCTTCTGCAAAATCGGTCATATTCTGTCTCAATCTGATATATTCCCACTCAAACTGATCTACGGGAAAAATTACCAAGCCAAATCCAGTTTATAATATGTTCCTAGAACCACAAGACAATAAGCATTAAGATGGCAATGGTTTTACCTTAATCCGATATCGAACGAAAAAGTTATGACCGGAGGAAGGGAGGTGGTCGGGACTGGTCAAGGAGTGTTTTGTGCGACTAAGAAGAATAAGAAAGTAAGGGGGAGGAGAGGGCTACCGAAAATAACGAAGGAGAGAAAGAGAGGGAGTTTTTCCTTAATCCCAAGGAGTCAAAGCAAGAATGGTAGTTAGGAAAAATGACAAGAATTAATTCTAGTGGATAGATTGCTTCTTGTAAAGACACTTGTCATTGCCAATCAATATCTTGAAGCTCAATGACCTTTATACCCCTAAATTTTCGGCCAACTTATGGGAATGGAAAAAGATTAAATTGCCCTTCTTCGATTCTTAATGCGAGGCTAAACCTCGGGGGGCAAAATGATAATTTTACGCTTACCATTCAAAACTTCGTTTTTCCTATTTTGAATGACCATTAGCGAGGCGATGTCAATTCTAATCCAATGTTAGAATTCTTCATTTTCACTATTCCAATTTTGAGATTCCATTCCATATCTTAAGTCTCGAGGGGACGGAAATTCTAAATGTCGCAAAAACACTTTTCAAGTGTTCTATAATAGATCGTTTTATATTAAATAAGCGGATCCAATTGTTCTTTACCCAATAAACACATAATGCTCTTGAAAGTTCTCACTAATGAAACTTAGAACTATAGGGTCATTCTTGACAAGAACAACATAAAAATTTGCCAATTTTTTGTAAACAGATAATCCTCGTTCAGTTCTCAATGAATCTCAATTCTCAATTTTAACTGAGTTACCGTTCATAGAAACGGTGGAGTGAAAAAACAATCTATGTCTATAATTAGCATAATGTGAAAATTCGCCTTGAGAGATACATACATCATCATACAATCACATTTGATCAGAAAATATAACATACATTTGTATACTACCTACATTACAGGGGCCATGAGAATTTATTTTAATCTTCACTAACCACTACATTTGGGTGTATGAAAGCACTAGAACTAATCAATCATCAATCATATGTTGTGCATGTAACCTCCATGCAAGAATACACAATTATCTCCTTTGGGAATATAGTAACGCATTAAAATAAGAGGAATCCCAATACTTTGTAAAATGTTCTTTATTAAACTCAATCAAGTGTGTCATTCTGGCGGTTACAACCCAATTGAATTTACCTGAATTTGGGATATAAAATTTATATTTCACATTTACCATATGCACATAATTTCAGAAATGGGCAATTTTTTCTCAAAATTACATGTCGTGCTAATTACATTGATACTTCTAACAATACATGTTGAACCATAAATATTGTCACTCCCCGCACCCCAGGCACCGGTGCGCGACTCCCTGCGAGCAAACTCTCGAGTCTCAGGATTCACATATCGATAAAAGCATATTATAATTAAGCATGCGGAAATGTATCATGTAAAATACCTCCGTACAAATGCAATGGGAGCCTGGGTAACGAGAACATCACATAACTGCATATATATAAGCATCCCATGATTACGTACAAAAGTGCAGGTGATCCATCCTGCTAATTGGTCGAGGTAGTGGGACTGAACCAAAAGACAACTATATCAAAGTCCTAGAGGAAACTGACTAACGAGGTCATCAAAAGCGAACAAGTAAAAGCGGAAAACCCCTAGGTCGAACCGCTGAAATCGTCGGTCTCCTCAGCATCCTCTGTAGGCTCGTAATCGGAAAAAGTCTCGGAACGCACATCCACGGTGTCCTCCATCGTGTCGTCCCCCAATTCGTCCTCTAAGGTGTCCATCTCAATCACCTCAACCATGTCCTCCAAAGTAGGGGTCTTCTCAAGTATATTCCTCGAGCCAGCTACATATCCCTCAACCTCTAACGAGTCCCAAGTGGGATGACACCAACTAGGAATAACCCCTCGAGGTACTCCGTGGCCTTCAGTGAACCAGTGGTAACATCGCCTACTCTACGGAACCAAGCTTCGAACCTATGCGGTTTCCAGTCTTTACTGTCCTCGTCAACCCGAACTGCTGTACATATTCTAACATACACAGTCCCCCTACCGCCCGGGAACTCATCAAAATATGTTGTCATCTCCTTGGAATCACCTAGTCGAGTCGGCGGCATCCTCAAAGCTCAGGGTCTGAAAATATGGTCTCACGACGGGGTAGATTCACATCTCAGTAAGATAGGTCCTAACCCTAAATCAGGCTAACGGTACACCCAGATGAAAGCAAACAATAAACAAGAATGTGCACTCAGCAATATGACGCACTCATCCGTCAATATGCCACAAAGATGCAAGCATTTATCAATCACACAATTATAGCATCATATCACGTCAATCAGGTCAGGCATGGAGATACTAAATCAAGCCACAGATTTCACCCTTCGAAACTTTTTCATGATTCACGCTCGCGTTATAAGCGCCTCAGGCTCGGTCCGCGTATTACGTTTCAGACCATCCAATTGACAAACTCGCGTAAACGCATCAGGTTTTTAATATCATTCCAGGCCTATGTCGACACATAAAAATCTCATCTCGCTTCTCAACGCATCAAGACATTGGCCATTTCAACCCCGCGTCTCAATGCCTCAGGGTGTCAATCCACACAACCCCGCATCTCAACGCCTCAAGATATCACAAGTTTCCAAGCATGCCAGATATCATTTCAATTCAAACTTCATGATCAAGTACAAGCTCACACAACGAGCTAAGTATCTACGGCATGCAAGGCAATCAATTTCATCACTCACAAGAGGCAATCAATTCATGTTGTACACATTTGGCAAGCATTCAAGCAACCCTCAATCCACCATGACAAACATTGGATAACTACACCGCAACTTACAATAACTAACTTAATTCAAACCAAAATCATCCAGTCGAGTCCAATCTTCCTAGAAAAGGTTTAGAAACCCCTTACCTTAAGCTTAAATCAACAAAAATCCTCCTCCAAGCACTTCAAAGGTTCGGCCTCTAAAGAGTCCAATATAGGGCAGCTAGCACCTAATACAAATTCCATCCATTTCATCAATTTGTCTTCGTCCAATGATCAAATCACTAAGGATAAACCTTATTGACATATCGATTATCATCCTCATAAGCCTCAACGATGAAATTGGAGCTCAATTATACTCCTAATAGCCTCTAAAGTTTCGGTTTACACAGAATCGAAACATGGCATTTTCGATTATGTGCATACCTTCCTCAATCGGTCCAAAAACTATCCTTAAACCCTAAATTATCCACTAATCTACTTGCTAACATAAAGTTATGGGAGTTGAAGAGCCTCACCGAAAATTTGAAATCAAGGCGACACCTAAAAGTCCACGAACGACGCTGAATCCTTCAAGACCTTTACCAATCAGATTTTGTTCGTCGAAAATCAATGCCAAATCACCATCCAAACTCCATCAAATTCATCCAAAATTTTTACCATAGCTCAGCCAAACATAGTCCTATATGTCTACAAACTACCTCTGAAAATTTGAAGCAATTCAAGGTCCTATAGAGGCTGAACGAAAACTTACCCTCATCTACAACGGATTCCGTCGACTCGCGAGGAAACGGTTGGACGGAGCTCTTCTGGTGACCAAACGCCAGGCTTCAAGTTGGAACTGGTCGGCAAGAGGCTGAGGAAGATGACGGTGGTCGACTCGACGGCTGGAAGTCGCCAGTAGGGGTAGTCGAGCGGTGCAAAGGAAGCGGCAAGAGCTGGTTGGCAGTGGCGTCCAATTGTGCATCAATTTGGAGTGAAGATGGCTATGGAAGTGGCGATGTTCGGCTGAATGAAGGGGCAAGAGGAGGTATACACCAATTTGGAAGGTCAAACTTGCAAGAATGGTAGGTTAAAAGTGGTATAATAAATGTCAATTGTGCATCTAATGACACTTGTCCACATGTCCATCAATTTTTCATCCAATGGCTATTATTTCCCCCAATTTTCGACAACTATAGAGGGTGACCTATGACCAAAATGCCCTTATTCCATTTATTAAGGCAAGGCCAAGGCTTGAGGGACAAAATAGTAATTCCACCCCGACGTTCGAAACGTCATTTTTCTAATTCAAATTCTCTTCGATGAGGCAACGTCCAATCCAATTATAATGTTGGGATTCTTGATTTTTCATTTTTTAATTTCGAGTCAAACTTGCAAGAATGGTAGGTTAAAAGTGGTATAATAAATGTCAATTGTGCATCTAATGACACTTGTCCACATGTCCATCAATTTTTCATCCAATGGCTATTATTTCCCCCAATTTTCGGCAACTATAGAGGGTGACCTATGACCAAAATGCCCTTATTCCATTTATTAAGGCAAGGCCAAGGGTTGAGGGGCAAAACAGTAATTCCACCCCGATGTTCGAAACGTCATTTTTCTAATTCAAATTCTCTTCGATGAGGCGACGTCCAATCCAATTATAATGTTGGGATTCTTGATTTTTCATTTTTTAATTTCGAGACTCGTCTATGAATCATTTCTCTGTCAAATGTGATTTTAGATTATCCCGAACTGACGAGCGGCTTTTGCAGACGTTACGCGTATCGACTTTGTGATTCATATCACACTTAGGGCTCGTTAGTTCATGGCGACTTTGGTTGTCATGTAATTGTGAGGGTCTATTATTAGTTCCGACGGTCTCGATCGTCATCATTCGATTTATGAAAATTTTATAAATTATACATTGGTTAAGCGACATCACCCGCGCTCCAATCGTACAACACTAGCATTGCATTCCTTAATGGTTCTTAGATCGGCCTTTAATGGCTCTAAATACTCCCTCGGCAATCCTTATGGTCAAAGTGTCATTTCCTATTTGAGTTCCCTAGGTCCACGTACCTTGTCTCGCGTTAGCCTTTCCCTTTTAGTCAGTTAACTCGAGATTGATCAGATCTGAGCGGGATATAACTAAAATACATCATTATATACATTTTCATTAATAAGCCTCGAAATGACATGAAAAATCAGAATGTTACAAACATTTAATTGACAATCATGCTCTACATATCCGTATGTGGTACTTACATATGAGCTTTGCATTTGCATTTCAAGAAACCATATAGAAATACCTGAAAATACCCCACAAAATACATGTATTTGTGGTTCCGTACGTATTTTCCATCCATAGATGTATCAAACAAGTAAAATCATAACCATCTTGTAGAGTATGAGCATATGAGCACGCTGGTACCTGGAGCACCTCCATCGAACTTGTCACGCTCTCTCACGCGCCGAAGCTTCAGGCGATGCGTGAGGCCCATGCTCACATGTGTTGCGCACGAATTCCAATCTTTAACTAGTTTTGAAATCAGTTCGACTGCTCCTTGACCGAACTTCACGAATTGGGTCGAGGCTATTCGGTCGTACCTGTCACGCCTCGACCCCGTCAAGATACACAAACATCCCTACAAGAAAACTAACAACAATCTCTTGGCGGTCCCAAGATCCACCAATGGAAGTCGAGAGATATGATAAATACATCACTCATGTGGAAGCGATACCCTAATAAATCCTCGTATAATATATATATATAGATTAAATGGGACCTGGATAGCTTAATAACATTCATACCTCATGACACACTGTTCATACAGACATCGACCTCTACAATCCGCTAACAACATGGGCGATAGGGTAAGCATACAAAGACTATCTATTAAGCCAACAGGAACCGGGTCGGGTCATCATCAAAAGATCAGGCCACCAACTGGAGACTCTTAGGATGAGCTACTGGAGTCCTCCGTATCCTCTGCGTCCTCGGTCGGCTCATACTCGAAAAATGTCTCGGACGAGACCTCGACGGAATACTCCATGGTCGCCTCCAGCGACGGCTCAGCAAGGTCCCCCTTGGACGCCTCCAGAACTACGACCTCCTCTTTCTCCTCTGCTCGTAGACTCTAAGGTTGGGTCTTCTCTGGCCCGTTCCTAGACCCTACTACTGACCCCTCTGGTAACTCCTAGCCTGCTGTAGTTTGGCACCAATTGGGTATGACACCCTGAGGTACCTCGTGGGGCTTTAGTGACCCAATCTATGCATCCCCTTTCTTGTTGAACCACGCCTCAAATCTATGAAGCTTCCAATCTGGCTTACCCTCATCTACCCATACAATTGTGCACTTTCTCACATATATGTTCCCTTGCCTATTCGGGAACTCATCAAAATACGCCGTCATCTCTTTTGGGTCCCCAAAACGTATTAGTTACATAGCTACGGCCTAGGATCTGTAAAGTAAAGGGTTCCTCAAAAGAGGTGAGATACACATCTCAGTAAGAAAAACCTAACCCCAAGTCAAGTTGACAATCCACTCAGGTAGCCGTATCCCTCAATAATTTCAAACTCAAAAACAGACAGGCATATAAGGCACGAATCAATAAACAACAGCATACATAAGACAGACATGCAAATATGACGACATGCCACATTCAGATGCACATGCACTCTCAGTCTGTCCCTTCGCCACATCCATCAATCTTCACCTGCCTCAATCTCCAACTCGCGAACTAGTCGCCTCAGGCTCGGTCCTCATAAACGCATCAAACCGTCATCGGTGACCCGCGTAAACACATCAGGTATCAATGAATCTCCAGGCAAAGCTCATTAACTCATACTTCGTCCCGTAAATAATTCGCACCAGGACCGTGGTTATCTCAACCTTGCGATCTCGTCGCATTAGGGTGCCACACAACCATAACTTCACCCCGCGATCTTGTCGCATCAGGATATCAACCTCCTGTCCCGCGTCTCATACGCCTCAGGGCCTCGCCATGCCATGTTTATGCCCTACCATCTCAAGTCAATCCACATGCACATAACGGGTGCAACTCATGCACGATTCGAACACTCGTGGCATACAAGCAATTTACATGATGTCCAGACATGGCCAACGACTCAAGCATAGACAATGTCATATACATTCGTCCTATAACATCTTAGGACATAATATAAACTATCCCTATCGAAGTTTCCTCATGAATCAATTCAATTAAACCTCGACTCACCTAATTGAGTCCAATCCCCCAAGCCTAGGTTTAGGAAATCCCTCACTTTAGCTTGACAACACAAATTTCTCCTTCTTGAATCCCCTAAGTTTCGGCCAACCAATGTCCACACTCGAACTTGTTGCGCAACCTAGAATTTCAACCAATTCGTCAAATTTTTGAACCCAATTCCTCAATCCATCAATCCCAATCATCCATAACTTAACCCTCAACACCTCATCACATTTTAAACATCAAATTACAGCTCAAAATCATCATCCACAGCCCTCAACATAATCGGTTTGGCCCGGCACCAAACCGGTCCCACTCGATTCTGTGCTAGCCGAGTCTAATCGGTCCTAATCTACTCCAAATCCAATATTTATACACTATCCTACCTCTTAGAATGTCTACCTAATGGTTTGGAAGGCTCACCGTGATTTTCGAGTCAAATGGCTGCCAGATTCCCGTTGAAACTCGCCGGAACTCCCAAGGTCAGGTTACCGGCAGATTCTGGGCAAAATGTACAAGGTTGGTTCATGGTCAAAAACTTATCAAATCAAACTCTAATTTTTACCACAGAATCCTACACATCTCTACTAGATCTCCACAAAATTTGAGCCCCAGATTCCAAGATTTCAACCATCAAAAGGGCTGAGAACCGGACCTACCTCAGATTGAGTCCTAATCTGTCGGCTCTTGGGAGAATCTCCGCTCGGGACTCCTCGGTGCTCCAATCGACCTGATTCTTGCTCGAGGATGTCGGCAAGACGTAGAGCTTCGTCAGTGTGGTTAGCCGGTGGTCGATTGGTGGTTGGAAGGGTCGTTTGTGGCCGGCGAACGGGAGGCTCCGGTCTAGTCGGGCGGCGAGCAGAATGAAGGAGGAGGAAGAAGATGATGCTCGGTGGTTGAGAGGGTGGTCTGGCCGAATGAGGGTGAGGGGAGAGAGAAGAGAGAGAGAGTTTGGCTATATCAAATTTTGGTCAAAGGGTTTGATTGTTAGGTAAGCATAAAGTTGGATATGACCACTAGATGTTTGATCTAGTGACACTTGGCATTTGTCTTTTCCAATGGGATCCAATGGCTCTCTTTTATTCTTCATTTTCAGCAGCCAAGGGAGGGTTAAAGGACCAATTTGCTCTTCTTCAATTATAAAGGCAAAGTTCTAAGCTTGAGGGGCGAAACGGTCATTTTACCCCCGACATTTAGAACGTCGTTTTTCTCGCTCCAGAATTCTTCGATAGGGCGACGGCCAATCCAAATAATGTTGAAATTCTTGATTTTCTATTTCAAACTTTTCAAGACTTGTTTCTGATAGCTTTCTCTATCAGACGTGGTTCCAGCCTATCCCAAACCAACGGGCGGCTTTTGCAGACATTACGCGTATCAACCCCCTGATTCTCATCATGTTTAGGGCTCGTCAATTCGTGGTGGCTTTGGTTATCATGTAATTGTGAGGGTCTATCACTAGTCCCTATGGTCTCGATCGTCACAGTCCGATTTAGGATAATTTGCAAATCATACGCTGGTTAAGTGGCATCACCCGCGTTCCAATCGTACGACACTTGCATGGTAATCCTTAATCGTTCTTAGATCAGCCTATTGACGGTTCTAAATATCCCCTCGACAATTCTTATGGTCAAAGCGTCATTTCTTATCCGAGTCGCCTAGGTCCACGTATCTCGTCTCACGTTAGCCTTTCCCTTTGGGTCAGCCTACTCAAATTGATCATATTTGAGCGGAATACAACTAAAACACATCGCTTGATATATATATATATATAAACTTCTCATTACAGAGTCTGAAGTTGATTGGAAATCAGAATGTCACAGTACCGGTCAACAGTCGGTCCAATCGGACGGTCCGAGTCAATGGTCAACTGATTCTAATCGGGTCACGTGTCGGGTCGGGTCGGATCTACACCCGGCTAAATGACGTCGTCGTGCACGTGCAGGCCTAGTCAGCGCGTGAGGCGCATTGCCACTATGCACCCTGGTCGCGCGTGGCAGCGCGTCCGGCAGTCGCCGGCGACGATCTTGATACGATTTTTCTTGTCTTATCGAGCCCTTTCTGAACATATAATTTTCTTTTCATTTCAAAAAATACCAAGAACGCGATTCGCGACCTAATATGCGCAGACTCTGATACCACATGTAAGCTGCGAATTTAATTCGTATGCAGCGACCCAAGATTCACACGTATAGATACGCGAATCATTAATTCATAAAATTAAAGAACTAGCGTCCCTTGTTTCGGATCCATCGTTCTTGATGCAGAATTGCAACAATTCGATTACCAAAAGCTTCTCCTCTATGAACCCTCTTTTTCGTTGGCTTCAATGAGATGGCCCCTCACGTATCGTTCTAACGATTCTTTATATGAGATTATGCGGATGTTGGGTTTATCGGAGGGACTTAAGCTCTATTTATAGAGATTGGAACATATACCCTTATTAAAGATAAGGTTTATCTCGATCCATACTATCAGCATTATATCCGACTAGAATTAGGAAACTATGTATATCTTTTTTTTTAGACCGATCAATATTAACAATAACAACTAATAAACCCCACATGAATACAAAAAGATATTCTAACAAGTTCATCAAAATGAAAAATGGGGAAGCAAACCATGTTAGCTTGCTTGTCGTATGGAATTAGTGGTTTCTTTTTTGGGAAAAGTTTGGCGGCTTCAATGAAATTTCAATGGATTCTACACTTTTAAAATGTAATAAGTGATTAAAAACATGAGCCATGGATTAAAGGTTCATATCTTTTTCCATAGAGCCTCTATAAAAAATTATCAAGAAATTTAAATGAAAACGGTTCAATCTATTAATCACTTATCCATCCTAAGTCAACACTCGGTCATTTTCTTTTCCTACAGTAACTCTTTTCATAAGTCTTAAACAAAATAAATGAGACATGTGGGCGCTCAGAGACTACGATTTTCTGTCTATCCAAATCGTTGAAATATTAATATTTTGAAAAGGAAAAAAATGGATATTTCGTCACGGGGAATGATGGATTTGGACAAGCAGAGGATGAGCTCTAACGAATACGCAAAAATTCGTGATGGAAAGGACGGACCGCATCGAAGAAAAAGAACAAATGAAGGTGGTGAAAATTCAAATTGTAGAGAGCTTTTTTTTCACATACTCATGCTATTTCTCGGTCTTGAGAGTAGAGTGCACCGTGTTGCTAAACTTAATGCCATTAAGTTAACGGCGACTCTCACATTAACCTTTGTGTAAGCTATTGCTTGGTCTTGAGGGCAGAAGCATCAAATGAACGGACCGGATCGAATTTGGATCGAGTTGAATATAATCCGACCCATATTGATTCATTTAATTCGGTTTGACCCATTTTCATGTAGTATTAATTAATCTAATGACCCATATCTGGCTCAACCTATATTTGATTCAAACCCAACTCAATTAATATAACTAAAATACTTTCGTGTTTAATCTAATTTAGCAAAACTTATGAATCATTAAAAAATTATATTACAAAAATATTTTCGACAATTTTATAATTAAAAAATTTTAAAAATAAAAAAATTAAGGTAATTAGCTAACTCACTTATGATTCAATTGCAATTCATTTAAGACCCCTTAAATTGTTAATGGCTCATTTAAGTGTGTTAAGTAATCCATTTATGACCCGCTCTCTTAAACATGGATTCGAATATGAATTCTTGATCCATTTCCTACCTCTATGCATGAGATGTTCTAATCGCCTCAATAATGTTCTATTGCTCAAGATAATTTCAACCTGTCTATGGCTAAGCTTTTTTGGCAGCTCTTCTATGCATGAGCCTTGAGTCACTTCTGGTTGACAAAGGCAACTGGCTCCTCTGCAAAAACAATAATTCCCAAATTCAAACCACAATGCACATAACCCTATCGCGAACTTCATTGTTGTCACGCCCCGCGATCCTTTACGAGCGCCACATCCCACGACGCCGTTTTCTATTTTGAAAGTAACCCAGGATTCGAACGGCCGATGATACACGAATGAATACAAATGCACAAGCAAAAACAACAACAACTTCATACACAAATAAAATAAGATGACTTGGGATAACAACAAACGGTTCATAACATAAAACATCTAACATTCTTTACAAATGACCAGGAACAGAGACAAAAGACAAAATACAAGATGAGGATCGAAGGGAACTAAGGACCAAATCAAAAGACATCTCCATTGGTCCCACTACCATGATTCTAACCTAAGAGGTCATCCAAAAAGAACTATCTTCTCCTAGAACCTCTAATCAACATCACTATCATCAGCTTCGTCTTCATTGTCGGTGGATTATACTCGGAGAAACTCTTGGACTTGACCTCCATGGGATCATCTTCATCATTATCCTCGAAAGCAGATAATTCTATCACTTCTATGGCCTCCTCGACGGTCGAGGTCTTTTCAAGGATGTTCCTAGACTCCACTACAGAAACCTCCACCTAGACTTCTCCACGGGCAGGATGACACCACTTAAGAACTACATCCTAGGTACTTTCGAAGGTTTTAATGGACCAGTAGTAGTATCCCTAACTTGACAAAACCAAGCCTTATAACGATACAGCTTCCAATGTTCCCCTACTTCATCAACCCGAATCGTAGTCCCCTTTCTAATATAAACTCTATCGTGGTAGTGGGAAATTCCTCAAAAGAAACACTAATATCCTTCGGGTCACCAAGACGTATAGGCAACATGTTCAGGGCTTAGGGTCTGAAAAACAAATCCCACAACGGGGTGATATTACATCTCAGCAAGCTAACCCTAAACTTAGACTAGGTCATTAGTACCTCTAGACATCTTTTAAAAGCAGTATGCAATAACTCATCAAGAAAATAGCACATGGCACTCAAGGCATCATAACAAATCATCATGACTGGCATAAAATAATTACAATTCAAAGCAATCATAACAATGAGACCAAGCTTCTCGTACTAGCGCAATATCAAGTTCATATGCCAGGAATTAATCTCAATTTCCCATTTCAATGGTTAGGCGCGCGTCAATACTCCTCAGGCTAAAAACAATTGAGAACTCGTGTTCTGATGCATCAGGTTTCAATGCCATTTCAATACTCGAGTCGACACGAATCAAGTCTACCCCGCGTTCCAACACAAAAGGATATCAATTGACCTCGCGTCCTGACGCATCAAGGTTCGATATGCTATTAGGCCCATAGTTCCATCAACCAAAGCTTGCCATCATATACCATGTTTCTTTTCAATCAATGGCTTACAAGCCATAACTCATTTTTAAACAACTTCATGATCGAGTATAATTCGATTAAGCAAGCCATTAGCCTTTTAACATGTAAATCGATCATGGTCGAATCACACAAAGCATGGCACAACTTGCACACAAGGCAATCAATCAAACAAGGTATTCCCTTGTCAATTCAGGCATAAATTTCACATATTCGATAACCAAGAACCACATGCCACGCGGCCATTCAAGGGAACATATCTAACAAATGTCCACATAACAATTTCAGCCATGGATATCACAAATTCACCTCAAGGCAAGCAATGCATCTCTCGATTCACACAATCACATTCGGTCTCGATCAATTCAAGCACATTTCAACTCATAAAACTCATCAATTGAGCCTCAAACTTGTTCCTTAGTACCCAAACGTCTTAATAAGGGTTTGGGGATCACTTACAAATCTAATCGAGCTAATAATTCCCGTCAAAGATAGCCACAATGACCAGTTCTTGCTCGGCCAAGATAGGGCAATGCACGGCCCTAAGGAAATTCCACAATTCAACCATTATAACCCTTCCAAATTTCATTCTTTCACGCTACCACTTTGCTAACACATCATATTACATTCCAAGATGCCTTATCGAAGATTTCGAAGTAAGGAGACACAACGACAAACCTCCAATGGCTCAGTTCAACTCTATCTAGTGCAAGGCAGTGTTCGGTCCCTAGGAGAATCACACCAAATAACCATTATAACACCTCTAAACTTCATTCCATCATACAACTATCTTGCCAACACATCAATCTTCATTTCTAAATATTTACCATGAGTTTCAAAGCAAGGCAACACCTCCACGAACCTCCAAATGGCTCGATTCCAAACCAGCAGCGGGGGAATCAAATTTTGCCCTTGCAAGATCAAGCAATTCCAGTTGTTAAAACCTATCTAATCTTCAAAAAATCTCCAACCTCAGCTTGCTAAACTCATGAATTATATGTTAAGAAGGCCTTACTGAAGGTTAGAAGCCAAATGAGCCCTTAAAAATGACGCAAGGTTGCTCTCTCTCAAACCGGGTCCAGCAGAGACCGGTTCTGTTCTCGGCAGCCAAACAAGCAATCACGGTGGTGAATGGCTGAAGGGTGACTAAGAGGTGGTAGAGAAGAGACTATGGAAGGTTGTGGTGGTCAGCATTCGGGCTGGAGGTCGCCGAAGACAGTCATCGTGGCGGACGAACGGCGGGACAACCGGTTGGTCGGATGAGAACTTCTCGGCCAAAGGAGGAAGAAGAAGAAGAAGAAGAAAAAGAGAGTGAGGAAGAGAAGGGGTCTGCCAAAGAATGAAGAGAGAAGAGAGAGAGGTCTTCTTCAATCTATTACTTGGTCAAGGCTTAAATGGTAGTTGGGATATAACCACATTAATGTCTAAGTGGATAGCCTTGCTATAGTAATGACACTTGTCATTTGTCAATTAATATCTTGAATCCAAATTGACTCTTATACCCCAAGATTTGCGACCACTTAGAGGGATTGACAAATGACTAAAATGCCATTGTTCAATTCTTAAGGCAAGAGTACCCTTTTAAGAGCAAAATTGTAATTTCACGCTTACAGTCTAAAATTTCATTTTTCAACATAAATTACCCTTAGTGAGGCGACGTCCAATTCCTTTCAAATGTTGAAATTCTTTATTGTCCGATTTCCAACTTTGAGATTCCATTTCATGGTCGATTTTTCGTTAATCATAATTTCAGTTATCTCAAACTAACAGGCAGCTTTTGCAGACGTTACGCATATCGACTCAGTGACTCTCGTCACACTTAGGACTTCTCAAGTCACAGCGACTTTGGTTGTCATGTAATTGCGATGGCTTATCACTAGCTTTAATGGTCTCGATCGTCAGAATTTGATTTAGGAAAAGTTTGCAAATCATACGTCGATTATGCAGAATCACCCGCGCTCCAATCGTATAATACTAGCAATGGATTCCGTAATCATTCTTAGATCGGCCTTTATTGTCTCTAAATATTCCCTTGGCAATCCTTCTGTTTAAAGCGTCATTTCTTATTCGAGTTCCTAGGTCCACGTACCTAGTCTTACGTTAGTCTTTCCCTTTCGGTTAGTTAACTCGAGATTGATCAAGTCTAAGCAAGATACAGCTGAAATACATTAATAGATATCCTTTCATTCAATAGTCTCGAAATGGTATGAAATTCAAAATGTCACAATCGTGCCCCACAATCTCCAAGTAATCAATCTATTTGACCAAGTCACATAAGTATTTTGCACCGCAATAACTGCAGCCAACTAAAAGTTTGGGTAAACTACTTATTGGAAATTTACACCCATTAAGGGAAAAATTGATTAATTGACATAATTACGATAATTAATTACTTTTATTTGTGTGGGCTAAATTGCTGATTGTATGGCAGCATAATTCTAAGATCGGATCTTAGAATTATGCATGTATATGTGTGTACAATGCATAATCAAAGGATCAGATCCTTGGATTAAGGATGTGCATTTGTGAGCAGAAAATTTTGATCTCTCTCTCAAATTTTGCTCTTGTGGTGACCAAAAACATAGAGAGCACAAAGAAAACATCACCACGAATTGCTAGCACAATTGAGTGGCGACTTCCGCGTGTTCGTTCTTCTGTTCATCGTTGTGATTGGTTATGTGTATGAACTAGAGGCTCGATACTTGTGGGGCTTAGATCGAAGAACTTCTTAACCGTTTTTCATTATTCAAGTACGCTTCAAGATGTAACGGTTAACTTTATTTATTTATTATGATTTTCGATTGAAACGCACGAACTACGCCTCTAGAGATACATATATGGGTATTTATTTATTTCCTCTATGTTTATCTATTTTTTTTATTTTTGCTCATTTACGTGAATCCCAACAGCAATATCAGAGCCAATCTTTTGGCATTTTCGTGCGTTTAATTGATTCTAGTTCGTAATGATTTTTGCGATGCTCTGGCCAATTTGATGTTAGTGAATTGTTCGCTTTTACGTGGTTGGAAAAGTTGATTATTTTATATGATAAATTAATCGACATAGAAAAATTGGGACTAAATCAATTTTGAATCGAAAATCTGTAGTGAGTTTTATTTTACATATAAAATATGCAAAATGATTCATGGCTGCGAATATAAGATCGAGAATGCTACTGTCGTTTAAATTACGCACATGAAATTTGTTTCGCCGGCATAAATTTATTGATACGGCTTGAATTGCTCGATTATGAATTTGATTCAATGCAGAATTTTATACGTGCCTTCTAAAGCTTTAAATTATGAATTTATTTCTCACGTGGAAAGGTGGTGATCATGAAAAAATGACTAATTAATATAATTGATGTATGGATGCATGTATGGTGATTATCGATATTTTTTTGGGGCTGTAATTATTAAAATGGAGACTGCATACTTCTTTTATTTTTCATGTAATTTTTTTTATTTTTAGTGTAATTTAGCATAATTAATTGTTGATGTAAATGCTATGAGAACTACGTGGAGGAGCCATAAAACCGAAGAGCTCTTTGGGCCCCAATTTTTTCGAACAGTTCGAGGAACCAAGAAAAAGCGGAGAGCGGATCTCCAATATTAAAATATTAAAAGTTGTCTCATTGGCTCGAGACTCATTAAACCATAATTCCATTATCACCACATAGGAGAAATATTTATGCGTTTGATATTTATTTATTTATTTTGTTTTTGTGAGTATGTTAAACCGGTTAATGTGCAAAGTAAGACCTTAAATAATGACTCAAAATTTCCTTAAAATAATATTAAGTCGTAAGGGGTTTTGGACTCTTGGTCTTCCGTCTTGATTGACTAGCTATGGATACATAGGGTCAATTGTCATTCATAATAATGGATCAATCCATTAAACATATGATGTTGTAGGGTTGAAGCCGAACGATGTCCAATAACTGTTAGGTGAGGGATCATTTGCGTTTTCAATACTTGCATGAGACGATGGATTAGACTTAACTATGATTATGAAGTCAATAATTGTCAAGTGAGACTTCCATGGTCTAGAGGCCGAAATTATGATTGGGACTCACATATGATGCGTTGAATAAATTGATTCACTCACTAACCTTATAGAACACCAATAACTGTTAGGTGAGGTGTATTATGAGCTGGTGGGACTCCAATCCCCACTAGTAATCTTTACCCAACAAAGATTATCGTTTTCCATTTTAAAGAGTATGGGATCTGAACATAAATTCAGTGGGATGATCTATTTCATTTAAAGGCCAAAATGAAATAGTTATTTTAAAAGACAATGGCTAAACAGATATTTATTACTCTGAAAATGGTAAACACAAACCCGCTCACTTCGATACTTGACAAGAATTGTTTGACTAGACCCAATTTCACCGACTGGGTGAGGAATTTGAGAGTTGTTCTCAATTCAGAAAAACTCGGGCATATGCTTGATGAAAATATGTTAACCTCCTTTCTTGAGAGTGAGACCCAAGAGGAACACATCACTTATTATAAGTGGTATGATGATGACTTAAAAGTTAGGTCATATACGTTTGCTTCAATGAACAATGAATTTCAGAAGAAGTATGAAGCAATGGAAGCTGTTAGACCGATCATATTGCACCTGAAGGAATTCTTTGATGAGAATGGTCGAACCTCTAAGTATGAGATATCTTCCCGAAAATGATCTGGCACATAAAAAAATTGGTAAGGCTGAATCTTGTCATGGACAATGACTTAACTATGGATTTGATCCTCTAATCTTTACCCAATTCTTTCTCTAATTTTATCCAAAACTTCCACGTGCATAAGATGGAGAAAACTCTTACTGAGTTACATGGTATGCTGGTAATTTATGAGAAGTAAATGCACAACACAAGGCCCAATATAGTGGCTACAACTAAGACTTCTACTGTTTTGAAGAAAAAGAAATGGAAGAGGTTTGTGAAAGTTGCTGTGCAACCAAAGTTCAAGATTGAAAAAGGGAAATGTCATTATTGTGGTGTTATAGAGTACTGGAGGAGAAACTGTAAGAAGTACCTCGCAAGCTTAAAGGTCAGGTCCAAGAACCAACCTTGCGAAGGTATAGTGTCTATACTTATTGAAAGTAGATTTGGCACCAATCACCACGATTTAACATGCAATGTTCCAAAAGAGGATTATTGCCTTTTAAGCATGGAATCCGTCTTTCCAAGGAGATGTTTCCCAACACTCCTGAAGAAATAGAGCGCATGACAAAGATACCTTACGTATCTGCTATTGGAAGCATAATATACGATATGTTATGTATGCGACCTGATATTGCGCATGTTGTGAGCATTATTAGAAGATATCAGTCTAATCAGGGGAAGAGCACTGGATAGCAATCAAGAATATCCTTAAGTACTTGCGAAGGACTAAGGATTTATTATTGATATACGGAGAATGAGATTTCAAAGTTGAAGCTTATATTGATTTCAATTTTCAGTTGGATCCGAATAACTATAAGACTACATATGGGTTTGTCTTTATACTCAATGGTGGTGCAATTAGTTGGAAGAGGTCCAAACAAAGCACAACTGCTTATTTCACCACTGAGGCAGAGTATGTAGCCACTTCTGAAGCGGCAAAGGAAGCAGCTTGGATGCAGAAGTTCATTTCTGAACTAGGAGTAGTTCCTTCCATTGAGCAGCCGATTACATTATTTTGGGACAACAATGGGGCGATAACTCAAGCTAAGGAACCAAGGTCTCGCCAAAAATCCAAGCACATTGAGAGACGCTTCCATCTCATCAGAGAAATAGTTAGGAGAGGTGATATCGCCTTGCAGAAAATTGCCTCAGCAAAAAACATGGCAGATCCCTTTACAAAAGCCTTACCTTAGTCTTCATTTGAAAGACACCTTGACAAAATGGGTTTAAGGTACCAGACCGGCTGGTTTTAGTGCAAGTGGGAGATTATTAGAGATGTGCCCTAAAACAATAATGTAATAATTACATATTGGCGATTCAGTTATACTTGTGATTTCTTATTTAATCAATGGCAAAGATTTATTTATTCATTTGTCTAATTACTTATTTATATGAATAAATTCCATAAAATCAGTTGGAACTGAACCTATTATTGATACATTGAGAATATGTGTGACGGGTTTATAGTTAGACCGAATCTTTAAACTATTCCCAATTGATGGATCATTGAATGGATATCAATAATCCTGTTGAGATCAGGGTATTCCTAACTTCACAAATAAGTACTGGATACTTAAGGGAATGACGAGTCACAAGTCATTGAGTATTGCGATGCTTGAGTTAGAACACATGTGTTTGTATTAGGCAAGTTCACTAAACATGACACACACTGAACGATTAGCGACATGGACACTTTTAGCGTGGTCAATGTCTAATCATTCATGTTTTGGTCATGTGTAAACAATCCTTAGACATGAGGCACAATATTGACTTGTATGTTGGATAGCTATGGTTCACGAGGATGCATATTGATGGTTCGTTGATCCGTCTCTATACTTGATGATCATAGTTCATGCATGTACGAAGTCACACGTGTACGTAAAATGGAATCTGTCTCCTTGTCATATGCAAGGTATGATATCATATGTGATTTAATTATGACAATGCATTGAAATCCTCGACCGGGGTTGTAACCGAGAATAAAATATTTATGTCTCGTATAAATGCATGTCGATTGAATTTGTGCATATGATCGAATTGGTGACTTGACAAATATTCCATGATCTTTGTTCGATCGGGATATAGTAAGATAGAGGGATTGAATTACATTGTAGCCAAAGCTGACAGGTTCATTATGTTATTAAAGAATTCACACTGTCTGGATAGCCATGACATATTGCTAGATATCACGCATGACTTGTGGTACCTAGAGGTTAATCATGACAATTAATTCTCTTGAAAGCATTAATGTGTTAGTATATGTCTTACTGCCAGCTCAGTGATAAATCTAGGGATGTCACACACCTAAATCAATATATGTCGACAGTGAACGAAAAGACGATTTTGCAAATATGTTTGCAATAACGACTATCGAATTATTCGGATAGAAATTAGATTAAATGA
Source organism: Rhodomyrtus tomentosa (assembly GCA_028455895.1). NCBI lineage: Eukaryota > Viridiplantae > Streptophyta > Magnoliopsida > Myrtales > Myrtaceae > Rhodomyrtus > Rhodomyrtus tomentosa. Next base: position 19,217,665 of record JAPCWY010000011.1, read on the forward strand.
GATTTAATTTAATTTTTATTTTTTGGGTCATGGGCGCAAGTGCATATGATGCACATGTACAGATTAAATCAACAAAAAATTATTGTGCCGATTTGCACACATATTATTTATTATTTATTTTATTTTGATATATAAATATTTCATATATATATATATATATATTATAAAAAAAATATTATGTGTCGATTTAGCCCTTTGTAGGCGAGTGAGAGATGTTGGAAATTTACGCCCATTAAGGGATAAATTGATTAATTTCCATAATTACGCTAATTAATTGCTTTTTTGGGGCTAAATTACTGATTGTATGGCAACATAACTCTAGGATCAGATCCTAGAATTATGCGTGTATATGTGTGTGCAATGCAAAAATCAAATGATCATATCCTTGGATTAAGTGTGTGTATTTGTAAGTAGAAAATTTTGATATCTCTCTCAAAATTTTTATTCTTGTGGTGACCAAAAACATAGTGAGCGCGAAGAGAAAACATCACCATAAATTGTTAGCACAATTGAGTGGCAACTTCCGCGTGTTCATTCTTCCTTTCGCCGTTGTAATTGGTAGTGTGTCTGAACTAGAACCTCGACACTTGTGAGGCTTGGATCGAAGATCATCTGAATTGTTTTTCATTATTCAAGCACACTTCAAGAGGTAACCTATTAACTCTATTTATTGATTATGATTTTCAATTGAAACGTACGAACTACGCCTTTAGAGATACATGTATGGGCATTTATTTATTTCCGTTGCGTTTATATGTTTTTATTATTATTTTTACCCGTACGATGTTACGTGAATCTCAACACTACTTTCCTAGACCCGGTCAATGGATTGCTTTTCGCAAGTCCACTAGATAGTGCGCATGAAGCTTGATAGTCACGGAGCTTGAATGTTGCAAGCTGCACCGGTGGTCTCCATCGATGAAGATGATCCTTTTTTAAAAAAATTTCTTTTTGGTCACAAAAAGACTTTCACTAGATAACTCCAAAGTTCGAATACAAAAGACTAGATTCCAAACAAAATAAAGCCCGTAAGAGTTCCGAAGGGTTAGACAACCAATTAAAAGGTAAGGATACATTGCGACAGGCCTTTGCAAGCCAATCTGCAATCCGATTGCAATCCCTGCTACAATGGGTCAATTTTAAGTCGTTAAAGCTCATAAGCAAAATTCTGGCCTCATTTATCACTGGTTCCAGATCTCACGCACAACTCTTCTCCTTGAACTGTCTCTATGAGAAGCGAACAGTCTGACACCAAAAGCAACTTGTGTTCAGTCGTGCCCCAAGAAACTCGTTGAGGTGTGACTAAAGTTTAGAAGCCATTCATCAATTCAGCGGAGGCCAACGGGGTGAGACTTGAATCTGTATTGCAGGGTCCGACCAAATCCGATTGGTCCATTGCTAGTTGGAAATATTGCATATTGGTCTGAGAATTTTGAAAACTTTCTTTATTTTCGTTGCAATTCTGTACTTACAGAAAGAGAGAGAAAGAGAGCATATATCCTTATTTTCACTCGGGAATAACTTTCACTACTTGACCAAACACGTTTTCAAGCTGTTTTCATGAAAATGAAAATTCAAAATATTTTTTTATATATAAGATAAAAAAAAATATCAAGAATAAGGACAAATCACTAGCTCCCATGAAGTTTTGACTTCCTGGGATTTCCAAAGCGGAATTTGGATTTTCCAGACTGTTATTGGATTCTGTCTATTGGCCTATTGGTCACATCAAGACCGCCTTCTCAAGTCCGTGGTGGTGATTAATGAGAACAAAAGTGGTGAAGAAACATCTAGTCAACGCTCTGCTCTTCGAAATTCAAGAGAACTCTCAGTTTGTCTATCATGTTGGCAAATTAATAGCTAATTCCTACTGTAATTAAACTCCCAGGAAATGCAGCGTATGCCGTAGAACAGGCACATTGATTAAGAATTCAGCCAAAGAACTGGCACTCATGTTTCGACTTGATATCTGGAGATCTCTACGACCTCCAATTAACCAAAAGCTAAACATGACCAGCTAAACCGACATATTGTCTCTGATTTCCGCCAAGAACATCTAACCCTTCATCTCATTCTAATGAACTATAACATAACCAAAGGACATGATCACCGAAAAACCACCCTCTGAATTCTGCCAAGAAAATCTAACTCTTAATCTACTTCCAATGAGCACAAACACAACCAAAGGAAAAAAGTACTCAGATAAGAAAGGAAAACCAAGACCGCGCTCGCGAGGCACATCTTCATATCCCAGATCGGCATATCGTCGAACACTTGACGTCCCTTTCTCTTCAACGCCGCGCGGATCATCCTCTTTCGTGCTGCTACCGCCACTGCTGCTCGTGGGCAACAAGGGCCTGATGATTTTCCGACAGCGGGCGATCTCGTTTTTGAGTTTCTTCTTGCAAATCCTCTTTCTCTGAGCTCTAGTCAGTTTCTGCTCCCTCATTCGCCTTCATTGTCATCAGGATCAACTAAACTTACCGAGTGAAGGGAACCAATCCCGATTACATATACTGCGGAATTACTTTGAATCAATAAGCCCTATGATCATCTTGAGTAACCGATCGAAGAAGCACATCACAAAATGGATGTATCTCGTTTTCATAGATTAAATGTCCACAATACAGCGATAGAATCCGTCGTTATTCGTTTGACGTTTCGGAGAGAAGATTGGGAGTTCGTAGTCATTCATCTCTTTTTACTGTTCTGAAAAACTGACACTGTTTTTCGAAGAACGTATTACGTTCCTCACATTTTAAATATCAGATAGGGTAAGTGGCTATGATAGCCTACGTAGGCGAACCACGGTACTTCCCGTGTACCCTCATTTTCCAACATCTCCCATCGCTCATGAAAGACTATCCATAACTCTCATTTCCCCACGAAGGGTCAACAACTTCCATTTGTCCACAAAGGGTTAAACATAACTTTCTCTTTTTTCTACAAATTTCATATCAACAAATAATCTATGCGACTAGTATACTACGAGAGCTTGTTGCCATATATTTATTGGGAGTATATAGTAGCTCAAAAAGGGCATGTTAACTCAGAGTAGATTCAGTATGCAGTATCCTAGATCAACTAGTCACATTTATATCATATATATCTTGATCTCTTTGAGCGCTCAAATATAATACATTATATTCACAATCACAATTAAACTCAAATAATCATAATTGGTCGAACTGTGAATACAAAAATTGAATATGACATCCAAAATAAATTGATCTTTCTTTTTTCTTAAACCTCTCAATCTTAGTTCAGCTCGATTTTCTAAAAATGTCACATTAGATCGAATCAATCTCATGACTATAGGCAACACCATAAGATAGCGAACAACAAAAAGAAATCTTGAGAATAAGTAAGAGTTGTGGTGGGACTAAATTGAGGAACTCTTATCCTCAAGAGTCTCACGCGGCTATAGAGTTGAGATCAAAACTTTTGCCAACTCTTCTTGGTCAATTCATGCATACGTAATATGAAGTATGTATTACGGTATTTTCTCCTTTTCCCATAGAATGTATGCCTTTCTTTTTAATACTGTGCAGATGATAGTTCAGACATACTTATGTTTAACTTAAGTTCACAAATCTACTCTCTTTGAAAGAATCCATCAGAACTCACATTTGGCATCAAAGATAGATAAAGTGAAATATGTGGGGATATTTCACTTTCGGACATAATAAATATTATGAACTTATCTTAACACTCTGTTAAGGCGACATTCATACTTTAAACTCGAGGTCTCAATTATCACCTAGATAAATGAGTTTAAAATTGTCTAATCTCTACTTATCACGCAGTAAATAGAGACGATTACCCATGTGAGTGGATTAATCTTTATTTGTCTGACATACCTTCTCAACATAATGCATTAAGCATTAATATGCATAAATGTCATACAAATTTATAGGCATCAATAATGATAACAAACATTATTAGCTGTGAACTTTGGAAAATATAAATATCTAGTACTCCCACTTCCATGCGCTTCTAGAGATTTCAATGTAGGTAATGATCCATTTGTCAACATATTACTCATTAAAACATCTCTAGGAATTGACTTTGTTATAGAATCTGCTATCATTCTATGCGTAGATATGTACTGTATGTTCACATCTTTTTATACAAACATGTCTTTCACAAAATCATAATTCATGTATGTTTATTTGGTCTTGCAATAGATCCTTAGTATGAGCTATTGTTGCTTGACCATCCAATCAACTAATAATTGTCTCTCCAATGTCTTTAGCAACACTTCACTGATCCAAACATCTCTTATTCCAAACATTCTCTTATAATGCTACTGATAATACCACGAGATCAGCTTCCATCTTGGATAATGTTATACAATTTTCTTCTTACTGCTTCATGATATGGCATCATTGCTAAGTAAAAACGCAAATCAAGAGGTTGAATTTCTCTCATCTAAATCTCTTTCTCAGTCAAAATCAGTATAACTTTTAAGGTGCAGATCATTACCCTAATAACTCAGCAAAAAACTTAGCAGTACTTTTTCAAATACATCAGAAAATTTTCTTAACGGCAATCCAATGAGTTTCACCTGAATTGGGTTGGCACACTTATCATTCCAATTACATAACAAATATCATGTCTTGTACACGCATAGCGTACATTAAGCTTCCAATAACACCAACATATGGAACATTTCCCATTTGTTCATTTCCTTTGTGGAGTCTCAGGACACATTTTGCTACTCAGTCCTTCATCTATTGCAATAAAAGTACTTTGGGTTTACAGTCTTGCATACATAATGATTCAAAGACTTTATCTATGTAAGTCTCTTTTGAAAAATATCGCAATCTCCTTGAACAATAAATGAGGTACATCCCCCCACAAAACCACGAAATCTATCGCGATGAGGCAGCAACAGAAGTCATACAGATATTCGTCAAATGAAGCTCAAAAGAATCAATTATATTAATTCATTTGAAAGGGGCAGATGCTGACACAAAAAATGGATTTGGGCCTTATATGGTCGAAGAGTCTGTCGGAAGTTACTAAGCCCATTAGCCTATACACAATTGGCAGCCGAAACGCGAGAAACTCACTCTCAATTAAGAAGGAACGTCAGGCAGATAGAGCTCGGTTAGAAAGAAACGTTGGTGACACAATTACGTCGATACATCAAGTTAGGCATGGCCACGAGCCGGAAACCGCGGGTCCCGATTACAAAATTAGGGGAATCAAAACTGAGCTCTTGAGGGGCTGTTCCAATTTCGATTTTGAATCGATAGTTCCGAGCCGATTTCAAACCCAATTTCGGTTCAAAATCGTAAATGGAACTGTTGATTTCGATTCCGATTTTGAGTACGATTTTTGAATTTGAAAATTAAATTGTAATGAATTTGCAATAAAATTGTAATCAAATTATCAATAATGAATTATGAAATTATGAAATTATGAAATTATGAAATTATGAAATAATGAATTATCAAATATAAATTGTAATCAAATTTGAAGGGAAAAAAGGGGGGAGGAGGAGGGGGGGACTTGAACCTATCTCCCATACGTCAGATGTAAGCTCCGGCTTCGGCTTTGGCTCCGACTCCGGCTCCGGCTCCGACTCCTTTGTCGTTGACATTTTTTGGATTCCTGTAGGAGGATGAAGACTTTATTACGTTTGTACTTACTCCATATTGGAAATAATGTTGATTTCGTTATCTACATCAACATCGATTCCCCAATCTTCACATTTACAAGGATTAAGAGGATAATTGAATTTACCAATCTTGTTCTTGCCTTTGTCACTAGTTCTATTTCTACTTGTCATTTTTTAGAGAACTTAGCAGATCGAGAGAATTTGTATAAAAAAAAATGAGAGATGAGAATTAGCATTAATAATGGTTAGAAATTAGTAAAGACAAAAAAAGAGAGATGATCATTGGCAAGCAACGGTTATCACATTTAAGTTTTGAGGAACCATTTTAATTTTTTTAAATTATTTTTATCTCAAATTTTCGATTTTGGGCCTGGTTCAAGTTTTGAGGAACCGTAATTGGGCCTGTATGCCACGAACCAGTTTCGATTTGGAACTGCGGGACCGATCAACAAGCTAGTTTCGAAATTGATCATGGCTTATTTTCAACCCAACCGAACCCAACCCGTGTCCATGCCTACGTGACACCGATAGTTATGCCGAGCAATTAGATATCTATTTAAACCGTCTTTAAAATGAGGAGAGCAGCTACCGAAGCAGATCCGAAAGTTTAGCGATAATATGCACATGAACATATCGCTGAAGACGGTTTTATTTTGTTCGCCTATAAATAGTGGGAGAGAGCTCTTTGTAATGACACTCAATCAATCAATCAAACAACTTATTTTTGCTCTACAATTTATCTTATCAAGCATTTACTTTTCCCGCACTTTACTTATCACACTATTTATCGCTTTTTTGTCATTTACTTACTTCATGTTCGAACTCACTATAAGGACCCATTTAAAACAATAAATTCAAAAGTTCTGCGCTTGTATCTTTCGCCGTGAACGTTTCTAGTGAAACACATGCATATCAAAATAGCATGTTGGAATTCTGAACTCACGTGTTGCTAGCATATTTAGAGCGCCGACCATGTGTATGTTCATGTCGGAGTGTCGAATATAACACGATACAACATAAAGGTACCTAAATAGCATTGGTGTTATTTAAGACCGACGTGTACGCTAATAATTGTCGAATAAGTTAAATATGAATCCTAATTATTGGACATCACATACCCTAAAGTAAGTGCAACCGGCCCAACTCCATGGAGAACGCGACTCAATTTCCCACCTCTTCATCATGCCAAGCTTTTTTTTTTTTTTGGGTCAAATTCATCATGCCAAGTTGACGGAGCCTTGATAACGACGATTTTATTTGGGCCATTGAAAGTGATATGCTGGATGGATAGTGGAGCATTGACGTTTGACTCTTAATTTTCTACGTTTTTTAGGGTTTGAGAAACTTTTACAACTTGTTCATTTTATTCTATTTTTTTTAGGACTTTTGATGGCATAGGATGCCACTTGGGACGCTGCATAAGATGCCAACGCAACACTTAACGGTAGGCTAACAGTCACGTCAGCTTTCCCATTCTATACGAAAGGACCGGCAGGGGAAAAAATAAATTAGATGGATCACGGGCTCAATTTGAGAGAAAAATCTCTAGATATGTCATTAGATAATTTCTTAAATCTAAAATCTAACAGTTTCTGGATCCCTACCGTTTATTGCTTTGATAATTATACATGTTAAGAACGGTGATATTAGGATTTCAAGATTTTATTCTCTAGGGTTATAACTAACTAAAAATAGAAAGGTAATATTCTCCTTGTGAAAATAGTTTAACTCCATGACAACACTTTTAAAGTATAATATGGATTTCAGATTTATTCTCTAGGGTTATAACTCAAAATATAAACCTAATATTCTTCTTGTAAAAATAATTTAACTGCATGACAACACTTTTAGAGTAGAATTTTTGCTCCAAAAGTACTTATGAAATAGAAATCTGTTTGATAACGCAGCTTTTGAATCATAAATTCATTTAGTTGCACAATTTTACTTTTTTTTTAACTTATGGAGCATTTTTTTTTTATTCAGGAGTAATTTTGGAGACATTTGAAAAATTAAAAAAAAATTACTTCTTTTTCGAAGCAAAAAAATCAATTATTGCTAAAAAATATAAATAAAAAAATTAATTTCTGATTAAAATTTGATTTTTAGAATATAAGTATTGTCATGATTATCCTTATCTTTTTAAATTAATGACCGAAAATTCGAAAAAAAAAAAAAAAGATATCTTATTTGTTGCATTTCGAGCATGCTTCATGTATGTCAGCAGAACAGCATGACACGGAAGCATGCAATCAGTCATCAGCCACGTCGAGAATAATTATTCAGATATTTCGTTTCGCTAGCTGGGCCCCATCAAATGGCAAGGCCGCACACCACGCAATCTCTTCTTCTTATTTAATTATTATCTTTTTTTTTTATCTGGGTTTTTTTATTTTATTTTTCCAATTTTTTGGATTTGGGTTCTAGACGGCCATAAGAAACCGCCGAATCCGCTTGAACATTTCAACAGCTTGCGATATTGGTTGAACTTGGAACCGTCCTTTGAATTTGAATTGACTTTACCAGGCGCCAATCACTGGACTGATACGCATCAAACATTAAACCAAACTTTTCCTATATAGAAAATTCCAATGACCAATAATTATTTCGGGCCAAAATTCCGGAATGAATTTGACTTAATAATTGTATTTTTCTTGATTATGCGAGGTAAATTCTAACATTGTAACTTATAATTTCTTAAAAGATGACCGGAACCCGATCCAAATCTCGTAATCATTCTAATGTCTTAAGTAAATATACTATTACTTTAGCACTACAAGCATTGGTCCTACGTCCCGTCTAATCTTAACCTACGCTAAAAGCAAATAATTTGTAGTGGCTACTGTCCAGAGAAAAAAAAAATTGTATAGAACGGAACCTGAAGGAAAAGAAAAAAACCACTAAACCGGGTTAAGAAACCTGGTTCGAATGGCCTCTTCTCCTAACCTAACAGACCCTTCAAAAACTGGTGACAGTCCGGTTCAACTTCGACCCGCCTCCTTCAACTCCATTCCCGGCCATCTCCTTCCTCTTCCTCATGTCCAACACTTTGCGGTGGCTGTTCGAGTGAGCTTCGACCGAGAACGTCGGGCTACAAGCCGGTCTATACTCGGGCAAGAGCCGGCCCGACTTGTACCGGACCCCGCACGCGTTGCAGAGCGTCTTCGGGCCCAACGGGCCAGCTCGCCACTGTGGGGTCTTCTGCACCTGGCAATGGCTGCAACGCCTCTGGAACTGAACTGGGCCAGCCTGAACTGGCGATCCCCTCGTTTTCTTCATCCTCTTCTTCTCCGGTTCGCTTTGGCCGCGCACAAATTGCATGCGGCTGAGCACGCTCGTGAAAGAAAGGCACGAGTTCGACGAGTTCTCTGAAGAGCACGAAGATGTGGAAGATGACTCGGACGATGACGGTGGGCCGTCCTTCTTCACCGCCCGGGTCCGTTTGGTCCGGATCTTGACCGGAACCGGTGAAGGAAAACAGGGCGGTCTTATGAAAACCGGTCTAGGTTCCAGTTCAGGCCGGTTTTTGGCACTGCTTTCTTGTTTCCATTTTCCGGTGAGGTGACAAGTCGAGAATTCCGGCAGGGACTCATCGTCCACAAATTGAGACAACCATTCAAGCTCTGCTATATCAACATCCTGCACGACAGCATATAATATTTGGGTTATTTTTAGCTAAAAAGAAAATCTAGAAAAATTATTATTTAGATATCAACGAAAAAAGGGCAAAAAAAAAAACATGTAGGAAACCGCGGAAAATCATTTCACGAGATTCTTACATGACGGAAATTCACAAGCGCGGGAAATTCAATTTACAAAATTAACAGAGAACATCTACAAGGAAAAACTACACGAAAAAGAAATCCTAAGATAATTACAAAAAACAAAATATTTTCAAAAAATAAGGATGCAAAGAGAAATCTGTTACCGGAACAGTTAATTCACTGGCCGAAATAGGCTCGCCGGAGGCCGCAGAAGAGGAGCTGAGATTGGAGCAGCCGTCGTGACCTTCTTGCGAAGAAACACAGAGAGACTCCTTCGCTTCCTGCCCTTCGTCGTCGTCATCTTCCTCCTCCTCCTCTTCTTCTTCTTCTTCTTCAACATCTCCGTCATCGTTAGAGAAGTCGAACAAGTCGTCGACCACGAAATCGTCGTTGCAGGCGACCAAGGACACTCCGTCGAGACCCAGCAAGCAGTCCTCAACCGCCACGACGTGTTGGCCCTCCGCCTTGCTGCGGAAGCCGGACTTGAGCGCCCTTTCCACCATGGACGACGACTCCATTTTTCTCTTTCTTTCCGTATAAATTTTCCCCCGACCAAATCAAATCTTCACAAATCGAAAGCGGTTCCACGGAACCCGCAAGCTAATTCGCTCCCGGAACGAGATTTATTTGTTTTGCTCTGTACCTGAGCGAACCAAGAAGAGGAAAGCGGGCGTTGAAGAATGAGGGAGATTGCCGTGGATAGGAATGAGAGGAGTTGGTCAGAGAGAGCGCACTGGAATTGGGGCGAAACAGGTGGTGGGAATAGATGGTTTTTATCTTTATCCTTTATCCTTTTTTTTTTTTAAACTTTTTGGGTGTTTCTACGTGGGAAGTGCCCTTTTTTTTTTTATGGACTGTTGAATTTCTGATATAAAATCATTTGTTTATTTTACAGTGGTGGGAAGAAAACTTACGAAGACGCGTACTTCGGGGGAAAATTCAAGAACGTCGGGTTGAACTTTGGCGGTTTCATGGGAGGACGGTTGACTGTTGAAACGAAAGTTCCCAAATGGTGGCGGAGAGAGTGGGAAGGTTGGTTCCGTGACTGGAACTGTTCGGACCATCCAATCACGGTCGAACCACTTCGTTTTTGTTAGGCCACTTGTTTCTTGGTCCGTTGCCACAGGTCCAAACCGAAAGATCCAGGAAAATGGGGTTGGATCCAGCCGGCGTCATCACCCGACCCAAAAAAGAAAAGAAAATAGTTATCATTCGATAACGCCGGGCTTCGTTTATTACACGAAAAATGCGATATCTTTAAAAAAAATATTTTTCGAGAAGTCGTTTTTGAGAAGATTGGTACTATTTTTTCGGTGTTTCGTTAAGACCTGAAAATAAACTGAAAAATATTTTCTATCTTTTAATAGGGTTAATTTGATTTTGAGGTAGTCATTTCGTCGAAAATTACTTACGTGGACGTCGACTGTTTAATGTGATATGGTCGGCTCTAACATGGATAATTCAAAAATAAAATTAAAGATTTTTAAAAAAAAATTGATAATTTTATTTTACTTTTTATTTAATTTGTTTCTTTTTTTATTTTTTTAATTTTCCCCAACTAGCCCTTTTTTGAACGCCAGATGAAGCATAAGTCATCACATCTTCTCAAGACCTCACTTGTCTTGAGACGCAAGATAAAGATTTGCTTTAATTATGATGAATTGAGCGAACCATATTTAAGTCTCGTGATGTTTTTGGATCATGCTTCTTAGTTTTTGCTCATGAAGCATTTCTTTACTTTCATTGATTCAAATGACACATCGAGAATCTTTTCAATGTGTTGACACCCAGAAAAAACTAACACAATGTTGATGCAGAGCCCGCAATTAGTCATGTTGAATGTCAACAAGAGGAGAAAATCTATCAATACAATCGGTAACGTCGATATACGTGAAAAAGGTCTAGCGATTGGGTTATCAACATCACATTAAAAGTAAGGAAGTTCGCCGATGGTTGTTATGTCGACTGCAAAACATTGTTATTGATGTACAATGAGGAGTTAACGACAATTAGTTGTAAGTGAATTTGACTTATTACCAATGGCGATATTGACAGCTAAACAGACATCGATTACGAAGACATTAATAGTGCATCATGGAAACTGCAGGCGATCATCATGGAACCTGAGGGAAGCACATAATAAATGGCGGGATCTTTTACCAAGCATCATCAAGAGGCCAAAAATCAAGGGCATCGCGGTCAATTTGAAGTTTGAATTATAACCGTTTAGATAGAAAATACTCTCTCTCTCTCTCCCCCCTTAGGGTTGCTCTCTGTAGAGCCGCTACCCAGCCTTCTGAACCAGACGTCCCAGGTGAGAAAAAGGGGACGCTCTCTCCCCCTTCCTCCCTCCCCCTCCTCCCCTCGTCTTCAGTTCTCTCTTTGTTTCTTTACTTATGTGTCTTTTTCTTTTCCCTCTATAATTTGGTTTCTTCGACGATTTCGTGGACGAAGCGATTGACGTTCTCTACGGAAGTGCTATGAATGTCGAAGTGTGAGTGCCTTGGGAGAATTTACTCCATCCAAATCTGCTCGCTCGCTCGCTCGCTCTAACACCAGGTGCTTGCTCAACATAGTCGAACGGCCACAAGTCTTCGAAGTACCTTTGATTCTCTCTTCAGCAATCAATTTATCTGATAGTGATTTTATGATCAACTGCTATTGATTTTGTATCCATTCTCTCTCAATCTAAAGGTATATTTAGATTTGGGTGCTCTTCTACCCCGATTTAGAGATATATCTGGGATTTGCAAGATGTTTTATGTATCCCTTCAATATATTGATGTTGTTGTGTTTTTTATACAATTATGGTATTGAGAATGCCGAATCTTGAGGCGGCGCTGTCTTTTGGCAAAACCGTAGTTATTGAAAAATAATTTCTCGATGTGGCTTATCACTGATAATGTGGGATTCAATGATCAGGCATCACATGAGCTTTGATACTATTACATATCTTTCAAATTTGTTTTACTTGCTTTGTAGGATTTGTATCTTTGTTTTGAAGTTATGTATTCTCTTTTTCATAGGAAATGAAGATGTTGGTTTCTGACAAAAAAAAAAATCTGGCTATATAAGCTAGGGCAATTTTGTTTGACCACTTGTTTTTTGATTCGTTGCGACAGCTCCAAACAGAACAAACTAGGAAAATCGGGTTGGATCAAGCCCGGCCTCATCAGCCGACCAATTGGAAAAATCGAAATCCCAGCGGGAAATAGTTGTCTAAGGGTTCAATTTTTTTTTTTTTGGTCAAAATCTAAGGCTTCATTTGTTGTCCGAAATATGTGAGTTTTTTGAAAAATATTTTCTGAGAAGTTATTTTCTAGAAAAATGATATTTTTTTCTAATAAGCCATTTTCTAATAAAATAATATTTTTTTTGTGTGTGTATTTGGTTGAGACCTGAAAATGAACTGAAAAATATTTATTGTTTTTTGGTAAGAAAAATCTAATTTGAATTTTTGTATTGTCGTTTGGTCGAAAATTATTGACGTGAATGCTGGTTGTCTTAAGGTGACGCTAATATAAATAATTTTATAAATTTTGAAATGAAATTCAAAATTTTTAGTTTGCTACTTAAGGCTTGTTTTAATGTCTCTTCAAGCTGACCTGAAAATTTGATGTCTAGAGAGCAAGCGCAAGGGCAGTTATTAGAGCTTAGTAGCTTCAGCATTCTAATCTTAAGCCAACTTGTCAATCCTAAAATGAAAATGTAGTAATTTTTATTTTACTTTTCTATTTTACTTTGATATTCTCTTTCTCTTTCCTTCCTCCACCGCTACGACCGTCCAGCAATGGCCACAAGAGAGCTCCAGCCTCACCTACCTCGAGCAAGCCTAAGGCTCCATTCGTTTTACGAAAAATGAATGGTTTGAAAAATATTTTTTGAAAAATATGAATGAAAATTATTTATATATAAATTTTTATAGACAATTAAAATATTTTTAATTGAATAATTGTTTTAAATGATACACGCGACAAATGCTAGGATAATATTTGTCAAATTATTAACTTTTCGCGAAATCAATCGAGCGTAAAAATGGTTAAAGGTGCCGTTTATCTTTCTTCTAGGACATTCCTAAATTAGACTAATAAAAGTGCAACGCATACGTCCCAAATAACTTCCCATTTCATCCACGTCCTTACGCGGCTACTCATTTTCTTCCCCCCGCATGTTTTCCCAATTGCGTGCACAAGAGCGTCGCGCGGCCGAGTACTAGTACGGGATTTCATTTTGAACAACGCCAATAACTACAAATGGGTACTTAAAAATTCACACATGCATCATTTTACTTCGAGTAGCCTTCAGGTAATATTTTGAAGAAAATTGATTATGTAACAATTTTTAGGTAACTCTAAAATTAAAAGTTTTTTTAGTCACAAAAAAATAATTAAAAATATTGTGGGGTTTACTCGTTTATGAATTTATGATTCGCAATAATATGTTGTTCTCATGGCCACCTAAAAACTGTTATGCTGCGAAACCCTTTTATTTTGAGCCAGTATTTGCACACCCTTTGTCTAATCCTATGAAAGGTAGGTTACCCTCACCAAAACAAAAGGGTTCGCAACGAGTTCCTTGAGGCTTGACATCAAGTAGTTGCATCGGATAAAAAACCGAACATTAGACTGCACCATTTCTCGAACGCCATAGGATAGTGGACATTAAGACGCAAGATCAAGTATAAATCATCACCTCTTCTCAAGAGCTCACTCGTCTTGAGACGCAAGATAAAGATTTTGTCAACCCTAATGGATTGAGCGAATCATATTTAAGTACCTCATAGAATATAAATCAGAATATGTGCATCAATTTTTGATCCCTCTCTCTAACACTGTACAAAAAATATGGTCGTTGTCTCATCATTTGTGTTTAATGTTTGATAGGGCGGACAGATCTAGATTTTGCACCTTGGTTGCAGTCATAATGGCCAACAACTCCGCTTCTTGTACTGCTATGCCTAGTCTACATCCTTCTCTCGAACATGTAGTGGACTAACTTCAGGCAAGGCTTGACATGAACAATTACTTGCCTGGGTCTCGTCTTTTGCTATGTGGTGCTAGGAATATTCGATTAACAAAATCGTGCCGAACAAGACCCATCTCCCAACTTCCCAATATCATTAATTCTCAAATGAGTGATACAAGCGATCAATGTTAGAATAATGTTTACCAAATCATTTATTTTTCGCGAAATAAAGCCCCCTAAACCATAATTTCTTTGTGATGTATTGACATCACCGATATCTTCCATTAGTGGCTTCCTCTACTATGTTATGACTACTGATGATTTTCCTCGGTTCACTTGAATGTATTCAATTTGTCACAAGCATGAAGCATCTCTTAACTTTCATTGCTTCAAATCGCACGTAGAGAATCTTCTCAATGTGCCGACACCTAAAAATGACTAAGTCCTGATAATTGACATGATACTGATGCACTGCCCGCAGTTAGTCATATTGAATATCGACAAGAGGAGAGGAGAAAATCTGTTGACAACGGAAAAAATGTCGACAGCCGGTGACATCGACATGGTTGGATTATCGGCGGGACATTAAAGGTGAAGAAGTTTGCCAATGGCTGTGAATGTCGACGACTGGACACTGTTACCGATGTATGATGACCAGAGGTCGACCCTTACTTCTAAGTGAATTTAACTTAGTACTAACAGCGAGATTGGAAGCTGAACAGATGACGATTAAGAAAATAATAATACCGCACCATGGAAACTGCCAAGTGATCGTGAGGAGCAAATCATGGATCTTCAGGGGAACCTATCAAAAGTTGCGGGGTTCATTTACGAAGCATTATCAGAAGGCCAAAAATCATTGGCGTCGCGGTTAATTTGAAGTTTGAATTATAACCGTTTAGAGACATCAAGCTATATAATCCAAGTTGAATCACTGCAGAGAGTATTCTCTACCGTGAACACAAGTCTAGGCCAAATACCCAAAAAGCTTCCCAACTTTAGTATTTGTCCCAATTATATCCAAAAAAAAAAAAATTCAATTGCAAAAAAAACTCTCAAGTTTTACTTTTACTCCAATTTTACCGGCCTAATACTAAAAAAAAAAATCAAGTCTATGTCTCAATTATGTCCAAAATATTTTTTGTTTTATAAAAAACCCTCAAATTTACGTTTGTTCCAATTCTCCAACCGTTAGCTTTCCATCCATAATCACTTTAGCTAGTCATATGTATCATTTCCATGTCGTTAATGAATTTTTTTTTTCATAATGTTGTTAATGGATTAACATTAGCAAAGTTGACATGAAAAAACCCAATCTCTTTTGTTATTTGCTTCCCCTACACATTGCAGGAAGATATAAAGCCACTCAAGACGATGCGTTTCGGATTTTTCATTGTACTTAACAGCCCAAAAATTGACTAGACGTGGAGGTTTTATTATTTAGACGAACGATCTGAAATCCCATTGTCCTCGAAACCTGCTGTTTCGAAATTTCGAAGGTTCATTATAAGTACGGCAAGAAAATTCGAGTTACTAAGAATTAACTAATAATGGTTATGGACGGAAGGCCGACGATAGTAGAATTGAGATAAAAATAAATTTGAAAAATTTTTAATTAGACAAAAAAAAACATTGGATGTAATTAGGATATATGCCAAAGTTTGGATTTTTTTTTTGGTATTAGGCCGACATTTATAGGAAATGAAAATAAAAATGGGGGTTTTATATGAGAAAAAAATGGATATAATTAGGACAGAGGCTAAAGTGGGGGGTTTTTTTACGTATTAGGCTCACAAGTCTATACTTTTTTAATCTATCAATTTATTGACTTCCAGTTTTGTACTTAACTTCTCCGTAAATTCAATTAGCATAGTGTAGCGAGAATAATTATTGAGATTATATATTCCTGTCTGAATCGACACTAAACCTGAATCCAGTAAAAAATTAAAAAAAGCCAACCTTTGGCGAATATATTTCGTAATTGAGACCATTTATGATGAAACACAAGGACAACATTCTCAATCCTTTTCTATTCAACCAGATCAAAAGCAAGTTCTATGCGCGTGATTGAGTATTTCAAAAGGAAATATTTGAGATTGAGGCTTTAAATGAATATTGATTGAAGTGTTTTAAGAGGATACCCTTCAATTAAATTTGTTCCCTCCAGAGCGATAGAGATTACCTTTTTGCCCTTGGATTTTTTTTTTTTTTGGATGGCTTCTTGGATGCTATTAAGAAGATAACAAGTGATATATCTAGCATTGATATTTTAGACTTTTAGAAAGCTGACACCAAAATTCGAAGATATACTTTTGTGTATCAAAGCATCCGAACTTTGTTCTTGTCTCAAATATAAAAGGTCAAGGATCTCTAAAAGCTATTAGAGATAACATCTTTAAACATTGTTCTTATTTGAACATTTCTTAATCCAAAAGTAAAAACTAAAAGTCAATCGGGAGTTGGAATGAGTGGGGAGAGAGAGAGCAATTGGTGTTATTCACCCAACTTAATTAATTGCTAGGGGCGTTCGTTCTTTCAACCTGAGAATTGGAACACTGATTTCTGCCGATACCAATCTGTTTCTCTAATCCAAATTCTTGGAACTAGCTTTGACTAGTCTGATTCCCAGTTCAGGACCGTGAACCCTCAATTTTGCCTCAAAACCAGCCTCGTTACATAGTAAAAGTTGACCGAATCGAGAACCAACCGGGACTAGCCCTCGGTTTCTCTCTTTTAACTCTTTCTATTCACCAATGCAAAGGATATGCTTCATGCTCATTCCGGCAAGTTCCACGCCTTACTTTTTTATAGCTATCTTGCCTAAAATAATAAGACATTATGTGATAATAAAATATCAGTAGGGAAGAGAAAAAAACCATTGTCTTGGATTATTTGATTAATATATTCTTATGTTTGGTTCTCATGGAATAGTGCTTATCCTTCATCAGACATTTCCAATGTGTTCTTTTAGGTTGGTTTAGATTCACCGTCTTTGCAAACAAAGTGAATTTTGTTTATCTTCTATCAATCCTTGCGTGAAAGACTGCATGGAGAGGAGAATTGATCATGTTAATATTTGGGCATCTTTGGGTGTAAAGTACGTGACGTATCACTTTGATTTGCCATACCCTTTCAATGAAATCAAAAGACAAAAAAAAATGGCCGGTTCCCTAGTTGATCCTAAAACCGGCATGGGCAGTAGACTCGATTTCAAGACCAATTATAAAAATTGAGAACTACTCACCCTAAAATCGATCACCCTTATTAATTACCAATAAGAATGGACTTAATCACCATGTGGCTTATTTGTTTTGCTTATGTAGAAGCAAAATGCATTTTCTGTCTCCTTGCCAAAATAAAGGACCTCATTTAAATTTCAGAATATTATGAAAATATTATATGGGAGTTTACTTATTGACATTTATATTATGCGAAATTGGGAAAATTTGTCCAAAAGTCCTAAATCTATTGCATTTTTTTTTTCAATTCAGTCCTAAATCTTTTGCATTTGTGCCAATGTATCCTAAACTTTTTTTATGTAATAATATAGTCATAAACCTTTTGCATTTTAACAATTTAGTCCATTCGACGAATTGACTGGCTAGTGCTAGCGAGGCATTTTTTATAATTTTTTTTATAAATTTTTCTCTTTTTTTTAAAAAAAATTATCCATCATCTTCTTCCTCCAGCCACCTCCAACTTGTCATCGATGGCTAGAGGATAGGGTCGACGGGCCACTGGTGTTGACGTCGCCGCTCAGCCTCGCCAGATTTGGGCGAGGTCGAGCTCCTCCAGCCATGGTGGCGCCATTGTGGGACTCGCCCAGTGACAGCAACTATGACACTATGTTTGGTTTAGTCTGGCACTGCTGGGCTTGGGTTAGAGGTATCAAATGGGTGTATCGGGTTGGGTTTGGAACGAATAGAATATGGTCTAACCTATATTGACCCATCTAACCCGTTTTGATCCATTTTTATCTAGTATAATTCTAATGACCCATACGCGACCCGACTCACGTTACTAAAATACTTAATTAAAAATTTTATAATACTAAAACATTGTGGATAATTTTTATAGTTAAAAAAATTAATATATATATTTTTAAAATTCCGAACAAAAAAATTAAAATATATATCTTTTTTTTTCAATGAAACCATGAGTTTGCGGATGTTGACAACGGCTACCTCAACCCTGACGGCAGCGCCCAACTGGTTCAAGCTCAAGAAGGATAGGATTTTGGATTGCCATGGCAGCTACCCAATGGAATCAAAGGTAGGCAAACTGCAGGCCTTAGGCCTCAATCGTCGCCTTCAGCGCTACCATCCACCTCCTTGCGCTCTTGGCCATCTTCCATGGACCCCAATCGATGGTTCATGGGAGATTTTGGTGAGAGTGAAATAGACCGTAGAGAGAAGAAGAGTCAAACGAGTAACGAGAGGCCGAAGGAGATGTAGGCCACGGAGCAGAGCGAGAGGCGGGGGATACAGGCTGTGACGATGGAGATGGTGGTCGAAGCGAAGATTTTGATGAGATGAACACCTTACGTTGCTAAATGTGTCGGGGAGGCGTTTGTCCACTAGAAGAGTGGGTTGACAACTTGGCATGGATCACGTATGGGTTAAAAATGGGTCTCCAAAAGACCCAAATACAACCCGTTTTGTTTGGATTTTTCTTTTTTATATTCATTCATGACCCATTCTTAATTTTAAATAGAGGTGGCAAATGGGTAGGTTGGGTCGAATATGATTCGACCCATATGACCCATATTTAATAATCGGGTCGAATATGATTCGACCCATATGACCCATATTTAATGACCCAAGCTCGACTCGACCCGACCTATTTTTTTACCCAAATTATGAAAATACAATAATATTTTAAGAAAATAATATTATTAAAATACTTCCCAGTCCCTACCCCGGCCTTGACCCCTGTCTCTTCCCTGGTCCTCGGTTTCCTACCCTCGGCCCTGGCACCGGCCCCGACCTCAGTCCCGATCTTAACCCCTGCTCTGATCTCGGCCCCGAACCATGGCACGGCCCAATTCCTTGGTCCCGGCCCCTGCCTCGATTCTCGACCCCAGCCCTTGCCTCAGTTGCTGTCCTGATCCCAAGACCCAGCCCCGGCCCCAATCCCAACCCCCGCTCCGGTCCCGAGACCTAACCCTGATCGCCGTCCCGGTCCCGCGACCAGGCCCTAGTCCCGTCCCTGGTCCCTACCTAGGTCCCAATCTCGATCCCAGGACTCGACCTCGGCGCCTACCTTGGTGCCCGGGACCCGGCTCCGGCCCCTGCCCCGGTGTCCGAGACACAGCCCCGGTGCCCAGGACCTGGCCTCGACCAGGCCCCTGCCCTGGTCCCGGCCCCGACCCCAGTCCCGATTCCAGCCTAGTCCTGAAATTGGCCCTCAGCCTTGGTTGCCGATCCCCAGCTCCCGGCACCGGTCCCAACCCTAATCGTCGGTCCCCGGCCTCCAGCCCACCCAGGTCGTCGATCCCTAGCCCCGGCCTCGTCTCCAGCCTCATTCCCAGTCATGTCCCTAGCCCCTACCCCAGTCCCTGTCCTGGGACCCATTCCCGGCATTGACACCTACACCGGTCTCGACCTTGGTCGCCGATCCTCGGCCCCCGTCCCAGCACTCGACCCCCGTCCCAGCACTCGGCCCGAGCCCCGACATTGGTCCAGTCCCCGGCCTCGATCGCCAACCTCGAGCCAGGGCCCCGATCCCGATTCAGCCTCGATCGCCGATCGCGTCTCCGGTCCCGGGATCACTTGTAACTTCTTGAGGGATGCTATATTTATGGGTCGAAAATGTGTCCAATATGAGTCGAAAATGAATTTATGTGTGACCCACTATGGACTTTTTTTTAGTGAACTCTTTAAAAGTTAATGATTCATAATTGACAAATTTTATATAAATATAGGTCAAATATAGATTTGTGACCCATATTGCCAGCTCTAATTTTAAGGTGACCCATATTTAACGCACTTTCATAAATGCGAGTTAAAATATTGGTATCTAACTCATTTTGAGGCCTAGATTCGCCAGCCAAAGCCTCGCCATTACAGGTGTATTCGGTATCAGGAGTATTCGGCCTAAGATCATCTCGATCTTCGTCGGCGATGGCGGCAATTGGCTCCAGCACCTGCTTATTAGCATCGATAGCTTTTAAAAGATGGAACCATTTCACGGACTCTGCAATATGAAGTTTCCGCAGCCCCCACTTAAATCTGCAATTCCTCCAGAACCCATGTAAACTCAAAATGAAATAGCCAATCGCTGCTACAAGCACAAAAAGGGTCGCTGTCACCGACGAAAGCAAAACTCCTCAGCGGACTCGCACAGCAGCGCTGACGCCGGACTCGGCGCCAGCACCAATGGCCTGCCGCCTTGTTCTCCAGCCACCGGCAATGGGATGGAGATGGCTGGAGGAAGAAAATGATGGAGAATCAGAAAAAGAAAAGAGAAAAAAAATTGAAAGATATTAAAATCTTATAAATAAAAATGCCATGTCAATGTCGGCCTGCATCTAATTAGCGTCGGCTGGTCAAAGTTCGCTAGGTGGACTAAATTGATAAAAATTCAAAAAGTTTAGGACTGAATCAGCACAAAAAAAGTTTATGACTAAATTGACTTAAATGCAAAAGGTTTATGACTAAATTGACAAAATTGAAAAGTTTATGACTAAATTGACAAAATTGCAATAGGTCAAAGGTTTTTTTTTTTGACAATTTTCCTTGCCAAATTGCAAATGTTTTGAATAAATAATCTTGAAGTGCATGAGTTGCAAGGATATGATCAAGTGACAAGTAATCCGGGCAATTGTAGAGATAAAGAGGCATAAAGAAAAGAGTCATTAGTTTTTCCAACGGAATTCGAACACCAATGTTGATGGCAATAAGTGTCATTACTTCAAAGTAATGTCTTTTTAACAATTGGGTTCGAGGTATGCTTTGAACATACTTATTATGAAAATATTCTTGATTGTCAATGCAATAATTAAGTAATTATGTGTCACACAAGGAACAAGTGACAAAAGCATTTTAATAGTAGGATTAATATCGCGAAAAACTCCAAACTAGTACATGTGACAAATTTATCTTAAATTATTTTTTACTACAAAAAATTCTAAATTGATACATCCTTGATAAATTTATCCCAAACTGGTATTCTTTTGATAAATTTATCATATATTAATTTTTTTATTAAATTTTATCATTAAATTGCTGAATTGGATGACACGTCAATTGTTGGGTATGCATGTTTAGATTTTTTTTTGTCACAAATGTATAAATTTAGGATTTTGCATAATATTAGTTCAATTTAAGTACATATGTATTGGTTTTGGATCTTTGGTATTCAAAAAAATTAATTTGGGTTAAATTTATTACAAAATACTAGTTTGAAATTTTTGGTGATTGAAAATATAATTTAAGGTATATTTATTATAGGTGTGTTAGTTTGAAATTTTTTGTGGTAAAAAAATATGAAATAAATGTATTATATGTGTTTTAATTTGAGGTTTTTCGTGATATTAATTATTAATATTAAGTGTAGAATTTTTTTGGTCAAAAAATACTAAGTATAGATTAGCGGGTGATGCTTTGATAACTTCCCGATGCTGCGCGGGGCCTTGTCAAAAGACAAGTGACAGCTATTTAAAAATTAAAAAAGAAAAATGAAAAAAAGACAAGTGACAGACAGCCAAGTGGGGCTTGATCGATTCCTAAAAGGAAACCGGCGACGAAGTAGCCACGAAACTGCCGCCCTTTTTCTATATTTGTGCGCCTTTTGTTTGTGTTCTCTTTCCAAAAATGCCCTCCCACTTTCAACTTATTTACGGCTTCGTACTTTTCTAGATTGCTTGGCGCCGCGCGCTGATGGCGCCGCCTTTTCAGTTTCCCAACTTTTTACCCCGCTCTTCTCAAAAGCAGCACTCGAAGAACGTCGCGCCAACTCAGCGCGTGGGAATCGGACGACCCTCAAATTCGACGAGGCTTTTTGATCAGAGGGGTCATGCGCTGTCGTGTTGTACACGGACAAGAGAGAGAGAGCGAGCGATGGTTACTTTTGCTATTTAAAAGCAATTTTGGGAACTTTAAGGACGGGGTCGCTCCCACGTCGTTACGCATTTCGGAAATTCCGAGAAAGCGTGAGAGATTGGGAGAAGGAACCGCTCTATACACACTACTCTTGCGCGTGGCTCGTAGCGTGCGTATCGTAAGTTTCAGAAACACCGAAGTATGTTTCTATTTCAAATGTGTTTTTCGAATATTTTTTAAATAGAAATATATATAGTTAAAAAATATTTCAAAATTATTTCGCGAAAGAACAATTTTGAAAAAATAACAAAAATTTTTTAGAACACTTTTTTAGAATAATTTTGGAATCATCGCCCGTCGCCGCCGACGCGGCCACCATCCACCTGCCACCGTCGCCGCCGCCGCCCACCCACCACCGCCCTCTGCTGGTAGCTCGCCGCCGGTCGTCGATCGCCACCGCCGCAGCCTCAGTCAATTGCCGGTCGCCGGTCGCCGTCGCTGCCAACCACCGCCGCCGCCGGTTGCCTATCGCCGATTGCCCGCCGCCGGTTTCCTGTCACCGGTTGCCCGCCACTTGTCGCTTGCCATTGGTCGTCCGCCGCCGCCATCGGTCGCCCGCCACCGCCACCGGCTACATTTTTTGGGAATAGAAACGTGTTTGGGAAGTGCAATCGGCGATCGGCGGCGGCGGCCAAGAGAAAATTATTATTTTTTTACCCCCCAAATGAGTTTCTATTCCCAAAAAAAGTAGCCGAGAACATAAATAAATAAAAAAGTGTTTCTGTTCAAAAACAATGCCTAGGAACAGAAACGTTTTCATATGCACCCTTATGGTCCAAAACTCTGTATTTTTCAAATGGAATAATAACATAAATGGTACTTGAACTTTGATAGAATATGTAATATGGTCCCTGAATTTTTAATTTGTTCAATCTGGTCCTTGAACTTTAGTTTAATGTTCAATAGATCTCTGAATTTTTAGTTTGTTCAAAAGTTTAGAGATCATATTGCATATTCTGCAAAAGTTTAGAGACTATATTGAATAAATTAAAAGTTCAAGGACCACATTACATATTCTGCCAACGTTCAATAACTATTCATGTCATTTTTCCTTTTCAAATTACAAACGTCTGGTTCTGATCTAGGGTTTAAGATTTAAGATTGTACCGAAATTACTCTGACATAGTTTGATTTGATTTTGGTTTTGGGCCATCTAGTGAAATTAAAGGTAATTGCATGTATTATTTGCGCGCATCTGGCGATTATTAAGTGTGTAGGAATGTGGGATTGCCACTTTTTTCGTGAGTTCGTTGGATGCTTCAGGAATCTCGAATTTCAAGAAAGAGATGTTATCTATCATTGACGTATGAATTGGGAGTTGTAGCTCGTACCCAAAAAAAAAAAATAGTAATTAATAATTCTAAGCCTGTAGTAAGGAGGAAACTCTTGCTTGGACTCGAGTTTATGGATCCAAATAAACATAGTCATTGATCATGCAAGTTCTATTTGACAATGGGTATGATGGACCCGATTAATATGGATTTGGATCTATGCAAGATTTGCCTAAACAATGCATATCGATTTTCATGTTGTTTTGTCTGGCGAGAAAAAGTATTCATATATTCTATTTTGTGTATAATCAGTTCAAATCAAAATGATTATCTTATTAGATTGTGTTAGTTTTTACAACCAAATGCCGTAAAATGGATTCTAGTATGAAATAACTTTTGAATTGACTCGGTATTGGTTGGAAAATTTTCATCGAGGTCAAAAGAATTTATCTTTTACGCAATAAATAAATAAATAATAAATTCGAAATATGGAACCTCAATTAGATACAAAATAATTCTATTCAATCAGTTGCTGACAAGTGTCTGCTTATGGATATGATACGATGATAGCGTTTGCCCATGCCCAACGGTCACTTTGCAAAATTCAAATTAAACCTCCTTTGGCTTTATCCCTCATTCTTTTCAATTTTCATTTCAAGCTTTTACAAACTGCAATGACAATGCAAAGCATTTATTATGGTTAAGTAGTTATTTAGTGGATGCTCTTATTGGTCATGGAAGTTGCTTGTGGTTGGTCTGTCCTGAAGTCATTGGCATTTAGGCTCCTTTGTTTTCCGAAAAAAGAGTGATTTTAAAAATATATGCTAAAAATTGATCTCTTATATATCTTGCAAAACTGAATAAACGAAAAATATTTTCATCATCTATGTGAATATTTAGACACAAATTGTTATAGTGATGAAAATAATTTTCATTACCTAATTTTTTCAAGTGATGCATGCAATCATTTTTAAGATTTTTTTAAAATAATTCACAAATGAAGTATAAATGTCAAGTATGTATGGAGTATTAAAAAAAACGCGTTTTTTTTTATAATCAAAGTATTCGGGTCAACTTGCGCGCACCTCAACTATTCTTCGAGAGAGACTAGCACAACATTCCACTGCCATGGCCCCATACTTAAATCACAGGTGTTCATTTAGGAAATCGAACCTGAGACCAGTGCGCCTAACTAAGCAATTTCAAGTGCACCCTAACTAACTGAGCTACTTATGAGTGTATATTAAAAAAAATACGTGGTTAGTAACGATAATGATCAGATTTCAAATGCTAACTGCTATTCAAAGCAAAACGTACCGAAACATGGTCCATCACAATCACACACTCGGGCAAAAGCCGAAAAAGTGAGAAGTCTCGATTTTCTTATGATGTGTCCTATGAGTAAGTAAAGTGAAGGTCAATCAAGCATCTCATCCGATAAATGGGAATCTTATCAACAATCCCGTCTCTACTTTGGCCACCACCGGAGAGGGGAAAGTTGAAAATCATCATAGACGGTGCTCACTTGCAAGGATCGAGCGAAGGGTCCATTGCATTCGTTTGTTAAAGCTTCATGGCTGTCAATGGTGTAGGCAATAGCTTGGGTCAAAACCCTAAGACAATTTCTCGCCTGTGCAGGAGAAGACTTGGAGATAGAAACAGACCACTTAGATTTGATGCGTGACCTTGCATATCAAACTCAAGTCAGCTGGAGTTTCTATGTGCTTATCAGCGAAACCAATCTCCTTTGTGAACCTTACTCGAAACTAAAGATGGCTGATTGGGTTTCTAAAGCCCAAAGAAGAAATATCCTATCGCGTAATTAGGTTTTTTTGTCCTCGGAGGTTTTAATTGTGCTTCAAAACTCATGAAGTGTACTCTCGAACTCTAATGACCAATCCAACCAAAGCCAAAACTCGAACTGATAGCTCATCTATGGAATTATCTACACTTGATGGCATAGAGGATTATTATTTTTTTTTTCCAGTTTCAGTGCTCGTCAACTGACTTATAAATACTATTTAAACTACGATGGAGGGAAAGAAGAGCTAGAATATGCAAAACTGTCATTTACCAAAACACTTTTGTTGGGCGCCAAGACATTTACCAATAGACTACATACAAAATCACTCATGTTCTTCCTTTCCCCCTCCCGCGCGTGCCATCCGGTCAACTCTATCATGGATGACTCAGGGCACACATGACAATATTTCTTGAAGTGAACGAATCCCATAAACATACGCATCGGATTACGCGAAATTAACAAGCTCTAAAATCATCATGAATTACCGATCATAAACTGAATCACCGATCGTAAACGAATACACATCGCGAGGTAAATATCGTAATTTCCACATATTAAGAATTACCATTGCAACCTTGAGAAATCCTTTCGTCCGTTTGATGTTTGGGAGAGATTCGTTGTTGTCGTCACTATTCTCACTTTTTCTCTCTATACAGTGAACGTTTGAAGTAACAATACACTGATGGAAGGAAGAAATGTGATTCTTATTCAAGTCCAAAAATAATAAATGCCTTTAGCAGTTATCCATATGGGTAAGGGTGTGTGGTAGCCTACATAGGCAAACCATGGTACTTCCCGTACACCCCTTAAAATTCAATATTTTAGAGCACGAATCTGCTCAACTTTCTTTATATTATCCGCATATTATTGTGTGAATTAAAAAAGGGATTAATACAATCAAAAATATGGATTGTCTTACCGAAAACATTATCATTGATAAATAAACTTCATTTTGTGGAAACTATGATTTTGTGATAATTAAATAGACTTCATCGATTGACACTTTTGCAAGAAAAATAAGATCGGGACTGAAAAATAGGGTCGGTAAGTTTTTTTTTTCTAATTATAGTATAATTCTCTGCAGAACGTAACCCTAATTTAAGGATGAATTAATATAAAATCTCGCGTCTTAATTTTCTCTTTCTCGCTCGTTCAATTTCGTTGCGATTGTGCACCAATCCTAATAGGCTTATATGCAATAAAACGTCTAATAAGTTCCTTAGAAGCTTAAATGGCCTTGACGGTGAATACTTCTGTACGTGCTGAAGTGAACATTTTTAGAAGTCCATTCACAGTATCCATAATACAGTAACAATCAAATTTCAAATATGCAAATGTCTAAAACCAATTTAAAAGCAACAGCCACTCCAAACACACTAAACCACACCCGCCTTCCGGGTGGTTTGGCATCAAATCGACTGATGGAGTGAAATTTTAATGTCCGAAGGAACTAGCGTACACGAAACTATTGATATGCTGCGGGAGCACGTGAAAGATGGAGCACTAGGAGCTTTTGTTTTTCTTTCACAAAAATTGCTCCTTTTCTTCCATTTTGCTGGAAGACACGGAAGGGAAAATGAAGGTCCACTCAAACAGAAGAACTCTTTGTTGGTCTGGTGATTTGTAGAGGTGACCTGCAGGAGATTTACAATTAAGAGAGAATCGTAATCGCACTTGCTGCGACTGCGCCACCATCGCCAAAAAGGGTCGGCAACGACTGGCTGCGGTCACTTGGCCCTAGGCATTGGCCAGCAAACCTTGCTAGCAAGGTTCATGGTCCTCACCCAGATTTATTGATGCCATATATATATATCAAAGGAGACTTTGAAGATCTTTCCCAAAATTTACTATCTTTGCAAAGAAGTTCACGTGGAGGCATACATACACTTAATCTTTTTAAAGCAATCGAGATTTTTTCTTTTCTGTTATTCTCAAAAGTGGTTTTTTTTTTGTTTTTTTTTTCAGAATCAACTTTTTTTAGTTCTTGTTTTCTTCAAAACTGTTCTCAAGATCATAATCATGATCATTTAAGTTACCAAACATGTTTCTGGTTCTTTTTTATTCTAAGAAACAGAATCAAAATTATTGCCACACATGCCCTTAGGTAACTTTTTTGCTCCAAAAAAATGAATCTAATTAGATTCAATTTTTTTTGTTCTATTCCCTGAATGAGTTTTAAAGAATTAGAATATATTTAGTAACTATATAAAATTTTTATTCCTAAAATATAAATGCGTTTTGTAGCTGCACAAAATCTTTGTTCTGAAAAATAATTTATCTTCCCAATTTGTCATTTAAATCGAATAATTACATAATCATATTTGATGAATTTCCTCAATCCCACAACTGTGATCTACTGTGATCTTCTTGCATCATGACATCTTTTTGACAAAAACATAGATGCTTCAAATTTATTCATTGAGAAAATAATACGCTAAAATTATTGTTTTTCCATGCTTCTCTCAAGGCTATGCATATACAAAGGATGAAAGAGGTGACTATGATTACCTTTTATTGCTCATAATGAATAAAATACATCTCTACGGCCTAGTTTTACCCTTGGATACCATGCAAATGGTTACTGATACAACATAATACTCCGGAAACAAATCAGGCAAGCCTTAAAAGAAAAGGTAAAATCACTAAAAACAGAATTGAGTAGTTGAATGAACTAATTTCTTATTTTTTTGAGATTTTTTTGGAATTTTTTGAATTTTCAGAAGAATTTGTCCATGAGGGAAAAATCGTTATTTTGGAGAAATAGAATAGCAAAATCATCAAAAATGGAATTGTCCAGTTGAAATGTGTCAGAGCCGCACATGGCATTCCAGATTCGCCACAGTTACTATTTATTAAAAGTAAATATTCATTAAGTAAAAAGCACATACAATATAGTAAGCGGATCCTATCACTTTCATTCACAAACATAAAAGGCATGCACAAGTCAGGTTCGTTTCATATGTACAACCTGGGAAATAACTCATCAGGTGGCATTCCAAAAATAGCCTATTGCCCTACTCGGTACAAGTAAAAACAACTAAAAACCCAACATCCCTTATCCGAGGAACCGACATCTAATGTATGCCTTGAATTTGTTTGCAAGTCGTCGTACTCTTTCCGTTCAAAATATGGTGATCTGTTGTTGCTTCTACCTTCGATCCATGTGGGAGAGAAGTTACTAGCCATAAAGGTCGTTAGTTTGGAAGTAAAAATGCTTCACAAAATATGAGAACCAGGCTTTAATACCAATTAATGTGACTAGCTTTATTACCTAGAGGAGTGAATAGGTGATTATAGTGCAATTATAGTATTTATTGCGGAATTCAAATTGCACAGGGGTTATTATGACGTTTCGGATGATTGAAACATAATGCATCACTATGAACGATTCATATACAGTTCATCTATCACAAGATATATGATATAATCAGAGTAAGAAATAAAGATGACTGCACAAAGGGTTTATAGTGGTTCGACCTTGGTTAAGCCTACATCCACTTTTTTGGCTATCAACCAATCGGCTGGATTCTACTAGTAAATTGCTTGAGAGGTTATAGCTTAGTGATCTCCTTGAGACATACGATACCCCATCTAACGCTCAACACTCTTTTGTACACATCTTCACAATTACAATGGATGAACCAAGAAATGAGTATGAAATGAAGTACTTTCGATCTAACAATTATGAACACTTTTTCCTCTTATCGCTGATTTTTTTCCTCCGACCTTAAGATGTCTTTTATAATCATCCGCCTCTAATCTAACCGTTGCAAGGGTTCCAGAAGAGAGCTCTCCAAAACTTCTTATTTGGACAAGACAAATATTAAAAGATATCGTAGCTATTAGGGATGGCCAAAGGAAAGTATTCCTTATTTAGATCAAATCGTCCATACAATTATGATCCTAGGTCTCCATAGATGATTTTTTTCATTTTGATTGATATATCCTCGAGAATCCTCAAGAATGATCCAGCTTGATTGTATCCGTAATAATGTATCAATTAAGTACATTTTGAAGCCCTCTTCAAGTTCTGATTATTGCTCGTGAATACTGCTCTTAGAGTTTGAGCATCATTCCAACGTCTGAGCTATCCCCCCCAAAGTTTAAGCTCGACACAGCATCTGAGTCTCTTAGAAATCAACATCTGAGCTAAACCTTTTTGTTTGATTCAATCTTGTGCATCCACGCACCAAAGTACAATCTGCAAAATAAGTATTCCACAGCATTATCTCAAAACTTAAAGAAACTTGGATTGTTTTCTCAACTTCAAAATTATCTAAAGATTTTTCTCAACAGTCATTGTTACCTAAAAGCAAAATAAACAATAGGGTGAGAAAACTCAGCAAGTAAAATTCTAATTCATCTACCAGCATCTTCAATAGCAAATCTAGTTCAGTGTATCAAGTAAGTCAAGGGCTTGTTAACAATCCGACGCTAAAGTTTTCATTGCATCTGCTTGAATCAAGTCACGAAGGGAAGTAGATCAACCAATATTTATAAATATGAGTATCCACACATCATACATCAACCATCATAATTATGACTCGATAGTCATAATCATACAACAATTGTATGTCTCGTACCGCCTCAGAAACTGGTCCAGTCGCACAGCAGGACTATCTAGTCACACAGCAGGGTCTTACCATAAACTCCATGGGGTGTAGGTATAAAACCAAATACCAATTCATCATGACATATCACAGTAGGTCCAGAAGCAAACATGTGAAACTATACTCAAGCCATATTCAACATCGATGTGTACTATTGAAACACATCATATAACATTCGGACGTTGCCAAAGAAAGCTCATACATTTTTCTAAAGCTACTACCGACTATTAGGCTATATCCATCTTTGACCACAATACAAATTTCATAAGCAATACCATAACATATACTCGAGGCATGCCACATACCTACCCGACACTTCTGTTCACGAACTAATCATGCCCATTCGATACAATTACTTCACATAGTGCCTCATTCAATCTAAGGTTAATGAACCAGAGGTCAAGGGATAACATCCAAATGCAGATCAAGTCCTAAAGGAAATTATTGACAAGTAAACCTCAAAAGAAATTACCGACAAGCTAACCTCAACAACAATCTAAATGCACTCCTATCATTTACAGCCGACCCCTCCTCTATCAATCTCGACTTGTTGCACAAAATTCCCTCATTCATTCTGTAGTGCCAAACAATCAGTAAGTTATTCTAACAATATTGTTGTACTCGTACACCCCAAAACTTTATCGAGTCTATCCCATCACAATTCTCCCTTTCGGTACTCAGCTTCAATGGTCATCCCAAACCCAGTTACCAACCCGAGACTTTTAGAATCACAAATAATCAGAGTCAATGACCTAAAACAGATCTAGAGTTACACACATATGGATTCACAATGCAATCTGCACCTCTACACATCGACACTCCATTAATTCCGGTCCATTGACGACCCTCGAGTTTACTCGAACCTCCAGGACGTTTAGCCATTCAATTCTAACACAATTTAGATTTTCTTTCCTGTACATAACCCTACGCTTTGCTTTCATTCTTCAATAATAGTCACCATTCAAGCGGCTTAACACAAATACAAGGAGAAGACTAATTAAGAACATCAACAACACATCGTCAGAACAGGGCACCCGAATCCCTCTCTCTATTCCGGTGTTAGGGTTTTCGCGTGAACAGTTGTAAATCTGCAATCCAAGTCGCGACTATTCGAAATTATCAACCCAATCGGCCCTCGCTCTATTGATGCACCCCCAAGCTTCGACCACCA
Organism: Rhodomyrtus tomentosa; assembly: GCA_028455895.1. Classification (NCBI taxonomy): domain Eukaryota; kingdom Viridiplantae; phylum Streptophyta; class Magnoliopsida; order Myrtales; family Myrtaceae; genus Rhodomyrtus; species Rhodomyrtus tomentosa. The sequence continues at coordinate 19,248,975 of JAPCWY010000011.1, forward strand.
ACGATTCCGCGGCCGACCCGTACACCGATCGTCACTTGCATTGGAGAAAATAGGAGACGGGTTAGAATCCACTTACCTCTATTCGGCGCGGTGCCAAGCACGATCTGCCGGTCACCGAGGAGTCGCCGATTGCTCTTTAGAACTGAAGGAATTAGATGGTAAGAGAGAGAGCGTCGTGAGAAAATTCTGAGGAACGGTGCTCTCCGTCTCGTCTGTTCTCTCTCTTTCCTCCCTTCGCGTTTCCATTTTCTTCTTTTGTTTTTTTATAAAGAGCAAGCGGTACGAACACATTTGTGAACGGGCGCCGACTTGCACATTTGATGGCCACAGTAAGTGGGCCTTGTAGCCTCCTTTCATTGTCTAAAAAAAGCGATCCCCTTTTTTTGCGCTTTTATCAATTCAAAGGCTTTAATCAACATTTATCAATTCATTTCGCCTAAATCCACTTTCAAATCCATTTCGTGCAATTCTTGTTTACCAAGAACTATTAAAACAGGATGCCACAATTTTCTATTTTTATTTTTTCATGAATTTTCCCTTTTTTGGATTTATTAATCATTTTCTATTTTTATTATTTTTGTTAATTTCCAAAATTTGTATTAAAAAAATTATTCGGACCGAGCCAGGTTGACCTAGCCCACGCCTCCCGGGCACTCGACAAAAGCGAGAGAAGACTACCATTGACTTTTTTATTCTCAAAAGTATTTTTTATTGTTCTTATTTTTGTCTAAAAGTGTTCCCGTGAGTAAAATCAAAATCACTTTCGTTACTATTCGCTCATTTTCGCAATAAGGAAAATCTTTCACTGAAATTCACTTTTTGATTTTTTTAAAGAAGATTCTATGGCTCAATTCGCAAAGAAAAATACGGCGAAGAACGAGTCGCAAGGAGCGAATGTGGAGATAGATGAAAAATGATGGATTGTGGATGGATTTTAGATCAACGAAGGGTCTGAATTATGTTATAATACTCCTAGGAAAACTATAAACGACTTGGAAAGAAATTGGTTTGCGGAAATTGAAAGTGCAAGAAACTTAAAGTACGAGAAAAAAGTAAATTGCAAAGAAAATTGGATGTTTTTGCATGTGTTGTTGATATGCTTTATTCTTCTTCTTTTTTGGGTATTTGTATTCCCTTGCACTTTGCAACTATTCAGACTTTTATTATTTTCAAATCTTGAATTCTGGCGCCTTCAATAACCACCCTTTTTAACCCACGTTCTTCATGGCTTTTGTCAGTCAGAATTGATCTTCAATTGCTTCTATGACTTTAGATTTGATCCTTTTGAATAACTCCCCATGATTTGCTCGTGCACATTCCTTTCGCTCTCCGCTCATAACTTCCCCCTATCATGACTGACTAGGTTGATACATTGCATATTCGTGACCTCTTCATTTTATGTTTTTCGGGAAATTACCGATTTGTAACTACTTATCGATTTTCGAGAATAACTGTCCATTTCCCGACTATCGGGTTTTTGTAGCTTTTAGTGCACCACGACAACTTGTCGATTCTTGGTAATCCATTCTTTTGTCATCCTTTACATTACCGAGTCAAGACCGAATCGGGATTTAATATCGTTGATGCCCGCTTGATAATTGGATTTATTATTTGGTGTCAAGAGATGCTTTTAATTCTTTTAAATGCTAAAAATGAATAGTCACTTACTTTTTACTTTAGTCGCCTGTTCATTGCCTCGTTTCGCGCCCTTGCCTTTTCAACACTTTTCACATGAGACTGATATATATACAGATATCCCCACATGAATTCTTCATGATTCTTAAGTCACAACAGCTGTGTCATCGGCTCTATTTTCCACGAAATATTAACAATAAATCTCCTGAGGAAATGAATTTTTTCGAGCACCATTTGAAGCTGCTTCTTCGATGTAGGATGTGGAAGTTCTACGATAGCCTTTGTCTTATTCCTATCAATCTCATTCCCCCTTTGATTGATTAGAAACCCCAAAAAATTTCCTATTCGAGCCCCAAAGATACACTTAGTTGGGTTCATCTTCAACTTGTATTTTCTCATCATAATAAAAGCTTGCTCTAGATAATCCACATGATCCGCCTGAGTTGATTTGATCACAACGTCATCAATGTAGACTTTCAAGAATTTACCAATCATATCATGAAAAATAAAATTCTTTGCATGTTGGTATATTGCTCCTACATTCTTCAATCTAAAAAGTATGACCACTCATTGGAAAGTCCCGATTGCCCCAGGACATCTAAATATGTCTTTGGGACATCTTCATCAGCAATGAAGATCAGGTTGTAACCCGAATGACAATCCATTAAGGACATCATCTCATTTCTCGATGCCGAATCTACTAACATGTCTGCTATCAGTATCTGATATTCACTTTAGGAGTGACATTATTGAGATCCCGAAAGTCAATACAGATTATTAGCTTTCCATTTTTCTTTTTTACTGGAACAATGTTCGAAGGCCACTCTACGTACCTAGCAGTCTCGATGAACTTTGCTTTCAACAGCCTTTTTATCTCTTCTTTGACTTATCAACTACATTCGGGGTAAACCTTCTCTGTGTGGGCGAAATCCTTTTTTTGATTGGAAGGCAATATTCAATAACATCTCTTGACAAACCATATATCCCATGATAATACATGCGAAGCAACTTTTGTACACTTTGATCAAGTTGATCAAATCTTCTCTCGTGCTCCCTTATAAGAAAACACTTACATATACTAGTCGGTGACAGCTAGGTTCTCCAATATCAACCTCCAACAGTGGGTTTTGAGTTTCTATTGATTTGCCATTGGTTTTGAGTCTCTATTGATTTGCCATCTTCTCTAATTGGTGATCCCTCCCATTTTTCAATGCAATTTGAAGCCTCAACACTTCACTGAGTCATCTCCGGCAAGTGCGCAAAGTAACTTTCACATACTTCTCGCAGTAAGAACTCGCTTCATAGAGACTGTTTAGCTCTTCTAATGCTGAGCTAGATTTGAAGATCCCCTCAGTTCTGCTATCATGATGGTATGCTAAGAATCTTCCCAAGAATCTGTTCAATCATATTCAGACACAGATTATGTTCAATCAGACTCTTCCCAAAAATCTTTCTATGTCACTCCTTTACCTATCATGATGGCTGATCTAGTTCCAGAAGAACATATGGCGGAGCCAATAGTGATCCATCCTTTAGATTCCACTTCTAATTCTGCTTCAACCCCAAAGACATTTTTCTCCTTTGATGATATTCCCTATCGAAGATGGCCAAATTGTCTTCAAGAGTTTCATGCCTGGATGTCGGCACGAAACCTCATAGAGCACAGCACTTATGAGGTGCTGCTTGAATTCATAACAAAATTCACTAGTTCCTTGAAAGATTGGTGGAAAGTAGCCTCCTCTCAAGATTAGCTCTCGTTCCTGACTATGTCCTTGGATTAAGCAAATTCAGATTGTTCTTCTTTATTTTAATGGCCAACCTGAAAATGAGCGAGAACTCATGAGAAATGAGTTCTTTGAAAGAAAATGTTGTTCTACCTCCGAAAGTATCTTGATCATCATTTCAGAGAAATGATCAAATTGTTTTATGATCTTGGTGCTAATGTCAACCTCAAACCTATTTTCTTAGCATCAATTCCCAAGGAAATTGATGATGCTGTTGACAAAGTTTTGCATCAGAATAAGCGTACACTTGAAGAAGCTACATTTGGAGAGATTCAGCAAGCAATTAATGTAGCCATTGAAGATTTATGCCACAAAAGGGAATTGTTTCAGTCCTATTTGAAACAAAATCGTCATATTGACAAGGCCTGTTATCGTCCAAATCTCAAGACAAGTGTTCCAGAGATTGTAATGATCCATCCTTTCAGGTCATAAGAAGAAGCATCATTTTAAGGAATTTTCTTTTGCTAAAAAACACCACAAAGACAAATGGAAATTTCTTAAAAAGAAAGGACGTCATTCTAGATCCAAGAAGAAGAAATTTGACAGATGTTATATCTGCAACAAAAAGGGACACTTTGCGAAGAAATGTCCACAGGCGAAAAATCAAGGTAGCTACATGATTCACAAGATAGCCCAAAGCACTGGTATTCCTCACAATGATGATCATATTGAATCTGTTTTCTTGGTCGAAGAAGAACCATCGGTTGAAACTCTTTGTGCTATCCAAACCTACTCTTCTAACTCAGATGACGCTCCAGGTGACATCTTTATGTTATTCCCTGCTGAAGATTTTCTTCATCTTAAATCTCAAGTTTTCTGTTCTTCGTACATTCCTGTTCAAATATCTACCCCTGAGTTTTCGAAACCCATTCAAGTGATAGCACTTATTGATACTGGTACTATAGCCTCTCTTATGGACACAAAAATACTCCCAATAGAATTTTGGTCATCTTATACCCGTTATTTCACTTCTACTTCTGGAGATACTTTTGTAATCAAATTACGTAGCAAGCCAGTAACACTTGAAATATTTTCCCAGTGTTCTATCACTACAAAAATTCTTGGTTGTCATTCTCATGATAAAGATCTTATCATTGGTTGGGATATCCTTTCCCAACTGCCTTGTCTTAAGATTGTCCCAAATGTCCTTAAGTTTGAATATCAATTCAAGAAATTTGTGGATATCCAAAAGCTCTTTATCATACAACCAGAAATTCTTGTCCCCATCACTCAAGCATTACTTTCTTGTTATGCTAATTTCCATTCCCAGTTCTCTCAAATTTGTTCCAATCCTCTTTGGAAGAATTCTGATTTCTTTGTTCTTTTACCATTTAAAAGGAGTGACGAGCATACTAAATTACATCGCACGATCATATTAACAAGAGGAATCTAGACAGAGAATGCATGTTTAGAGGGAAAAGAGAAGTATTTAGAAACTCATAAGGAAATGCTCACACTTATTTTTTCCAAACTGAGGCTAAGTCTGCCCCTTTCATTAGCCACAACAGCCTTTTATAGGCGAAAAAAATACATAACTGGACAAAACACATTGGATTCGCAAATTCATTACACAAAAAGTCACCTGGGGAATAGTGATGAATAGTATTGCTACAATGAATACTGCCTACTGCTGCTACAGTGATTATATTGAATAGTGACCGGTGAACAGTACATATAGGACAACTTTTGACATGTTAAAAGGCCAATTATTGGAAGAAAACACACATGTGAGACAAACATAATTAAAACTTGCGGCAGTCTGGGTCAGGATTATAATTTGCGTCATCTGAGTCTGAGCTGTCGGGTCCATATTTCTCTCTCTTATAGTGTAATGCCCCGCGTCCCTTGGAGCTCGTCACATCTACCTTCAGGCCAGTAGTTACCCAGGAATCTCACATGGCATAGTATGATATAAATTGCACACAAGGTACGGGAGACACCATCTTCGTACAACAAGAAATAAAAAGGAAATTGGATGATTTAAAAGCACACCATTTACACATCCTGCTACTATCCAGTACAAACAACAGAAGGGAAAAGACAAAAAAGATAAATCTGCACAACCGGATAGGAAAAAGAAACTAAGGCCTATGGTCAAAAGATTACCACTTAACCTTCCCCTGAGCCTTACACCAAAATGGTTCCTAAATTCCTATATCACCTAAACCCCTTCATACAATCACTCAGAAGAACCGCTTGAATCATCATCTCCATCGTCCTCCTCGTCAATTGAGTCGTAGTAAAAAAATGTCTCAGACGGCACCTCATCTAATGATTCTTTAGTGTCCTCCTTGGTTTCCTGTCCATCTTCTGCATCGTCACCCTCGTCGGTGGCCTCGATCGCATCGGCAGAGATCTCAATGTAGTTCATGTGCTCCTCAAAAGGTGGAGACTTTGGCTCTTTAGGAATGTTCCTCGAACCTCCCACTGAAGCGGGGTTCTCCACTTCGATCTCCAATCGAGACGGATGGCACCAATTCGAAACCACCTCCGATGGAACATCTTCAGGCAGTATAGGTCCCATCAAGTTGCTATTCCCCAGCTGATGGGACTATAACTCCAGTTTACCCTCGTCTACCTAGACAGTTGTATGCTTCTTGACATACACAATATCCTTCCTAGTGGGAAATTCATCAAAAATGGCGGTCGTCTCCTTTGGATCGCCTAGTTGGATTGGCATCATAGTTAAGGCTTGAGATCTGAAAATGGTGTCCCACTACAGGGTGAGATTGACATATCAGAAATTAAAACCTAACCCTAAACCTTAATACCAGTCCCCCCCAAACCACACACAAATGCCACTACAATGCAAGCACGTGTCAATGCAATAGCGTATGGCATCAACAAAATAGGAATATCAATAGCCAAACATGTATAAGCAATATAATCAACAACACTCAACTTCAAGGTTTTAAGCTCAATACACAAGCAACATGCAAGTCGATACACAATCGTCATCACTTTCTCATTCTCCCACGTACTCCTCTGGCACTCTTGCCAACTGACATCACTGGGGCCACAGGCCAATCGATGTCTTGGTACCACTAGGGCCACAAACCAATCGGTACGTTTGAGGCTCGCAGCCATTTGATGCCACTAGAGCCACAAGCCAATCGGCATTCTCATTGTTATTCAAGCTCACTACCATTCGATACTACTAGGGCCACAGGCCAATTGGTATCCTCATTGTCTTTCTCATTGAGTTCACAATGTCATCATAACACACAATTCAAATCATAGATTTCACTCATCATTCAATTCATTCAATAAATTGTCCAGCAGTGTTCTAGCATTTAGACAAAGGTTTAGGAAACACTTACCTTGATCAATTAGCAAAATCTCATACCAAGTGACTCTCCTTAATGCAACAAGTATGCAATCCCCAAGAATCCTTCGTCAATCTAGAAAGGTTCACCAATCTTAGATCAAAAGTCATTGAATTCTTATTTCCGTTAACCCAATTTCTCACTAGCCACACAATTGGCAATTCAAGATGCCTTATTGATAAATTGAACACATAACAATACTCCCACGAACCCTCAATGTATTCGGTTCATATGGCCACACACAAGGCAAGATACAACTTAGAGGTTCGTGCACCAATTTTGCTCATAATTCACTTCTAACTCTCAATCCACTTCACATACTCCTCATTAACACATCGCATCACATGTTACAGGATATTATGAGTCAATTTGAAGTCCAAATATTTCTCAATCATCCCCCAACAGAACCGGCCAGAATAGGTTTCACCACAAAACAAAACCGATTTTCGGTTCAACTAGTCTAATCAAGCCATAACTCAGCCTTAAGCCTCAATTCTTCACAAAAAAACTTGCTAAGACCTTAATTTATGTGTTTAGAAAGCTCACCAAGAGATTTGAAGCGGAATGACACTCCAAAGACCTTTGAACAGCCCCGCTTCTACACGGTTCTCACACGATCATAATCTGTCCTATTTTTATCATCATTGTTCAGCCATGAAAACTTATTTCAACTCTATCAAAATTGTAACGACTAACCATTCAACTTGATTGCTAGATGTTATAAAGATCTCCTAAAAAATTTGAGGCCAATCGGAGTCTCCAAGAGGGAGAACGGAGGCCTTACCCCAGCTCTTGCGGATTTCGTCCGGTTTTGGTCTAAGGGTTGGTCGGGAACAACCACTCAACGAAACGTCGAGTTACCACTTGGAACGTGTCAAAGACATGTTAACCTTGTTTCTGGTAGTCGGAGCGCGACGAGGCGGCGCTGGAAAGTGGCGGGCGAGCAGACCGAACAGAGGGCCAGAAATTTATTTTTTGGGCAGTTTAGGTAGAGAGGAAAATGGAGAGAAAAATGCAAGGAAAATGGGGGGTAAGGGTTATACAGGGCTGAAGGACATCAAATGTATGTCTCACACACATAATTGGATTGAAATTGATAATACTTGATTTGGTGGGGGTAATTAATGTTGGGATCTCTTAATAGTTGACATGTGGCACTCACCAATAATGATCTTGACTCTTCTTTGACTCCACACGCATAATTTTGGCAGCCATAAGGGGAAGATAGAATGATCAATTTGTCATTCTTGAATTCTTAAGGCTAAGGCAAATGGTTGAGGGGCAAAATGATAATTTTACACTTTTCAGTCCAAAACTTTGCTTTTCCAATTCGAAATTACCATTAACGAGACGACGTCACATCCTTATCTAGAATTGAAATTCTCTATTTTCAATTGTCAATTTTGAGCTTCCATTTTGTGATTAATCGTCCGTCGATCATAACTTCAGTTTATCTCAACTAACGGGCGGCTCTTGCAGACGTTATGCGTATCGATTCTGTGATTCTCATCACACTTAGGATGACTCAAGTTACGACAGTTTTGGTTGTCATGTAATTGCGATGGTTTATCGCTAGTTCTGATGGCTTCGATCTCTAATTCCGACGGCTTCGATTGTCATAGCTCGATTTAAGGAAATTTACAAATTATACATTAGTTAAGCAGCATCACCCGCGTCCCAATCATATAACGCTAGTATTGTATTCCTTAATCGTTATCTGATCGGCCTTATTGGTTCTAAATGTCCCATCGATAATTCTTATGGTTAGAGCGTTATTTCATTTTTCGAGTTTCCTAGGTCCACATAGCTTGTCATGCGTTAGCCTTTCCCCTTTGGTGAGTTTACTCAAGATTGATCAGATCTGAGCGAGACGAAACTGAAATACATCGAAAGATACGTTCTCATTCTTTTTTTGGTCGTAAAGATACGTTCTCATTCAATAATCTCAAAATGACAGAAAATTCAGAATGTTACATATAGGCTCTCAAAAGACGTTCTTCTTCGAATGCTGCTATTTTGACGTCTAGCTCTGGATCATCAGGAATACCACAATAATTAGAGCTTGACGGAACATCAGTTGAGCTAGATGGAATATCCTGTCTAGGTAAGTTTGGTTGGGAAAATCCATAATCATATGGATCTTGTGACAAAGGTCCTCCCTAGGGATCATCGGTATCCATAGAAGAATTTGGTTGATTTCTTCTAAATTCTTCAAGGGCTCTGGGACGAATTTTAAATCTATCCCATGAAGATGTTAACCCTATAAAAGCCAATCATTCTGGAATGAATCCTGAACATCTTACTCTTGCTTAGAAAGAATGTGCTGAACTTCTTTACCAAGGTCTCATTGAACCTTCAAACTCTCAATGGGCATGTAAAGCCTTATGTCAATAAAAGGGCTGAGCAAAATCGAGGAAAAATCCGATTTGTTATCAATTATCAGCCTCTAAACAAATTCCTTCAAGAAGACAAGTTTCCTCTTCCCCACAAAAATTCTTTATTCTCCAGTCTTGCTCAAGCAAAAATCTATTCCAAATTTGATTTGAAAGCAGAATTTTGGTAGATAGGAATCCACCCTGAGGATCGCCCTAAAATAGGGCTTTTCATTTCAAGCCAGCATTTTTAATGGACTGTTGTTCCATTTGGGCTCAAAACTGCACCATCTCTTTTCCAAAAAGCCGTGTGCATAATTTTCTAACCATCTTGCCTTACACCCAAATTTATATAGATGATATCCTTCTGTATAGCCCTGACGAAGACTCTCATTGTTAGCTTCTCAAACAATTCATTCAGATTGTTCAAGATCATGGTATCATGCTCTCTCAGAAGAAGATGATCATTGCTCAAAAGGAAATTGAGTTCCTTGGTATGCGTCTCAAAGAAGGAACTTATTGTCCTCAACCCCATATTACAAAAGAGTTACAGGAATTCCCAAACAAAGATTTTACAGTCACCCAAGTGCAATCTTTCTTAGGAATTGTTAATTATCTTGAAAACTTTGTTCCCAAGATATCAAAAGCTCTACATCCCCTCCAGAAGATGCTAAACAAAAATGCTCCATTATGGGGACCCAAGCAAACTAAAGCAGTTGCCTTTTTGAAGGAAATCTTGTAACATCTCCCTTCGTTGCAGATCTCCTCCTTAGGCAAAAGAATTCTGCAGACTAATGCAAGCGAAAAATATTAGGTTGTTGTTCTCCTTGAAGAGATAAATGGAAAAAGGTGTGTTTGCGCTTAAAAAAGTGGAAGATTTTCTTAGGTAGAAATGCATTATCACTCCACTTTCAAAGAAATATTTACAGTCAAGAATGGCATCAAGAAGTTTGAATTCCATCTCATTGGACATCATTTTATTGTGGAAATGGACATGTCATCTTTTCCCTAGATGCTTAAATTTAAGCAAAAGCAAATTCTTTATCCACAACTATTGCGATGGGTAGAATGATTTTCAAAGTATTCTTTTGATACCAAGTACATCCCTAGCATGAAAAATGTCCTCGCTGACTTCCTATCTTGGCCCAAGGAACCAGTTGCTTCCATTAATATGTATGTTCGAAAGAATCTTCTGCAACTAGGAACTTTTCAAGCTTGAATATGTGAGAAAGTCAATGGAATTCTCATAAATACCCTCTAGAAGTACCACCACAGGTTGAAGAAAATGTGCTGCTCCAGAACATGCTATTCCACCTTTGGAATTATCATCACTTGGTTTTCAAAGAATATGGCGAATTAATGTTAGGACCAAAAGGTCTTGACCCTGATTATCCGTTCATCTGCATAATACTATGGTCTCCTGACCATGAGTTCCCTAAAGAACTCATATCTTTTTTCTGGTATTTGTTCAATCGGTATACTGTTGTTGTTTAGTTCCCCATGACAAAATTATTAAAGTTTGGTCTAAAGCTTTAATGGGTGATTTCTTAGATCAGAAGCCTCCGATAGAAATGTTTACATTGTTTCAATCGTTGCAAGAATGGCGGGACACTTTTACACAACATAGACGCATTGGCAGACCTGAACCAGAAAGATACACTACAGTGCTTTTTTGAAGGCCGTGGTATTTCATTGGTCCAACTGGAGATCCACGAGAAGATGTAGCATCCTCAGGTACTACAACAATCAAACCAATCTGTTGAAACGAATGGTTCGTGTGCACAAGACACTCCTAGATCTATGTCTGAAAATTTGTATGAACTTCGAGAACTCTAGAGAGAATTCCGTTTCAGGAAAATCAAGTCATTCCCTTAGAAATTTGGCCATATCACGTTGTTAACCTTTCATGGTATAGACTTAAGATCCATCCCAGAGCCCTTGAAGTCCTTGAAAAATTTAGAAGAAATCAACCAGATTCTTCTATGGATATTGATGATCCCTGGGGAGGACCTTTGTCACAAGATTGATATGATTATGCATTTTCCCAACCAAGCTTACCCAGACAAGATATTCCATCCAGCTCAACTGATGTTCCGTCAAGCTTTAATTATTGTGGTATTCTTGATGATCTAGAACTAGATGCCAAAATAGCAGCATTTGAGGAAGAACGTCTTTTGAGAGCCTATAAAAGAGAGAAAGATGGACCTGACAGCTCGGACTTCGATGATGCAAATTATAATTCTGACCCAGACCACCGCAGGCTTTAATTATGTTTGTCGATCACGTGTGTGTTTCCTTCCTATAATTAGCCTTTAGCAGGTCAAATGTTGTCTTATATGTACTGTTCACTATTCACTGTAGCAATACTATTCATAACTATTCCCCCCGATGACTTTTTGTGTAATGGATCTGCGAATCCAATGTGTTTTGTCCAGTTATGTATTTGTTCGCCTATAAAAGGCTATTGTGGCTAATGAAAGGGGTAGACTTAGCCTCAGTTTGGAAAGAAAAGTGTGAGCGTTTCCCTATGAGTTTCTAAATACTCTCTCTTTTCTCTCTAAACATGCATCATCTGTCTAGATTTCTCTTGTTAATATGATCATGCGATGTGGTTTAGTTTGCTCTTCACACCTTTTAAATGGTAAACAAACAAAGAAATCATAATTCTCCAAAGAGGCTTGGAACAGATTTGGGAGAACTAGGAATGTGAATCAGCATAACAAGAAAGTAGTGCTTGAGTGATGGGATCAAGAATTGTTGGTTGTATGATAAAGAGCCTTTGGATATCCACAAATTCCTTGAATTGATTTTCAAACATAAGGCCATTTGGGACAATCTTAAGATAAGGCAGTTGGGAAAGGTTATCCCAACCAATGATAAGATCTTTATCATGAGAATGTCAACCAAGAATTTTGGTAGTGATAGAACACTGTGAATTTCAAGTGTTACTGGCTTGCTACGTAATTTGGTTGCAAAAGTATCTCCAGAAGCAAAAGTGAAATAATGAGTATAAGATGACCAAAATTCTGCTGGGAGTATTTTTGTATCCATAAGAGAGGCTGCAGCACCAGTATCGATAAGTGTTATCACTTGAATGGGTTTGGAAAAATTAGGGGTAGATATTTGAACAAAGATGTATGGAGAATGGAAAATTGGAGATTTAAGATGAAGAAAATCTTCAGCAGGGAATAATGCAAAAATGTCACATGGACAGAAGAGTAGGTTTGGACAACACAAATAGTTTCAGCCGATGGTTCTTCTTCGACCAAGAAAACATATTCAATTTCATCATTACTGAAAGGAATACCAGTGCTTAGGGCTATCTTCTGAATCATGTAGCTGCCTTGATGTTTCTCCTGCGGACATTTCTTCGCAAAGTGCCCCTTTTTGTTGCAGATATAACATCTGTCAGATTTCTTCTTCTTGGATCTAGAATGACGTCCTTTCTTTTTAAGAAATTTTCATTTGCCTTTATGGTGTTTTTAGCAAAAGAAAATTTCTTAATGACGCTTTTTCTTATGACCCGAACATGATGGATCATGACAGTCTCTGGAACACTTGATCTTGAGATCTGTACAATAACAGGCTTTGTCCATATAACGATTTTGTTTCAAATAGGACCGAAACAATTCCCTTTTGTGGCATAAATCTTCAATGGCCATATGAATTGCTTGCTGAATCTCTCAAAATGTAGCTCCTTCAAATGTACGCTTATTCTGATGCAGAACTTTGTCAACAACATCACCAATTTCCTTGGGAATGGATGCTAAGAAAACTGGTTTAAGGTTGACATCGGCACCAAGATCATAAAACAACTTGATCATTTCTTTGAAATGATAATCAAGATCCTTTTGGAGAGTAGAACGACATTTTCTATCAAAGAACTCCTTTCTCTTGAGTTCTCAGTCATTTTGAGATTGGCCAATAAAATAAAGATGGACAATCAGAATTGCTTGATCCAAGGACATAGTCAGGAACAAGAACTGATCTTGAGAGGAGGCTGCTTTCCACCAATCTTTCAAGGAACCAATGAATTTTTTGCGAATTCAAGCAGTACCTCATAAGTGTTGTGCTTTGTGAGGTTTCGTGCCAACATCTAGTCATGAAACTCCTAAAGACGATCTGGCCATCTTCGATAGGGAATATCATCAAAGGAGAAAAACGTCTTTGGGGCTGAAGCAGAACTAGAAGTGGAATATGAAGGATGGACCACTTTGGCTCCGCCATATGTTCTTCTAGAACTGGATCAGCCATCATAATGAGTAAAGGAGTGACATAGGAAGATTCTTGGAAAGAGTTTGATTGAACAGAATATGTGTGGGAAGAGGATGGAATGGAATTGGTGGGTTTGACAGTGGTGATGGAAGGGATTTGAGTTTGGCTTCTCAAGAAACTTTCAAGAGGGTTTGACACCATGAATGACTGAGAAGGTTGATGGGTTGGAGATTTAGGTGGTGTGTCTTGTGGTTCTGATTTAGGTAGAGCTGATGGGGAAGGAGATGCCTTTCTCTTTCCATGGGCCTTTTGTTTCTCAATTTCTTACAACTGAGCATGAAGAGCCAAAACATTAGTTGTCTTTGGCGAAGGGGTCGTGCTAAGGAGTTGCGCAAAATATGAGGACAAACCTACTGATTTAACAAGTAGACTTGATCTGCGGGAAAATAAAGGATCTGTGGAAAATAAGGGCTTAGGTTTTTGGGTTTCATGAAGTTGGGCTTCAAGTATCTAAATCTGTTGTTTCAGCTTTTCAATTTCAGGTGTTTGGTCCTCCATAAAATGGCTGCGAAGAATCTGCTAAGTTTCAAACAAATATAATCGTTTATGAAAATCCTCAAGCATCTTTTTCATCAAAGCAGAGTCTTCAGTCACCTTTCCAATGGCATGATTCTGGGCAAGTGCATTTTCTATCTGCCAATTTAAGACAACATCAGAAGGGGAAGGGTGTTTCCTTCTTCCTTGAGCATCTAGCTCATTTGGAGTAGGAACTTTAAGAGTTTGAAAAAACTTCTTCTGAAGGTCAGAAAAGATTTCAATTGGAGGAAGTTTAACATTTGTAAGTGAACTTGTTTATCCAGAACCAAATGAAGGTAATTGTGACATTCTGATTTCCAATCAACTTCAGACTCTGTAATGAGAAGTTCATGTATATCAAGCGATGTATTTCAGTCGTATTCCGCTCAAATCTGATCAATTTAAGTAGGCTAACTAAAGGGGAAAGGCTCAAGCGAGACGAGGTACGTGGACCTAGGTGACTCGGATAGGAAATGACGCTCTGACCATAAGGATTGTCGAGGGGATATTTAGAACAACCAAAAGGCTGATCTAAGAATGATCAAGAATTACCATGCGAGCGTCATACGATTGGAGCGCGGGTGATGCCGCTTAACCAACGTACGATTTGCAAAATTATCCTAAATCGGACTGTGACGATCGAGACCTTAGGGACTAGTGACAAATCCTCGCAATTACATGACAACCAAAGCCGCCATGAATTGACGAGCCCTAAATGTGAGGAAAATCACAGGGTCGATAGGCGTATAGTTTGCAAAAGCCGCCCATCAGTTCGGGATAGGTTGGAATCACGTCTGATAGAAGAAACAATCAGAAACGAGTCCTGAAAAAATTTGAAATGGAAAATCAAGAATTCCAACATCAATAGGATTGGCCGTCGCCCTATCGAAGAAGTCAAAAACGAGAAAAACGACGTTCCGAACGTCGGAGGTAAAATGACCATAATGCCTTTTAAGTTTAGAACTTAGTTATTATGATTGAAAGAAGGGAAAAATGGACAATTGAACCCCCCAAGCTGCCGAAAATTCAAGAGCAAAGAGGAACCATTGGATCTCATGAGAAAGAACAATTGCCAAGTGTCAAGCATCCAAGGGTGGAAGATCAATTCATCAATTAATGCCCACCTACCAATCACTTCAATTAATCAATTCTTTTAGGATAAAAATAGTCTTATCTCTCTCTCCCTCTCACTCTACCATTCGGCCACTTCATCCCCCAAGACAACCGAACATCATATTCTTCTTCTTCTGCTCCATCCAGTCGCTCGCCCGACCAAACTGGAGCTCGCCATTCGGTTCGTACGACCGCCTCTTCTGACCGTCCCCTACTGCCGGCCGACCATCCAGACGTAGATCCACGTCTTGCCGACATCCTCCAACTTGAATCAAGTCGATTATAGCTTTGTGGAAGTCAGGGCAAGCATTCTCCCACAGGCCGACGGATTCTGCTCTAGTTTGAGGTAGGTTCGATTCACACCCTCTTTAACAGTCGAAAACTTGAAATCTTTGGCTCAAATTTGGTGAAGATCAAGTAGACATATAGATGGTTCTGTGATAAAAATTGGGGATTTATTTGATAATTTTTTACCATGAACCACCCCTGTATATTTCACCTAGAAACTGCCAGTATTCTGTGCTTGGACGTTCCGGCAACTTCGGACGACTTTTCGGCGACCAATCGACTCCAAACGACCGGCGAGCCTCCCAAACCCTTAGGTATACATGTTAAAAGGTAGAATAAGGCTTGAATGAAGGAATTGAGGAGGATTGAGGGCTAGAAGCATTCGGTTTGCACAGAACTGAAGTGAATCGGTTCTGTTCTGTGCAAAATCGGTTCTGTGGGTTGCAAGAACAGAAGCTTATGGGACTTAAATTGACGTTTGTGATGTGTTAAGATGTTGGAGATTGAGTAATTGATGATTTGGATGGATGAATTGAGGAATTGGACTTGGAACAAATCGGCTGATTATCCTAGATTGCGCGACGAGTTAGCCTTGGACTTGAGTTGGCCGAATCTTAGGAGGTGCAAGAAGGAGTGAATTGTGTTGCTAAGCTAAGGTAATGAATTTTCTAAACCAAGGCTAAGGGGATTAGACTCGATTGGGTAAGTCGAGTGGGAAATTGATCGATTAATGGGTATATTTCTAAAGTAATGAGCCTTAGTATATCTTAGGATTAATTAAAGAGTTTATGTGTGCCTTGACTTGTATTGGAATCGCGTGTCATGTTTGGATAATAATTGAATTGCTTTACATGCCATGGGATTGTGAATGCTACTTGAAATGTAATTGGCATTGAGTGTGTAAATGATAGAAGATCATGGCATGAATCATGATTGTAGTATGGCATGACGAGGCCCTGAGGCGTGTGAGACGCGGGGCGGAAGGTTGAGATCTTGATGCGACAAGGTCGCGGGGTGAATTGTGATTAGGTGGCGTCCTAATGCGACGAAGTCACGGGGTTGAGATAGTCACAGTCCTGATGCGATCTAATCGCGGGACAGAGTATGAGCTCATAAACCTTGCCTAAAAATTAAACCGGGGCCTGATGCGTTTACGCGGGCCGAGCCTGATGCGATCTAATCGCGGGCTAGAGAATGAGGCAGGCAGAGGTTGATTGATGTGGAGAAGTGACAGGCCGAGCATACACATGCCTTTGTGTGTGACATGAGAATATAAATGCATGTCTGTCCTCTATGCATTATTGTTTATTGAATTATGAATGTTATACATGCGTATGACCATGAGTTGGATAGGTTGAGTAACTTGGCTGTCTGAGTGGATAGTCAACCTGACCTAGGGTTAGGTTTTTTTTACTGAGATGTGTATCTCACCCTTTTTGGGGAAACCTTACCTTACAGATCCTAGGCAGTAGCGATGTGGCCTATCAGATTCGGGGACCCATAGGAGATAACAGCTTTTTACGATGAGTTCCCTGATAGGCAGGGGAATATTTATGTGAGGGAATGTATAGTAGTATGGGTAGACGAGGGGAAGCCGGACTGGAAAGCTCACAGGTTTGAGGCATGGTTTAGACGGGACGAGGATATGAAGGTTGGGCCTCTGAAGCCCCATGAGGTTCTGGAGGGTGTCATACCTCCCTGGTGTTAGACGATCTCGGACCAGGAGTTTCCCGAGGGATCATTAATTGGGTTAAGGAACGGCCCGGAGGGAATGCCGATAGTTGAGTATTCCGTACCCCCGCTAGAGGACAAGGTCATCGTGGTGGAGCTGTCCGAGGGAGACCTATCCGAGCCGGACCAGGAGGCGACCATGGATGGAGACCCAGCTGAGTCGTCGCAGGAGGCGACTATGGAGGACTCTGTAGAGGTTCCGTCGGAGACTTTCTCCGAGTACGAGCCGTCAGAGGAGAGCGAGGACACCGGAGATTTCAGCAGTTCTTCCTAGGCAACTCCGGATGGTGACCTGACTTTTTGACTAGCGACCTGACCCCTTCCTTGGTGGATTTTTATGGATACCTTTTGGCATGCTTACCCGTCGCCTTGTTGTATAGCGGTTTGTGGTAGATGTGACCAGTAGTCGTTGATGTATGACTTTATGATGCTATCCATTCCTGCTTAATCTTGGGGTATATATGTATATATGTATTGTACGGAGAGTTGTTGAGAAACGCTTCTGTGTGCTTAATATAATATTATTTTATCTCTCGATCTTTCTTTACATATAGGTGAATCCTTGGGACCGTCAAGAGATTATTGTTATTTGCTTACAAGGATGATTGCGTGCTTGCGATGAGACGCGGGGCGTGATAGTAATGGAGGGAAATATTTAGGTTGAAACATGCAAATTCTTGATAAAGTAGGAGGAGATTTGGGCTGATTTAAAACCTGTGTATATGGTTTGGGTAATTCAATGAAACAATAAGGGTTTTTCTTTATCCATTTCTGGATGGGTTTGTAGAAAGGTGAAGCGACTTTCTTCTTTATGGGCAATGGTGATGGAGGAGAAGATGGTGGTGAAGGTAAGGAGGGTTCTGGATTACATGGTGATGGTAAAGGACTGGTTGGAGAAGGAGCTGAACCGTATTGGATCATATATTGCTATCGCCTAGTATCTTCTCCAAGTGGACCAACTATTGGATCTCCATCAAGATACCTTTTGTAAAGAGAATCTTTTCTCTTCTTCTTTCGTCGGGTGGAGGGTTTATCATCTTCTTCCTCTTCTAAACCAGTACATGAAGGGCATGCACAGTTAATTTCCAAAAAACAATGTCCTGAGGGATCTTTGTAAATTGGTTGTCCACTGGCATTAAAAGAATGAACAAGATTCTTCGGATTTGGATCTTCCATACTTACAGCTTCAAAGGGACAAGGTGTGAAGCATAATATAGTAAGGAATGACGGAAATGAAGAAGTAGCATCTCCTTTTTCCTTTGTGAACTAGATGGTAATTGTACCATCTTTTTTCTTAGTGAACCGATGCTCAGAAGACTAGACTGGCCGAGAGTTGCTATGCAGCTTCTCATAGTTAGTGACCCAACTATCTAGAAGATTTTTTACGAGCTGATCTCTTGGAATCTATTTTGTAACACGAACACATGAAGTCCGATCTCTATCCACAGAGATAACTAAGGCCTCATTAGCACCGGGGAGATTGAGATCGATAGCATGGTTTTAGACTCTGTACGCCATCTGGTAATGGAGTGTTATAGCTATATCACTACGAGTTTGAGGGGCTCCAGTAATTTGTAGCTGAAACTTCAAGGCTGAGAGCAGAATAGGATTTGCGAGAGCCATTAAAATTTGGAAACAAAGTAACAAACACCGTGCCAACGTTTAAAGTAGTCTGAACAGCTCCAATACAAGCATGTTGATAGCCAAGAAAGCGAGTATCAAGAAGCGCAATTCTTTCTACCACTGGTAGACCTTTTCTTCCATGAAAAGATAGTGCAAGTCTAATAGCTCCAATGTGGAGATGGGTAAACCCTTGTTGAGCCCATTGAAGAGGAAATTCTTGAGGGATCTGTAGGGTGACAAATTGTTCTTGCTGGGTTGCCAGAATATGGTGTTGATCAAATCTGGATGACTGGACATATTCCTTTACAGCATGTGGAGTATGTCGAATGAGGTGTTTAATGGACCAGATGGGTGAGAAAGACGTAGGTTTAGCAAAGGCAGAATATGGGTTGATGATAGGAAGCTGAGTCTCAGAGATCTTGTTGTCTTCTGAATAGCCTACCTCATAGAGATAATCTATCTTAGAAGCAGAAAACTTTCTAAGTTCAGGAGAAGGGGAAAGAGAGATGGGAGATTCATGAACAACGGGTGTTATCTCAATAGGAGATTCCATGAGTACAAAAGGTTCTCTCCTTACATGTCCTAGGTTAGATTCATAATCTTAAATATAGGCGATAATGGCTCTGATACCAATAAGGAAGTGGAGACAAGTTTAAGCCTTAGAATGTAGGTATGCTATCCCAACACACGGCCTCCAAGCCCAAAATGACTGCCTTTAGAATTCCAGACTTATTCTTGAAGCTCAACCTTAATGATTCTAGAAATTTCTGATTCACAGGTTCCACCAAGGTGGCAAGCGGCTATAAGCAAAAGACTGTGAACTTGTCCTTGATGATTCCCCAACCTTAATGATTCTAGAGGACTCGTTTAGTGATCTGTGGTAAAACGTTGAGCTTAGTTTGATGGAATTTTGACCCCAAATGGGTCTTGTGAACATTGGACAGAAACTGCTGGTTGCAGTCTTGAAGGAATCGGTGACTTTGGAAGGGATTCCGGCGACGACGCGACCTCAAATCTTTGGTGAGACTCTTAGACCCTTAGATAGACATGTTAGCAAGTAGGTTAGTAATTAAATGATGAATTTGGAGTGGATTAAGGGCTGGACATGCCCTGTTTGCACAGAATCGAAAATAGCCGGTTCGGTTCTATGCAAGACTGGTTCTGTGGAGGCTGAGATAGGTCGATTTTGAGTCTCAAATTAGTGATTGAAACATGCTAGGATGGCGAGGATTGTGTTATGGAGGTTTGCGATTCATGGATGGGCGAATTGGACAAGGGAAATTGACGATTGGTTGGAATTTCCTAGGTTGCGCGGTGAGTTTGCTCTTGGACCCTTGAGACCGAATTATTAAAGGCTTGAGAAGAAGACCTTTGTGACATCAAACTCAAGGTAAGGGAATCCTAAACTTAGGATAGGAAGATTGGACTCAATTGGGTGAGTCGGGCGATAATTTGATTTATTTGTAAGAGATTTCAAGATGAATGTTCTTGATATGTCCTAAGATGGATAGGGGATTAATGTGTGCTATTGCTTGTGCTTGAATTACCTACCATGTCTGAGTGTCACTTTGATTGTCTTGCATGCCATGGGTGTATGATTGTGCTTGAGTTGCACATTGCATTATGAATGTGAAATGAATTGAGAATTATGGCATAAGTGTGACACGGCGAGACCTTGATGCGTATGAGATGCGGGGTGATGGAATGAGTATCCTGAGGCGTGGGGTTAGAGTTGTGTGGCGCCCCGAGGCGTACAAGACGCGGGGTTGAGAATGCCACAATCCTGATGCGTTGAAACACAGGACGGAGATGTGACGTATCGACACTGGTATAAAGTATCATTGAAACCTGATGCGTTTACGCGGGTTGTCAATGACGATCTACTGCATTTACGCGGACTGAGCCTGATGCGATCTAATCGTGGGCATGCGAATGAGGCAGGTAGGAAGAGATGATTGTGGTGATGTGGTAGGATGAGTCGTGCATGATCATCTGAGTGTGTTATGATGCCATAATTGTAAGCCTACCATCCGTGTGTTGTTATTTATTTTTGCATTGCCTCGTATGTCTATAAGTTTGAATTATTGGGATATGTAACTGCCTGAGCGGACGCTCGACCCAATCTAGGGTTAGGACTCTTTTACTGAGATGTGAATCTCACCCTTTTGGGGATCCCCTTTTTACAGATCCCAGGCCTTGAAGATGTGGCCCATACGTTTTGGCAACCATAAGGAGATATCCACCTATTTTGATGAGTTCCCTAACGGGTAGGGAACCATTTATGTCCGGAAGTGTACCGTAATTTGGGTAGACGAAGGTAACACTAGTTTGAAGCCTCACAGGTATGGGGCCTGGTTCAAGAAAGTCGGAAATGTGTCTACCGGGCTGCTAAAGCCCAATGAGGTACCTTAGGGAGTTGTCCCTAGTTGGTGCCACCCCACCCGAGATTTAGACCAGGCTGAGGGGTCCGTTGTCGGTTCGAGGAATGGATCGGTGAGGACCCCGACCATAGAGAACACGGAAGAGGAGGTTATTGTGGTCGAGAGACTAAGGAGGATCTCATGGAGCCATCTGCTGAGGAGACTATGGAGGACACCATCGAGGTTCGTTCGAAGACCTTCTCAGAGTACGAGCCCACGGAGGACGCAGAGGAGACCGATGACTCCAGTTGCTCGTCTTAGGAGCTCCTAACTTATCAGTCAATTTTTTGGTGGTGATCCCGACCCTATCTCTTGTTGTATGATGATGATAGACTCTTTTGTGTACTTACCCTGTCACCCCTCTTGTTAGCGGATCTAGTAGCTATGCATCTGTATGAACAGTCGGATTTTATGTATGACAGTATTTGCGCTATCTAGGTCCCACTTCATATTTTGTACGATGGAGTTATTTCGTTATCGTTTCTGCATGCTTGGTATATATATCATGTTTCTCGACTTGTTAGTGGATCTTGGAACAGCGAGAAATATTTGGTTTGTTTGCAGGGAGTCGTATGCTCGTGCCCGGGGTGCGGGGCGTGACAAAAAATGTAAAAGATTTGAAAAGAAACTGGTTTTGGGAAATTGAAAGTGCAGGAAACTTAAAGTACGAGAAAAAGGTAAATTGCAAAGGAAATTGGATTTTTTGTTTTTGTTGTTGATTTGCCTTCTTCTTCCTTCTTCTGAGTATTTGTATTCCCTTGCACTTTGCAACTGCTCATACGGTTATTATTTTCAAATCTTAAATTCTGGCGTCTCAATAACCACTCCTTTTTGCCATGTTCTTCATGACTTTTATCCGCCAAAATTGATCTTCAACTGTTCCCATGACTTTAAATTTGATCATTTTGAATAACTCTACATGATTTACTCGTAGCCATTACTTTCGCTTCTCGCTCATAACTTCATCATGTGGTTGACTGGGTTGATTCATTATATATTTGTAACCCTTCTTCATTTTATGTTTCTTCGGGAAGTTATCGATTCGTGATTACTTACTGATTTTCGGGAAAAACTGACCATTTCTTGACTATCGGGTTTTTGCAGCTCTTAGTGAACCACGGCCAACTTGTCGATTCTCAGTAATCCATTCTTTTACCATCCTTTATCTTATCGAGTCAAAATCGAATGTGGATTTAATATCCTTGACGCTCGCTCGGTAATTGTATTTATTAATTGGTGTCAACAGTTATCAAATATGTTTTTGACTTTTTTTTATTCCGGAGAACATAATTAGAAGAATAGAAACATTACAAAATAGGCCCTTGAGCTGCATATGGCAACACTTTAGGGAAAGTGTTTCTACTTCAAAAGTGTTCCCGGAATACTTTCGGAATACGGAATACTTTCGAAACAGAAATATACATAGTAAAAAAAATGTTCTTTTGACCTAGGGGATACTTTTAAAGAAACAAAAAAAAACTTACTTTCGATTTTTGGAACATTTTTTGAAACATTTTTGGAATCATCACTCGTCGCTGCCGACACAACCACCACCCGTTGGCCACCGTCGCTGTCAACCGCCAGTAGCTGCCGCAACCATCATTCGCCGCCTCTGTCTTGACACACGGAAACATGAGAAAGCTGTCTTACTAATTACTATCACTCGGTACTTGGAAGTCTAGGCATTTTTAACTTAAAATTAAGAAAAATTAGGTTAGGGACGCTTGCCGCAACTGTGCCAATATCGCCAGAAAGGGTCAACAATGATGGAGGTGAAGGCTAACGGAGGTCACCTGGCGCCAGGCATTGGCCTAGCTACCCCTGTTGGAAAGGGTCGTGGTCCTCCCCTGGACGGATTTGTCGGGACGGCATATAAAAGAAGACTTTGAAGATCTTTCCAAGAGTTTACCGCACAGAAACGGCTTGGGAATCGACCGAACCAGCTTCCTTCTCCATTCGCTTCTCTGATTCGAAATATATCTTTTCTTTTTCTGCTCAAAATTTTTTTTATAAAACAATGGGGTGTTGCGAGAATCGAACTCGCGACCTCTCGCACCCGAAGCGAGAATCATACCACTAGACCAAACACCCATTTGTGCTTTCTTGTCAATATATTTTAATAAATTCTTTGGTAGTGTTCCCCCCTACACTCAACCATAGCAATCTGTAGCGAAGCTCACTTGGAAACGACGGTGCCAAAATGGCGGCAACAGCTCTATCTTCATCTTCTTCTCTGTCGATTCATCTCCACCACCAACTTCGCCGGCCGCAACGGCCGTCACCGCCGACTCCCTCTCCTCTTCTCTCTCTATTTCATAACCCGCACTTTGCCCCCACTGCCACCGCCACCACCACCTCCACCAAGTTGAACGCACTTTCGTTACCTTCGTCACCCCCGAAATCCGCTGTCCGATTCCGAGCCCTAATTTCCAATCGAACCTCCTTGTCTTCTATCTCTTATCTCCTCGCTTGCTCTCGTCCCCTCTCCTCGTCCTTTGCGGCATTCACTCAAACACCTTCCCTGCATCCGGAGGCCTCGACCGATGTCGACGACGGAGACGAGGGCAGCGAGCTTCTAGAAGAAGAAGAGGAGAAAGAAGCAGTGCCAGAACCGGCCTATCGACAACCAGTGACGGCCGGGAAAGTGCCCGATTTGAGTGTGAAGGAGAAGAAAGAGCTCGTGTCGTACGCCCACAGCCTGGGGAAGAAGCTCAAGTGTCAGTTGGTGGGCAAGTCCGGGGTCACCGACAATGTGGCGGCTTCGTTTATCGAGACGCTTGAAGCCAACGAGCTTCTCAAGGTACAGGTTCTTACTTTCTTCCGTTGCATATTCCTATTGTGGACTCTGGTTGGACATCCTCACTCCTAAAACACGTACTTTTTTGTCATAAATACTGTTTTCCTGATTAAGGATTCTTGTGTACGTACACCTTTGTCAGATTTCATTTCTTTGAGTGCTCATTCTGGATCTTTTATTTGTACAGGAGAACTGTGCTCTTTACTGCAAGATTTTCTTGGTTTTACCATTTCACTTTGTCTTCTGTGGGTTGTGCATAATTGCTGTTCAACTGGTTCTTCAGGCCTTCCTTGTTCGTAGCGTAGAGGGATCCTCTGAGTGGACATATTAGATTTGCTAACATGGTCGTCAAAGTTGGATTTCGTTTTTAGGGGATCGAAACGCAAGTTTTGCTTTGACTAATTTCGGGATCTCTCTCTCTCTCCAAAATTTCTTCAATTCTAGAGTAGCACTTTGGACCTGGCTGCTTCTACAACTTATGCAGTGGTCTGAAGTTGTGTGGCTACTGGATATACTTTTAGTTTGATTGATCGATAACAATCCCTATGTATCTGACAGCCAAAGCGGTTGTCAGATTTCTGTTTGTAAAAGAAACTTTCCGGAGTTCCATGTTGTTGTTAGCATTTCATATATATGTCGATAAGTAGAAGTAGAACTTGTCAATTTTTAGCTCAGGTATAAAATTTGGAAGTTTTCTGATGTGGGGGTGTAATTTGTTCCATATTTTCTTGCTAGATCAAAGTACACAGGACTTGTCCTGGTGAGCTAGATGAAGTTGTGAAGCAACTGGAGTTGGTCACCAGATCAGCTGTTGTTGGTCAGATTGGTCGGACCATAATCATATACAGGCCGAGCATTACGAAAATGAAGGCAGAGGAGAAGAAGAAGCAGGCTCGTGGGGTGTTTTTCAGAAAAGGAGCTGGTGCCAATCCGTTGCTCTTGGTAAACTGAAAATTCTAGGATTTTCTCAGTTAACTCGAAAACATTATCCCTATCGCAATTTGTGGGCGCCATTTGACAACCTTAACATTTCGTGGTCAAATGCAGAAGAAAGGTCAGCCGTCCAGACTCACAGGACGAGGTCGTCGTGGCAGCAGCCGGGTATAAGATCTAGCTCATCATTTGATCTATTACCCCTCGTGAACATCTAAAGCAAGCAGATTGTCCTTTGTTCCGTCGCCTTATTCTGTAATGGCAGGATCTCCCATAGGAAAATGGTAAGTTTCACAGGACATACATCTTGGAGTGCCATCTGGATTGCAGGAGTGCTTGTTTCGACTAGAGACTAAACACGCAACAGTGCGGTCATTAAGTCAGTTTATGGGGAAGTAAATGAGATCATATTGTGCTGTTTGGTAGTATTTTTTTTTTATCAGCCGTTGGTGTGAGATTCCAATGGGCACATAGCGCCACTGTCTTCTATCATTTCCTATTTTGCCTCTTCTCCACTCCCAAATGGGTAGCAGTAATAGTGAGAGAGATTATTGTCAATGTGAATCGTTTTGGCCAGAATTCCCTGGTTCTGCAATGACATCCAGAATCCAGGAACGATATTGAACAGAATAAAAAAGTTGAGGGAGATATTGAATAATGAAGTTTAAGTTCAAGAACTACTAAGGTCATTACTCATTTTCTTTTTACGATTGACCACAAGAAGAAAGATCAATTCAGGGTTTTGATTTGGTTCCCTCTATCTTGGTGACTTTGTTATTTTAGAACTTTCGGGAGAGGGGCCAAAAAAAAAAAAAAAACTCAGAAGCTACGTTGGTGCTCTAATGTTTTATTATGACCACCTATTAATTACTAATTAATATCCATAAAAGGCCCTATCGGTTGATGTTCATTTCCTACGCTTGCTACTTCATCAGAAGTTTCTTCTGACTGCATAGTGCGCGCATGGTTCCCGGTTTTCTTCCGAGACCTACTTCAAGAACAACTGGTATAATTTTTTCCCCTATGAGTACCATACAGAAGAGAATTACAATTGGGCATAACAAATTGACGTGCAAAACCAATGGATCTATCATACTGTACTCGCCTAGCAGGAGAAAAGCACAGGTCCAACAGGAGGGTTCACTTATGTTCTTCTCTTGGCCATCTGGTACTAAAGAATGAGAGCCTCCTTATCCATTTGCCATTTGGAGTCCGGAGAGTACAAATGCCTTCGGGGAAGCTGTTAATTCAGGGTCTTGTATCAAACGCAAGAACCCGTTGCTCTTCCGTCAAATTCCGCTAATTTGTAGAGAAATTCACGGGGATGGTGCGGAACTTAAGCGGCTTTCAACTTCCCTATTTGAAACTGAGCCGAGCTCTCGGAATAAAGTATCCCCGTAGGGGAGAGGAGACGCCGGAGAGCAAGGAATAATCGAGCCTGAATGTCAAAAATCAAAATCAAGTCTTGAGTAATGGTGCATATGAATAGAGTGGTAGGACGTTTGTTGAAGATGTACAATTGTTAGAATTACCCATTGAAACGCGACAAGTGCACCCCAGCAGCCCGGCAAACCGTATCCTCTGCTGCTTACGAGCTGACATTGAAGAGAATGAAGGGAGTATTCTTCAGTTCACAAAGATCTTGGAGAAAAAAATCATTAATCCTATATCAAAGCAATAGAAACTTAAGGAACAGATCCATACCATGAGTAGAAGGGCACCAAGAGAGAAGCAACCGCTCATCGCCAAGCTAACAAATTTGAAATCTCGTCCTGCCTGTGAAATAGAGGGGTTCTGATGTTAGACCTCTCTGATCTTCTTAGTTCTTATAAATGGTAAATTAAGTGACACCGTGAAGAACCATGCAGGCTGGTAGCATCTACTACTCCGGCATCAATGCCAATAATGTGTTTATTGATAACATGCCAGAGCACTTGAGATCATTTGTCACCATTAAAATGTACCAAGGATGTGCAAACGGCTGCAAAGTGACGCGACTTACCAACAACGTTCCCTCGAGGCTATGAGTGCAAGGTGTTGCAGATATAGCAACAAAGAACAGAAGCAAGACTTTGTGCATCTGCAAGAGCCAGCACAATAGATTACTGAGATGCTTGAATTGCACCTTGGACATTATTTCAGTGTCTACCATGCTAAAAGCAAATGCCGAGTAAACGAGGCAAACGATTGATGTTAAACTTGTAGAACGAATGCATTAAAAAGGTGAAATAATCCTAGCGTCCATAGTAGCCCGTAGAATGAGTAAAAGGGAAGGTTATGATATTGTTATGTAAAAGAAAGCACTAACCTGCTGTATGACATTAGGATCCGATGTGAAAATATTGGGGAACAAACCAGGAACAGAAGCTCCAATACCAGCTATTACTAGTCCCAGAATTGTCCCGATGATCATAAGAGACTTCAGCAGCATTCGGGCCTGAGATTTTTTTTTTTTTTTTTTTTGGGTCCCTTTTAGTACAGATATCCTCTTCGGAGCAGTCCAAATCTACTCAAGCAAGAAGTGCCAGGAAAGGGAATACATAGACATGTCAGAATCTGTGGAGGCAGAAGTGAAATTACCTTCTCTAAGCTTCGGGTTCTTCCATACATCAACTCAGGCATAAACGACTGCGCAGTTTGAGAGAGAGGCTCGCCCCATACCACGCACATGCTGTACATTTGTATCATGACCTGACAATATACGTGTGGAGTTCATCAACGCCACACTAAAATTGGATCGGCAACCAAGCAATGCAGTTTATGCAATAAATTAAAGATTAACCTGGTGAGCTGCAACCATGTGTGTGCCCATGGCTGTGGCAAAGTACGTAATGAGCGAGTAGAAAGCCACCTGAAACGTTGATATGTCTCAAATTCATCAGCCTTGAAATTTAAGTAGGATAGGCAATCATGTGCCAGGTGAAATGGAGCTGACCTTTGAAAACATGGTCACAAAAACTGGAGCGGCTATCCCAAATAAGTGGAGAAATTCGCTGGGTGATGGAACAGACACAGCAAAGCTGTTAAAACCTTTCTTGTTCAGAGCTTCGATCATCATATATGCTGCAACAATCTGGATGGTCATGTATTTACTAGTTAGTGAAGATCACCTCGAATTTAACGAAATTCAAGCTGAAAGTGGAAGTTCCGTTTCTTCATTCACATATTTCTGGGTGATTTTCCCTGATTGCACCCAAAAGAAACAAGAACATTCTCTTTGAGGTTACCTGTGAAGCCATTGTTGCCCAAGCAGCACCAACAATGCCATAACCCAACATTTTGCACAGGACTAAGTGACCAATTCCATTTACAGCACTGGCCACTAATAGAGCCTTCAAGGGGCCCATGGAATCCTTCATGCCAAGGCTGAAATTAAAAGTTAGAAAGCCATAAGAAGTAGAACAACGAGCAAAAAATTTGAGTGATCTCTTCTATTTTATGACAATCACTCCAGCGCATCCTCATCAGTTGTCACATAAATCAAGTTCCACTAAATTTACAAGCGGGGACAAAAACGATATCCACCTAATACAAGATATGATATCCAATCAGCATATGCCGGCCAAAATTTCAAGCAGCTGAACAATTTTCTTGATTCGAGAGGTCTCAGCCAGTCTCAGAACTCAAAAGTGGGTGGTTATCCCATAGCTCAGAATAGTAAAGGATATGCAGCTGATGCCTGAAGATGACAGAAGCAAGGGAAAAAACACAGACGTAGGTGCTAAGTAACAGCCGCATTTTACCAAAAGATATCTAAGAGTTCTAAAGGGGATAACAATTATACCGAAGTATCTCATCTTGCTGACATCCATAAGAAGTGAGGCTACATTTGCAGAGCCCGCACTATGCATAGTTCAATGTTAAGGGGTCATTAGAGAATAAGTAATGTAGGAGTCTTCCAACAGTTGCTAGTGAATGAACAGCATATTCCAATATGGATACATGAATCTGTTCAGCAATCAATACAGGGTGCTTTATCGACATGCCTTCCAGGGTTACGTAGCACAGACTGCAAAGTACTAAACATGGAGATATGTATGAAGTACCCACCTCGAGCTTTGAGCGACCAAACCATAAAGTATTGCAGGCCATGCTAGTCCTCGGATCTATCAAAAGAAGATCATTTTGGTCATTTAGGAATTCATGAAAAACTTGAAAACTAGAGGTGATTAGATACAAGGAGCACGGGATCAAGACTATGCACTAATAAGCCAAAAACTACAAAATCTAGATCAATCTAGCTTGTATAGATGTAGCGAAACATATGAACCTAGTTTGGGGCCTCAGAAGGATCATGTGTTGTTCTCAATCTGTCGATTTCTCCTCATTAGAGATCGTACAAAGACGAGTGGATAGATTGAACTATTGATGAAAAATGCTGTAAATTAGACGCGTAATGAGCTAGCAAGTGATCACAAATGGTTAACAAAAAGAAAAATTGAATGAACCTGAACATATTTGGTTGCTGCAGGTATAATATGTATATTCTTTGCCCCTGCGAAAGCTGAAAAAATACACGAGTTCGAGCTCATTAGTTTACTGCATTACTCTGTTTCTCGGAGACTGAATTTATTGTCTTAGAGACGAATTTACAAATTTATTAGTTCTTACGCATATTATCCCAAAGTCTAACATATATTTTTAAGAACAAGGAAGAAGAAAAATTCCTGCACCAGCTTATTACCAGTGAGTGCTTGTGATCCGAGGAATTGGGTGAACAAAAGCATCAGTGTCCCACATGTCAATCCAACGAACAACAAGATGGAGATTTGGTGCTGAACGTCTTTCTTGTCCTGTGGCGAATCCAGTTAACTTGGAGGAGTAAATTCGGTACCAGATAAACGCCTTAAACAAATGGTTACATCCATCGCAAACAGATTCATAAAAGGTACTTGGAATCAATCGTACATCGCAGCAGCAGCGGGATGTAAATTTGCTTTTGATACATGACCACACTTAGAACCAACGAACCAAGGCATAAATGCTTTGGCATTGAACTTTTGTGAGAAATGCTGCTGCTAATCAGGCGTGGTAGTCACTCTAAACTCTACCATATCATTCTCACGCTCAATTTTCGACGTCACCGACCACACTCAAACTACGGGTTAACAAGAAATTATTCATCTACAAAGATCGGAATGCTTACCCCTTTTGCAAGCGACGTGGCAACCATATTCGAAGTAGCAATCGACAGGAACATGAACAGAAGATTCATGTTGTCGCAGAACACCGTCCCTGGACCTGTTAATTCGAAAACCGCACTGATTATTGGACTCATAAGCAAGCTTCTTGCGTTTTCCCCTTACAACCGAAACAACTCCAATTGAATCAAGCTGGATTCAGAGGAACTCTGACAACCGATCAAACTAACCTAAAGCAGCGAGCTCTGTCGAGCTTCCCTGGCCGATCACGGCAGTCGAGATGAGACTCATCAATGGCGCGCAGATCCACAGACCAGTCGCCGGCCCAGAGAACATCATGATCTCCTTGATTTGGCTCCACAGGCTCTTCGTCGCCAGATCATCATCCTCCTTGCCAACCCCCGCCACTTCAGGCTTTCCTTCTTCACTCGGCACAACCAGCGCACCGTTGCCATGGCTCCTGGCGATGGCAACCGTAGGCTCATCATGGAGGAGCTCTCGGCTCGAACTTCCGAGGCACGGAGTCAGGAAGCGGCGCCGAGGATGCGTCGGCAGTGAGATGCGCGGATAGGAAGGCTCGAGAGAGATGCTTGATGGCAGTCGGAGTCGAATCGGAGATGGTTGAGAGAGTGGCTTCAGATTCGCATTGTGGTGGAATGGAGTAGGTGAATGAGTGAGTGTGTGGATTTGCATTGTGTTCGTTGCCGTTGATGCGCAGAGAGAGGGAGAGATAGAGAGAGGGGAAAAAGCGGGCTTATATATTAGTAGCCATTTTCAAATGAGCTGGAGCGGCTCGAAAGTGGCTCGGCTCGGCTTGCCGTGTACGGACAAACGGGAGTGGGAAATTTCTCCCTCGAGAATTGATGGTGGCTAAGTGGCTCAGCTTGGAAGCTGATGTGCACCGGCGGCTTTCCTCTTTCAACTAACTCCTTAGGCGAGGGGCTGTATCTAACTGTAACGAGCGTGGGGGCCATGATCCGATGCGCACGTGTCCAGCGGCAATTCAATTCTAAAGGGGTCTCTTCCGCGGAGGAGAAACCAGCAAATTCGTTTTGCTGAAATTCCAGTAGCACTAGCAAGTAGCAACCATGTTTCTTGAGGCCCAATCTAATATGTAGAGTTGAAAAATGAAAATCTACAAGGACATGATTGTTAATATATATATATATATATATATATATATATATAAAATTTTCGAGGTAAAGTGACATTCAAGTACGTTGAAAAATAAATACAACATCGCTTTCACGAAATTGTGTATTAGATATTTTCAAGAATTGGATACGGTTTAGCTATTTACTTAGATATTCATTTACATGTACCCTATTTTGATGAAAGCAAACCGGTCTACTCAAGGCTGATTTCCGGAAAGACTCGGGCAACTCATTCTCCATTTTGTAGATTTCGGTTTATATGAAAATAAATCATCAAGTTTTTTTTTTTTTGGGAGGTTGCTAACCTTTTAATAAAGCAATAATTTTGTTAGGAAAACATGTTCATTGATTCAGAACCGGATCTGACCAGTTGTGCATGGGAATTAGCATGGTCAGTTCGGTTACTAGATAGAACCAGTGTGTTTTTTCTTCAGTCGGAATTAGAACCAGTGTGTTTTTTCTTCGGTCGGAATTAGAACCAGCGTGTTTTTAAGACATTCAATCTGGGTACTTGATCAATACCTAAGTTTTAAATCCATGAGCCAGCGTTTTTTTTTTCTCTGGGCCACTGTTCGCCTCCCCACAAATGAGTCACATTCGTGGATCTCAAATTTTGGAAATATTTCCATACATGAGTCCGGGCAGATGAGATCATTTTACTCTTTATTTGTTCTTGATAGACACTCAATCAAAGTTCATGGGGGCCTTACTCCATTTTCGAACATCAACTCTCGTGGGCCCCACCTTGAATCCACGTCACTTTACGATTGAGATGGAGCGAGCTGGCATGCAAGGCGTGTCCTCTCGCAATACTTGCTCCCAAATTTGGATCCGGTAAGGCCCTTGGCGGCCCTTTGTCAATCGGTCCGACCTTTTTAACACCCTCTCGAAGCCAATGTGTTTCATCAATCAAGGTCAAAATGGTCAATTGGGCTCCTCGAAAAAGGAACCGCAACTTCCTTTTTAGGTATCCACCAAATTGGTTATAGGACCAAAAACGAAAAGAGCAAAATTACAAATACTACGTATCTGCTAGTCATCGTTTGGACGATGAACGGAATCGAAAAAGCATAATCAGCGGCCTCAGAGATTCGCCCGCTGACCAACCATGCCCATGCAAGCCGAACGCGTCTAAGTTTGACCTGGCTTGATACCTTATTTTCAATCCCCCCTCTGTTTTTCTTCTCTATTCGCCAGAGAAGATTGGCTGCTAACCGTCGTCAGCAACTCGATGAATTGCGGCGCGAGTGAGGAGAAAGAAGGTAATCGTCCCGCAACTACCCTCGTTAGCCTTCAAAACTATTCGATGATGATGGCACCGAAGAATCAAAGCGGCGACACCGGAAGTCGCGGTTGTGGTGGAGTCAAGCCCAGAGGGAGGGAGGGCAAGCTCGCTGTGGCCGTGAAAATGGAGAGGAAATGGAATCTAAACAATGGAGGGTCTTCAATTTGATGGAGTCCAAGAAGATGGCAGTGAGAACCGAGGCCATGTATCTTACGTCCATGGACGATGATGAGAGGGAATAGATGGTGGTTGGCATTGTTGCATTCAAGATGAGGTGGAGATGGTGAGTTTTGCCGCAAACATAGCTGTAGCTAGGATGTCAACTATTCGTTTTTTTTTCCTTTCCAAATCCAAACAGAATCGAGCCGAACCACAACCCAAATTCGAATACGATTTTTCAGGTTTCCTTTTTCCTTTTTTCTTTTTTTTTTGTCTTATTTTCATATAGGCATAATTCTCCCCATAAATTGCTAATATTAAGAAGATGAGAGACTTTGTTCAGTTCACCGATCCGAACCGAAACAACCCAAACCGAAAAAAAGAACGGTTTTTTTTCTATAATCAGAACTGAAAACTGAACAAAACAGAAATGCACAAAATAGTTACAGTGCTACAATTCGGATGGATTTGACACCTCTAGCTGCAGTGACCACCTAAGAAGGTGGCAGTATGACGTCCGTTCACTTAGGCCAAAGGAAGTCCGATGAGCTTCGGAAGGTTGATCAACGATAGTAGTTACAATGGAACTGATGTTTTTAACGCCATAAACAACGAAACAACCATGCGGTACCTTAAAGATATGCCATATGAGAGCACCCGTCGAGGACAATATATATAAAGGTATAAATAATTATGCCGTTTTTCAATAATTATAAAGTTACTCTTTTTTCTTGGTTTTTTTTTTTGAATTTTTATGCAATCTTTCGTATGCCTGTTGCAAGTTTGAGTAGTCGGTCGTATCTTTGCTTCACAACCCCCACCCCCACAAACCACCCACAGAGAAACTATTCAAGCAACGTACTCGGTAGACATGATCACGGGCCGAGTTTGGCCTGGAACCGGCTTGGGTCAAATCCGAAATCGGCCCGTTGACGGGGCCATGGTTCCAAACCAGAACTGGCCCATGACATATGGGCCCGGTTACAGTTCCGAGCAAAATTGAACAGGGCCCGAAATCGCCGATTCCCCAACTTGAGTCAAACCGGAAATAGGCTCGTTGACAGGGCCATGGTTCCAAACCAGAACTGGCCCATGACATATGGGCCCGGTTACAGTTCCGAGCAAAATTGAACAGGGCCCGAAATCGCCGATTCCGAACCAGACAAAATCTAGGATTGAAAAAAAAAAATGTTACTTGCAATGGTCAACCGCCTTTGTTTTCTTTCTTTTTTATTTGCTAGTTTCTAACCATTATAAATACCCCTTCCCATCGCTCATTTTTTTCACACAAATTCTTAATTCTCTTAATTTTCTCAATTTCCTCTATTCTCTCTAAAAATGGCTAGTGGAAGTAGAACTAGTGGCAAAGGCAAGAACCCGGTGAGAGAATTTGATTATCACCTAATCCTCTTGATTATTTCGATTGGGGATTCAATGTTGATGTAGACGATGAAATGAATGTTATTCGTAATATGAAGCAAGTCCAAATGCAATAAATTCTTCATTCTCCTACCGATATCGAAAAATTGTCAACAACAAAGGAGTCGGAGCAGAAGTTTACATCCGACGTATGAGAGCACTTCTAGAAGACTGAAAGATTTGATATAAGTCCAAAAAAGTATGATGTAGTTTGTAACATTGTAGGGTAAAATACAAATATGTCAATGGAGCTGGATATAGAACATTAAAACTGCATCTTAAGGCGAAATATCCAATCGAAGCGGGAATTGACACCAGGCAACAATAAATTTTCGAGTACGCCAATTCTAACACTTTTCTTTTATTTCGTTATACTGAAAAAAATTATAAAGAAGAATTACGTAAATTTGTTTCAATTGAATATTTATCATTTAGTTTTGGTGAAAGATTTTATTTTAATTAATTTATACAAAATTCATGTGTTCCACAAGCAAAACGTGGTCCCAAAAATCTAGTTAAACACGTAATTAAAGATCTCTATAAAAAAAAAGGAAAAAGAGATTTAGAAAACTTTTTTTTTATGAATTTTAGTAGATGTGTGCATATAGGTAGTGATAGCGATCATTGGCAAGTTCATTCTTATATATGTATAATATGTCATTGGATAGATGATAATTAAAATATTCAAAAAAAATATTGCATTTAGAATTTTGGATCATAGGAATACAACAAATAATATTTATAGATTAATTAGGCAAATTTTAGAAGAATATTATTTGCTTGACAAAAAAAAATTCAATTGATTTTGATAATGCCGCTTCAATTGGTGAACTAGAAAATTTTTGTAAATCCGTTTTTGGTAGATAATTTTTTCACGTTAGATGTACTTGTCATGTTTTAAATTTATGTGTACAAAATAGTTTAAAAACTCATGATATTTTTCTCAACCCAATAAAATTGGAAATTCAATTTTATTGAAACATTCTCAAATAATGAAAGAATGGTTAAAATTTTGTAAAAAAAATTAAAAAAAAAACAAAAAGATTTCCAAGAGATGTTCCAAATCGTTGGAATTCTACTTACGAGTTGCTTAATGAATCTATAAAGATTTATTATGTGTATTTATTTCAAATAACACAACTCAAATTAATTTATATCTACAAGAATGAGATATTTGCAATATATATATATTAAAAGTTTTTAATAGTGCAACTTATACTTTGTCCGGTTTTATTAACATACTACGCATTTATTTTTAATAGAACATATTTATATTGTTAGAATTTTTGAAGAAAACGGCAATAAATTAAAAGACACTATTTTAGCAATAGGAAAGGAAATGCATAGACATGTTGGAATCTGTGGAGGCAGAAGTGAAATTACCTTCCCTAAGCTTCGGGTTCTTCCATACATCAACTCAGGCATAAACGACTGCGCAGTTTGAGAGAGGGGCTCGCCCCATACCACGCACATGCTGTACATTTGTATCATGACCTGACAATATACGTGCGGAGTTCATCAACGCCACACTAAAATTGGATCGGCAACCAAGCAATGCAGTTTATGCAATGAATTAAAGATTAACCTGGTGAGCTGCAACCATGTGTGTGCCCATGGCTGTGGCAAAGTAAGTAATGAGCGAGTAGAAAGCCACCTGAAACGTTGATACGTCTCAAATTCATCAGCCTTGCAATTTGAGTAGGATAGGCACAAAAACTGGAGTGGCTATCCCAAATAAGTGGAGAAATTCGCTGGGTGATGGAACAGACACAGCAAAGCTGTTAAAACCTTTCTTGTTCAGAGTTTCGATCATCATATATGCTGCAACAATCTGGATGGTGATGTATTCACTAGTTAGTGAAGATCGCCATGAATTGAATGAAATTCAAGCTGAAAGTGGAAGTTCCGTTTCTTCATTCACATATTTCTGGGTGATTTTCCCTGATTGCACCCAAAAGAAACAAGAACATTCTCTTTGAGGTTACCTGTGAAGCCATTGTTGCCCAAGCAGCACCAACAATGCCATAACCCAACATTTTGCACAGGACTAAGTGACCCATTCCATTTACAGCACTGGCCACTAATAGAGCCTTCAAGGGGCCTATGGAATCCTTCATGCCAAGGCTGAAATTAAAAGTTAGAAAGCCATAAGAAGTAGAACAATGAGCAAAAAATTTGAGTGATCTCTTCTATTTTATGACAATCACTCCAGCGCATCCTCATTAGTTGTCACATAAATCAAGTTCCACTAAATTCACAAGCGGGGTCAAAAATGATATCCAACTAATACAAGATATGATATCCAATTAGCATATGCCAGCCAAAATTACAACCAGCTGAACAATTTTCTTAATTCGAGAGGTCTCAGCCAGTTCAGAACTCAAAAGTGGGTGGTTATCCCATAGCTCAGAATAGTAAAGGATATGCAGCTGATGCCTGAAGATGACAGAATCAAGAGAAAAAACACAGACCTAGGTGCTAAGTAATAGCCATATTTTACCAAAAGATATCTAAGAGTTCTAAAGGGGGTAACAATTATACCGAAGCATCTCATCCTGCCGACATCCATAAGAAGTGAGGCTACAGTTGCAGAGCCCGCACTACATATAGTTTAATGTTAAGGGTCATTAGAGAATAAGTAATGTAGGAGTCTTCCAACAGTTGGTAGTAAATGAACAGGACATTCGAATATGGATACATGAATCTGTTCAGCAATCGATACATGGTGCTTTATCGACATGCCTTCCAGGGATACGTAGCACAGACTGCAAAGTACTAAACATGGAGATATGTATGAAGTACCCACCTCGAGCTTTGAGCGACCAAACCATAAAGGATTGCAGGCCATGCTAGTCCTCGGATCTATCAAAAGAAGATCATTTCGGTCATTTAGGAATTCATGAAAAACTTAAAAGCTAGAGGTGATTAGATACAAGGAGCATGAGATCAAGACTATGCACTAATAAGCCAAAAACTACAAAAGCTAGATCAATCTAACTTGTATAGATATAGCAAAACATATGAACCTAGTTTGGGGCCTCGGAAGGATCATGCATCATGTTCTCAATCTGTCCATTTCTCCCCATTAGAGATCGTAAAAAGATGAGTGGATAGATTGACCTCTTGATGAAAAATGCTTGTAAATTAGAAGTGTAATAAGCTAGCAAGTGATCGCAAATGGTTAACAAAAAGAAAAATTGAATGAACCTGAACATATTTGCTTGCAGCAGGTACAATGTGTACGAGTTCGAGCTCATCAGTTCACTGCATTTCTCTGTTTCTCGAAGACTGAATTTATTGTCTTGGAGATGAATTTACAAATTTATTAGTTCTTATGCATGATTTGCCAAGTCTAACATATATTTTTAAGAACAAGGAAGAAGAAAAATTGCTGCACCAGCTTATTACCAGTGAGTTCTTGTGATCCAAGGAATCGGGTGAACAAAAGCATCAGCGTCCCACATGTCAATCCAACAAATAACAAGATGGAGATTTGGTGCTGAACATCTTTCTTGTCCTGTGGCGAATCCGGTGAACTTGGAGGAGCAAAGTCGGTACCAGATGAACACCTTAAACAAAAGATTACATCCATCGCAAACAGATGCGTAAATGGTACTTGGAATCAATTGTACATCGCAGCCGGATGTAAATTTGCTTTTGACACATGACCAGTGACCACAGTTGGAACCAACGAACCAAGGCATAAATGTTTTGGAATTGAACTTTTCTGAGAAATGCTGCTGCTAAGCAGGCGTGGTAGTCACTCTAAACTCCTCTCACACTCAATTTACGATGTCACCGACTGCACTCAAACTACGGGCTAACAAGAAATTATTCATCTAAAAAGCTCCAAATGCCTACCCCTTTTGCAAGCGACGTGGCAACCTTATTCGAAGTAGCAATCGACAGGAACATGAACAGAAAATTCATGTTGTCACAGAACACCGTCGCAAGAACTGTTAATACGAAAATTGCACTGATTATTAGACTCATAAGCAAGCTTCTTGCTTTTTCCCCTTACAACCGAAACAGCTCCAATTGAATCAAGCTCGATTCAGGGGAACTTCAACAACCGACCAAACTAACCTAAAGCAGCGAGCTCTGTCGAGCTTCCCTGGCCGATCACGGCAGTCGAGATGAGACTCATCAATGGCGCGCAGATCCACAGACCAGTCGCTGGTCCAGAGAACACCATGATCTCCTTGATTTGGCTCCACAGGCTCCTCGTCGCCAGATCATCCTCCTCCTTGTCAACCCCCGCCACTTCGGGCTTTTCTTCTTCGCTTGACGCAACCAGCGCACTGTTGCCGTGGCTCCCGGCGTCGTTGACCGAAGGCTCATCATGGAGGAGCTCTCGGCTCGAACGACCGAGGCACGGAGTCACGAAGCGGCACCGAGGACGCGTCGGCAGGGAGATGCGCGGATAGGAAGGCTGGAGAGAGATGCTTGACGGAGGTTCGAGCGCGGCAGCGGCAGGGAAGAGGAGTCGAATTGGAGATGGTTGAGAGAGTCGCTTCAGATTCGCATTGTGGTGGATCGTACTCAGTGAGTGTGTGGATTTGCATCTTGTTGCCGTTGATGCGCAGAGAGAGATTGTGGGGGAGAGAAAGGGGGGAAGGGGAAGCGTGCTTTATAATAGCCATTTTCAAATGAGCTGGAGCGGCTCGAAAATGGCTCGGCTCGCCCCGTAAGGACTAAACATAGCTGGCTGCGGGACATTTGGCGAGGGTTGGAAATTGATGGTGGCTAAGTGGCTCGGCTTGGCAGCTGATGTACCGCGGCAGCTTTCCACTTCCATTACTTCTTTCGTGAGGGCCTGTATCAAACGGTAAAGAGCGTGGGGGCAGGGCCATTCTCCGATGCGCACGTGTCCAGCGGCAATGCCAAGGAGCGAAGACCTGCAAATTCGATTTTGCTAAATTTGAGAAAATTACTATTTTAGTGTCAAAAATTATGTATAAATATCACCTTAATATCAAAAATTCAATCAAATCACTTTAATGTCAAGTTTTCTGAAAAATGATTGATGCCAAATCCGATTTGCTCTATCGAAATTCTGACGTGATAATTTTTTATTAATATTTTCAGCTGACGTGACTTATTAACGGCCCACATGGCATTATTTTTAAATTTTGGTTTTTTTTATTTAACATAATTTGATAAATAAGCTGAAATCTTTTTAATTTTTTTTAAAAAAAATTGCAGACAGCAAGGTTACAAAAACCCTCGCCGACTACCATTTGTTTTTTTTTTCTTATTTTCAGTTTATTTTAATTTATTTTAAAATTTTATTGTAGTTTTTTTTTTTGAATTTTGAAGTCCACGTGGAACCAATGTGGACTTCATTTTCTTAAAATAATGCCAATTAAAATTTTAAAATATAACAATTTTAAAAAAATGGCACAGGGCAATTTTGGTCGAAATTTTCGGCCAGAGTCACCAAAACGATCCTTTTTTTTCTTCAACTTGGCACTAAAATGATCCGATTGAAACTTTTGGTAGTAAAGTGATCTTCGCACACGATCTTTCGGTACTAAAAGTGTACTTTTGTTGCTAAAATTCCAGTAACTACATAGAGTCGAAAAAACGAAAAATCTACAAGAACATGCCTTGTCAAAAATGTAATTTCTCAAATTAAAGTTGAGAAAAGAATTAGAACGTTTCTTGTAGTTTCCAGTGTCTCCATTTCATGTGAAAACTAAGAGCTCTAAAAGCTTGGCATTCTAATGCGCTGAAAAAGCGATGATGCTGCGAATCTGCGAAACTGGAATTTGGCGCGTAGTGTTAGGAATTTTTTTTCAAGACTTGGGTACGGCTTAATTATCCATTTAAATTTATGTTATTTAAATTTGGATCTGGTAGGGCCTGCAAAACGGGCTCTCACGCAATACTTGCTCCAAAATTTGGATCCGGTAAGGCCTGCCAATCGGTCCGTTCTTTTCAACACCCTCTCTAAGCCACGCTGTTCATGCGAGGTGTCTTCTCATCATGCCAAAATAGTCAATCGGGGCTCCGCGAAAAAGTAAGCCCACCTTCATCTATTGGAATCCGCTAGAGGTGTCAAGTAGGTGGTTTGAATCGAATTTGAGCCGGATCGAATATGGTCCGACCCATATCGACTTGTCTAACCCGTTTTGATCTATATTTAATGACTCATACCCAATTATCCATACCCGACTCGATCCCTTTTGGCCCATATTATCCAAACATGCTTATATTCTAGAAAAACCTATGCAACTTATTTAATCTATTTTTATATGTTATCTATATTAAAAAAAATCACATGAAATAAAAAAAATTAAACAATAAAACAATTAGTAAATAAAATAAAAATTGATATTGCTAAGATATTTTCATGCAATAAAAATTTAGTAATGTTTATTTTATTTTTCTTTTATTTTTTCTTTATTTTTGTGTGGCAAGGGTGTTTGGCGGGGATTCGAAGCCCCCTAACATTAGAGATCAATGTTGGGGGTACCATCACGTCCATCAAGCCGTCCATTTACTTTCGGACGGTCCACATCACAAAGGGAAAAATTTTTGAGCGGGAAATTTTGAGGGGGGAAATTTTTGGGTTACGTATGGACGGCTTGATCGATGTTTATGTCACCCATATAACATGGATCTCCAACATATTAGGATCCATTTCCGGTTGGCGGGGCAGTGGGCAGCAGCGAATGCAACAGTGGGGAGAAGAGGCGGCGGGCAGCGGTGGCGAAGTCGGCACCGTCTCAAGGGCTTATACTCTGCTCTAGCCTCTCACGGCAGGGCTGACCTTGGCAAGCAAGGGATTCGGAAAGGGAACCGCGTGGCATCGCGGGAAGCGAGGGGGACCGAGGAGCAGAGCAAAGAGCAGATGCTGCGGCGAAACTGGACGACTCCCATGCGAGTTTGGAGCCGCTTGCCAATAATGGAGAGAAGCTCCGGTGGGAGATCGGACCATGGTAGTTTCGTGGTTCCGAGCTCCTGCGTTTGCTGTACTGGTGATCGCAGATGTTACGGTAAGAAGAAGAAGGATTCGTTATCGTCACTGCCAAAATTAAAGGGGATTTTTTGTTTTCAAATTTTGGCGACGGAATCTCAATGGATTATATCTCAGATTTTTTTCGTTTGATTTAGATCGTGAATCTTGGAGAATCAATATTTGATTTAGATCGTTAGTGCCAAGGTAAATATTTATCATAATGTACCATAAATATCTGAGGTATTTTTCAGGTCAATTTATAATTAAATCATCCGACATTTCAATTGTTAAAATAATATAAAAGACATTTCATCATCCTTCATTACTTTTTTTTATTTTTTTGTCATCCATATTATGTTTTTTAATATTAGAGAGAGAGAAAAAACATTATCATAAAAATAAAAAAGATTCACGGCACTATTGCGACGAAATTTTTCCATTAAACTTAGATTATGTTAAACAAAATCACTTTTTAGATAATATGGGGACACCACTACTAGTACTTTCCTTATACCTGGAACGATGCTAGAAGTACGGTACTCGAGCCTGTATCCTCTACGGATTCCCACAATCCTGAATTCCGGAGAGTTGATCGCCTTCGGGAAATTGCGGGGCAAGTAAGTGATTCGCCGCTGCAAGAAGAGGCTGAGGAGCTGCACGTCGCCGAGGTTCGACTCTTGCCAGCCACCACGATCGCAGAGGACTCGGGGCATCCAGATCGGAAGCTTTGTTCGACGTCTCGAGCATGCGGATGTGCTTCAGTGAGGGATTCAGAAAGTGAATTGCTAGACGTGGCGGTGCACAGCGGCGATCAGGCAGTTGAGGCTGTGGGCGAGCGGTGATGGAGATGGCAATCGACATGCGATGTTTGCGGTGGAGATCGGCAGTCGGCATGCAGTGGTCGGCAGCATGTGGCCAAACTCAAGTACAACGATGGCTTAAGTGTTGGTAGGTCGCAAATGGATCAAAAATGGCTCCTATGTGAGTTTTATGTATGACCCATTTTTTACTCATCAAATTTAGTTTTAATTTTTTGAATCTATTTTCATGTAAAAGCTATCAATCCATATTATCAATTTATTCAAAATATGGGTCAAAGATGAGTTAGGACCCAAAAACAAAAAGAAAGGAGTGAAATTACAAGTACTGCGTATCTGCTGGTCATCGTTTGGACGATGAACAAAATCGAAAAGCATCGTCACCCCACTGAGAGATTCACCCGCTGACCAACCATACCCATGCAAGGTCAAAGCGTGTTAAGTTTGACCTAGCTTCTTCTGCTGACAAGAAAGAAAAACGAAGTCGTTTTGGCTGATGTCGTATTTGTTAGACATATGCCCTAAAGCAATCATGTAATAGTTACGGGTGAACGGTTCTCGATCCAGTCCGATTCTTTTCAAAAATCGAAAACCGGACCAATAGTCTCGGTTCTCATTTTTTGGAACCGTGGACCGGACCGAACCGGCCACTCCGAGAATCGGGAACTGAATCGGACCATCGGTCCGATTTGGTTTCGGTTCGGTTCTAAGGAACCTCACCTGCTCAATCGTTCATCCAAATTGTGTGGTGCTCATGCTTTTGATGAGGTTTCCAAATTCGGTAAGAAAATTTGAGTCAAGTAGGATTAACTAATTATGATTACATACAAAAGTCTGACGAACTCAATCCGGCAATTTCGAGCTCAATTCGTACTATATCTCTTTCGTTTTTATTGTGGTTGATAGATTTTTCAAAAACGCAATCAAATTCCATTTAAGAATACGATGTAAATATTTTCCTGGTGCAACCAATAGTGAGAAAATAGTTAAGAAATGTTTTAAGAATATGCCGGAAATATCTTTCACTTGAGATGTCTATTTTTTTCGTTATTCACTGACTCTATCGCAGTTCTAGAAGGTAATGTTCCATCTCATTTTGAAGCAATCAAATATAGAATAAGTATGTGAAATAGTAAAGTTTGGTTAGACTCATTTGTCCATCTAATATCTAATTGCTTTTTTTTACCCTGAAAAGTTATTGCATTCCCTTGTTGCAGATTAGGGGCCAGGACTTTATACGGTGTCCACTTTGATAGATTTTTTTGTGCTTAAAATTTGTTGGATCTGGTCCGGTTATATGACCCTAAAACTAAGAACCTGACTGCTTGATCACCGATTCCAATTTTAAGAACCGGGAATCGGACCGGACAACTCTGGAACCGGGAACCGGACCACCGATCCGGTCCGATCCGATTTGCTCACCCCTAGTAATAGTTACATGTTAGGGATTTCAGTTACACTTTTAATTTATAATTTAATTTATAACAAATATATATTTATTCATTTGCCCAATTATTTACATATATCAATAAATTTCATAAGATTAGTTGTGATTGGACATAATCTTGAGACGTTGAGAATATGTGTAGCAGATTCACAATTAAACCAAATCTTTATATTGTTCCCAATCGATAGATCATCGAGTGGATATTAATGATACTATTGAGACCGATGTGTTCTTACCTTCACTAATTAGTAGGATACTTAAGGAAATGATGAGTAATAAGTCATTAGGTATTGTGATTCCCGAATTAGAACACATGTGCCTTGTACCGGACAAATTCACTAAATGTGACATGTATCAAACTATTAGCAACATGACGCTTTGAGCACGGTCAATATCTATCATGCATACTTTGGCCTTGTGTAAATAATTCTTAGACCTGAGGCATGATGTGTTGGATGGCTATGGTTCACAACTGCGCATATTACCGATTCGTTGATTACGTCTATGTACTTGATGGTCATAGTTTATAGTGTGTGCAAAATGGAATTTGTCTCTTTGTTACATGTAAAGTTTGATGTTCTATGTGATCTAATTATGACAGTGTACGGGATTGGATTTGAATACATATTGATGCGCCCTAAATGCACATGAGCGACGGCATTATTTTGTTATTAACTTTATTTAAAAAAAAA
The DNA here is from genome assembly GCA_028455895.1 of Rhodomyrtus tomentosa. Lineage (NCBI taxonomy): Eukaryota > Viridiplantae > Streptophyta > Magnoliopsida > Myrtales > Myrtaceae > Rhodomyrtus > Rhodomyrtus tomentosa. The sequence continues at coordinate 19,292,867 of JAPCWY010000011.1, forward strand.
AAAGAACAATAAAACGATCACACGTTCAGCAGATCGTGGCACACATGGCAAGCTGATCAGCCATTTTACAAAAAGGGTGATCAACAACGGGGGGGTCGATCCGGAAAGAGATTGAACAATCCTGCCAATTCCCCTCCCTCTCAATCAAAGACCCCAATTGAAAAGGCCCCCATTAGTCCCGAAAAGAGATTGAACAAGACTTACCACCCGCGGCAAAGGGTGATAAATATTCGGAAATCACCGAATGCTTGACGTGCATTGAGAAAAGTTTCACTTGAATTCCTACTGTTTCATGCGGGGAAAGGAAACATTCATAGATGTTGTAAGAATAATGTAGGACACTACATAACTTAGCAGCTACCAATTACTTTTATATACATATATATACACACACACACACACACACACACACATCCCACTTGCAGAGGGACATGAGAGCACACTACCATGCATTTAAGTATCCCCAAAAATAATTGGTTTTCGCAATAATTTCTTTCTTTTCACCCCTAAAGTCGGTGCAATCAGTTTGGGGAAAGGGGAGGAGGCATCAAGGCATTGAGAGGTCATACAACTGAATGCAAACTATTCTAAGTCAGAGTCACCTACATAAGTCAAAGGCTCAGACTTAACCGGTTCATGGGACACTCGCAAGGCGTTTCGTGGGCCATAGGGGGGCCAACTCTCCACGTCCGCCCCCCCTACTCTAGCACCACATAAAAAAGAAGAAAAAAAGTCTCCAGATTTTGTAGGAGGAAAGAAACTCCTTGTTATAGGGGCAATATGAGATTGCCAAATCAGGGTGCATGCGCACTATCTTGTTGGAAGGATGTGCAGGGCAGATTTTGGTTCTGTTGGTTACTTGTCATTTCCAAACACATGCTTGTCAGGAAAAGAATATGCTTAGTTTTCAACGACACACACACATTATGTCACTCAAACTCATGACAAGTCAAAGATGGTGAAAACCTTGGCCCAAGCCATTAGTTATGCGAAACCCCACAAGCTTCTGTGCTGAAACAAATTATAAAAAAAAAAATATAAAATTACGGGTGTCAAGTCCGCCCTGCCCGAAAATTAGCAGTACAGGGTCGAATGATTTTTTTCTCTCCTTTTTTTTTTTAGAATCAAAATCAATTAACAACCCATCAAATGAAAGAATATAAAAAATTTAAAAATATATTAAATTAAAATGAAAAAAAAGGTGTTAAAAAAATTCGGCACCGGGCTGGGCCAACCCGAGTACCAAACCCGGCTCACCTGGCCCGGATATTTTTGACACTTCTAAGTAAAATAAAGATTTAGTGAGTTTTGGTTGTATTAGTCATAAGTCACTAATGTTAGGTTTGCATGACTGCAAGGGGACCTTTTTTTCTTCACTACACGTAAAATAAAAACAGAGAAGAACTATGCATTATGTCCATGAGGCTGCCCCCGTTCTTTCTTTCTTTCTTTCTTTCTTTCTTTTGTGGCTTTCTTTCTATTGTACAGGGAAGGTTTTAGGTGGCGGGCCATGGTCGTTTAACACTCCCCCCCCCCCCCCCCCTTGGGTGTAATTTGATTTTTGATTGAAATGCAGGAGCAACGCCTCTGAAAATATTATGTATGAATTTTATTTCCGCTGCGTTCATGTTTGTTTTTTCTTCTATATTCAACGGGGAAGAATGGTTGCTAACCCTCATCAGCAACGCGATGAATTGCAGTCCGAGTGAGGCGGAAGAAGGTAACCCCCGAGAAGTGAAGAGGCCACAGCGAAGTCACGGTCGCAATAATTCTAAAGTTATTCCTTTTCTCGGCTTTTTTTTTTTTTTTTGGTATGCGTGCTGCGATTTTGATGTGCGTAGTCATTTGTATCTTTGCTTCAAACCCGCATGCATGAAGAAACTGTTGAAGCACCGTCCCCGGTGCTGAATGCTTTGTTCAGTTGCATCTCCAAACAATTCTTGTTAAGTATCAGTTGCATACTAAATAGAGGTGATGATGAAGTAGACTTGAGTATGGTCGGGCACGTAGTGAAAGCCGAACTTTATTACGAAGCCCGTCCATTACAAAAAAAAAAATCAAAATAATAAAAATAATTCAATGGTTGGCCCGAGCAAAGGATAATCGGGTTGAGAATTTTTATCAAGATCCTTATTCAAATTGGCCCATCTAATATCGGGCATAGGGTTCGGCCGAGCTGAGTAAGCCATCCGCCACCGATCACCTCCAAATAACCACACTTAGTTGCTCGAAAAACCTTTCGACGACTCAATCTCCAATGATTTAGCGAGTAATGATTCGGAAATGAAGTCAAGAGAAAGTGTCTAGGCCGGAAGATTTTGGGTTTTTTGGAATTTTTTTTTTGTTTTTTGTTTTTAGCTCTCGTCTTTCTTTCTGTTTATATATAGCCAAAATCTAGAGCCACCGCTTTTGACCTGTCCCATGACATGAAAAACTCATATCTAAAAATGAGAATTGATTATGTAACTATCTTTGATGACTGGTTTGCTAACAGTCTGTTTTTTGTCATAAAAAATAAATAACAATTAATTAAAAATTATTGTGATGTCCATTCTTTTAGGAGTTTGTGGTTCGCAATATGCTATTATTCACATAATTATCTAAACATTGTTATGCCAAAAAAGTCATTTAAAAGACCATAAGTAGATTAGCTGTTATGTGAGAAATAATATGCTCTCCCCACTTTCTAGCTTCGCCTCCACGATATTCACACTGCCCACTTCGAGGTCCGAGGTTAGTTGGACCTTAAATTCTTTCTAAGACTTTGAGATTGATTGGATTCCAACATGTGACTTCTCATTACTTTGGGCTTATGGGGCCCATCTAAATTTCTTGGTGTGTGGCCTGTTTAGTAGGCCTGCTAAATGAGTGGGTGGATTCAAAAATGGTTCTATCCAACGTATCAAATTAATCCGTTTTGACTCATTTTTTTGTACTATGAATTTAGTGACCCATAATCGAAATCGAACCATACCCGACATGCCTTTTTTTTTTTTCAGTTTTTCTCCTTATAGTGTTGCTTTTGAAGAATGTAAGGCTCTGTGGACCAGTTGATCGAGTCAGTGAGGGAGTTTTCGAGGTTGGGTTATAGATAGGAGCGCGAAGATATGAAACAAATTTGGACTTTGGTTTTAGGTTACATACAGACCAGAGATCTTAACGTATTAGACTTGATGAAGGCTAAACTTACATTTCACTTGTAACAAAAACAAATATATACTAATTTATTGGGAAAAGTAACAAAAATTATCTAATTTTCAAATTAGTAACAATTTATCCATCTGGAAATTTTAATATAAAAATTATTGATGTAGACATCAACCGCCTTACTTGACATGGCTAGTGCTAACATATTTTTATACGATTTAATAATTTTCTTTCTTTTCTTTCCCTTTTCTTTTTGCTTATGGCTACCAGATCTGATGAGGTCACTGGCATTTGCCTCACCAAGTCTTGGCCCGTCGAGACCGACTCTCGCCAGCCATGGCTTATGGCATGTGGCCCAAAAGCCAAGAGCAAAAGAAAAAGAAAGGGAAAAAAACTTCAACGTTAACGTAGACCTTGCCACGTAGGACAATCGGCGCCCATGTGGCATTTCCTATATAAATTAGCCGAATGGATTGAATTGATACTAACGTGAAAAGGTTTATGACTCAGTTGACCCATTGAAAGGCTTAAGGCTGAATTGATATTAATGCAATAAATTTAGAATTTTTTTTGGTAATGCTCCCGAAAAAATAACATATTATGATGCGTTTGTTTCACGAAAAATCAAAGATTTGTAAAATATTTTCCAAAAAAAAACTCTTCTATCTTTTAGAAAATTAGTTAACGAAAAATATTTTCATTGTCACTAACACTTTATGCCTAACTATTTTCGTGATAATGAAAATAATTTGCTTTCATTCATTGTTATGATTTATATAAGTGTTTATTTTTTGAAAAATATTTTCCAAGTCTTTAATTTTTCTTGAAACAAACGCACCCAATATCTCTATCAAATAAAATCAAACATTTGGTGGTGGCCTCGCATCATGCAAAGCCATAGAATACTTGCAGAGAACAAGAAACCACTAGTGCACAAACAGCTCAAAATTCACCCTTTTGAGTGAACCAAATGCCCTTAACTCGTCCATATCAACACGCGATTTGTAAGTCGCTGAAAGAACACTCTATCTCATAATTTGACGCAGCCCATCCCTAACTAAAAAAAGGATAAACAAATAAATTTGACTTCAAATACACTAACCAATCCGTGATCGAAACAACCTTCCAAAACTACGCTATTAGAAAATAGGAACGTCAGCATATAACATCCAGAAGACATCCTACCCAACTGTTGACCTATCTATCACGTGAAAACCCACGTTGATCAGGGTACCATGAGACCAAGTCAATGGTTTGACTGATGGGAAAATTGAGAATGAGAAACCTCGCGCGCATGAGATAATCTTTTGCCAACAGTGGCGGATCCCACGCCGGAGCTCCGCGAATTGGACCTTGTTGCCTCTTCGGAGCCTACTGTCGAGCATCGGAGCGACGCTCGGAGCCAGGCTTCTGAGAGGAGTGATTTTCAAGAGCACGCCGGGGGTTGCGAGCTAGAGATTGCCGATGTAGGCGGTGGTGACTCATTGGTTTCGCCCGGTGGAGTGCTGGCCTGACGATGCGCTCCGCCCCAATTCTCGAAGCTGTTCGCGTCATCTTCTCATCGTTTTCACTCTTCGTTTGCTGATTTTGTTAGAAGCATCCTAGTGTGGTATACATTAATTGAAATTAAAACATAGGTTGGTCCATTAAAATATGATATGTATTCTTAATTAGTTATAATATGGGCTGGCTTAGTATAGGCCGAAAAAGTCACGATTCGTGATGATAGGGTCCGCCCCGAAACTCCATATAAAGGCTCAAGTCCTCCTCCCTTCCCCTCTAGCCCTCATTGTAAGATTTTCTGAATATACATTTTCATTTAGACGGGTGGTTGTCTCATCGGCCAGCATTAATGAGAGGGAATATAAGGATAGCGGAAGAGCTTGAGTTTCAATTCGTCGACATTTTGCATCAGTATTTTTTACGGATTCTTATAAATGTACATGCAATCTTCTACATCATACGTGTAGCAATTCTGATTCAGGTTAGACGATTAATTGAGCGGGCCACATTGGTGGCCTTACAGATTCAACTGTCTCTAACCTATCAAACGTACATTAGAAAGTGAGCCTTCATTTCATTTTGACGGCACTACTATATATAGTCATACTAGTCGAAAGATCACTTTAAATGCAGGGGTAGAGATGAAATAAAAAAACACACACCACAGGCACAAAAGGTGGAGCCCACTTCGCACTTGCGAAAAAGGATATGATTTATTGACTTTATGGTAGGAAATCCCTAACCCTAAAAAAACTGTGTAAACAAAGACTTCACACATAACTTTAGTACCTTTAGATGGCTGAAGAAGCATGGATACAAATGTAACAAAGGGAATTGGCCTTGAGTAAGGCTATGGTGTACTTGTGCCGTGGAGGCACGTGAAACAGTCTGATGTTGTCAAGTCCGGCATACACTGTGCAAATGGGTAAAGTTGCTCCAACCTCGTGAAGCTTATTGTCGCCACCGCGGCCTTTTTCCCCGAGCCGCCAGCTGAAGCGGTGGTGGTAACGTCATTAAGGGTTTTCCAGAGAAGCTGCATGAACCGATTTGGGTCAGTGACATTCCCGACATCGAACCATATCAGATTATAGAAGAGGATGGGCTCGTTGGCGGCAATGGGGGGAGGCCGAGGTAGGTTTCGTTCGCGTGGTCGTTGGCGGGGGCAGAGAAGTGAAGGAGCCAAAACGTTGCCCATGGAGTTCTCGAGGAGGGAGGAGGTCTTGCGAAAGGCGATGGCCTGGGGAAGGGAGGGGAGGAAATGAGTAAAAGAAAAATGAAAAACATAATTGAAAAGGAAACAAATCAAAATAATAAATAGCGAAAATGCCATTTGGTTAGGTTTTTCTTTGAAACAATTTAAGCACTCCAAATTCTTATTTGAAACGAAGTGTTCTTCAAGTTCTTATTTGAGAAAATGAGAGCACTTTAAGCCATTTTTTGAGATTTTTCTAACCTGTGATAAATGGAGAGTAAATTTTTAATATTCTATAATAATTTCTCTTCTATTTCTATAATCCGCGATCATGTCCCCTCCATGATATCATAGCCAAGTTGGAGGAGAATTGATTGTTCTTTTTAGAAATGTTTTATATAAACTAGCTTTTTGCTATTCTAAGGTGGATCTCATTTGGAACCACAAAACCTTGGCAGAGTTAGCATAAGTCTAGTTGACGTGACAGCAGAGGTTAAAATTGAACAACAAAAAACAATTTTATACAAGATGGATCTTTTTAGAAGAACTAATTTTTCTTCAAATAATTCTATATCTGAGTTAAGTTAGGTCTCAGATTCTTTAAATAGAGAAGAAATTAATCTTGAAGATTTTAACAAGTCAATTAAGAATTGAAAGATTCCAAAAGTAAAATATGACCAAATATATTCTGGATCTAAGTTCAATAAACTTTTTAAGTCCAATGATTATGTCATCACGACTGAGGAACGTGATATACCTATTTCTTCTTCATATTCCTTAATTCCCCTTTTGAATAAAGACTCGGTGAAGAAACATGCTTTAAAGTATAATTACCTTCATTTTGGTATGGTTCAAGTTGGTATTAAGCCTTTGTTAAAGAAGGTTTAAATACTTCAATTCTTCTGATTTTAAGAGATGCAAGACTTTTAAGACATGAAGACTCTTTTATTGCTACAATAGAAATGAGTCTTTGTAATGGTCCTATCCATTTTGATTGCTATCCAAATTTTTTAATTTCTTTGAAAGATAAAAGCATAATGAAATCACTCGTTTTGCATATCAAAACTCATAATTATAGTATAGATGAAGGATCCATTCCACTATCCCCATCTATAAATTACACTATAAAGTTATGAGTTCTGCATTCAATGTGCACACTTTAAATGATGCTCCGAAAGGACAAACCCTTCTTTTGCAGACAGACATTTCTCATTCAAATTCTATAATTCCAAAGTCCATACATTGGAATGTTGTTGTTCTTCCTGATCAATGGGAGATTGATAATCCCATTCCTGAGATTTCTATTAAAAATGACACACCAACAAATGTAATCCAATATCTTGAAGGGAAAGTTACAATACAATTCCCCAGGAGATCTTTTGATACAAGTTCTTTCATTTCAGCTAGACTTTCCTTCCATGGGTCTTCTTCTCGAAAGTCAGCAGATTTTTGTCCAAATCAGCCTCATGTCATCACAATTCCTGTGAGCAATCAAGGTAGTATCAATGTTTCTAACGCCATTCCTACACAAGGATATGCAACTCCAAGTGCACTTCCTTTAAATCTTTCTGGTTTATATACTAGTTCAGGAATTTCCAGACCTGTCTATCATCAACAAGGTTTTGAATTCCCTGAACCTACTCAGTCCCAAATGGAAGATGACGATCCAGAGTGTAATATGCTTGAAAGAGATTTCACTCCTGATTGTAAGTTTCTGAATAAAGAATTTAATTCTGAAGAAAATTCAGAAATCCGAAAGTGGTTCTTTGATAATTTCAAACAATGTGCCAAACAAATTAAGGATCAATATTATGAATTTTTAGAAGAAATTGGAATGCATATGTTTTTCTTCGACTGGTTTGAGAATTATTTTCTTGAAAAAAGAGAAATTTGTAATCTAGAAAAAATTTTTAAGTGGAAAGTTGATGATAACCAAGTCATTGAATCAAGTCATCCTCCCCTAAGAAAAATTAAAATTTCTCACCGCGAAAAGGAAATTCTCGCCGCTTCTTTTAAGACTCTTTCTAAAAGTGAAAATAATGAATTTAAGAAAATAATTGAACAAAATAATTTTTCTAATCAACAACTTCATTCAATAGGTGTCCAATTAGATATAATTGAATCTTCCATTGGTAAGACTTCATTCCATTCTGTTCCTTCATCATCTATTCATTCTAGTCAGCCAATTTCTACTCATTCTAAGTCCTCAAAAGTCCTTTGTTTAAGAATTTTAAAATGCCTAAAACTTTCAGTAAAGAATTCCAAGAAGCCCTCCAGGAAAAAAAAATCAAAAATTTTAAGAGAAATTTTTTTTAAACAACCTATATTGAATATTCCAAAAGTTAATAAACCTTTAAGTATCGATTCTCCCAAACCTGATAATCATATTTCAGTTCTTGAGAAAATTGATATTCTAGAAGTTAATCGTATTTCTTGGAAAGAACCCCAAAAATTTTTCTATTCTCGAGCCACTCCACCTGATATTCTTTCTGAAGAATCTTTTAATAAAGTCCAAAAAAAGTATTCTGCGGATGTCATTTATGAGTGGAACATAGATGGCATTTCTAAGCAGAATCTCTTAAAAGTTTTAAGTCAAATGGTAATGTGTGCTACGACATATAAGACGCTTCCTGATACAACAGATCAACAAGTAGCCTATATGATCGTTGCTGGTTTTTCTGGTACTTTGAAAGGTTAGTGGGATAATTATCTATTTCAAGATCAAAGAGACCAGATATTAAATGCAGTCAAAGTCGATGATAATGGTCAAACCGTTTTTGATGACTATGGACAAATGGTTCAAGATGTAGTTTCTACTCTTTTGTATTCCATATCCCAACATTTTATAGGAGATATTTATGTGATTCGTGATCACAATCAAGATCTTCTTTCAATATAAAATGTCGTTCCCTCGGAGAATTCTGAGAAACAAGGATGTACTTCTAAAAATGGTATTACTTCGTCCAGATTGTAATCAACCTTTTTGGAAAGAAAAGTTTTTTGCCGGTCTTCCTACAATCATAGGAAACCAAGTTCGCGATAAAATTCGCGAACAATTTGGAGAAACTATTCCTTTTGATTCCCTTTCTCATGGTGAACTAATATCTTATGTTTATAAGGTTGAAACTCAAATGTGTAATAATATTAAACTCCAAAAACAACTCAAGAAAGAAAAGTCTCTTACTCGCAGAGGGTTAGGAAATTTTTGTTGTCAGTACGACCCTTCTTATTCTTTTTCTACACCAAAGAAATGTTCTGGTATATGTCCAAATGAAAAACCTTTGAAAAGAAAGAAAAAAGTTTCCTATAAAAAAACAAATGTCAAAACCAAAAAAGAAAATTTTCAAGAAAAAAGAATTTTAAGAAATCTGAAGATAAAAAGGATTTTAGTAAATTTAATTATTTCAATTGTGGCAAAAAAGGTCACACAAAAAGATTTTGTAAATTAAATAAAAAAGTTAATAAACTTGATCTTGATGAAACATTCTAAATCAGTTAAACCAATTAATGGTTGAGACCGATTCAGAAATTTCTATCTGTCCTTAACAGATGAAGAGCCAGTAGAACAAGGTCTTCAAATTAATGAAATTGAATCATCTTCTGACTTCTCCTCAGATTCTGACATTGATAATGAACACGAAGTAAATGTTTTGACCAAAGAAGAACAAAATATTTTGGATTCAATTGATACACTTTCTGATTCTAATGTTATGATAAACAAAATTCAAAACCCCAGCTCATCCTTTTCTAAACATTCCTAAGTTCATGTTTACAAACTCACTGAAATTTTGAATAGGGGGAAAAAGTCTACAATAAAACCAACAACCTCTAATGATCTTCAATTTGAAATCAATGAACTTAAAAAAGAAATTCGACCGTTAAAGATTAATCAAATTGACCAACAAAAAGAATTTTTAGAATTCAAAAAACAAAGTTTAAAGGGAAAAAATATTTCTGAAAATCCAACTCACAATGTAATTGCTCCTACCCCAAATTTGAATGATTTTGATTCTTCCAATTTTCTTGAATTACTTACTGAAGTAACAAGTAAAAAGTGGATTATAAATGTTTTAATTAAAATTAATGATGAATTCATTTTGGAAACAACCGTCCTTTTTGGCACTGGTGCTAATCTAAATTGTATTAGAGAATGCCTAATTCCTACAAAGTATTTTGATAAAACCACTAAATCCTTAAAATTCGCTTCTGGTGATCATTTAAAAATCAAATACAAACTTCCTCAAGTTTTTGTGGTAAAAGATAATGTTACTTTAAAAACATCTTTTCTTTTGGTAAAAGATTTAAAAATGAATGTAATTTTAGGAACTCCTTTTATAAACTTAATTCAAACCTTCACCGTCACAAATGAAGAAATTTAAACCCAAATTTATGGTAAGAAAGTAATGTTCAGTTTTGTTACAAAAATCCGAACAAGAAATTTAAATGTTTTGCAAGAACATGCAATTAAAGAAATTAATTGTCTCATTCGTGATAAAGAATCTCATCTTTTGTTTTTCAAAGAGGAATTAAGTTTTCAAAAAATTGAACAACTTCAAAATTCTGAACTTCAAAAGAAAATTTCTGTTTTAGAATAAAAAATTAAAAATGAACTTTGTTTTATTCCTAATAACGCTTTTTGGGAAATAAGTAATCATAATCATATTGTGACACTCTCTTATGAACCCGATTTTTCTGAAAGATATTCCGACAAAATCTCGCCCTTCACAAATGAATAGCGAACTTTTAAAACTTTGTGAAAATGAAATAGATGAATTGATTAAAAAACGATTAATTCGTAAAAGCCAATCACCATGGAGTTATTCTGCTTTTTATGTAAATAAAAATGCTGAAATTGAACGAGGTGTTCCTCGTCTTGTGGTTAATTATAAACCATTAAATAAAGTCTTAAAATGGATTCGATATCCCATCTCAAATAAAAAAGGCTTTCTAAATTGACTCCATTCATCTAAAGTTTTTTCTAAGTTTGACATGAAATCTAATTTTTGGCAAATTCAAATTGCTGAGAAAGACAGATACAAAACTGCCTTTATAGTTCATTTTGGTCAGTATGAATGGAACGTAATGCTTTTTGGTTTAAAAATGCTTCATCTGAATTTCAGAGAATAATGAATGATATCTTTAATCCTTATTCTAAATTCATAATTGTCTATATTGATGATGTCTTAATATTTTCCCCCAATGTTGATTCACATTTCAAATATGTGAATCATTTATTTAATGTTGCCAAACGAAATGGTTTAATTCTTTCTAAGAAGAAAGTCTATCTGTTCCAAACAAAGATTAGATTTTTGGGACACAACATTTACCAAGAAACAATTATCCCAATTGAGAGATCTATTGAATTCGCATAAAAGTTTCTTAACGAATTGAAAGATAAAACTCAATTACAAAGATCCTTACCAAAAAAAAAAACTCAATTACAAAGATGTTTGGGAAGTCTAAATTATGTAATTGATTTTATTCCTGATATCAATATCATTTGCAAACCGTTACATCAAAGGTTACGGAAGAATAAAAAACCTTGGACTGATTTGCATACTGATACTGTAAAAAGAATAAAATCACTTGTGAAAGAAATATCATGTTTGCACATTGCTAACCCCAATGTTTTTAAAATTGTGGAAACTGATGATTCTGAATTAGGTTATGGGGGTATTCTAAGGCAAAGAATAAATGACAAAGAGCAAGTAGTCAAATTCATTTCTAAACTTTGGAATGAAACACAATAAAATTATTCCACTGTTAAGAAAGAAATTTTAGCATTTGTACTTTCTATATCTAAGTTTCAAAGTGATCTTTTGAATCAAAAATTTCTGTTGAGAATTGATTGTAAATCTGCAAAAGATATTTTGCAGAAAGATGTTTTAAATATTGCATCAAAACAAATTTTTGCGCGATGGCAAGCAATACTTTCTGTTTTTTTGATTTTGACATTGAATTCATACATTGAGAAATAAATTATCTTCCTGATTTTCTTACAAGATAATTTTTACAGGGAAAAACTTTCCCAAAATGCCTCCCAGAAAAGACCGAAACAAAGGGAAAGCTCCGCCAGAAGCTTTCATTGTCTCTACCAAACCATCAAAGTTAACACACAACCGCAGTTGGCTAGAAGCTGCCCAAACCTCACCACCAACACCACAATGGCCACCTTTTGAAGCTTCTCTCAGCCAGCCAACACAATCAATTGTCATTTCAAAGTTAGCCTCCATATTGCCAAATTATGTTATGGAGGATTTACAAAAATCCTTAGGTGACGAGATTTCTGTTTATAATGAGGTAAAATATCCTTCACTCTTAAATGTTTCTAAAGAGGTGGTTTTTGCGACTCAATCAACCCCTCGAAAATCAAAGTCAAAGTTTTTCTTTAAAAATTTTGAAAAAATAATCACGGTGGAAAAGGATTCTACCATGAGGACCCTTATATATTCGCGAAGAATATGTTTGAGAAAAATCGTTTTTATACCCTTCATGACCTTTGCAACCGTTGATTATTATGAAAGAATTTTGGTTCATACAGAATCCATAAAGTTTAAACATTTCTGTGATAAAATTCAATCAAATATTGTGAATTATTCCACCGCAAGAATCATGAGGGTCATTCACCAAGCCGAGTGGAATAATACCCCATATACTTCAGTGAAACTCGATTCGCGAGTCACTAAAACCCTTTTTGTTCGATATAATTTTACATATTTTGATTATCAGCAAGTCTGGTGGAATGTTCTATTTCGCCAAAACCCAAACCGAAGTCACACATGGCTTTTCTTTTTCAATAACTCTTTTGACATATCCAAGTTACCCTTTTGGTTCATTCGATGGTGAGATAATTTTGATCTAATCCCTAACATTCTCCCTCCACCGGTTATGGAATACTTTCAATTGTTTCAAAGTACTTATGTTCCAAACTAGCAGGAGAAACAATTTCCTTCTCTTCTAATGTTTTCTGTAAATTTCTGGATGGCATGGGTTTCTGCATGGGAACTAAAGTATACTAAAAATACTCAAAACTCAAAAATTTTGATTTTGGTTAGAAGATTTAAAACAAAGTGGTGGGACGGTTTCTCGTACTGGGATAAAATTTCAGTTAAAGCTATCCACAAGTGGATCTAACAACGCAAATTTGTGGATTCAAACAAAGTTTCTGTTTCTGCTCCAGCCATGACAACAAAGACAACCTTTCTGCACGACAAGTCAATGGCGATTTCAAAGTTGGTGAATGTTAGCAATGAAAAAGAATTTTATGATATGATGAAAAAAGCAATTTTGGAATATGAGGAATCACAGGCGAGGACATCTTCGCAGCACAGTAGTAATACTGACGAAGGTGATTGCTACGAAGCGAACATCTTTGGACATGATTCTGATTAAATTTTGATTGTAACAAATATTGCTGTATTTTGATAATTTATACACCGTATAACACTGTACATTGTGCACGACTCACTGTACACTGTAGTGGCTTTTTAAGTGATCAATGTTCACCTTTCACTGTAGAAATAGTGAATTTCATGTCTTTAAAACCGAAGCTCCTCCAACGGACAAGGGGACTTCGGATGCTTCTGTCTCTCACCTCTTCTGACCTTCACTCCACCCCGAAGCTCACTCTCTCATTTGAAACTCTCTCTCAATCAGAGCCGACCTTCACCGGAGAACCTTTATGTCTCTTTTTGTCTCCCACATTTTGAAGAACCAATCACACCCTTCCGGACCCATATCCGTAAGTTTAATACCTTTTTGTCCAACCATTTCTACTCAAAAAATCCTTTCTGTTCTTCCCTGAATAATTTTAAGTTTTCGCACTTGTAATTACAGATCTGAAGATCTTTTAAGTTTCACTTGTGTAAACTTCCATCTACTTTCAATAAAAGTATATTTCTCATCATCTTTTACCTATTACGACCCAGAATCAGAAGGCTCTGCCTCTTGTTGGTGTCCAAGGCAATGTAAATTTTTAGTTACTGCAATTTATATTTTGCATACATTCTGCATACAGCTACCAGTGAAGATTGATTTGTGATCTCATCTCCTAGACTAGCCACACACACTTCACTTTGCAAATTTAAGTTTCAGTAATATACCCTAGATTGTGTAGGCTTTGCCTCCTTATTGGTGATTTATGATATTTCTTTTCATATATACTACTTGTCTTCGTATCCAGTTTATCATTTTTGTAATATATTATATCAAATATTACTTATTATTAGTAACTAAGTTTATTGATTTTTGTTATCGGTTTCTGGATATATCTGTTGAACAACTTTTTCATACATATTTTAGTCATAAATAATGTTGCTTGTGCTTATAATATCTGTTGCTATTTTTAAACTGCTATCGAATTGTTATATCATCTTTTAAGTGTTTATTTTTTTATTCCTGAGTCATATAGAAACTATTGGACTAACAAACTTAAAAGACAACGTTTTTAATCTTCTCTAATAATTTCTCTTCTATTTCTATAATCCGCGATCCTGTCCCCTATATGGTATCAGAGCCAAGTTGTCGGAGAATTGGTTGTTCTTTTCAGAAACGTTTTGCATAAACTAGCTTTTTGATGTTCTAAGGTGGATCTCATTTGGAGCCACAAATGATAAACTATCATAGGTTAGAAAAATCTCAAACTGATAAACTCACCAACTTTCTCATATCATCAAATTTTATAATTGGACGGTAAATTTTAATAGAAACTTATGAAGTATAAATTTGTTACATGTGTATCAATTTGGGTAAATTTATCACATATACATGTGTTTGGCGTTCTTTATAGGTAAAACATCAATTTTAAGTAAATTTATCACGGGTATACTAGTTTGAGATTTTTCATGATATTAACTATATATGTAATTTAGCAAATCTCACTGTGAACGTGAAACGTGTTTTATTCTATTGATTCACTTGTGCGGGTTAAAAAGAAAGCCCAACTGAATCAAAAACTGCCTGAGCTGGACACCATTTTAGTCTAATTCCTGGTTCCAAGTTGGAACCAGACAGTTTGGAAGGAACTGACTATTTTTTATTTACTTTTGTATTTCTTAAATGTAAATTTAATAATTCACCAATTATTTTTTTATTAATTAAATGTAAACCTAGTTTCAACTCATATAAAAAAAAAATTAAAGTCCGTATTGATCACCCCTACTAATAATGCACCAATTTCTTTGGACCGCCTGAAAGCTGGATCAGACTAGACCAATCCCAGTAATTGAAAACTTGTCCTTCCTATCTAACTCCCGATTATAGGGTGGGACCAGACAGATCGTGAACTGATCACTCCTCTTGTGCTACGGTAAGCATGCAATATCTAATAAATGCCGTCATCAACATGAATTCCTATAATATAAGAGTCGAGCAACTTGAGCTTTTATAAGCGCAGAAATGCCGTCACTGAGATAATAAGAGAGGGTCTCGCAGAAGTCGATGGCAACGGAGGATGTCTCCGGATCACAGGAGGAGGCAGAGAGGGCCGGCGCATCGGAACCGCTGCCCCGAGCGAAGCAGATTCTGGTGGAGAAAGAGTTGGATAACTTGATTAGAGACGGGAGAGGACTCGTGACAATATAATCAAAGAAGACTAATCACCCAATAATCAACTGTAACGGAAATGCAGCAACGATTACAAAGTGTTGCGGAGATGCTCTTTATTTGGACTACAATTGAGAAGTTTATAAGATAATTAAAAAAAATCAGTCTCAGTTTTCCTCTAAAATATACTTTGCACTCGCTAGTTTCCCAATGTATACTTCGAATCCTCTCATTTGAACACCCTTTGTGTCATGTACCACAGTTACGAGTGAAAAAAAAATGGTAATTAATTCAGGAATCGAAAGATAGAAAGTTTGTTTGTCAAAACACCTAACTTTCCAGTAATTAACTGCAAGTGGGTGAAGTATAGTAGCCCTAAAATTGCCCGAAATGACATTAAGTTCCTGCAAAATACATGAAGCTAAGAAGAGTATATTTAGTCTGATATTTGGAAGGTTGGAGATCACGGACACAAGGGAAAAAATTCGTTAATCTTTTTTACTGCATTTGCAGCCAACTGCTTCAAAAAATTGTCCAAAAAGTTCTAAACTTATTGTAAAATCAATTCAAAAGTTCCTCGGGTTAGGAAATCACTACCGTGATCGTCAACCAACGAATGATTTTTGCATGTTTTTAAATTTTTCTAAACTTATTGATGAATTTCTTTTTTTTCTTTTTACTATTCACTCCCCAGTAGGGTGGACAAGGGTTGCCAACCATCGCGAAGGCCCCAGCAACCCCAGCCGACCCTACTCGGACGTAAACATTGAAAAAAAAATGAAGGAAAAGAAAATAGAGAAACAAATTCAGAAAAAAAAAATCAGAAAATTTTCAAAAAAATTGGTAAATCGTCCACCTCAACGCCAAGAGTATGATCAATAAGGCCAATGGCAACGTCAGTAATTTCCAAAAATTTTGGCCAAAGAAACTCCATTAGCAATTTTTCAAAAAGTTGAGCAGTAAATTGGCCGAATTAAAAAGTTCCGAACTGATTTGAACGTCGTACAATAATATAGGTATGCCGGGAGTAAGGGGCGATAGATGGCAGAATTAGTAACTTGGGGCAGAAATAAATTTTCAGAAAAATGATGTGTTTATTTCCGTTTCTTAGAGGGGCAAGGACAAGGTAAATTCTCTATTTTCCACGAAGAGCAAATTACAAGATATATGATAACTCCTCAATACATGCATCTCTATGACTAGCTGGTGTTCCCACAAAGCCCATCCTGCACAAAAACCAGAGCAAAAGTTGTTGGACAATGATAAAAGACTGAGAGTAGCTTGTGGCAATCATAGGTCGTGCGTATTATGCAAACAGGGCTTATTATGCTAATAGGACTCACCCTAGTTGCTTGTTCTGCTTGCAGAGAGTTGAGCCAAAATGATTGCCAGTATAACGAGCAAAACCACGACCTGAAATTCAGACCATAAGTAAGCGATTGTTCGTTCTATTTTGTTCAGGTTACCGTTCGGCCCGTTGTTCTCAGACCAGCCAAACAATGCAAGGTAAATGGTTGTAAACTCACCAGGACGGAGCTGTATCTGGGTTCGCTTGCGAGGATGTAAGGCTTCCTGCCGGAATTCACAAGAAGTTGCTTTAGAAGGAACAAAATCAGGGTCTATGTAACCGAGCGAGCGAAGAGAGAGAGAGAGAGAGAGAGGAACCTTTTGGTTAGGAGACCAGAATCTTTGCAAGCCTTCTGCGAAGCCTCGATTCTGCTTAATGTTTTTGCAGCATTAGGATCGTTCTTGTCAATCTACAGGAGCCAAATGCGTAATTTAGTGAGCGATGTCTCAGACCATATTAAAAAAATCAGAGCTTGAAAGGCGTGGAGATGGAAAACTGGGTAATCAAAGAAAGTGTCAACTAACATTGCAGCCAAAAATTGTGATAACTGATCATCAAGCGAGTTCCATCTCACCAAAGGAGAAGTGGTTCCCCAACACATGTATCTTTACAGAAGACACCTTCAGTTCATTTTCTCACTTCACAAGACATGACGGAGCATTATAGCATCCACTACAGAATTAAGATAGCTAGCCTTTACAATCTGGTTTGCAGCATTCACAACCCCTTTTGTGCCCTAGATCGGTGAGATTTTGCAGAGTAAAGGTTGTCAGGGATACTTCCACAACAGAACTTGTGGTTTCACTTTTCATTCCTCGTTCAGACATGCTAAACCATAAGCTCTCCCTCTCCCTGCGTGGTCCAATGGCTTACAGAGCTACCTAACAAACCCAACATTTTTCCTAACAACTGTACGAAACCCTGAAGGAAAGGAAAAAGAGGAAACCAAACGACAACTTCATTGGTTTCTGTTTGGCTGCATAACAAAGACGAACCGATGCATGGAGTTCTCATAGTATACACCCCCAGCCAACCCCAAACTTAGTCTTCTGCTGGCCTAGAGCAAAATAGGGGAATTAACCCTCTCAGTACGAAGTATCTAGGGATACAGGCGTATGTCCAATGACCCTAAGACATTGGGAAGACTCGCCTGCTTGGTTGCTGGCAATGTCCAAGGCAGGCCTCCCCAATGTTACACAGACACATACAAATTCGGAACATCAGCTGTTTCTTTCCAATAAATTAAGTCTAATGCAGATCACAAGGTCTAGTTCATTTTTCAAGAAGAAATAAATGATACACACACACACACAGTAAGAGAATCTGTGCACAAGAGTAGAGAATACAAGAAGTGCATTCCAGCTTTTGACTTTCATACCTTGGATTTCAGCATCCAAGCAAAATCATAGAAAGCACCATAAACATCAGCCATTGTTTTTGTACGATCAATAACTTTAGCAGTAAGACCTGAAAAGTATAGGTAGACAAATGGAATCATTGACAAATGATGAATTATGAGAACGAAAGGCCCTACTGGGAGAGTCTTAAACTGATTAATGGTAATAGTCTCACAGGCTATGTTTCCACCTTGACTCTATCTAGTTTCTTCAGTATGTCTCGTTATTTCCTCACGCCTAATGGCCCAGTAACACTATTTTACGAATGCCTCGTGCCATTCAAGTTCTTCAGTATGCCTAATCATTTCATCGTGTCTAGGATAGTAATAATTTCAATGATGAAAGAAACTATTTTACGAATGCCTCGTGCCATTCAAGTTCTTCAATATGCCTAATCATTTCATCATGTCTAGGATAGTCATAAGGAAGAGGATGACCGAAACTAACTTGGGGAAAAGTAGTAAAACAAGATTTAAGGATGTGGAAAATAGATTGGCGTACAGTTTGTTCTGGGACAAAGTGAAGGGAAGCTATTAGTATTAGAAAGGGGTAGATTTCCTATGTTCCAGACTAACCTTTTTAATCCTTAGTCCCTTTTTCCCTATTTTTATTTATATTTTGTTCTTTTTTCTTCAATTGATCTTTGCTTTTTATTTTTGTTATATTCTATTTTATTCTATATTTCTTTTTTAGGTTCACCGACCGCCGATCCCAACTAATTTGGGATAAAGGCGTTGTTGATGTTGTTGAAAGAAAATGTGAACAAGTCATATTCTTACCTCGCCTCATCTTTACTACGCCTCTGAAAACTTCAACGTTGTTGTAGCATAAAGCTAATGTTCCAATCGCCATTATCTAGAAAAAGTAGAAAATGTTCCCAAATGAGCTTCTCCCCGATAATCAACAACTTAATGCAATAGACGATAGAATAGCACAATTACATGACATGAAAGCAAAAGTGCCACGTACAGAAGTCTTAAGATTATGAAGAGCTGACAACTGATTCTAGTACCAAAATTTGGCAAAGTCGATGTGTGTAACCAAAAGAAGAATCAACGTTCTTTCTAATGCGCACCAGTAAAAAAATGCAGGCATGAGTGTGCAAGGAGAGAGAAAAGGACAAGTGCGCACAGTGCCTGTGCGCACTTGTGTGAGAGTGGGGAGAGAGGGGAAGCGGGGGCGATAGAGAGAATAATGCGGAGCGTGGGCTCGTACAATGTTCATGAGAAAAACTTTCAAAGGAAATCTTTGTAGGAGAAATTTTTGAGAACGATACCTCCTATATTTTAATATGTAGGAGAGATTTAGGCAACAACTCTTGGTCACACTTAAAAACACTGTTGTCTTGAAGAGTGGATCGTGTACCTGAGGAATAGCACAAAACCGGAATATAGCAGGATCCCTTAAAGCAGCCATGTATGTCAAACAGTCTTCAACATGTGTCAAGGCATTTGTGACCATGTCATTCAAACATTGCACTGCCTTCACTGAGTTCTCCTCATACTTCAAGTCCTACGTAGATGTGGCCAATCACAGCAAAATGATGATAAGGATGTGCATCCGATATCATATACAGCTCTATAGGTGAATAATATCTTAAAAATTTATCTGCAAACTAGATGATGGAAAAACTAACTTCACAAGGTAAATGGGTTAAAGCAATCTATGTAAGCACTTAATATTCATGAATCATGTTGAAGAAGCGTACCTCAAGTTTGTTTACATATTTATTCCAAATCTGACGAGGCCAAAACATGCGTGACTTTGGAATCTCATTAATATCCTCCAAATAATCTCGAATAATGTTTGTTTTCTGATATTCACATTCAAAAGCAATGTTAGAAATCCAAATAAAAAGACAGTAATACATTAAACTTCGTAGCTTTTTAAGTACCTGAAGAAACAAACCCATTGAATTGGATAGAGAATCTGATGCCATATCTTCAGTTCCAGAAGCATGGAAAAGCTTTGACAGACCTAAACCAACAAGTCCTGCCACATAGTGGCAATACTCATCGTAATCATCAACTGTTTCCACCTGCAATGAGGAAAAAAAATTAGTAGAACTCTTTGTAGGATAAGTAACAGCATGACCTATTAAATATATTCATCTCCACTAAAAGCACTGCTTCAAGAAGGTTCATGTCTATAACTAGCCTTGAAATGTTTTGTGCAAAGGAACGTCGCCAGCATTTAAATCCTCATGATTATATTATTTTGGTCAAACTTGTTCCAATTCAACCAAATCGGCTACCGTAAACAAAGTGCACAGTAGAGGCAACAGTCAGTTTCACAAGCCACTAGACCTTGGAAGATCAAAGAATGGTTATTAAGGGCAAATGCTAAACTTCTAGATGTATTATTCTTATCCATAAGCAAGTGAATCCTTTAAGGAGTTGTACCAAAGAGCTAAAGTCAAATCCTTACTCCACCACAGTTATTAAACAGCAGGATGGGCTACCCATTGTGTCAACCATTAAACAAATAATAGGTTGCTGGCGCTAAATGATATCAACAAACTCGACCAGTTTTATTTGAGGCAAGGATTCTCCTCATGTAAAGCTTATGCACTTGACCTAGTCCAAGCACAACCAAATATCATAATCTTTGTAAGGGTTCCTTCAGCTTGGCTACATTACAGTAAGGTCTTGGAAAAATATCAGAAGCGTCACAAGGCAGATCACAAACCTCTTTGCAAATAAATTTTGCCATTCCTGCTCCCATTCTTTTAGTAATATCCTCAATTGCCTCTTGGTACCTGCAAGTACAATCAAAAGCCACAGTTTATAAAGGAAAAGCAGTCAACGTCAATCAGTAAAAACAGTTCGCCTTAATATCATGAATCAGTTGCGGAACTCTGATGATCAAGTATGTTGGCAAAGGAAACACACATAGTTAAGTTGAGCGGCTAAGGAAAATCAGGTAGAAGAAGAGAACACCCTAATCTCACAAAAGGTTTTCACATCTAACCACACTGAAAGTCATAAGTTACTAACCCTTTCCCCAGCTCCAGGAAAGCTGTTGAAACATGATGAAATTGGTCCATTAGAACCTTGTACTCCTTTGTACCACCTTAAGACAACAACAGAAAACTTGAATCAGTACACTCACTAAAAATTCTGGGTGACTGCATAGTTCAAAGCCCAGCCCGACTTCTTCTTAAATGAGGAAACACAGATCACTGGGTGGTTCACAGATTGTCTGCAAACTAGAGCAGAAAAAGATTATTACTTGCAATAACAGTGACTACAAGGTATCAACAGTCGCAACTTCAGACAGCTATCTAACCAAGTTCTGGATGCCCCAAAAGTTGCTACTTGGAGGAAATCAGCGGCATAATGGCATATAAATAGCTAGAAACATATGGATTTCAACTTGATTATCAGTAATAAATTTGACAATCTTTTACCCTATGCTGGGTAGTCCAATTTCCCCATATGCTGGAAGTATTAAAAGAGAGGGTTCATCGTACTCTAGTATTGGCTCTTAAAAAATTAGTGAAAGATTGCCCAAAGTAAGAAAAGTAGATGTTTTTAAAGGTTCTCAAGTAGAATCATAAAGTACATGCACAATGTTGTTTCTTGTTCCGGTCTGACAACGAGAATGCTGCCGTGCCCTTCTCCTGCCGTGGAAGGACTTCAGCTTATGGTGTGGTTCTACCAAAAGCGGTGTTACGGAAAATAACTCAAGTCCATTTGAAGTCAAATTCAAATAAAATATGACAGAAGGAACTGCTCCTCTATCATTGTAGATTTGGAAGAACAAAGCTCAGTGTTTCTTTTCCATTTGCTTCCAATAGTCCTATCCAGAAAAATTATCGGCCTACGACCACCCAGTGATGCCAGAATGGCAAAGATGTATATATGGTTCAAGATCATAGATGGGATCTCCCTGCAGCTTCAAAGCCCATTATTAAAAATGCAAAATGTGGGCGACATGTATTATCTTCACATATATATATACACACATTTATACGAAGGAAACCATTAATAGAGATGAGTCAAACAGATTTTCCTTTAGAATACATCTTCATGTTTCCTAAATTTTACGTAAAGATATTGAAAGGGCACCAATACTGAACCAAGCCTTTAAATCCTGGAAAACCAGTCTTAGATCACCAAAAGCTTTAACTGGCAAGAACAGGTAGTAGGATAGCATGTCTAACTCACATGAAAAATGCCACTCTTTATCATACACATGTTGATGGAAAGCTTTCAGGATAGGCACTTTGACATCAGTAGGGATGCTTGTGTCATCCTCTGGAAAGGGAACAAAAGAAGAGATAAGATTCCAGCAGAAAATCACGTAATAATGTCATTACGGAGCCGGAAACATTCAATGAGATAAGGACTAATCCTGAAACTGAATCGATGAATCACCATGGGCCTTAACAACTAGAGCATAACATGCTCCACTTCCATTTATGATGGACAGTGGTGACAAATAATCTGAAGTCTAGATGTGAAGAACACAATCTGCCTACACAATAATATTCCCATGAATGTTATTAATATAAAAAGATAACTCCAATGGGTTCACATTATGGTTAGTTTTTGATAGACAAGGGATAGCTGGCCCGGTTCGCCAACCAAAAATTGCTATAGGTAAATGTTGCAACTTCTCATAGTTGGAAGGATACTTAGAAAATATCGAGATTTGAAGAGGTGTAAGTTTTTGTCTTTAAAAACACACAGACAAGGAAAGGTAGCCTGAACTCCACTTCCTTATCCAGATATGTAGAAGTTTAAAGGGAAAAAGTAGAGCTGCCACCTGGGTAAAATGATCACCCAAATGGAATGACAGTGATATAAGACAAATTCACTATATTGCAAATGCAAGTTGCAGAATTAATACAGAGTTATGGGACAAACCAACTGTATCAAGTGCTCGCAGGACCAAATAGAATATGCACACCTGCAAAAATGCAAAAACAACAGTTAAAGAGCTAAAACCATATCACGAGAAACTAATCTAACAATTCCATTGAAATCCCATTGGCTACTGCTGGTATTTGAGTTAACTAATCCAACAGTTCGTCAGATTTTTTAATTTGGACTAGCAGACACAAGAAGTCTGTAGAAGAAAATATCAAAAGAAAGCAAGAAGTAACCACGTTAGTCTAGGTAAGAAGACAGCATTGGCATCACTTGTAATGTCGCACAATTCCATTCAATGGGGTTCACATCAGGAGGGCCCATAGCGCTTTATTTAACTTTTCAATATTAACAGTTGTATAAAAATATGTACTTTCAACAGCTGATATTCTAATTTCTAGCAAGGGAAAGAAACAAGCTCCTCCAGTATACACGACATCTTTCCTATATAACCAAGCCGGCACTATATACAGTCCATCAGAATTGTTTGATCTCCAGGTGCCGTGTGTACCACGTGCATGCTATCAAACAGTAACTAAAGCCAGTCTAGGCAAGAAACACTCCATACATCAACACATGGCATTTCTTCCATACAGAATCTCTCTTGAATTAAGAATCAATCTTACTAAACACCAAAAACCATAGGAGGAGGAGGAGGAGGAGTATGGACTTGAGGAACCTCCTCCCATCAGCTAATGCCAAACTCATGAAAACCTTGGGCTTATCCTGACCATCTGATGTTCTGTGGACTTGTCATGGGGACTCAGATATATGAGAGAGAGAAGTGTATGCTTGGAGTACTTCTAACGCCATCATCTTGCATCAACATCGTGCATTGATCCTCTAGTAAAATGCCTCATTAAACTGATTCAGGGCCTTCCAGTAAGTATGGGCACGCCACGCTAGCCACGACATACAGAATAACGAACCCAAATTAATCTATGCAGAGCAAATCGATCCTTGGTTTATCTAAGCTGTTGTTACCTGCTCTCTTCAGCAGGTCGTCTAGAATTAGCAATTTTTCCTGATTTTTCCATATTTCTCCACCCTGTACAATTCCATGAATTTCCTCATACTTCCCGATCCCATAGCTCACAAAGCCATAGAAAAAATTCTATTCCCCCCCCCCCCCCCACCCCAAAAAAAAAAAAAATCGTCCATTAAATAGCAACGGGCAGAGACAATGCGCGGAAAAAAAAAAGATCATCACATATCATCACAGCAGAAAACTCAATGCACTGATCCGCAATCCTATTCACATATCATCCCACAATGTCACCGTCGTCCAAATTCCTCGAACAAAAAAGAAAAGAAAAGAAAAACAGAGACCAAAACACAAAAAATACAGGCCACATCATGTTAACGGCAAAAATCGGAAAACCGCGCTCACCGCGTCGCGAAGCTCGCTGCCGAGCTGCTGGATGACGAGGCCGAAGCTACGGGAGACCTTGTGAAGCATGGAGTAGCAGAACGCCCAGTGGGGCTGCGAAGGGATCTGCTTCTCGGCATTCCTCGCCGCGATCTTCAGCTTCAGCAGCGGGTAGAAATCGTCCGGATGCTTCAGAATGGCTCCCAAACTCCCCATCTCTCTCTCTCTCTCCCCTTCTCGCTCGCTCGCTCGCTCGTTCCGACAGAGATTGGAACTGGGTGGGGAGAACAAATGAATGGGGAGGCTTTTTGTAAAGGCGATCGAAACCCGAATGGTCCAATGTGGCGTCTCTTGCGATTTGGAATTAACAAATGTAAATGCCAGAAAATATGGAATGGGGAAGTTAAAATATCAAATGGGGAGGGAGTTTCGATTGCGGACAAGAAAGAGCAGATTTGTATATTTCTCCGAAAGCGACCCGGGGCCCCAGGTTCTGTGTGTGATTCACTGAGCCAAGTCAAGACGGGGAGAGGCATTTATGGAGCGATAATGAGGCGGATGGCCTCTATTTTATTTTATTTTATTTTACTCTTTATTTATAGTTTTTTTTTTCGTCATTTTTCTTCTTAGGCCACTATTTTCACGAGTTTTATTATTATTATTTTCACAAGTTTTTTTTTTTCGAGTATTAACTAGTTTAGCGAGGGAAGAAAAAGGTTTTTTTCTGACCAGGAAAAAAATGGGAGATTGATTTTTTTCTGTTTATTAAAATTTTTTGGGGATTATACCGTATTTGACATACTAGCTCCAATCTTCAACCAGGAAAAAAATGGGAGATTGATTTTTTTCTGTTTATTAAAATTTTTTGGGGATTATACCGTATTTGACATACTAGCTCCAATCTTCAACCACATGAATTATTACATGAGTTAAATTCTCAAATTTTTTCATGAAAACGAAGTGATTTCATTCTTTTTCTTTTCTTTTGTTTTTGGACGAAAGCAGAGCTTTCATTTCATTTTTTGCACTAAAGTAATGAGTTTTTGGAAGTTCGACGGTTAAATAGTCCACTTGCGTTTCTTATATTTTCATAATCATCTGGTACGAAACGCTTCAAATAACAGATAAAATTTGTGAATATTGATGCGTAGAAACTCATATCATTTTCCTTACAGCAATTTGAGATTCAATACATTTCTTATACTTTTTAGCTTCGAAAGTCATTTGACCAGCCCTAAAAAAAACTTTAAAAGGTTAAAAAAAAAAAGACGGATGAAATTAAAATTGATATGATAGGGCTAAAAAAAGGGACATATATGCCTAGATCTAACCTACGGCACATGTCCAAAAGGTCGCATGATTTCCACTTGCGTCGATAAATGGTGTTAATCCTCGAATATTCCTTCCCACCAACTCCTTCCGGCACTTAATTTGTCAGCTTATTAGTTATTTATTTATTTATTTGTTGGGTCAAAATTTTGTCAGTTTGTTCAAATGGCAAATTGTTCCAGCGTGTGGGAGTATAGTGTGACCTCAAGCACGCAGCCGCTTTAAGTTGACTTTATCAATAAATGTGGAGTTAGGACCCCGCTCACATTGGAATTCAATCCACTCTGTTCTTGACAAGACGTGTTTTGGTCAAAGTCCGTCCATGGCATGCTATATAGCTTTTAAGCTAGGGCTCGCAAAAGTTGACCGTGCTTTTTTCTTGGTAATTTGAAAAACGTGCACCCAATAAAGAAAAGGAGTCAACATCTAAAAATTTACCTAAAATTATTTTTTTTTATCGACAAAAGCCTCAAATTGATGCACATGTGATAAATTTACGAAATTCTCCATAAAATTGCAGAGTTGAATGACACGCGCTACTTGATGGCTGCACCGATTTAGGTTTTTCAATCTCCCTTTGCTACAGGTGTATCAGTTTGGGGTTTTTTATAATATTAATTTAATTTAATGAAAACTAATGGAGAATAAATTTGTCCATGTGCACCAATTTTGAATTTTTAGTGGTAAAAAATTAAGTTTGAGATGAATTTGTCACATATTCATCAGTTTGAGATTTTCGTGATCAAAAAATTAATTTGTGATAATTTATTATAAATTCATTAAATTAGAATTTTTCTGATATTAACGCAAATAAAAAAAAAGTTGAAAACAATGGATTTCACAAACGCTGCGTATCTCACTCCCCTCGTGGGCCCCGACTTTTTTATTATTGGGAATACTAAAATTTGATTACTTCAAAAAAAAATTGAGATAAGTACGATATAAGTCCTAAAACTTATTATGAAAGTGCAATTAAACCCTAAAACTTTCAAAACATGCAATCAAATCTTAAAATTTATCGTGAAAATGAAATCGAGTCCCAATACTTTTGCAAGGCGCAATCGAACTCTAAAACTTGTTGCAAAAGTATAATTGAGTTCTAAAACTTAAAAAAAAAATGCAATCAATGAAAAGAGTTGAATTCACTAATTTAATATGTTTTGAGATTTGATTGCACTTTTGAAAATTTTAAGATTCAATTACACCTTTTGACAAATTTCACGACTTAACTAGACTATTTAAAAATTTTGAGAACTAAATTATATTTTTATGAAAAAATTTAAGATTTCTAACGCATTTATCCCCTCCACAAAAAGAACCGTTAACATCAGAAACTAAAACATCGTTGGCCCCAACTTTGACAACATCGAAATTGGACCCACTACTTAAAACAATCCAAAACTGAATCTTTAGTAATTACTTTCGTAATACTAATATCCAACACAATTAAGAGGGAACGATGCAGGAAAATCCCAAATACATACTCGGAAAGTGGCATCATTTTCCTTCAAAAGCTCGAGGTAAAAAAAATAGTCACTTGCAATTTCGTCGTAATCCCAAAATCTGAAATAGCAAACCTCATGGAACTAGAAATGCATACGCCACATAGGTACAATACATGTTTGGTTCTCCGTATTACCCTAAGCAACACTAATACCAATACGATAGGACAAGACATGTCAACAAATTGACAAATGCAAATTTTTCTGTCAGTATAGCTTTTTTCGGAATATTTAAGCTATTGATAAGATACTGAACATCGTGAATACTTTTGGAAGGTTTCCACAAAGAATTGAAATTCAATTTCTTGATCTGTATCTCACCCAAGCTTCATCCAGGTCATGGATAGATCATTCAAGTTCGGGTCCATAAGCATTGACAATTGCCCCATGAAGATCCTACTTGGACGAAACGGAAGATTTTGTCGATAAAATAGAAGTACTTAAATGATCGCTCAGTGATAAAGGAGGTAGGGTTGATTCATCAGGTTTCGATATTATCGACCGTTTTTTGCGTATATACAGAAATCTTATTATCACAGTGGATCCTAAAAATAAAGAGTTTATATCGAGTAAAATATATAATTTGACTTTCTTGGAATATAAGTTCTCAAAATGAAACTAAAGAAAACAAAAAAAAAATTATGGGGGGATGCCATTGATAAGATTGAACATCGTGAATATTTTTGGAAGGATAGCAAGTTACACGACGCTTGTATTGCTCTCCCACAACCCCATTTTCACGATTTAGGCTGCTCCCATTTCGCTCACCGCTACTACGGGAATCACTTTTGATTTCTTTTACTCTAGCTACTAAGATGTTTCAGTTCGTCAGGTTGTCTCTTGCCTGCCCATGGATTCAATAGCAGTTCGAGGATAGGTTTGGTTTCAAACCCAGCTCGAACAGGAGAAGTACGCCATGCTAATGTGCCTTGGATGATCCACATCTAAGGGTCAGGGGGTGGTGAAGGGAGAGCCCTAAGGGGTTGCACGTTCAAGATGTATTCGGGTTAGCAAAAAAATCCTTTTAAGAAGATAAGAAAGCGCTATTAGTTCACTCGGCCAGTTACTTGAGATTTTCGATTATTCCATTTCTTAAAGTTAGCAATGTACAACGGTCAAATAGAATCATTTTCTTCTCGAGACCGTTCACTTTTTTTCATCATGTGGGAGTAAAATGACTGCCCGTAACGTAACCCAACGGATGAAGTACATTCCAAAAGAACGTTCTCCTGTGCTTACAGACGTTCAAGTAACGGATTCTAGCCAATCGAAAGGATCTTCTAATCAATTAAGTTTGAATTTATTAATTTGAAATCTAGATTCTTCTACTTCATTTTTATTTACTTATTTTTGGATTATTTTCCCCCTCTTTTTTATTTCTTTTTTTTATTCCCTTCCATCATTCCTTTAAGTCCCATCGGTTTGATCCTTTAGAATCTGACCCATTTTCTCGTTGAGCGAAGGGTACGAAAGATTGATTTTTCGATCAAAAATATCATGTGAGTGAAACCTAGCCGAAAGATGGTTATCAATTCAAGAACGCAAACCAGTTACGGTAAGATCTACGGAAACACGTCCCAATTGGTAGAAAAAAATCCACAACCCCTTGGGGTTATCCTGCACTAGGAAGAAGTAGAAGGAATACTTTTTATTTGAAGTATGACCCCATCTTACCAATATGTGGGATCGCTCAAAATTAAATGAGCGAATATATTCAATATCCAATAAAAAAAGATTTCTTCTTATTTCCCCAATTTTTTTTCTTGCGATTTTTAATTCTCGAAGAATGAGGGGCAAGAAGATTGATCGAGAAAGATCTCTTGTTCTTGTTATAAGATTGTGATTGGATCCGCAGATGTTTGGTAAAAAGAAGAATATTCTCCTTTGAGAATAATCCAAAATGGAAAGTGTTCAATTGGAACATGAAAACGTAATTGAATTGGTCCTACTTACTCTTCAAGCCAACTAACTGTTCATGTTTCAGCTTGTTGGCTTGCTCTTTCTTCATTGTTATTTAGACACAACTTTAATTTACTTACTTGGTAGCCTACGTGAGTATCCGGGTGGATAGAGATTGATCCCTTTCTACATACATAGCCCCACCCCCAGATACATACCTTTCCCCCTTTCTCCCATAAAGCTTCCTTTCCTAATCTTAGCTCTTAGATGGTCTTCCCGAACAAGCCTTTTATTTAGTAGGTAACATCGATGAAGCTACTGCGAAGGCTATAAACTTAGAAATGGAGAGTTACTTTTGGACATGCTTCATTTGCCCTTCAAATCCTGCTGTAGCTTTGAAAAGAGAATTGATCGTGATTTTGAACTTGTTCTTTCCATGACCCCCCTTAATTGAAACAGGAGTCCAATGTTTGAAGTAATTGTGGCCTCTCGGGAGAATCGATAACTGCATCATTGTGCTTCAGTCCCTTCTTCTGCATTTCACCTCGACAGGTCGGAGAGTATCCCTGCGAAAGAACTGGAAGATCCAACTAATACGAATCCGTTGTGCTTTGGCCCTTCTGTGGGCTTTCATCGAAGAAAGCAGGCTTGACATAATCCTGTATTTCTTCTAGAAAATCTCCTAATTTTTCGGCTCTAACCATATTTCGACTCGTGATCAATCCATAGATACCAATAGGAAATAAATAAGCACTCAAAACAAGCACATGTTCGAGTATCATTGACCAGCCCCTTATTGAATTATATAGGAACAAGAATAATCTTGGATTCTCTTTCGAAAAAATGGGAATATGTTTCTTTGAGTAATAAGACTATTTCAATACTCGTGGAGAAAGAAACGTAATAAATGCAAAAAAAAGGCATCTTTCACCCAGTAATGAAGGGTTTGAACCAAGATTTCTAGATGGATGTGCTAGGGTATTAGTACATCCAACACATAGTTAATATTTTGATTACTTAATATAAAAATAATTAATCAATAGAATTTGTATAACATAATATAATTTCTAATAGGATAGAATTCGGATAATTTCATTACCCTCACGAGCAATATCACGTCCCTCATTACGAGCTTGTACGCATGCTTTCCGCGGAGACGGGAAGGAAGAAAGCGAATCGATATCAAATCTCCCCAAGTAGGATTCGAACCTACGACCAGTCAGTTAACAACCGACCGCTCTACCACTGAGCTACTGATGAACAACGGGAGATTCGATCTTATAGAGTTCAATTCCCGTTCTCAAGTCATAACCAATATGAGCTCGAAGTTTCCTTCGTAACTCCCAAAATCTCGCTATCAACCTCTTGACCTAAAAAAAGCAATATTTCTTAAAGTCATGCACGGTCGCAATACCAAACCAAATACGACGAGTAGTGGGGGCCACCTATTGCCACTAAATCACCACCTCCCTAAGTCAAACTAGTACTCATGTATGTCCTATAGATCTACCTGTTATTACATTCTTCCTTTTGGGAAGGGAGGATTAGGAAAATCCTAGGGCGAAGTAAAAAAAAAAAGAAATTTTGTTTGTCAAAAAGAAACCTGCAATTGTTTTTTATCCACAAGATCCAAATTACTGGGGATATTATGTGATTAGTTTGTATCAAAAAAAGAAAATTCAACTACTTCACTATGGGTCACCAAGGAGTATTTAGGCTTGCAAGGTGGTCCTTGCTGATTCACAAGGATTTCTATGTCCTTGACAGCTCGTCTTTGTCTCATTAGAGTCTTTCAGTGGCACGTTTCGGTCCTCTTCGCCATTAATTAGAAAAAGTGAGCAATCAATTATGTCTCTCATAGAAGTTGGTTAGCTACCTCTCATTTTGTTCTAGGATTCTTCCTATTCGTAGGTCATTTATGACACACGGGAAGGGCTCGTGCAGTTGCAGCAGGATTTGAAAAGTGAATTGATTGTGATTATTCTCAAAAATAGATAATTCGGACCTGCAGAGACACACTGGATATTAAATGTATGTATGTATGCATGCTTGTATGTGCATGTGAGTACACACATGATAAATTGTCATTTTTATGATCATTTTAATAAAATTAATTTTATTCAAATCCATAGATAAATGAACGAATTTACGCTTAATCTAATATTTGTTAGTATCATTCATGGTTTATAATTGACAAATTCAACTCATTCCATTTTAATAATCCATAAAACTCGGAGAGAGAAAAAGCAATCGATCCACATTTCACCATTAAGATTTGTGGAATTAAGGTGATTAGGTAGATGATATTATGTATTGATAAATTAACAATTTAACCCCTAAAATCTTAAAAAATTTCAAAGACATTGCAGATATCGGACGAGGGTGTCGCTGTGTATTCGATAGAGTTTGACCACTTATCAAAGCATGTTGGACTTTGGAGAATGTCCATGCCTTCTAGATAGGGTTAATAAAACAAATCGTCCTTAAACATTGATCAAATGTGCAATATAGTCCCCAAATTTTTTTATCAATATGAATCCCGAACTTTAACACATTGTACAATGCGGTCCCTAGACTTTTAACTTGACTAATATGTTTATGAAATTTTTGAATATGTTCAACTTAGTTCCTAAACTGTAAGAATATGTTCAATATAATCCTGCCATTGATTCAACTTCAGGGATTAAGTAAAACAAGTTTCAAGATTTCATGGACTATATTGGTAAAGTAAAAGTTTAAGGACTATATCGCATATTTGGTTAAAATTCAGGGATTATATTGGTTAAATCAAAAAGTTCATAAATTACGTTGCATATTGAGTCAAGGTTCATAAATAGTTTGTGTTATTTTTCCCTTCTAAAACCCGATAAGAAAAGAAATTGCGTATTTAGGAAAGGGAAAATCTAAAAAAAAAGGTATGAAATCCCTTTATTTTCTTTAAAAAAAGGCATAAAATTGAACTTTCTGGGATTGATGGCCTAAAGTGCCGAATTTTGTGTTAAAAGAGGGTCTCAGTTCATCGGTAGTGAGTGGGTAATATTTCCGGTGACTGTTGCAAGGACACTTTTGTCCCAAAAATATTGAATTTAAAAAAAGCCAAAGCTTCCAAGAACCACTTTCCCTTCCCTGCTTCTCCAACCCGCATTCATCCACGAGCAGGGAGCTGGCCGTGCGCGGGCGGGGGCGGCGACGATTACGTTGGTGGCGTGCGACCAGGCGACGGCAGCGACCTTCAACGATAAGGGATTTTGAAAGCGAAAATACCAGTTCCCTCCAGCTGTCCTCCGCCGCCGCCTCCGCCCCCGCCCGGCAACCGGTTTTAGTCCAGAACTCGCCCACCCTCCAAAACCCGTCGCCACTAATTACCCGTCTTGATCTCCTACTCTTCTTTCTTTTGCAATTTGATGAGCGCTCCAATGTGCAAGACCAAAATGGCGGTGGAAGCCAATGAGCCCAGAAGAAGAATACCCCCCTCCTCCTCCTCCCCCGGACTCTCCCCCTCCCAGACCCCCAGATTGGGCCCTGTCCCTGCTCCGGCCTCGGCCTCTGCCTCTTCCAGCGGTGGCCTACTACACCTCCACGTCCTTCCCCAAGCTCTTCTCCGGCACCGGCATCTTCTCTCTCTCCAGCTTCCGCCACTCCCTCCTGGACAATCCTGTCATCTACGACTTCTCCGAGCTCCGCACTGCCGCCGTTCGGCCGCACATGGCCAGCTCCCTTTTCGTGGATGAACACGGGCTGGAGATGCGAAGAAGGGAACCTGAGTTTTCGGCTTTTTTCAATTCAATATTTTTGGGACAAAAGTGCCCAATTTTGTTTCAAAAAGAGGGCCTCAGTTCATCGGTGGTGAGTCTGGTGACTAGTGAGTCATATTTCTAGTGATTGTTCTCTTTTTGAAACAAATTGGGCACTTTAGGTCCTCAATCGCAACAAGATCAACTCTGGATTTTTTTTTTATAAAGAAAATAAAGGGGTTTCGGGCTAAATTTTTGAAATTTTCCTTTTACGAAATTAGCAACATATTTATTCATTTTATTTTCTTCTTTTTCTCGAAAAAGCAAATTGAAGCCCTATACAGAACGAACTAGCCCGGGTAACTCAGACAAAGATCAGGATAATAAAGATTACCTGGGTGAGGTCACCTTGTACGATGGCAATAAATGCGCCTTATGTCCGATGGGAAAATGAAACCCCCACTTTATCAAAAAATAAAAACCCACGAAAATAAAATAATTCCCAACACATTTTTTTAGTTTAATTTCTATTTATCACTCTGAATACTAATCATTACAGTGTTAAAGCCACCATCCCCAGGAAGAAAAGCTTTTTGCCCTGCAGAGATCAATCAAGAGCTCGTCGTCTTTCATTTAATTTATCCATTTGATTCCTGGCTCAATCGTTTGAAAGGAAAAGGGAAAAAAAAAACAAACTTTATGCAAACAACTACTCCACTTGGATAGAAAATTCCACCAGAAGCAAACTATGAAACCGAGTCACTAAACCAGAAAGAAAATAAAGCTACTGCGTGATCCACATATACAAGCAGCTCTCTCATACAACAAGCAAATGGAAATCCAGGACATGACCACGGATGCACCATAAGAAAAAGGGTGAATCCTGACTGGCTCTTCTTCTTCTTCTTCTTCTTCTACTCCGAGTCCACAGAACGGAGAAGAGTCGTTCCTCTTGAGCTCCTTGACGACTGTGAAAGAGATGAGAATACGGCATCTCCGATGGAAATATTAGAGAGTTCCAATGGACGAGACCTTCGCTCTGAGATAACTGGAGAGTTCTCCACCACCTTCTGTGCTCCATTCGATTCCTCGCTGCATGTAGTCTCACTTCACTTCTAAATTCGCGTTTTTGCGTTAGATGTTCTGATAAAAAAGATATCGGAGCAGATTTCTAGAATTCGGCTCTCGACACTCTTCTTTCAAGGCCATTACTCACGATGGGTTTACAACCATTGGCTCTCGCCAAAATAAGCACTATGCTCAATTTTGCAGGTAACTAAACCAGACTCAGGCATGTATAACGGGCCGGCTTACACGTCACGATGAGTGTTTGATGCGATACCATGTTGCTCAAACACGTTAGTCTAGTGTCTCCTTGTATGGCCGGACGTTCCAACAAATTGATACTAGATGATGTGTGGCTAAAAGGAACTAAGCTTGATCTCTAGTAACTTAATCACTAGGTGTGGGTTTGAAAGTATAAAGCTCATTGGGAATGCAAATTGGTAATGCAATGCCCACGAGTTTTCAACGAAGTTAAAAATAAGGAAGCAAGGCAATTTGCTCGGATCCCGAAAAAAGTGGCTGTTGTGTACGAGTCTTGCTCTCTTAACAGAGACCGACCGTACAAGTCAACAGATTTTCAGTTTGCTTCTTCACGTCATAATCCTTAAGGATTAGCTTTAGACCTCGTTAGTGTAGAGCTCCTAAAACCACTGCAAGGGGATAACTTCCCTTAGCAAGTTCTTTGCTGTGATCCTAAATTGTAATAATGCAAAAATTGTTCTAGCAATAGGTAAACCAAAATGCAAATGCGAATAAGAGGAATTAGAAACAACTTACCCATTTCTCTTGAAAAGGAGTGCCCTATGCAAGTTTGGGCACTTCTCCGTAAGAGTTCTGCCCAGCGGTCATAATAATAATAATAATAATAATAATAATAATAATAATAATAATCACCCAAGATAATCTTGGCCCACCGTGCAAGAGACCCATTGGTTAGATGTGCAACAAATAAACTTGTTATGGTTTTTGTGTTCCTCTAGACATGTCTAGCCCACGGTGTGTCTCGTCACCTCCCTCGTGGTCGCTCAAGGAAGCTAGTCCTCCTCGCTTGGTTAACCAGAAGGTGGTGCCGAATGAAATTCGCACTACTAAACTTTAAGATATAGAATAATTTTTTTGTCGCCCCATTGAAATTTAACAGATATTTTCATTTACTTTCGTCTTTATTGAGATTTATAAATGCCAAAGGCCTAAGACTAATACTTAGCTTTATATCTCAAGATTTAAGTTTTTAGAAGCCAAAGGAGCCGCAACGGAGCGCGCGAGAAGCAAGGAGGGAGGGAAAGGGAGAGAGAGGATGTGAGGACCAAACAAAATGGGAATTGGAATCTCGTATCATGACCGAAAATGAAGTGGCAACTCTCTCTCTCTCTCTCTCTCGTATGGCCACATCTCCCTCTCCTCTCTGTGTGGATGCTGCTTGGCCTGTAACAGCGAATGAGAACAGAGAGAGAGATAGTGGGCTCGGAGTAGAGCATTTGTGGTCGGATTGGCCAAAATTTGGCTTTCTTCCTTTTCATCTTTCTCTTCCTGAACCATCACCCATTCCCTTTTTAATTTTTCCTTTCTTCCTCCCCAATTCCATCTTTCTTCCGAATTTCATCAGTTCCAAGTTCAAGTGCTTGCTCATCTATCTTCGTTCCAAAGGTGAACATTTCATTTTCATTTCATCATGTCCCGGTTTGCCAAACTCCCACTCACTTTTTGCCCCCGTCATTCCCCATACATCTCCATTTCCAGGCATTTCTTGAGGAACGAATACAGTGACGATATTCTGCAACGTGAACTTCGCAAGAAAAATTTCGACATCATCACTTGTGCCCGTGCCCATCCAGACCCTTAGTGCGTAGTCTACCTTGCAGGAGTGCTCCACAACAGCTCAATGACATATAAAACTAGTTTAGAACGAGCGAGTTCTACGCGGCTTTTCAAGACTCCTGACGATACGGAGCATCGCTCTCCCTTACGAATCAGTTATACGAGGTGAGTTCTTTTTTTATCTTTTTTGTTCTTTAAATCTAGATTGTTTACTTTTTGATTAATATCCCAACAGATTACCGTAGAAAAGCTTGAAGCAAATGAGGAAATAATTGAGAAAAATGAGAAATTTCACGATGACCGCCATCTCAAGAAAGCTGCGTACGGTGATCCATACAAATACGCCCAACGTTTTGAGAAGCGCTATCCCAGAGTGGCTGAAGTACTTCTCCAGGAACGCAACAGGTTCGAGTTCAGAATTTTGACAATGAAAGTTGATTTTGTTTGTTAAATTGGGATTATAACAGCTCTTATCCTTTTTTTTAAGGATAATGATGGAACATTTGTTATCCGAAATCATTCCCTGTTACCGCTCGGCAGCTGTGGTGGTTGGCAATGTGCATCTCGAGGGAGTGAAGTAGATATTGAAGGGGTTATCAGTTTCCCATATTGGTGAGCAAGTTAATTTGGGGAATTTGATTTGTCCCCCCTCCTGTCATTGCACTAATTGTTTGCCCCCTCCTTTTTACACAATTAGTTTACTGGTACTACCTTTTTCATGTTCTTAATCATTTGGAACCGAGCTGGTCAGAGGCTCGTAGAGGGATCACCTT
Organism: Rhodomyrtus tomentosa; assembly: GCA_028455895.1. Classification (NCBI taxonomy): domain Eukaryota; kingdom Viridiplantae; phylum Streptophyta; class Magnoliopsida; order Myrtales; family Myrtaceae; genus Rhodomyrtus; species Rhodomyrtus tomentosa. The sequence goes on from JAPCWY010000011.1 coordinate 19,329,360, forward strand.
GCTTCGTGACTCTTGGTAAGACACCTAAGGACGTAGATTGATGTGTTAACAAGGTGGTTGCATGATAGAATCGAGTTTAGAAGTGAATTGATGGCTGGTTTGTGCGATTTTCCTAGGAATCGAATTGTCCTTTACCAACCAGATTTGAAACGTGGACTTAAGAGGCGATGCAATGGCTGATTTCACTTAATTCAGTAGTGAGTTGATCTTTGGATTTATTTAACATGTTAAGGGGACATTGGTGGAGGTTTGATGAGATTATGATAGAGTTTGGTGATTAAATTATGTATAGATTTCCAAGAGGATGAATCAGTCCATTAAGACTAATTCTGGCCGTGAGCCTCAAGGAGGCCTTTGTGGATCTTGGTTCGCTTATTTATGCGGTAAGTGACCCTTAAATCTCTACTATGACTTTAAGACACTACTGGGCATCTTGATAGATGAATTACTTGATTGAGTGGTGGATTCTATGACTTGAATGGCATAGTATGACAATTGAATTGTAATATGACTTGATGATATATTGGCTATTGAGCCCTTGATGATATATTTGGCTATTGAGTGCTTGATAATTTATATGGTTATAGTCCATATATGATTTAATTGGCTACGATGCCCTAGAGGTCGAATTGGCTATGATGCCTTAACAATTGAATTGGATACGATGCCCTAGAGATCGAATTGGCTATGATGCCCCAAGATTGCAAGGCAATAGTGCCCTAATGTAGATAATTTGGCTTGAGTACTACTGAAAATATATCGCGGCTTATATGCACTACTAAACCTTAAGATACAAAATAATTTTTTTGTTGCCCTATTGAAATTTAATAGATATTTTCATCTACTTACGTCTTTATTGAGATTTATAAATGCAAAAGGCCTAGGGCTAATACTTAGCTTTATATCTCAAGATTTAAATTTTTAGAAGCCAAATGACCCGCAACAAAGTGCGTGGGAAGCAGAAGTAAGGGAAAGGGAGAGGGAAGATGTGATGACCAAACAAAATGGGAATTTGAATCTCTCTCTCTCGTACGTCCACATCTCACTCTCCTCTCTGTGTGGATGCTGCTTGGCCTGCAATAGGGAACGAGAACAAAGAGAGAGGCGGTGGGTTCGGAACAGAGCAGACGCGGCCGGATTGGTCAAAATTTGGCTCTCTTCCTTTTCCTCTTCCTCTTCCTGAACAATCACCCATTCCCTTTTTTCTTTTTCCTCTCTTCCTCCCCGGTTCCATCTTTCTCCTGAATTTTATCAGTTCCGGGCTCAAGTGCTTTCTCATCTATCTTCATTCCAAAGGCGAACATTTTATTTTTATTTCATCATACCTTGGTTTGCCAAACTCTCACTCACTTTTTGCCCCTGTCCTTCCCCATACATCTTAATCTCTAGGCATTTCTCGAGGAACGAATACATTCTGCAACGTGAACTTCGCAAAAAATATTTCGATATCATCACTTGCGCCTGTGCCCACCTAGACCCTCCGTGCGTCGTCTACCTTGCAGGAGTGCTCCACAACAGCCCGATGAGATGTAAAACTAGTTTAGAACGAGCGAGTTCTACGCTGCTTTTCAAGAGTCTCGACGATACGCAGCATCGCTCTCCCTTGCGGATCAGTTATACGAAGTGAGTTCTTTGTTATCTTTTTTTTTCTTTAAATCTATATTGTTTACTTTTTTATTAATATTCGAACAGATTACCACAAAAAAGCTTGAAGCAGATGAGGAAATAATTTGGGAAAATAAGAAATTTCACAATGACCGCCATCTCAAGAAAACTGCGTATGGTGATCCATACATATATGCCCAACGTTTTGAGAAGCGCTATCCCAAAGTGGCTGAAGTACTTCTCCATGAACGCAAAAGGTTCGAGTTCGGATTTTTGACAATGAAAGTTGGTTTTGTTTATTAAATTGGGATTATATCAGCTCTTATCTTTTTTTTTTTTAAGGATCATGACGGAACATTTGTTATCCGAAGTCATCCCTTTTACTGCTTGGCAGTTGTGGTGGTTGGCAGTGCGCATCTTGAGGAAATGAAGGAGATATTGAAGGGGTCCCAATTTCTCGTGTCGGTGAGCAAGTGAATTTGGGAAATTTGATTTATCCCCATCCAGTCATTGCACTAATTGTTTGTCCTCTCTCCTTTTTACACAATTAGTTTACTTGCACTACCTTTTTCATGTTCTTAACCATTTGATTCTTGATTGCTTAGACATCTTGTTATAGGACTCATCACATCTCCTTGATTGCTTTAAAGTTTGCAAATAGTTAACATGAGAGAACTTTTATTTAATATGATTCATTCGTATTGCAAAGCCATGGTTCCTGGATGGAAAATGAAAAATGAAAAATGAGACCCCTATACCACATATGATGTCCTCTTTTCCATGAAAATCAACACAGAGACATTTTAAGCCTTCTTAGACAACATGTTATAGGCAGAAGATCATAGTTTTATCAACGGTGCAAATGCTGATAAAATGAGGTAATTTTCAGGAGGATAGGACCGAAGAGGACTTGGAGGAAGAATGTTGCCCATGAGGTCACGGCTGTACCTGTCCCAAAGTTGGATCAGTTTGTTATTTGATTGATTGAACTGTATCTGTATTTGCTTCAAAGAGAAAATTGACATTCTTACGCTGATGATTTTGTTGGGTTAGGCATTTTGGTAGTAGGTACTTATTAGATAAGTGTTCTGCCTGATTTTGTTATTTACATCGTTGTATCGGTGAGTTCCTCCGAGGGAATCTACCTTACCTTAACTCTTGAAAATAAAGATAACAAGATAATTGAATAGAAATATGGTGATGATATTTCTTGCTGATGAAGTAGATGTTTCTAGTTTTAGACATTTAGATGCAAGTTGGAAAGCACAGTTTAGTAGCTGTTCCATGACAAGAAAGAAGTATCATCGGGTTATTAAACATGAAGGGTTGGCTGATGCTAGTCGATATGCAAAGCATGTTAGCTTGCTTCTGTGTAATTGGTACCTTTTTTATGATATAGGTGTGATCATTCCATCGGTGAAAAAAGAAGTGCCATGTGATATTTCGAATTTTGACCCTTTTTAAGGTTAATGACATGGAATGGGGTCTCGAAATCGGATATAGCACAATGAAGAATTTCAACATTTGATAGGTATTGGACGTCGCCTCATCGAGGGTGATTTATATTGAAAAAGTGAAATTTGAAACGGAAAGTGTAAAATGACCATTTTGCCCCTTGACCGTTAACATTGTTTTAAGGATTAATGAAGTACATTTTGATCATTTTGGACCCCAAGGGACGTCGAAAATTGAAGATTACAATGGTCAATGAAAGTCAAAGAGGAGTCAAGATATTATGAGAGCCAAGACAAATGTCACTCTTTGGGTGATTAACATTAATTACCACTCCCACCCACCCTTCAATCTTTTGACCAAGTAAAGTGTGGACGACACTTTTCTCTCTATCCTCTCATCATTTTTGGCCAAGCTCCCTCCCCTCCTCATCATTCTCTCACTTTTCCTCTCATTTTTCTCTCGGTCAGCTCGCTGCTCAGACCTAAAACCGCTAGTTGTTTTGCCTATAACATCTTCATCCCTTATCGTATGGAAACGAGCCATCCACCATTAGAAAACTTATTCTCTTTCCGTTCTAACGACAAATCGTGAGCCCACTTTGGCATAACCATTTGTCCTGTACAACGTTTTGAATGAGCAATGGTCAGACTGATCATACTTCAACTCGCGAGCTTGTTTTTGGGTAAGACTACCTCTCAAGCCTTATCAAGACACATATGATTGTGTTTGAGGATTTGAAGATGGATTATATTTGGATTTAAGGGCTGATTCCTTACTATTTTGTTGGATAAATCTAAACCGGTTTTGTCAAGGTGGTGCTATGAATATTGGGAGTGATTTAAGGGCTTGTCTTGCTTCTAATCTTCGGTAAGATGTCTCTAACTCATAGCTTACGAATTTAGCAAGCGGAGATTGAAGTTTGGTTGAAGTTGAGATAGGTTTTATGGTTGAATTGGATGATTTTGCAAGGGCAATTTCTGCTCACTGACTGCCGGTTTGGAATTAAGCTGGTCGAAGGTTCATGGAGGGATCACCTTGTAAGACACCTAATGACGTAGATTGATGTATTAACAAGGTGGTTGTATGATAGAATCGAGTTTAGAAGTGAATTGGTGGCTGATTTGTGCGATTTTCCTAGGAATCGAACTGCCCTGCACCAACCAGATTTGAACCGTGGACTTAAGAGGCGATGCAACGACTAATTTTACTTAATTCAAGTAGTGAGTTAATCTTTGGACTAATTTTAACATGTTAAGAGGACATTGGTGGAGGTTTGATGCGATTATGATGGAGTTCGGTGATTGAATTATGCATAAATTTTCAAGAGGACGAATCAGTCCATTGAGAACTAATTCTGGCCGTGAGCCTCAAGGAGGCCTTTGTGGATCTTGGCTAGCTTATTTATGCGGTAAGTGACTCTCAAATCCCTACTAAGACTTTAGGACACTATTAGACATATTTGATAGATGAATTGCTTGATTAAGTGGTGGATTTCATGACATGAATGACATATTATGACAATTGAATTGTGATATGACTTGATGATATATTGGCTGTTGAGCCCTTGATGATATATTTGGCTATGAAGCGCTTGATAATTTATATGGTTATAGTGCCTATGTGATTTAATTGGCTATTATGCTCTAGAGATCGAATTGGCTACGATGTTCCTAGTGATCGAATTGGCTACGATGCCCCAGAGATCGAATTGGCTACAATGCCCTAGAGTGCAATTTCGAATGAAAAGTATAAAATGACCATTTTTTCCCTTGACCCTTACCATTGCTTTAAGAATTAATGAAGAACATTTTAGTTATTTTGGACCCTAAGGGATGTCGAAAATTAAAGAGTGCAATGGTCAATGGAAATCAAAGGGGAGCCAAGATATTATGAGAGCTAAAACAAATGTCACCCTTTGGGTGATTAGTATTAAATAACACTCCCACCTATCATTCAATCTTTCGATCAAGTGAATTGTGAAAGATACTATTCTCTCTATCCTCTCTTCATTTTAGGCCGAGCTCTCTCCCCTCCTCGTCCCTCTTCCACTTTTCCTCTCTTTTTTCTCTTGGCCAGCTCGCTGCCTAGACCTAAAATCTTCTATTATTTTGCCTATAACTCCTTTGTCCCTTATGGTTTGTAAATGAGCCACACATTATTAGAAAGCTTATTATCTTATCGTGCTAACGATATATTGTAAATCGAATTTAGCCTAACCGTTTGTCTCGTACAGTGTTTTGAATGAGCAAAGGTCATACTGATCAAATTTCAACCCGCGGGCTTATTTTGGTTTCAATCTTGGTAAGACCACCTCTCAAACCTTGTCAGGATAAATATTATTGTGTTTGAGGGTTTGAAGATGAATTATATTTGGATTTAAGGGCTGGTCTCTTACTATTTTGTTGGATAAATCTAATTCGGTTCTATCAAGGTGATGATGTGAATATTGAGAGTGATTTAAGAGCTTGTCTTGTTTCTAATCTTCAGTGAGATGTCTCTAACTCCTAGCTTAAGAATTTAGCGAGCTGATATTGAAGTTTTGTTGGAGTTGAGATGGGTTTTTATGGTTGAATTGGATGATTTTGCCAAGGCAGTTTCTGCTAACTTATTGTCGATTTGGAATCAAGTTGGTCGGAGGTTCGTGAAGGGATCACCTTGCTTCGAGACTCTTGGTAAGACACCTAAGGAACGTAGATTGATGTGTTAATAAGGTGGTTGCATGATAAAATCAAATTTAGAAGTGAATTGAGGGCTGGTTTGTGCGATTTTCCTGGGAACGGAACTGCCCTGCACCAACTAGATTTGAACTGTGGATTTAAGAGGTGATGCAAGAGCCGATTTCACTTAATTCAAGTAGTGAGTTGATCTTTGAATTTATTTTAACATGTTATGGGGACATTGGTGAAGGTTTGATGCGATTATGGTGAAGGTTTGATGCGATTATGATGAAGTTTGGTGATTGAATTATGCATAGATTTTCAAGAGGACGAATCAATCCATTAAGGACTAATTATGGCCGTGAGCCTCAAGGAGGCTTTTGTGGATCTTGGCTAGCTTATTTATGCGGTAAATGACCCTCAAATCTCTGTTAGGACTTTAAGACACTACTAGACATCTTTTCTAGATGAATTGCTTGATTGAATTATAGATTCCTTGACTTGAATGGCATAGTATGACAATTGAATTGTGATTTGACTTGATGATATATTGGCTATCGAGCCCTTGATGATATATTTGGCTGTTGAGCACTCGATAATTTATATGATTATGACGCCTATGTGATTTAATTGGCTATGATGCCTCAGAGATCGAATTGGCTATGATGCCCCAGCGACCGAATTGTCTATGATGCTCAATAGATCAAATTGGCTATGATATCCCAATGATTGCATGGCTATAGTGCCCTAATGCAGATAATTTGGCTTGAGTGCCACTGAAAATATATCGCGGCTTATATACACTAATAAACCTTAAGATACAAAATAATTTTTTCGTCGCCCTATTGAAATTTAACAGATATTTTCATCTACTTACGTCTTTATTGAGGTTTATAAATGAAAAAGGCTTAAGGCTAATAGTTAGCTTTATATCTCAAGATTTAATTTTTTAGAAGTCAAATGAGCCGCAACGAAGCGCACAGGTAGGAGGAGGAAGGGAAAGGGAGAGAGAGTATGCGAGGACCAAACAAAATGAGAATTGGAATCTCTCTCTAGTACGGCCACATATCTCTCCCCCTTTTGCATGGATGCTGCTTGGCCTGCAACAAGGATCGAGAATAGAGAGAGAGAGAGAGAGAGAGAGAGAGAAGAGAGAGAGAGACGGTGGGCTCGGAGCAGAGAAGACGCGGTCGGATTGTCCAAAATTTGGCCGTTTTCCTTTTCCTTTTCCTCTTCTTGAACCATCACCCATCCCCTTTTTGCGTTTTCCTTTCTTCCTCCCCGGTTCCATCTTTCCCCCGAATTTCAACAGTTCCAAGCTCAAGTGCTTGCTCATCTATCTTCGTTCCAAAGGCGAACAATTTATTTTTATTTTATCATGCCCCAATTTGCCAAACTCCCACTCACTTTTTGCCCCCATCTTTCCCCATATATCTCCATCTCCAAGTATTTCTCGAGGAACGAATACAGTGACGACATTTTGCAACGTGAACTTCGCAAGAAATATTTCGACCTCACCACTTGCGTCCGTGCCCACCCAGACCCTCTGTGCATCGTCTACCTTACATGAGTGCTACATAATAGCCCGATGAGATATAAAACTAGTTTAGAACCAGCGATTTTTACGCGGCTTTTCAAGAGTCTTGACGATACGAAGCATCGCTCTCCCTTGCGGATCAGTTATACGAGGTGGGTTCTTTGTTATCTTTTTGGTTCTTTAAATCTAGATTGTTTACTCTTTGATTAATATCCCAACAGATTACTGCAGAAAAGCTTGAAGTAGATGAGGAAATAATTGAGAAAAATGAGAAATTTCACAATGACCATCATCTCAAGAAAACTGCATACGGTGATCCATACATATATGTCCAACGATTTGAGAAGCACTATCCCAGAGTGGCTGAAGTACTTCTCCATGAACGCAACAGGTTCGAGTTTGGAATTTTTACAATGAAAATTGATTTTGTCTATTAAATTGAGATTATATTTGCTCTTATCTTTTTTTTTTAAGGATAATGACGGAACATTTGTTATCTGAAGTCATCCCTTTTACCGCTCGGTAGCTGTGGTGGTTGGCAGTGCGCATCTCGAGGGAATGAAGGAGATATTGAAGGGGTTCCTAGTTTCCCGTATCAGTGAGCAAGTGAATTTGGAGAATTTGATTTGTCCCCCTCCTATCATTGCTCTAATTGTTTGTCCTCCCTCCTTTTTACACAATTAGTTTACTTGCACTTCTTTTTTCATGTTCTTAACCATTTGGTGCTTGATTGCTTAGACATCATGTTATAGGACCCAGCACGTCTCCTTGATTGTAAATAGTTAACATGAGAGAGCTTTTATTTAATATGATTCATTCGTATTGCAAAGCCATGGTGCCTGGATGGAAAATAAACAATGAAAAATGAGATCCCTGTACCACATATGATGTCCTCTTTTTTTCATGAAAATCAACACAGTGACATTTTAAGCCTTCTTAGACAACATGTTATAGGCAGAAGAGCGTAGTTTGGTCAATGGTACAGATGCTGATAAAATGGGGCAATTTTCAAGAGGACAGGACTGGAGAGGACTTGGAGGAAGAATGATGCCCATGAGGTCACAGTTGTACCTGTTCCAAGGTTGGTTCTGTTTGTTGTTTAATTGATTGAACTGTATCTGTTTTTGCTTCATAGAGAAAATTGGCATTCTTACGCTGATTATTTTGTTGGAGTGGGCATTTTGGTAGATAGGTACTTATTAGATGAGTGTTCTGCTTGGTTTTGTCATTTACATTGTCTATATGAGTACGCTCCTTCGAGGGAATGTACCTTACCTTAACTCTTGAAAATGAAGACAACAGGATAATTGAATAGAAATATGGTGATGGCATTTCTTGATGATGAAATAGAAGTTTCTAGTTTTAGACATTCAGATGCAAGTTGGAAAGCACGGTTCAGTAGTTGTTTCATGACAGGAAAGAAGCATTGTCGGGTTATTAAACATGAAGGGTTGACTGATGCTAGTCGATAGGCAAAGCATGTTGGCTTGCTGCTCTGTAATTGGTACCTTTGCTTTTATGATACAGGCGTGACTATTCCATAGGTGGAAAAAGAAGTGTCACGTGACATTTCGAAATTCGACCGTCTTCAAGATTAATGACATGGAATGGGGTCTCAAAACCGGATATAGGACAATGAAGAATTCCAACGTTTGATAGGAATTGGACGTTGCCTCATCGAAAGTATTTTATATTAAAAAAGTTGAATTTCAGACGGAAAGTGTAAAATAACCATTTTGCCCCTTAACCCTTGCTATTACTTAAGGATTAATAAAGAACATTTTGATCATTTTGGACCCCAAGGGATTCCGAAAATTGAAGAGTGCAATGGTCAATGGAAGTCAAAGGGGAGCCAAGATATCATGAGAGCCAAAACAAATGTCACCCTTTGGGTGATTAATATTAATTACCACTCCCACCCACCCTTCAATCTTTCGATCAATTGAAGTGTGGAAGATACTCTTCTCTCTATCCTGTCATCATTTTTTGCCGAGCTCCCTCCCCTCCTCATCCCTCTCTCACTTTTCCTCTATATTTTCTCTCGGCCATCTCATTCTCCAGACCTAAAATCGCATGTTGTTTTGCCCATAACTTCTTTGTCCCTTAATGTTTGGAAACGAGCCACACACCATTAGAAAGTTTATTCTCTTGTCGTTCTAACGACATATCGTGAATCGAATTTGGCCTAGCCTTTTGTTCTGTACAACGTTTTGAAGGATCAAAGGTCTGATTGATCAAATGTCAACCCGCTGGCGAACCTATGTATGAGGTGGACATTGACTGAGTTTGATGAAGGGGTGAGATTTGAAATTGTCTCCCTCTGAATTGGAGATTTTAGTAAGGAAACTTTAGAGGTTTTGAGTACACTGAAGAAAGAGAGTGACCCTGGTAGTTATTAGCCTTAAGAGCCTATTGATGATCGGTGAAAGGTCATTAGGGAAAGGGTTTTCCTCGAAGGCAAGATATTTGTCTTGACTACCTCTGTTGAGTTGTTCGATGGAATGTATCCTCCTGTGACTTCTCGAGAGCAAATATTGTTTGGATCCTAATAATCCTGCAAGGATTTGAGGACGATCAATCAATATGAGGCGGAGTCCTCAAGGTCGTCTAAGTGTACTAAGGGTGTTCAGGGACCCTTTGAATGAAACGTGAAGTCCCTAAGTAGATTGAAATTTGAAAGCCTTATAGCTAATTACTACTCTTGATTTTGAGGAATTGTAATGGATTTTAATAAGAGGAGTGAATGATTGGAAGAAATATGAGTAAGAAAACTCCTGCTCATGGATTACGAGCAAAGAGATGTTCATTATGGAACATGAAGAGCACCTGCGAGAAACGACTATTTCCTTGGCGTAAGGTTCGCAATGAGGATTTGACATTTCGTTCCTTTCGTCGTGCGAAAACTAAGGAAAGAGTTATGTGGTTAAAATGAGATTGATTGAAGTTGAATCGGAATCCCAAGAAATGACATTACGAGTTACCACCCCTGATGAATAGGGTGTCGTTCTTAAAGGGCGATAGAACCATGAGATGGTCGTTGAGGTAAAGGAAAGTGAATGGACTTGATAGTCCTGGCTGTTTATAATCTTAATGAATGGTTGAGTAAGCGAAAGGAGCGCTTAGAATGTAATTGTAGAGTGACTTGAGGTAGTCGAATTGAGTATTCGATATGTGAATTGGTTAAGACCAATGAAGAGAGAATCTTGTCACTTAAGGTGATTGAGTAATTGGAAGAAGACTGTCAGGCATGGGGACATTTGAATCTTGGAGTGAAGGTAATGTCGTTGGCGCAGACTCCAAAATTGACGTCCTATGGAATGGGAAGGACAATGTGGATTCGAAGTGAGAGAATGCCACTGAAGTGTATAGTTTCCTTCATAGGGTAAGCGCCCTAGTGTGGAAGAAGAGGAAATCCTAATTGTCTTGATATTAAAATGGAGCTTTTGGACTGAGAAAGAAGACACAAAACTTGGGTGATTCCTGTAAGTTAAGTTCGAGAAACTATCCCGTAGGCAACGTTGAATTTCAAGATAATATTGACATTTGGTTGAATGGATAAATTTGAGGTATGGTCGCATTAGCGGGTTGTGAAACCTAGAGGCTAAAGCACTAATGCTTCCTGAGGAAAGAGTGACAAAAATGAATACAATGTTGTGTGGTCTAAGTGGAGACCCATGAGAGCAGAGGGCCAAGATTTAAACTCTCAAGTGAAAATTATGAAGAACAGTTTGAAAAATTTGACACATGGTAGAAAGAAGTTGACAATAGTCAGATTGAGTATTCATGGAATAATTGGATGGGTTTGTTACCGTCTTGAGAGACGATGATTGGACTCATTTGAGGAATCATGAGAAACATGAACAGCTTTTGAGAGTATCCTATAAACTCTAAAGAGATGCTCGTCGTATACTAATGGGAAGAATGTGAGCTGTAGGCTGGGAAAGGTAAGATTCCTTAGCTGTGAAGTTTCTGGGAAATAAAATCCATGTAAAGCACTTGAGAAATGGAATAAGTGATAAATCAACCAGAGCTGATGCGAGCTATTGAAATTTAAAGTTTTATGGAATTGATGAATTGTTATAGAAGGATCATGGGAATATTTTCCCCACAAGAGTTATTCCATAGAGGAATGAATACGAAAAGAAATTTCGAGAACTTAAGTCAAATTGATGACTACGCTGTTAATGGCGTTTTCGTTTGACTCAAAGGGATCAAGAGAATCATAATGACGTAACGTGGAAGGGAAAAATTGAGGCGTAACAAGGCAATCTGAAGTGGGCATTGCATGTATGTCGAGGTAGTAAGGCCATATGAGTTGGAATGTTTAATGCATGATTGGAGTTGACTTGCATTTGTCCTTGCAACAAAATTCAGGAAACATTGTGGGTAGAAGAAAACTTCAAGTTAATATCTACCACGAGAGAATAAAGTAGTAGTTTCCTGAGGAAAATTGAACAAGAGGCAATGCTGATGTATAAAATTGCTTATGGATATGAGAGCGATACTTGTATAAAGAAAGATCTCGAAGTTATGTGAACTATAAGAGGTTGAGAGTATTAACTGCCTAAACGGAATTGAAGAAAAGTCATGTGGAACAAAGAGATTACTCAAGTGTTATTACTGCAATATCCATATTGTTAAGGAATGGTGAATTATTTAACGGATGCTTATAATTAAGAATTGAGCATTGTGTAATTGGTAATGGAGGGACAGATCTTCCCTCGAGAAATAAGAGATTCAACTTCTAATTTGGAAGTTGCTAATTGACTAGTTGGTGGCTACTTGAGACATCAAGCCTGAAGGTCAGAAATGAATGGAGATGTTGTCATGATCAGACCCTGATATCTAAAGAATTATGGAGATAAATAGAATAGGGAGGAAATCTAGAATTCCGAGTACCTGGGAAAGAAATCTCGAAGTTGAGGATAGAAATCTCGAAGTCCCATGGACGAGTATGCGAGTCCATTATTGAAGAGGAATCTAAAGAAACGATCTCATTAGAAATTCGAATGGAGAATTATGGTGTCCATTGGGATGGTACAAGAGTGTACCAAGACTTGCCTCAATACTATCGATGGAATGGTGTGGGGTTTAGATTAGTCTAACATGTGATCAAGTATTAGAAATACTGACAAGAAAACGGCACAATGTTGAAGGTCGATGGATTACTATGATCGTTGGGGATTTTCGAATGGAATCGAGAATAGATTACTATGGAAGTAATCATGGATTTGCTTAAGGAGTCGATAAAGCTATGACTCGAGTTGGATAATGGAGGGCAAGTTAGTAAAGTTCATGAATTCCTGATAGTACGAGGGGACGTTTGGAGAAAGTGATACGCCAAATGGAATGTACTTTAAAAAGTACATTCTGGCGAGGGTTTAGTAATAATGATGATAGACAAATGGAAAAGACGATGTGAATGCTCAAGGGTAAACTACTAACAGATGTTATGAATGCCGAAAGAGAATAAAGAAAGGTGAGCACCGATTAGGGATAGAAGGGAAATGAGTTCTGAATGATGAGAACCATTACTAACAAAAACGATATGGAAACGTCAAGTAACGAAAGAGACTACTTTGGAAAGTGAGGTAGCGATGAGGTGTCAATACCCCAAAAGACTAGATGGTTGGAAGGTTGAAAATTTCAAGGACGAAATTTCTTTAAGGGGGAAGAGTTGTGACTTTCCGAATTTCGATCCTCTTCAATGTTAATGACATGTAATGGGGTCTCGAAGTCGGATTTAGGATAATGAAGAATTCCAACGTTTGATAGGCATTGGACATCGCCTCATCGATGGTGATTTATATTGAAAAAGTATAATTACAAACGGAAAGTGTAAAATAACCATTTTGCCCCTTAACATTTGCCCTTGCCTTAAGGATTAATAAAGGATATTTTGGACCCCAAAGGCTGCCGAAAATTGAAGAGTGCAATGGTCAATGGGAGTCCAATGGGAGTCAAGATATTGTGAGAGCCAAGACAAGTGTCACCCTTTGGGTGATTAGCATTAATTACCACTCACACTTGTCATTCAATCTTTTGACCAAGTGAAGTGTGCAAGACTCTCTTCTCTCTCTACTCTCATCATTTTTGGCCGAGCTCTCTCCCCTCCCCATCCCTCTATCAATTTTCCTCTCTTTTTTCTCTCGGCCATCTCACTGCCCAAACCTAGAACCGCACTTTTTTTTATCATAAATATTTTGTCCCTTATCGTATTGAAATAAACCATCAACCATTAGAAATCTCATTCTCTTTCCATTTTAACGACATATCGTGAGTCCAATTTGGCCCAGCCGTTTGTCCCGTAGAGCTGCTTGAAGAAGCAAAGGTCATACTGATCAGACTTGAACCCGCGAGCTTCAAATTGGATTTTCGAGCTTGTTTTGGTTTCAATCTTGGTAAGACCACCTCTCAAGCCTTGTCAAGACATATATGATTGTGTTTGAGGGTTTGAAGATGGATTATATTTGGATTTAAGGGTTGATCCCTTGCTGTTTTGTTGGATAAATCTGTACTAGTTCTGTCAAGGCGGTGCTGTGAATATTGAGAGCGATTTAAGGGCTTGTCTTGCTTCTAATCTTTCGTAAGATATCTCAAACTCCCAGCTTAAGAATTTAGCAAGCTAAGATTGAAGTTTGGTTGGAGTTGAGATAGGTTTTTATGATTGAATTGGATGATTGCAAGGGTAGTTTTGCCTACTAACTGCCGGTTTGGAACAGGGTTGGTCGGAGGTTCGTGGATGGATCACCTTGCTTTGTGACTCTTGGTAAGACACCTAAGGACATAGATTGATGTGTTTACAAGGTGGTTGCATGATAGAATCGAGTTTAGAAGTGAATTGATGGCTTATTTGTGCGATTTTCCTAGGAACCGAACTGCCCTGCACCAACCAGATTTGAACCGTGGACTTAAGAGGCGATGCAAGGGCTGATTTCACTTAATTCAAGTGGTAAGTTGATTTTTGGACTTATTTTAACATGTTAAGGGGACATTGGTGGAGGTTTGGTGCGATTATGATGGAGTTTGGTGATTGAATTATGCATAGATTTTTAAGAGGACGAATCAGTCCATTAAGGACCAATTCTGGTCATGAGCCTCAAGGAGGCCTTTGTGGATCTTGGCTAGCTTATTTATGAGGTCAGTGACCCTTAAATCTCTACTAAGACTTTAGGACATTACTGGACATCTTTGATTGATGAATTGCTCGATTGGGTGGTGGATTACATGACTTGAATAGCATAGTATGACAATTGAATTGTGATATGACTTGATGATATATTGGCTATTAAGACCTTGATGATATATTTGGCCATTGAACCCTTAATAATTTATATGGCTATAGTGCCTATGTGATTTAATTGGCTATGATGCCCCAGAGGTCGAATTGGTTATGATGCCCCAACAATGGCTACTATGCCCCAGAGATCGAATTGGCTATGATGTTCTAGTGATCGAATTAACTATGATACCCGAAGGATTGCATGGCTATAGTGCCATAAAGCAGATAATTTGGCTTGAGTGCCCTTGAAAATATATCGCGGCTTATATGCCTTGGCGATGAGATATTATGATATCACTGTGAAGAGTTTGAAGTTGTGCGTGAAGCTTGGCCCTCATTATATGTGATGTGCTTGACCGTGATCTCTTAATATGCCAAGTATTTTGAGATAATTGATATTTAAATGCCATATGCTAATGCCTTGACGATCATCAACATTTTGCTTCATTGTATGTTCTGGGAGGACTAATGGCCTAGTGTAAGTTTATGATGAGCTTGCTGAGATTTATATCTCACCTAGTTGGGGATTAACATTTTTTGTCAAGTCCCAGGCGATGGAACACCAAGTTTACTAAGGATTGGTATTTGAGGAAGTAGATGGTCGAATGAACCTAAAACCTTTTATGGCAGTAGGGATTTAATCCTGATTTTGAGGATTTAGGAATTGAACTATTTTTGCTTGACAGCGTAACTTCCGAGGTGTATATTATGAATATGAGAAGTATACCTTTTTGACCCGAGTCATCTCGTTGTATATTTGTATGTTGATGTTTTTTTGCTTCCGTGACCATATTTCACTTTCAAGTAATGATGGTAAGGAAGAAGGATTCTGGGAGATCACCCGTCTTACGAACGGCCCTTGTGTTATTCGCAAGCTCGATGGGTTCGGGGCGTGAGATGCCATTTGTCGGAAGTTCTATAGCAGAAAATCATTTACTTTTCTTTTTTTGTATTTACCTTCCTTTCTCTCGGACTTAAACATTACCTTGTGGGGAAACTCTTAAGAACATGAGAATACTTATTTTTCCTTTAACATCTGCTAGTAACGAAGGGGAAGGGGTAAACGTTATGCAAATACGTCAGGAAGCATTTGTTTTTGGCTTCTCCGACAAAATTTACAATTCCCATCTCGTTATCTTCCCTGTAATATGGATCTTGTGAATCTGTTTGATGACTCTGTTCGCAAGCTCTGCAACTTCTATTCATTCCCTTGAAGCACGGTCTATGTATTGACTCAAAATGCTGACGTTTCTTTTTGAATGCCTCATTGTGTTGGTGTGAAGCGATGTAGTATTTGATGAAACTAATATCATTTGTGTCCATTGTCTGATGGATTTGCCCTTCATTCTTATTTGAGGTAGAAACGCTTCATCTCTGTGGGCGCACCCAATCTCCAGTTGATCAAAGTCATATATGGAAATTTTTGAAAATTTATTATTTGCTAAGTTGTTTCCTTGTGATTTCTGGCTTTTATTCTGATAAGCAAGGTATGGTGAGAGAAGGAGAAGAGGTTTCACTTGCCCAGAGTGGTAGAAAGCCTATTTGGCGTTTCCAGTCCACGCACAATTTCAGGTGCGCAAAGTGTAGCTGTGATAAGGAAACTGAAGAAGCTGAACTTCCAGAATCAGGCAAGACTTAAAACAGATTGTGAAAAGTTGAGATCCATAATAATCCGACCTTTTTGGACCGCCCTC
Organism: Rhodomyrtus tomentosa; assembly: GCA_028455895.1. Taxonomy (NCBI): domain Eukaryota; kingdom Viridiplantae; phylum Streptophyta; class Magnoliopsida; order Myrtales; family Myrtaceae; genus Rhodomyrtus; species Rhodomyrtus tomentosa. The sequence continues at coordinate 19,345,590 of JAPCWY010000011.1, forward strand.
ATTTTCAAAGTTTCATTTTGTTAGAAGTAGATGTTCCCATTTCAACTCAAATTAATCTTTGCAAAGGTTTTGTACTTAAATAAGTCCTTGTTAAGGATTAGGCACTTCAGCGAATTGCATCCTGAGGGATTAAAAAAACCCATCTTTATCTTGGTTGAGGATGTAGCTGGAGATTGTAGCGTGGTGATGCTCATCTCCTCTTTGGTTATCTTTTCCTCTCGTTATCTGCTTGCACACCCCTTTCTAAGATTAACAATAGTGCCTAGAGGCTCATGCGGATTTATATATCTCCCATGTCCTTGTAGAAGGGATAATGCTATGGAATGAAAATCTCAAAATCGACACATCTACTTCATGTTTGCCCATTGATTCTTTTGCCGAGACCGAGCGAGGTGATCGAGTAGCTCAACTTAGTTTTGCCAAAAGGGACGCCTTTTAACCGTAGTTGAGGTATTTACTGTGCTTTCAATGTTCGTTGCGTCAATCTATGTTAGAGAATCACATTCTATTGTGGCAGATTGTATACGATATTCCACTAGAGAGACATTAGAGCGGGCGGCTATAAAGGAAGGGAAATACAAAAGGAAAATCTAATGCACACGTAAATTTGAATGCCTATGTCAGCAAAAAAGCTAATACTCTTCTGAATAGAATTGGTCATAAATTGCATATAATTGACTTCTCGTAATACCAATTAATGAATTGTTTCCAACCTGAATTGCGCGGTATATTTCGTTTTGGCAAAACAAGAAAGGGTTTGGACAATTGTTAGAAAATGTTCATTCAACGCGTCATCGAAGTACCATAATATAATTAAAAGAAAAATCAAATATGCATGGGATCATAAGATAATTTCCAAACAAGTAATCCAAATTATTAACACTAATCCATTAATAAAGTTTCAAGAAATGGAAAATGCAAAAGTTTGCTTCTAAGCTACCATTAGCTAGGGACTTCGCCATGCATGCATTCTGCTGGAGGCAACCAACGGCGATTACATGGTGGAGACTCGGAAGACGGGACATGTGAGTGGGCGGACGTGGGGATTATCCCCGTCTTATATTGGCCGAGAGGGAGAGAAGGCCAGTGGTACCAGAGAGCTACCTTCAACGGAGGTATCCTTTGGCCATTGACCTACTGCACATCCACGAAAAGCATAGCTGCTTGATACTGATGCACCTAAGGAGATGCTAATGCTTCTTCTCTCCTACTTCGCCCTCGCATTGTCGTCCAATTGAACAATTTAGTCATAAACCCGCCTCCTCCTGGTTGCTAAAACGCCCGAGAAGGGGAACCAAGAATGCTTCGCGAGGAACCCGGTTTTGCTTCAATGGGTCTCCGCAGCTTGCGAGAGCAACCAGTCTTCCTTTACTGGCTGCCCGAACAGCGAGTCCTCTCTTTTCATTTACTTCAATGGCTCATCGTACTCCACTAGCTTACCTGCGATACGAGAAACCGCAAAAATTTGAAATGTCAACCCCTAAAAAATTGAGGCAAGGCAGTTGTTTTTCAGTGGATCAATCCAAGTGACGGCTAGCTTAGGGAACAAAACTCACCATCACTGATGGCAAGGACCTTTGTACAGTCCATTACCGTCGGAATTCTGTGAACCACGGTGATCACAGTGCAATCGGGGAATTCGGTGCGAATGGTTCTCTATAGAATCAAGTCGGTCGCATTTTCTATCAATGCGGTTGCCTCATTGAGCACCAGTATCTGGCTTCTTCTCAGGAGCGCGCGGTCCAAGCAGAACAATTGTCGTTGCTCCATGCTCCAATTCGACCCGTCTTCCACAAATGAATAACGAAGGACGGTTCTCGTAAGTTACTACTTAAAATAACTATAAAAAAAGGGCAAGTTCATGGCTTCAACGTAGAGGCTTACCCATGGAGCCAAGTCCATCTTGTTTCTCCTGAACTGCCCCTCGGAGCCGACATTTCCCAAGAACCTATTTATGTGCATTACCTCAAGTCGGAAACTTCAATAGTTCTTAACACATATGTTCCTGGACGAAGAGAAACAGGGTTACCTGCCAAATTTCTTGCTCAGTGTGTTAAGACAAGGGGTCCAAGTTAGTTCTCACTGTCCCATTGAAAAGAGTGGGCTCTTGAGGTATAATCTCAAACCGCGACTGGAGATCGTGAAGTCCGACCTGAGTGATGTCGACGCCATCTACAAGAACTTTCCCTCCTGCAGGCTCCACTAGACGATATAGAGCACCAATCAAGGTCGTCTTCCCGCTGCCAGTTCGACCGATGATGCCTATCTTGTGTCCCCCTTCGAAAGTGCAACTGATCCCTCGAAGAACAAGGGGCGTATCGGGCCTATATCTTATCTGTTTTGCATCAAGATTCAGTAATCTGACTACGTTCATTTTAGGAACTAATCAGTGGGAGCAAACATTCACCTGTAAATCGACAATCTCGACTTTCCCCACAGACGGCCAGTTGGCAGGAGGTCGGATTTCTTCTATCAGGAAGGGGCTTCACTTGGAATATGCATGTATTGGTTAAGCCTCTCCACAGATATCATATGATTTGACAGAGTGCATTGGTTTTGAATCGAGAAGACGAGTGACACATTCAGGGAAAGACCGTAAGATAATGCCATTCAGATGAAACCTGTTACAACATAAGGCGCAACCACGACAAAGTTTTAGTCAGATGATCCATCTTCTGTCAAATTCCAACCGACAACCATAAGATGTAAATGCTCATTCATAATCAAGAAAGATAAAAGACATTTACTGACCCGGGCTGAATGATCCTGGCGGAAGTAAAACCACGCAGATCGCCGCGGAGGACAGAACAGTAGCACTAAGTGTTTCTAGTCGCTGTATCAACCATTCATTGGTAGCGAAACTGTGGAAAAAGGGACTGACATTCTCATTAATGAGTTCCAGGTTCTTTCTATAGAACCTTTGCTCCTCTTGAAAAGCTCTTATGGAAATCCCCCCTGCCACTGACTCAGGAAGATGATTTGAAACGTAAGACTTGGTCATGCCATTGAGTCGCATTAACTCCTTTGCAGATGAAAAATAGTATCTCTGCTGATCAAGTTCAAGTTTGATTAGGTTCTAGACGGAAAACAAATAAACACACGAGCATAAACATTTCCGATGAAAAACATTTACAAGATGAAATGAGGATGTCTTGAAGGAGTCTTGCTATTATTTATAGCAAGATAACGCCACTGTCTTTTAACAGACTATACTATTATTTATATTTAAAATTAATTATCTTTATAAATCTTTATAGACCAAATAATGCCATCGGGATTGTCAAAGAATCGGGAGAATATCTAAAAAAATCGGGGATCTCGAAAAATTAATAGAACATCCTGGGATATGATTCCGTTTATTTTCATTTATTTTATTTCCTTTATTCTGAATCCTCGAGTTTAGGAAGTAGAAATTTTTTTTCCCATTTCTGTTTTTATTTCCTTTCTTTAGCATTGTTGTCCTAGCTATTTATGTGTAATGTTCTCTGTAACTTTTATTATTGGAAGAAATAGAAGAAACTATTGTTCTTCTTCGAAATCAACATGGTATCAGAGCTAATTTTTACAATTCAGCTCCTGCTATGGTGAAAACGGCAATGACCGGCACTCGTAATGACACCAATTTAGGTGTCGAGCCAGAGAAAATTTCAATTGATCTCTCTGGCCAATCAAGCAACCGTGGAGAGTAATTCTCCCACAATTCCGGCCTGCTGTTAAACACTTCACCGATTGAATGGCCGAAATTATTTGGAGTGGGCTCAACCGGTGAAGCTAGCGATCGATGGAAGAGGCAAGCTCGGCCACTCGACAGGCGAGGAAAAAGAACCAGCCAAAAATGAACCGAGATGGAATGCTTGGAGATCGGAGAACTCTTTGGTGATTGCATGGCTGATCAACTCTATGGAGCCAGCAATTGGAAAGCCGCATCTATTTCTTCCGACCGTTAAAGATGTGTGGGATGTTGTGAGAGAAATATATTCTGATTTGGAGAACTCTTCTCAGATTTTTGAATTGAAGACAAAATTATGGCAATCAAGGCAAGGAGACCGTGAGGTAACTGTTTACTTCAATAAAATGGTGACTTTATGGTAGGAATTAGACCAATGCTATGATGGTACATGGAAGAGTCCAGCTGATTGCAAGAGACAAATGAAGAGAGAAGAGAATGATAGAGTGTATATGTTTTTAGCAGGCCTTAATCGAAACTTAGACAAAGTGAGAGGTAGAATTCTTGGTCAAAAACCTCTGCTATCCATCCGCGAGGTTTTCTCCGAAGTTAGAAGGGAGGAATCTCGAAGGCGAATCATGCTACGTGATTCGAAAACAAATGAGAACCCTCTTTCCGTGAAGTCTGCACTTGTAGCTCGAGGGTTTGATTCTGAAGAAGAGAGTAGGAAGAAACCATGGTGTGAACATTGCAACAAACTATGGCATACCAAAGAAACTTGCCGAAAAATTCATGGGAAACCGCAGAATTGGAAAAAAGAAGGCTGGAAGAGAAGGAGCAGTAATGATGGTCGTGTGTTCCAGGCGACAAATGAGGAAGAGCTAATAAAATCAGATTTTGCTCCATTCACAAAGGAACAATTAGAGCATATGTACAAACTTCTTTAACCTCCACAACCTTCTTTAAATCCCTCTTGTTCTTTAGCCCATCAAGGTAATCATTTTTCTATTGCTTTCCTCATAGAAAATTTACACCAAAAAACTCCATGGATTCTTGATTCAGGAGCAACCGATCATAGGATAGGTTGTTCAAAGCTCTTTTTCACATATAATCTGTGTGCAGGGAATAAAAAAATAACTATTGCAGATGGTTCCCTTTCGGCTATTGCTGGATTAGAATCCATCAAGCTGTCTTATGCCCTCATACTTCATAATGTCCTTCATGTTCCAAAGCTATCTTGTAACTTGCTATCCATTAGTAAAATAGCCTCCAATCAAAAGTGTCAAGCTAATTTTTTCTCATCTCATTGTGAGTTTCAGGACTTGACCTCGAGGAGGACGATTGGCAGAGTTAGAGAGAGTGGATGACTCTATTTCTTTGAAGATGGAACAAGCTCGGCTAGACAAGTTCAGGGTAATTGTTTTGAATCTGTTACTGTTTGTAAGGATGATGATATTATGTTATAGCATTATAGGCTTGGTCATCCGAATTTTCAATATTTGAAGTTCTTGTTCCCAAAGTTGTTTTTGAATAAAAGTCCATCTTCATTTCAGTGTGAATGATGTGAATTAGCCAAACATCATCGAACATACTTTCCCTCTCAAACCTAAAAGTCGTCTAAACCATTCTTTTAATTCATAGTGATGTTGGGGGACCATCTTGGATTCCTACTCCCTCGGGAAAGAAATAGTTTGTTACATTTATTGATGATCATACGAGAGCAAGTTGGGTGTACTTGTTAAAAGAGAAATCTGACGTAGAGTCTGTTTTCAAAAACTTTTACACCATGATACAAACACAATTTAAAATGTAAATCCATATATTTCAGGAGTGACAATGGGAGAGAATACTTTAATAAAATTCTGGGACATTTTTCTTGGAAAAAGGAATTGTGCATCAAAGTTCTTGTCCTGACATCTCTTAGTAAAATGGGGTGGCAGAGAGGAAGAATAAACATCTTTTAGAAATAACTAGAGCTCTACTCTTCACCACTAAAGTTCCCTCATACCTATGGGGTGAAACTCTTCTTACATCCACATACCTTATCGATAGAATGCCTTCCAGAGTGCTAAAGTTTCAAACACCCCTGAAAGTCCTTCAAATGACCTATCCAGCCTTTAGACTTACTACAGCCATGCCTTGAAAATTATTTGGTTGGACCTATTTTGTACACATCCATGATAGAAATCGGGGCAAACTTGATCCTAGAGCAAAAATATGTGTGTTTGTTGGTTATGCACCAAGGGTATAAATGCATTGATCCAATTTCCAAAAAAGAATATTTTTCATCATGGATGTCGCCTTTTTCGAATTAACACATTTTTTTGGAGTTCGTCTTCAGGGGGAAAGAAAGTGTAGATTTGCAGAACTCCATTATCGAGTCTTTTTTTTGGGGGGGTAAGAAAAAAAAAATCCTCTTCCAGTAATTCTTATACCTAGTTTTGAACCAAATAAATATTTTGAACCAAATAATGAAATTTCGGGTCTACCTATTTTGGCATCTCATCCTACTTGTGAGCATAATAGGAGTGAAACTAGTACCAAGAATGCTTAATTTCATCTTATGCTCAAGTCTACACGAGAAGAAACAAAACTCAAAGAAATGAGTCTTCTGCTCCTTTAGGGTGCCATGAGTTCGAACCAGGACATGACCAGAACTTCATACAATCGTCAGGTAATGCTCCAACCCAATCTGTCCAACTTGATAGTCAATTAAATGATGAGACTACTGATGAACTTGACATACCTATTGTTATTCGGAAAAGAGTTAGGTCTTGTACCAAACATCCTATGTCTCATTATGTGTCGTACGTAAATCTCTCACCCAATTTTCGTGCCTTTACCTCAACCTTGTCTTGTGTAGAGATTCTCAAAATTGTGCAGGATGCTCTACAAGTTTCTGAATGGAAGGAAGCAATTATTGAAGAGATGAAAACTCTTGAAAAAAAAATGGAACATGAGATATGGTGGATCTACCCAAAGGAAAGTCCACGGTCGGATGCAAATAGGTATTCACAACCAAGCATAGGGCTGACGGATCTCTTGAAAGGTATAAAGCTCGATTGGTTGTCAAAGGATTCACGCAGACTTATGGCATCGATTACTTTGAGACTTTCGCTCCTGTTGCTAAGCTAAACAATATCAGAGTGCTCCTATCACTTGCAGCCAATCTTGATTGGACTCTGCAACAACTAGATGTGAAGAATGCATTTTTGAATGGAGATTTGGAGGAAGAAGTATATATGGACTTCCCCCCAGGCTTTGACAAAAAGTTTGGATCAAAGGTTTGTAAATTGAATAAGTCACTTTATGGACTAAAATAGTCACCAAGGGCCTGGTTTGAGAAGTTCACTCAGTCTGTGAAGAAATAATGGTATGATCATGGACAAGCTGATCATACCATGTTTGTGAAACATGCTCGTGATGGGAAGGTTGCAATTTTGATGGTATATGTTGATGAAATTATTCTCACTAGGAATGATATTGCCTAGATGAATAGGTTGAAAGAATGTCTTGCTTCTGAATTTGAGATCAAAGACTTAGGAACTCTAAGGTATTTCCTTGGAATGGAGGTGGCTCGATCAAAGAAGGGAATTGTAGTTTCACAAAGGAAATATGTCATGGATCTTCCAAAGGAAATTGGAATGAGTGGTTGTAGACCAGCAGATACTCCAATAGATCAAAATCAGAAATTTGAAGATGACAAAGATGAGGTTCCTGTTTATACATCGAGATACTATAAGCTTGTAGGGAAACTAATCTATTTATCACACACTCGGCCAGATATTGTCTTTGCCGTGAATATGGTAAGCCAATTTATGTATTCTCCTTATGAAAGACATCTTGAGACTATGCATAGGATCTTGAGATACTTAAAGAGCACACCTGGAAAAGGTGTGCTATTTAAAAAGTCTACTCAACAAGAAATTAAAACATACACAGATGCAGATTGCGTAAGGTCAATTACTGACATAAGGTTGACTTCAGGATATTGTACATATGTCTGGGGGAACTTAGTTACTTGGCAAAATAAAAAGCAGAATGTGATAGCACGAAGTAGTGCATAAGCAGAGTACCTAGCAATGGCCCATGGAGTCTGTGAGATGTTGTGGCTAATACGAGTACTAGAAGAACTTCGAGTTCTAGTGAAACTGCCTATGAAGCTATACTGTGACAACAAGGCTGCAATCAATATTGCACATAATCCAGTACAACATGACAAAACTAAATATGTTGAGATCGATAGACACTTTATCAAGGAAAAGATTGATGTAGGAGTTATTTGTATACCATTTGTGCCAATAACGCAACAAATAGCTGACATTCTTACGAGGGCCTGTTTAGACCGAACTTCGAGCATCTCATCGGCAAGTTGGACATGATAGATATTTACGCACCAACTTGAGGGTGGTGTCAAAGAATCAGGAGAATATCTAAAAAAATCAGGAGAACATCTTGGGATATGATTTCGTTTATTTCCAACATTAACATCAACATCAACAACACATTTATCTCAAACTAGTTGGGGTCGGCGGTCGATGAACCCCAAAGAATCATAATAATAAAAGCGGAATCAAGCGAGGGAAAAGAGATAAATGTGTATAAATAAATAAATATATTTATATCTATTTATCTATCTATCTATCTATACAGTACCTCTCCACAACACTGATAACCTTCCTCCACTCTGTCTAAAGACAAACCGTACGCCAATTTATTTTCCACTTCATTAAATCTTGTTTTACTATTTCCCCCAAATAGTTTCGACCGACCTCTTACTTTCTTCGTGTTATGCTCTCCATAGCAAACTTTTGTTTGTACCGGTGCATCCAAGGACCTTTAGAGTATATGCCCAAACCATCTCAATCTCTACTTCTTATCTTTTCCTCCACTGGTTCCACTCCAACTTTTCGTTGAATCTCTTCATTTATTATCTTATCCATCATTGTATGACCACACATCCACTTTAACATACTCATTTCCGCTACTCTCATTTTATGCTCATGTTTCTTTTGTGCTGGCCAACATTCAACTCCGTATAACATGGCAGGTATGACTGTTGTTTTATAAAATTTTCCTTTTAACCTAAGAGTAATTTTTTGATCACACAAAAATCCCGATGCACTGCACCATTTCATACAACCTGCTCTGATTCTATGGCTAACATCATCATCAATCTCTCCCTCCTTTTGCAATATTGATCACAAATATCTAAATATATCTTTCTTGAGACCTCCTATCCGAGCATATTTACGGCTTATTGATCCCCTTTTCCTACCGTGTCAAACTCACACTTCAAATATTCCGTCTTACTTCGACTTAGCGTAAATTCTTTAGACTCTAACGTGCTTCTCCATACTTCTAACTTAGCGTTAACCCCAACCATGATCTCATCAATAAGAACAATATCATATGTAAATAGCATACACCACAGCACCTCATCTTGAATATCTTTTGTTAACTCATCCATAACCAAGGCTCAAAACATAATCTTGGTGTAAACCTACTATGATTGAAAAATAACTTGATGTGTCATTACAAACATTCACACATGTAGTAGCACCGTCATACATGTCCTTGATTGCGTTTATTTTCATTTATTTTATTTCCTTTATTTTGGATCCTCGAGTTTAGGAAGCAGAAATCTTTTTTCCCTTTTCTATTTTTATTTCCTTTCTTTAGCATTGTTGTCCTAGCTATTTATGTGTAATGTTCTCTGTAACTTTTATTATTGAAAGAAATAGAAGAAACTATTGTTCTTCGAAATCAACAAGAACAACAACAATGTATCAAATCGATATTTGGTGACAAGCAAAAGCTAATTCCTCTTATCATGATTCTTTATTGCTAACATAAAGTCTTGCAGAACTGCAGCGACTAACTGTCACCAAGTCATAAGTTTACCTGTAACTGAATGGCGAAATATATCATCGGTATCGACATGAAAAGACTTGCCATGTAACAACAGCCAATACTCCAAGATTAGCATATGCATTGGTTGTTGCTCCCACAGCTAAAACGAAACTCAACGGGACATCGATATCCACAATGATGAGATCATGGGAGACTTGCAAGAGAAGGACCAGCTTATATACACATGAGTTTGGCCAATGCCTCTCATTCTCCATAATAACTTTTCGAGACGCTTACCCTACTGAGTATCCTCCCCAGGGGTGTTGAGTCGTAGAAAGACATTGAAGCACGGAAGAGGGAGTTTAGCAGCAGAGAAAAGAGAGATTTTGACAACTGAAGGCCATAGCAAAGAGTATATAGCCTTCATTCTGGTTCAGATATTGTAGGTAAGGTTTAAACCCATGTCTTCACTCTCCCTTTCGTCTTGTTGGCTTCAATTGAAAGTATTTTGGCGCTTTTTGTTGTTTCCTAAAGTATGTCTTCTTAATCTCTGGCAAGGATGTTCCCTGTTATTGGAAAAAGTAACCTCTGTGAGTCTTTCAATCCAACAATCTCTTTGTGCGCATCAACAAGTTCTTGAAAACTCTTGGCTAGAGGCGAGTAAGTGATGATAAGGAACTGCTTGCAAGATTTCTCCATCTGCCATCAATTGTCATAACGAAAACAATTAGTAAGGTCTCTTCGCATGGGCATGAGACATTCAAAATGCTTACGAACGTATGTTTGATTTTGCACAAGCAAGCATGCAAAAGTCTCTTTCCACAAATGACAAAGAATAAGGAAAGATACCAGAACTGATAATTTAAGTGGAAGGCAACCGCTTGACATTGATAGGATAAAAGTATACTAACCAGGACACAATCAAATGCTGGAAGGAAATCGACTTGATAAGTCACTAGTAGGACCGTCTTCCAAAAAGTGCTCCCACAATGTATTCCTGATTAAAAAAAAATGTGGAGCAGATTCAATCACACAGTCAAGTAAATGCAAGTATTGCAGCAAATCAGAATATAAAATAATTAAATTAAATAGGTTGGTAGCAGTATGTGCATCTACAACACTGAAAGTGTCATCTAACAGATATATGTCGGCGTCCTGGTAGAGAGCATGAGCAAGTTGAATCCGCTGCTTCTAGCCGCCATTGAGGTTGACTCTTCTTTCGCCAATTTCAGTGAGGTCATCATAGGGAAGCAACCCTAGATCTTTCACCAACTAACATCTCTCAAGCGTCTCTTGGTAACAGCGACTATCCATTGCAGAGTCAAATAAAATGTTTTCTTGTACTCTCCCGTCTGGATCCATGCATTCTGAGAAACATCGGCGATCTTCCCGTACACTTGAATCTGCAAGTTAAGTGGACAAGTGAACGCATCAGATGAACCTTGAAATCTGAGAATTGTTTCCATTAAGAAGGTTTGGGACCGAAACATTACCAGGTGATAAAATCCTCCTTGGTGCCATTTGAATAAGTTCTCTTTTAGGTCAATCCAAATAAGTTCTTATAGCACAACAAAAACAAGCAGAAAATTTATAACTTAAGGTTCCTTGAGTATTTGGAACTTCTCCTAGAATTGCTGCCAAAAGGGTCGATTTTCCTGAACTGACTTCTCCACATGTAGCAACTTTTTTACCATGCCTGACCTCAAGGTCAATGTTCCTGAGAGTGAGATTTGGTGATTTCCCTTCCCATGAGAAACTTGCCAACTTTATCATAATTGTGCGGTCTACTCTCTCATAGTTTCTCTTCTGCCTAACGTTTGTATTCTGCAGCTCCAGAGCCCCAAGAAACTTCACCACCCGCGTAAATGCAACCTTCGCTTGAATTACCACCCCATTCGCATTAGGAATAGATCAGATTGGGTCCTGAACAAGGCACAAAGTAACCACAAATGTGAAGACACTATTTGCATGCAGGGAATTGTTTAGGAATTAACGTGCCCTGAATGTGGCAGCCGAAATCAAAATGGGCGAGGACCAGAAAAGAACATTATTATATGCCTTCCATAGCTGCACAGCTGATAACCATTTGCATTCCACCGTCCTCAAGCTTTTTATAACAGTCCTAAAATGAACTTCCCAAGCATATAATTTCAACACTTTGATGTTCGCGAGAGCCTCAGTGCACGCCTTCAGCCTCTCATCTTGTGCCTTCATAAGCCTCATCTGGAATTTATGCCACAACTTTGCAAGCAGCGTATTACAAAGCAACATAAAAATGATAACTACCAAAGATGCAATTGTCGCCAATCCCACATCACGAAAAAGAATTACGAGTGCAATGCAGAACTGAAGGCTTGTTGTCCATGACGGTGGGTTGCTGTGCTAGTTTTCTCCGATGAATAGTCGAGGTGAGCGCAAACTGGCCCAAATGCATTGGTTATAAAAAAAAACACTCACGAAATTCATTTTACTAAAAAAAAAAAATACTCAGGAAATTCATAATCTCACCTCCCGAATGCGTCAGCCGAGCAGCATTGGACAATCTTAACTGCTTCCTATAAATGGCTGCTGATAGCAAGGACCTCACTTGAAGAACGATAAGTCTACTCCTAAAGTATCATTGCCTTTTAGCTAAAGATTCCAACGACTTTGAAAAAAACAGAGAGATTGCCAACATATAACCTTCATGCTGAAAGCTTTATTTTCCCTCAGCAACCTCAATGAAAGCATTGCGAAGTAGAGGACCAGCTGACAGAGTGAGAATTTTCAGAATTGCAAAGAACCTAGATATGATGATCTCTCTCTAACGGCATAAAATTATTGCCACAAAATAGATGGTTGCGATGACAGTTCTGCTATCTTTTGCTTGTTCAGTCGCTCCAAGAATGATGCATAACAACTCTCTGCTCTATCGACCTCCCACAACTTTGGTATATCTTCTTCCTCGAGAGTCTTCTCTCTTCCTCTTTTCATCAGAGAGTTCAACCACCAAAATGACATTCTACTGAAGAATCCAGCTTTGGCAAATGAAGTAACTTGTGTAATCATATCGGCTTTGCCGATGCCGTTGACCTCTCCAATCAGCGGAGTATATAGATAATTTCCATTCATAGCATTGTCCTTATCGAGATCTTCATATCCCTTATAAACACAAAAAAACAATAGAGATGCCCCGTAGAATGAAAGGATGTCCAAAGGCATCCTAAAAGAGACTTCTTTGCTTGTCATCGCGGTGAAAACGGATAAAACACAGAGTAAACCTGCAAACAAGAAGGTGAAAATGGCCAATAGCCGCAATGGCGCTCCTGGGAGATGTGTCATCCGAAGAATACCAATGAAGCCCATTGACAACCATGTTAAACCTTGAAAAAGGGCCGTTAACCACCGGTTGAGGGTAAAGCCGTCTACATCCGTCTCAACTTCTCTTCCAAAATCCAAATGCCCAAACCTAAGTACATTAGCCCGAAAAAACCATTCACTATGGAAGAAGCTATTTGCAATCACGAGAGCCTTAGATACCGTGAAGGGGCGCGGGATTTTGATGATGACTTCAAAATCATACTGAACAAAAGCAAGACCAATAGAACTACGGTGAAGCAAATGACGAGGATGTGGTTGATACAGGTAGAAGGATGACTGAAAGACAAAAACTTGGGTGTGCAAGCTCCTCCTTCTACATCTGTGCAGTCACATTAACCGCAAAACACATGCCATAGATTGTCCATCATCTTCTACTTGTTCTCTTCCTGCCTCTAGCCTCTGTTACACGCCCTTAATTAGAGAGGAATAGTTCAATGTGAATCTTTGATGGAACTGAAATCCGAGAAAATGCAGAAAGGAAAAGGCTACAACAGCAAAACTGAGAAGAAGCTCCTGAATCTAAATGAGCCATAAAAATACCAGGTTGCACTCTTCTTAGGGGAAGCAAGTAATACATACACGTGAAACTTTATCATTTTCTGGAAGAGAGAGACCAAAGCGGCTGGTTTGCACTTTACTGTTTCATAAGTTCCTTAAAAAAGTCTCAATATCTGCTCATATCCATCAAAGGTTTGGCAAATAGACATTTGCCCAAATGTTCTCTAACATTTTCAAGGAGACAAAAATCCAAAAAAGAACCAAATGCACAATTTTACTGGGCATAACTTAAATGGTCCGAAGGTGACACCTTTCTTTTAAGCTTTATTTCAAAGAAGAGCTTCTTTCTTCCCCTGAAAGAACTCATCCACAGAAAAAAGCAAAGGTTTTGCCTTTCCTACTGCAGAATTTCAAATGCTTGTGAGTTCCACAGAAAAGTTTCACTCTCTGTGTCTCTCTTAGTCTCGCCCCTTTTTCAACAGAGCTGATGCTCCAACAGTGACCCTTGGAAACCAACTTGGATACAACAGTGACCCTTGGAAAAAAGTTTCAATTTCAGGTGTACATCATCCCTATCAAACCATTGCATTTATCAAGTCAAATGCAAGGCAATGCGGCAAAGAAATGAAGAATGCTCAATTTCAGGCGTACATCCTGCTTTTGTTATGCATTAAATAACATTTGGAGCAGAGATGCAAGCAAGAGTTTAATGTGAAATGAAAACTGACCAAAGAATGCTCAATTCAATACAACCATGGAAAATAGAGGAGTATAATGACAATCAAAAAAATCTATTGTCAGCAACACAGAATCTGTAATTTAGCTAAACTTAAGAACAAAGTTAGCAAACTCTATCATTTCCAAGAGTCAAGGCGAGGCTGTTAAGACCAGTGAAGCTGGAAAGGCACTCTAGACCTCGTTCCCAACATACTGAACAAAATCTTGCTCGCATCTCTATTAAACCATTGCTTTTAGAAGCCGTCGCCCGCAAGGTAACGCGGCAATGTGTTCTATTACAAGACTTCGAATTCCACTCTAATTCTAAAAGCTCTCGGAATCGGTCTTTTCCAACCATCAGGCAACCTACGAATGTAATACATCCATCCTAAGGAATCGACGAAATGGAATTCTCACAACAGTATACAACAGCGTAGACCGCAATCGATCATAAGGCAGAGGATATGGACAGAACACTAGAAAAGGCGGGGAGCAAATTAGGGACGACGAACAGTTACCTGGCGAGAGACTGCTTCTTGAGCAACCTTGTAGTCGTTGTGAAGAATGCCAAGGTCGATGAAGGACGCCGAGAGCAGAGAGATTTTCGAAGAGAAATCGAGGAGAGAGAGAGAGAGAAAGAGGAATTGAGGAGAGAATAGAGGAAACCCGGGCAGAGGAGGAAACCGATACGAGGAGGTCGATGAAGGTCACCATCGCACCTCCGGCGAAGAATCGAGGAGAGAGAGGCCGGCCATCAAGATTTCAGGCATCCCGGAGCGCAAGGTTGAGAGGAGAGTTCGAGGAGAGAGGAATCGGCGTATGAGGAGAGAGAGAGTAAATGCGGACTTCAAAAATCAGGAAGTGCCGCGCATTTTTTTGGTCTTCTCCTCTTCAGATGACGTGTCATGCTTTTAAGCGTCGGATGAGAATGAACGATCCGATTTAAATTAATATTAGAGCTACCATTGAAGGTCAATGGTAGCGCTTTCGTCTCAGGTGCAGATTCTTTCAGGCTATTGGGCCTCTTTTAAGGGCCCAAATTCGATAAATTGAGGCTAGTATAGGCATTTCCTATTAGCATTTTTTTTTTCAATGTGTTTGGTCGAGCCTGTTAATATTTGTAGATTTTTCTATTCTTGATCATAATAAACTACTTTAAACGGAACCGAATAAAACCACTCCGGACACATGGTAAAGAAGTACATGATTTTCCTCTAGTTAATGCATCACAGAATAAGAGACAATTTATGTGCATAAATATCCGATTTCCCTCTAGTTAATGTAATACAAAACAAGAGGCAATTTATATATACTTATCGTAGACATGTCAAAAAGGTATCCGATTTTCCTCTAGTTAAAGCAATACAAAACAAGAGACAATTAATATGCATTTGTTGTAGACTGTTCAAAGAAGTATTCGATATCCCTCTAGTTAATGCACTACAGAACAAGATGTTGGAAAATATCCCTATGGTATTTTGATTAATCGCCAAACTATCTTTGCTTTTAAAATGATCAGATAGTGAATCTTCTCACCATTCTCAATGGTTCTTTCTATCGGTTAAGGACTAGATACATTAATCTCGCAATCTTTTTGGTCCTGCATACTTTATTATTCCCATAAAAAGAAAAAGCCAAAATAGGTAAATATGTTTTTTTTCTTAATTATTGGGAAAATATTTAAAAAAATGTAGAAATAAAAACAATTGCAAAAGAATCGGATTAGGCCTAGTCAACTCGGGCACATGCAAGCTAAGATGTTGTCCGTTTCCCTTTCCCCTAGCGCAAGTATACATCCACGCCGTATCAGACCCATCTTTTCCCTCTTTTCTCTTTTCCACTCGGGCCCGTGGCCCTTCTTTCTTCTTCTTTCTTTCTTTTTTTTGCTCGTGAGCCAGCCCATCTCTCCTCTTCTCCACGCGATTTGGCTCGGCCTTTTCCCCTCCCTCTTTCCCTTCTTCCCTTCACGCATGAAGGAAGCCAGGCGAGCCGATTAACGTTGATCGACGACCATCCTCAACTACGCAAATGAATAAGCAATCGAGGAGCTGCAAAAGTTCGACAAAGGAGAAAGAGCAAGAGAGAGACTTATTGGTAACGGAGAGGGAAACGGCGAGAAAAGAGAGAGAATTTTGTTGTGGTGTGTGTTAGATATATAGCCTTGTAGTCTTGTAACTTTTCTTATTTATCTTTAGTCTCACATAGAAAAAACACTAAGCTCTTTACCTCTTCTAAGCCTACATAAAGGCTTCTCATATACATTGTTTGATACACCATTATTAGAGAATAATACAATTCTCTCTTAATATTTCTTTTTTATCATGGTATCAGAGTTAGTGTTGTCCTTTTCGCGATAAATTCCGCACGTGTCGCTCTTTCCTGGCTCGCTTAAGAATGAGTTTTGTGTGCTCTTTATATACTTGTTGTCTCCCTCTATCTAATAACTTAAGTTTTTGGGTTGGAATTCTAACATGGTATCAGAGCTCATTATTTTTTAAAGTATACTTTGCAATTGCCATAAATTGGATCTTCCGCATCATAAATGAAGACAATGAGTTTAGGGCTTTTGTGCCATCACCCTTGCTTGCTCTAGTCAAGCTTTTATATATTCGCTTCTCCTTCCAAAGGCTTTGTTCGCACCTCTAATCAGTATTTCTAGATCCTTTCGATCAGTTTTCACACCTCAACCTACACTTCTAGTTTCGCCAATGATTTTTTTTTATCGTTATGGGTGATCCTAGTTATCGCATCGATGTCAAGCTCGATGGTTCAAACTATACTCTTTGGAAACCATCGGTAATGGCAACCCTTATTTACCGCAATTTATTTGAGCATATTAAGGGTTTCCATCTTTGTCCTGATGCTTTTGAGAAAACTGCCTCATCCGAAGTAGTTACAAAGCGTACCGTCGAAATTCGAGCATAGACAATTGCTGATCAGAAGGCATGGGCTATTCTTTTTTGCTCCATTGATCCTACTCTCGGCGCGCAATTTTCTCATATTATTGGAGCAAAGCATTTGTGGGATCAACTTGCTGAGATGTTCACTCAAACTAGGGACATTCGGGTCTATCAGTTGGATCAAGAAATTTACTATGCTACGCAAGGGCCTCACTCTGTTCGGGACTTCTACAATTACATGCATTATCTTTGGCATCAATTGGATATTCTTGCTCATGTTTTCTGTCTGACATGCTTGAACTGTACTTGGTGTCCATCTACTCGACTTCAGACTCAAGATAGACACCGTCTACATACTTTCCTTATGAAGCTTGGTTCTCCTTATGAAGGTGTTCACAGCCAGCTTCTCTATCGCACTCCTAGACCGTCCCTTCTTGACGCTATCAAAGAATTGCAATCTAAAGAAACTCATCTAAGTATACTTTCCTCCTCTGTAGTTGCTGATTCCGCCGCTGTTTTGGCTGCTCCGCTTACTATTTTGGCTGCTCCATCGTGTGCTCTACCTACACATGGATCTCGCTGCCTTTCATGTACTTATTGCCACCGTCTTGGACATGAAGAGTCACACTGTTGGCAAAAGCAGAAGGATGTTTCACGCCTTTCTGCGACATCGCGTCCTATTCAGCATTCTGTCACCTCTCCACACTCTCGACCTATTACTCTAGTTTCTTTTTCTGCTAATCATCGGATTGCTGCTTTTAAAGCCCAACTTGCTCGGTTGAGTCCTTCTTTGCTTAGGCTTTTTCCCAATTCTGGCACTCCTACAACTTTTTCCTCCACAGAAAACACTGCTGCGGCCACTCCATCTTCAAAGCTCTCTGAGCTCAAGCATCCAGCATATTTCTTTACTGTTGATGGTTCTCCTCTCCTAGCTATCTGGCAGCGTACTCTCTTCGTCTCTCAAGATTTCAATGTCCTTAATATGTTACATGTTCCTTCTCTGGCTTTCAATTTATTATCTATTGGACAACTTACTGATGCTGAATGTAATGTAAGCTTTATACTTAGTTCTTGCTTTGTGCAGGATAGTTTGAGTGGCCGAATGATTGGGAGGGACAATAGACAGGACGGGCTTTATATTATGCAGCATCTCCATCTTCCGACTTCTTCCCTTCCTTCTCCTATATTGGCTACCCTCGTCTTGCCGGATGGCATCAGCATCTCGGGCATATTCCTTCTTCTCGTCTCACCGTCCTTCATCAACGAGGCGCTTTGAGTCCTGTTTCTTCTGGTAGTCTTCCTTCGTGTTCTATATGTACTTTGGTTAGGCAATCTACTAAACCTTTTCCTATCATTAACTCTAGATCTAGTGCGATTTTCAATCTTATTCATTCTGATGTATAGGGTTCTGCCCTGCTCTCTTCTAAGAGTGGTTTCAAATATTATGTCTCTTTTATTGATGATTATTTTCGTTATACATGGATCTATCTTATGCGTCAACGCAATGATTTCTTTTCCATCTATCAATCCTTTATTGCCTTGATTTCCACCCAATTTAACACAAAAATCAAAGTTTTTTTGTTTCAGACTCGGGGGGAGAATATCTCTTTGCTGTTCTTCGTTCCCTCTTGGCCAGTGATGGTACACTTTCTTAGCTATCTTGTCGTGGGGTTCCAGCTCAGAATAGGGTTGCTGAACGCAAGCATTGTCATATTCTGGAAACCACTTGCGCTTTCTTACTTGGGACGTCTGTTCCAACTAAGTTCTGGGCTGAGACCCTTCTCACAGCTGTTCATCTAATTAACCGCCTATCCTCATCTATTCTCCATCAAGATACCCCTTTTTCAGCATCTCTATTCTCAATCTCCTAGCTCTAATCATCTTCGAGTTTTTGGGTGTACTTGTTTTGTCATTCTTCCACCCACCGAACGTACGAAGCTCACCACTCGCTCCATCTCATGTGCATTCTTGGGTTGCAGCACCGAGCATAAAGGTTATCATTGTTACGACCCAAATGCGCGACGTATAGGTATTTCTCGTAATGTTACCTTTCATGAACACGTTCCTTTCTTCCTTACAAATGTCACACCTCCTGTGTCGTCTCATGTTCCATTTATGGATTTCTCTGTTGATCTTTTTCCTGATCCTCCTTGTCATATTTCCACCTCGGATCCAGACATATCGCTACCATCCCCATCTTCGCTTATCCCTTCTGCTGCACCTCTTGCTCCATCGGCTCTCGACGATTCCGCAGCTCTAGAGCCACGCTGTAATCCTCCTCGAGATCGGCATTTGCCTGCCCGGTATGTTGCTTGTACTTCTTATTCTACTGAGTTGGTTCTTTTTTGGCTGCTATTCATGCTATACAAGAACCCACTAGTTATCGAGAGGCAGTTCAGCATGCTGAGTGGCATTAGGCTATGTCTGAGGAACTCTTGGCGTTGGAGAGTACCGGTACTTGGGAGCTAGTGCCTCTTTCTCTAAGCCGCTCCTTGGTATCATGCCGATGGATATACAAGATTAAGAACCGTTCTGACGGCAGTATTGAGCGCTACAAAGCACGTCTGGTTGCTAGAGGTTTCTCGCAGGAGTATGGTATTGATTATGATGAGACCTTTGCTCCCGTAGCAAAGATGACATATGTTTGTGCTTTACTGGCTGTTGCTTCAATTCACAATTGGCCTCTCTTTCAGCTTGATGTCAAGAATGTTTTTCTTCACGGGGTTCTTTAGGAGGATATCTTCATGCAACCTCTGCCTGGTCTTAATCATATCTCTGGACAAGTTTGCTGCTTACGACGGGCTCTTTATGGTCTCAAACAGACTCATCATGTTTGGTTTGAGAAGTTCAATGATGCTATTCGATCCGCTGGTTTTGCTCAAAGCGAGGCTGATCATGCTATGTTTGTTCATACTTCTTCTGTTGGTTGCATTATTCTTCTTCTTTACATTGATGATATGGTCATCACTGGAATTGAACATATCTAGAGGCACCTCCAACAACATTTTGCCATGAAGGATCTTGGACCACTGCGCTACTTTCTTGGACTTGAGATTGGTCGCAGTTCGCGTGGCATCCTTATTTCTCAGCAAAAATATATTGCTGATATTCTTTCTAGGGCTGCTCTCCCGGATTCACGCAAAGCTGCTACTCCTATTAAGCTGAATCAGAAGCTTTGCCCGAAAGACGGTGAACCTCTTTCTGATGTGACCCACTATCGGACTTTGGTTGGCAGCCTTGTATATCGTACTATTTCTAGACCCGACATTGCTTATGTTGTCCATGTTGTCAGTCAATTTGTTGCTGCTCCTCGCATAGTTCATTATGCGGCTATTCTGAGGATCTCGCGTTATCTCCGAGACACTTTATCACGTTCCTTATTTTTGACATCTTCTTCTACTCTCAAGTTGCGTGCCTATTCTGATGTTGATTGGGCTTCCAGTGTGACTGATCGCAAATCTGTCACTGGCTATTGCATTTTTCTTGGCGATTCTCTTATTTCTTGGCGTGCCAAGAAACAACATATTGTCTCACGCTCCTCTATAAAGTCCGAGTATTGTGCTATGGCCGACACTACCGTTGAGATTGTTTGACTTCGTCACTTACTTGCTGACATGGGTGTTTTACTTCCGGATCCCACTCCTCTACACTGTGATAACAAGAGTGTCTCCATATTGGTGCAAATCCAGTCTTTCATGAGCGTACAAAACATATTGAGATCGACTGTCATTTGACTCGTCATCATCTTCAAGCTCGCACCATTTCTCTTCCTTTTGTTGGAACTGAGAATCGGCTTACAGATTGTTTTACGAAGGCTCTCACATCACAACGCTTTGGATTTTTTCTTTCCAAACTCTCGTTGTTTGATCTATCTTGAGTTTGAGGGGGGGTGTTAGACATATAGCCTTATATAGCCTTATAGTCTTGTAACTTTTCTTCTTTATCTTTAGTCCCACATAGGAAAAACACTAAGCTCTTTACCTCTTCTAAGTCTATATAAAGGCTTCTCATGTACATTGTTTGATACCCCATTATTAGAGAACAATACCATTCTCTCTTAGTCTTTCTTTCTTATTAGTGTGGATGGGGGAAGCATTTCTGTTGTGAGCCGCTGATCGCCACCGATCGAGCCCCAACCTAGCAAGGTTCCTCCTTTGGCCTTGACTTGCCCTGTTTTGGCCGCGAAGGGGTTCATCAAGCCGAGACATCTTGTTCGTCGACCTGGCGAGTTTAGGCCAGTTCATGCCATAATTTGCCAAGTTGTCCTCCAAGCAATCAAGATTTAGCTTTATTTGCTCAGGCATCTCATGCTTTTTTCATAAATGACATCGATGTTTGTTTCGGGATAATCTTGTTTGAGCGGGAACGATAAGCTTCCACATCTCAAAACTGGTTCTACGCAACAAGCTTCCCCGCAAATGCACTTCGCAGTTGCTAGTTAGCTATCTGACCTATAGGATAGTATGAAAGCTCCGAGCCTCAAACATGTAGTTTACGAAGCGTAACAACTCAGAGGAAGCTTTGAAATACCTGTCTCTCGATCTTGGAAAATACCTAGGGCTCTTTGCTCTTGGAAACGACCGTGCGAAGAAAGAGACTTTGGGGACGCATTGACTCCCCGTGTCCAAGAAAACTCTGGACTGCGAAAGTTTTGCCAAGTCAAAGAGATGCTTATCCGACCCAAAAAAAAAAGTGATGTTTCAGTATCATACTATTTTACTGAGGTATCTAATTGATCTACTGTAAATTGATTAGTGGCTACTCTAAATTAGATATTTTGCACATTAAGATAAATCCTAAGTTACGATTTGATATGAACTTAAGAAGGTCCGAGCTAGATTAATAACTTAGTAATCCAATTTTTTAGGTTTAGGTTGAGACAATATGTTACTAACTTTTTAAATTCGAATTTTTTTAATCTAATAACCACAAGAACCGAACTTGTGTTGTACATATTCTGCGTATCTGACGCATACATGTACGCATTTTCTAATATCATGACGTTCGATATTGCAGATTTTTAGTTTTCTACAAAATAATAAGTAACTATTTTGTCATTTAAGCAATTGTTTTTCGAGAGTTTTATGTCAAATTTGACTGAGATTTCTCATAAGTTAGCAGTTGCACAAGCCAAACAATTTTCAAATTCACAAGGTGTAGAAGGAATTAATCATACAGATGTAATATCATCTAAACAAGATAAGATATTAATAGCACAAAATAATACAATTATTTTCTTGTTAATTCATTTGCATAAGAAAATTGAAAGTTTAAATCAAAGAATTTCTGTCCTAGAAAAACCATCTAATAGTGTGAACAAGGTAGATAAATTAATAGAAGAGTTTAATAGAAAGTTGCTTATCATAGAAAGAAAGAAGAAACCTAACCCATCTAATCTTTTTTGTCATTCAAGGACAATACTAGATATGGGTGAAACTAGCAGAACTAGGACCACTACTTTACCATTTAGTGGAATTGGAAGAACTTTACGAGAAGAAGCTTCAGAAAGTAACATAGGACCGTTAGGAAGGTCAATTGGCCAAAGAAGAAGTACAGATATAGATGGGGAAAATGGTCAAAAAAAAGTTCAAAATATATTATAATTTTATCAATTTAGTCCTAAACTTTTTAATTTTATCGATCCAATCCTAAAACTTTTGCATTTATACCGATTCAGTCATAAATCCTTTTTTATCGATTTAGTACTAAATCTTTTATATTTGTATCAATTCAGTTTATCCAGTAAATTTTAATAGTCTGAAGCTGATGTGAACTTCGCTGGGGCTGACGGAGAAATTTTTAAAAATATTTTAATAATTATTTCAATTCTTTATTTATTTTTTATTTTTTTCCTTTCCTTTCTTTCTTTCCTATTACTGTTCATCTTCTTCAACATTCCTCTTCCTCCTCCCTCCACGAGACTGGAAGCGAGTTGCCGGCCACTAGCACCGCCGTTGCTGGGCGAGTCCAGCGGTGCCATCGGTGGGTGAGCTCTTAGCGGGCAACGGTGATCTCTGTGGCAACTGGCAAGCCACCGAAGATCCTATGCTCCATCGCTTCATCTCTGTCCACGCCACCCAATGCAACCACAACCACATACCGGCCATCGCAGTCATCCCGAAGACAGTTGACGCCGACCCATCGGCAAACCCATCCGGAACATTTGTTGCGGCAAAAGACCAAACAGCCGGTGGGCTACAACCAGGGACCATAGCAAGAATCGCTGTCGGCGATCTAGCCGGAATAGGAGTCCTCGCATTGGTCATCCTCTACGTCTACCGACTCAAGAGGCGGAAAAACGACAGCAAAGTCACAGCCCACAAGCCTAAATCACACAAGAAGCCAGAACCAGCAGTGGAACAAGACCCAGAAGCGGCATCAAGAAAACACGCAAACTGCTATTGCCTAACAATCAAAGGCCATGAAGCATCGACCTCCGAATCAAGATCTCAGCCTTGCCCAGATCTGGCGATGCTTCCCATCTAGATGCTCCCGAAGTTGAGCATCTTCTGCTTGCTCCCTCAGTGCATTCTGCTAGGCATATCCGACGATTTCACTGTGGTCGGGATGCAGCCTTGTTGGGATGAAGACCATGGGATTCGCGTTGTACACTAGCGTGTTTGGAGTCGGGAGCTTCTTGAACGCGCTGATGACATCGTGTTAGGGGAGTCTGAACTCGCCCAGCGACGGCACCGCCGGCCTCGTCCAGCGACGGCACCGCCGGCCTCGTCCAGCGACAGCCATCGCTTCCTGTCAGGTGGAGGAAGAAGGAAGAGGAAGGTTGAAGGAGATGACCAGTAAAAGAAAAAAAATAATTTAAAATATTATTAAAATATTATGAATAATTGTCCACGACGGAGTCTATGTCAGCTCCGGCCGATTAAAGTTAACCAGATGTACTGAATTGATATAAATATAAAATATTTAGATCTGAATCGGTAAAAAAAATCTAGGGCTGAATCGGCACAAATACAAAAGATTTAGGACTGAATCGATAAAATTAAAAAAAGTTTAAGATTGAATTGATAAAAGTGCAATAAATTTAAGACTTTTTAAACAATTTTCCGGATAGAGATTCGTTACAGTTAGGTGAAATAACAGATGTTCAAAGAGACACGAAATCTTCATAAGACAACAACTAGAATCATTAAGTCCAGAAAGATTATTAGACACGTAAAAGAAATGGTTAAAAGTATTCCAGAATTAGTTTTGCCATTAAAATCAGATTATTTGATAATACAAACAGATGGCTGTGAAAAAGTATGGGAAGCGAAACTTTTAAAGAAACCTCATGAATATTCTCCAGTAGCAGAAGAACAAATTAGTAGATATGCTAGTGGTAAGTATAAAGAAAAAGGTCATATTAGTAGTGTAGATGCAGAATTATTAGCCATTATATATGCAGTAGAAGAATTTGAATTATTTCTTAAATCAAAGAAAGTTTTTACTATAAGGACAGATTGTGCAGCCATAGTAAAGTTTTATAATAAAAAGGATAGTAAAAAGAGCTTACATAGAAGATGGATGAATTTAATTACTCTTCTAGCAGAAAAAGGTTATGAGCCTAGAATAGAACATGTTAAAGGTAAAGATAATGGAATGGCAGATTTATTAAGTAGATATATTCATCCATCTTCTATAGAAGAATTAGAAAAACGACAATTAATTTGAAAATCAGATTCTAGACATAGATCAGCTGCCTTTATTGTCAGAAAACAAATGCTTTTGTATGATGAATTACATTATCAGAGTTTTTACCTAGGTTTTCCCTATATAAATGCCTCTAGGTAAGACGAGAAAGAGAGGGGGCCACACAATTTTACACATATGACAGAACGTAGAGAGGCCATTTTAGAGAATTGATCACACAGCCAAAGGTCTCCGTAAAAGAAGAAAAGGGAGAGATAGAGAGCAATTTGGTGGTCTTTCCGGCGGGTTAGAAGGACCATCACTTGGCACATAGAGATGGAGAATCAGTTAAAAGAAAATTATATCATCATGGTCAGGCGTAGCCCTAACGAAAGAAAATTAAAACATAATAGAAAAAGAAACAAACATATAAATTAAATCAAACATATTAAATCAAAAAACAAGAATTCTGTCACCTCTTTGCCATCTCTTCAAAATACTCAAAGAGCTCCCAAAAAAACAATGAAAGAATGGTATGAAAAGATAAAAACGCCGATGTCTCTCTAATGCTAATACTCCCTCTAGAATAACATTCAAGATTCCTAAAAATAAATAAAATCTTAAATATAACATGAAGATATTCTAAAAATAATTGAATATCTAATGATAACATTAAGATATTCTAAAAACAAGGTAATCTTCTAAAAATTCTGCTAGTGACTTCTTGATTTACTTCTTTTTCCTTTATCTTCTCCATATATCACAAATAAGGGAAATTTGAATAAATAGAAGGAAATCCAAATATTTTCTCACAATATCACATTATTTCTGTTCAAAATATATAAAATAAATCTATTTTTATAGAGTTATCAGTAGTAAATACAAGTATAGTATCACCCTTTTTATCTAATTATACCTATGAAAAAAGAATTTGAAAAATATTTTTTAGGAAGTCATTTTCCAAAAAAAATATTTTTCTTTGTTTAGCTGAAACTTGAAAATGATTGGAAAATACTTTCCGTAGTTTAGCAAGAAAAATCACTTTTCACCATACACATATTTTAGTATTTTTAATATCTTTTTCCACTTTTATTTTCATTTTTTTTTCCATTTATTCTTCGATTGGCAACCGATGCTGAGCCTCGCCACCGGCTAGTGGGACTCGAGCTTGCCAGATTCTAGCAACCAAGCCTCGAGCTTGCCATTGAAAAGTAAACTAGATCTGGCTAGGTAAGGCAAGGATGAACTCGAGGACGGCAGGCCTCGGGCGAGGCTAAGCTTTGCCTTGTCAAATTTGGCCAGGCGAGGTGAGGTTGAGCTCAAGGTTGGCGATGTCAGGCCTTGCTTCGCCAGCCTCAAGCGATTTGAGCCTTGCCTGTGGCTAGTGACCGATGAAAAAGAAGTAAAAGAAAAGAAAAATAATTTAAAAATTATTCATAAATAAAAATTATTATTTTAAATAGTTAAAAGGAAAAAAAAAATGTGAAGGATTGGAGGAAGAAAAGAGAGGAAAAAGTTTTCCTTTTTTTTCAAAAAGAGGAAAATATCGTCCTCACTTTTAAAGACGGCTTTTCCGAGGTGGAAGATGTTTTCCTTGATTAGCTTGTTTTTTGCGAATCAAATGATGGATAATCTCAAATTTCTTTTGAAATATTATTTTTCGCGAAACAAAACTGTATTAGTCAATAATGAAATCATCATCCTGTGCACATTGCCTGCATTTTGCAGCACAAAGCAAAAGGACAAGGGATTGGAATAGCATCACTCACACATACACTCGTCTTTACACAAACGAAATTGAATAGCGCAAAAAAATCTAGCGTATGTACTCAGCATTGCGATCGACTTATCCAAACATGAGGGTTTCTTCTCTTCTTGCTCTTCATTGCAAAGCTCATAAGGCAATTTTGCCCTATTCATTAGCACGGGGCAAATAGGCGAGCTAACCGACGTCGTGGTCGACACTGACACTGAGAGGCGAAAGCTAAAGGCCCCAGTAGTCCTAATCGTAAACGATAGATACTAGAGCCTGTGCATTTGGCCGCAATTCGTTAATTAACACGCTCGCTAGTTTTCTTTATTTTTTCAAGGAGTCGCATTGGAAGGTCTATATCATATTAATATTACGCTAGATTTTTCTATGAGACAAACTCCTGATGACATCCAAAAAAAAAAAAATTTAATCAATGGCACTAAAATGATCGATAAAAAGTTTTGAATTTTTCGACACTCAACTAAACGTCGAATAAAAGTTCCAACAATTGTAGTGTCCTTATCTCACTATGAGATTGCCAATCACATGTCGACAATGTGCTATAGCCTCATTCGATGATACTATGAGCTCGTTTGGTAGAATTACCGAGTATGCCAAGGAAGTGAAAGGGAATGGAGATTTCTAACAACGTGGCTTAACCACAAAATCATTGGGACAATTCCCTAAAAAAGCATCAACTTTAGAAGAATGATGATTTTGGTCCGAACTATTTTTTGTGTGACATCCCCATCCCACATCGCCTAGGAGGGGAGCTTGGGATTGGCTTATAAGCCTTGGGTCTCCTTAGACTTGCAAGACGCGTTTTTCGGCCGTTGTATGAGCGGTACTTGGAGGAACAAAATCGTGAGGACGCTTTGTCCAAAGCGAACAATATCTTGCAAAGTCGCGTAGCGATGCGCAGGGGCCGTTATAATTGGTATCAATAATTGGTATCAGAACCGACCTTCGATAGCATGTGGGCCGTTATAATTGGTATCAATAATTGGTATCAGAACCGACCTTCGATAGCATGTGGGGATGCTGGGGGGAGTATGGGGGAGTATGTGGGGACGCTGTGCTGCTGTGGGGGGGGGGAGTATGTGACATCCTCGCTGAGGGGAGAATATGTGACATCCCCATCCCACATCAGCTGTGCTGCTAAGGGGGGCTGAGGGGGGAGTATGTGACATCGGCTGTATAGGTTATTTATAAAAGGTTTTTCTATGAGGCAATATAAATAGCGTATATCCACAGCGTCCCCGCTGCGGCCCCATATGCCTGTACAGCATATGTGGCCGCAACGGGGACGCTGTACCGCTACAACATGTGGGGCCACAGCGGGAACGCTATGCCACTGAGAGGGGAAGTATGTGACATTCCCGTCCCACATTGGCTGTGCCGCTGAGGGGGGAGTATGAGACATATCCGTCCCACATCGCCTAGGAGGGGAGCCTAGGATTGGCTTATAAGCCTTGGGTTACTTTAGACTTGCAAGACACGTTTTTCGGGCGTTGTATGGGCGGCGCTCGGAGGAACCAGCGGTGCTCTGTGGGCCCGGGCCGTCCGTTATATTTCATGTTCATTCAAGGCTCATGTTCATGTTCATGTGGACGGTTGTGATCTGAGTTTCTTTTAATCAGCACTCACCAGATAACTGCTTAAGAAAAACGAAATAATTGTAGTCTGCTCCAAATGAATAATATTGTCAATGATGACCCGTTTCTTCTGTTCATGTTGATGGGTTCACGATTGCCATGCTCCACATTCATTTCCCAAGTTTAGTTTAGGCCTATCTAAGATTGAATGGCAAGAGGGCTGATATGTTGAGAGCATCTTTTGACATGGCTTTGTTAGAAAGGTCCTATAAAATAATAGTAGTTCTAGTTTAGTTTAGTTTATGATTCACAAAATGCGGAGATGACTTAATTCACGCAGTCGATTTGGACAATTGGGGTGATGACTTAACCGTGGTTACGATGATAGCTTTAGCTTTAGGCCCATTTGAGCTCTTGGACATTTGCCACGGACGAGGGATTTTGATTAAAAAAATTGCTTATTTTGAAAGATCATATAAAAATCAAGGGAATGCTGTAAAAGATAACGGTGATCTTTGGAATTAACTCAGAGAACTCTACCGGGAATATAAAGAGAGAAAAAAGAGACAAGAGAAAAGTAGAAGCAAAATATCAACTCATTTCCATTCATATTTAACAAGTTACAAAAGCCTCTATTTATAGGCCGAAGAGTAAGAATGTTCATGAAATATGAAAGGCTATAAATATCAATCATCATCAATCTTCCTTAATGTACGTAATCAATCCTCATCAATTCTCCTTAATGTACGTAATCAATCCTCGTTAGAAGAGAAAAAATAGTGGAAGATGAAATATCCACTTTACAACACTCCCCCCTTGGATGTTCACCTTTTTATATACGCTATTTATACTGCCTCATTAAAAACCTTGCCAAGAAAAACCTAGTGGGATAAACACTTAGCGAAGGGAAAAAAAAGAATACAATGCATATAATGCTCCCCATCATTTTAATAGTCATTGCACGGAGGCTACCTCATTAAAAACCTTTGGTAAGTAAAAACCATGTGGGAAAACAAACTTGCAAAGGAAAAAAGAGTACAGTCATAAACCTTTTGGGTTGCATCCTTCAAGAATGATTAATTTGCTCCCCCTGATTGAAGTTGTCGTCCAAACCGACACATCCATATTCCATATACAAGTTTTTCAAATGTGGAAGTAAGAAGGAATTTAATGAACAAATCTACAATATTTTCACTAGAGCGAATTTGATGGATATCTATTTCACCATTATTTTGGAGTTCACGCGGGTAAAATAACTTAGGTGAAATATATTTAGTTCTGTCACTCTTGACAAATCCATCATGTATTTGTGCAATGCAGGCCGCATTATCCTCAAAAAGTATAGTGGGGGCATCATGATTTGAGGATAAGCCACATGAACTTGAATGTGATGTATCAAAGTTCTCAACCAAACATATTCTTTGGCAGTTTCAAATAATGCAATAGTTTCATAATGATTTGAAGAAGTAGCAATTACACTTTGTTTTACAGACTTCCATGAAATTGTCGTGCCTCCACAGAAGAACACATAACCAGTGTGTGACTTGGCATTATGAGGATCAGACATATAGCCAGCATCTGCATATTCCACCAATGTTAAATCTTTGTTTCTCTGTTAAAATAAACCAAGATCAACATTTCCTTGAAGCTGACGTAAGATATGTTTAATGTCATTCCAATGTCTTCGGGTTGGATTGACACTATGTCTAACTAAAACATTTACTGCAAATGTAATATTAGGCCTGGTGCAATTTGCAAAATATAATAGTGCTCCTATGGCGCTGAGATAAGGAACTTCAGGTCCTAATCTATTCTCATTTTCCTCTTTAGGTCTAAATGAGTCTTTGTCCACTTCAAGTGAACGGACCACTATTGGTGTGCTGAGAGGATGAGATTTATCCATATAAAATATCTCCAATATCCTATTTGTATAGCTAGACTGGTGCAATAAAACTCCTTTTGGGAGGTGCTCGATCTACAGGCCGAGGCAGTACTTAGTTTGGCCCAAGACTTTCATTTCAAATTCTTTTTTCAAGCAGGAACGAGCTTCTTCGAGCTCTTTTGGAGTTCCAATGATATTCAGGCCATCAACGTATATAGATATAATGGCAAAACCATTTGATGACCTTTTTATGAACATACACGGATATATTACATTATTTACATATCCCTACTTCAGGAGGCAATCACTTAACCGGTTGTACCACATGCGACCGGATTGTTTAAGACCATATAATGATCTTTGCAATTTAATACTGTACATGTTGTAATTTTCATTCTTTCCCATATTGGGAATTGGAAATCCTTCAGGGACTTTTATGTGTGTGTCAAGTGATCCATATAAATATGCAGTCACAACATCCATTAGGCGCATATCAAGATTCACACTTAATGCCATACTAATCAAATAACGAAACGTAATATTGTCCATTACAAGAGAATAAATAACATCAAAGTCTATATCGGGTCTTTACGAAAACTTTTGGGCAACTAGTCTCGCTTTATATCTTACCACCTTATTCTTTTCATTATGTTTTCTTGCAAACACCCATTTATATCCAACATGGATAGCATTTTTGGATGTTTGGACAACGGTTCCGAAAACACAACGTTTGTTAAGCGAGTCTAATTTTGACTTAATTGACTCTTTCCATTAATTCCAATATGAACGCTTCTGACATTCAAGAATGAATTTTGATTCTGGATCCAGACTATCTTTTGAGACAGTGAGCGCTACTAAAGAGGCAAAGGAGTTGTCAACGACAATTGTAATTCTATCATATTTCATTCCCGTATTCATATAATTTACTGCAACCTTGATATTGACATAAACCAAATCCTCATCATTTTTCAAATCACTATGATTTGGCCGTTCCGCATTCCCGGGATTGTCATTTGGGGCAGCTGCACTAATTTTACCGGGATTGCTTCCCTTTGCAGGAGGCGCATTGGGTGACTGAATGTTTTTTCTTTTTTGCAGATTTATGTCTTTGGTCCCTGTAGGTCGTCCACGCTTCTGGCATTGACTAGGCTCATCATACATTTTTGGTCCCAAGGGGATCTCCACTCTAGGTGTTGCGTTTTCTGCAGGAATATGGGACTTAGTCAACCATTTGTGATCAATAAATGCATTTGGCAGTTTACTTGTTAAATGTTGCACGTTAATAATCTTCTGAACTTCAAGTTTAGTCATGCTTGTATGTGGATCAAGATAATTCAATTGATCTTCCTTCCAGCAAATTTCTCGGTATTCTTTAAGCTTCAGGCTTTCTCCCATTAATGCTGAAAAAATTATCTCATCAAATATACGATCAGCGAACCAAGCAATAAACAAGTCGCCCGTTTGAGTCTCCAAATATTTTAGAATAGATGGAGATTCGTATCTTACATAAATACCAAGTGACGTTGAGACCCCATTTTGGAGGTGGTATAGGAACATAAATGGCACAACCAAAAATTCGCAAATGGGAAACGTCGGGTTCATATCCACGTACAAGTTGAATCGGGGAGTATTCATTATATGCAGTGGCTCGAATTATAATCAATGATGCAGCGTGCAATATCGCATGTCCTCATAAACTAAAAGGTAATGTGGCCCTCAACAGTAACAGTCTAGTAATCATTTTCAGGCGTTTAATTAAAGATTCTGCTAGGCCATTCTGTGTATGAGTATGTGGCACAGGATGCTCCACGTCTATCTCAATGGCCATACAATAGTCATCAAAAGCCTTAGAAGTAAACTCACCAACATTATCTAACCGGATCTCCTGGATCGGATAATCAGGAAATTGTGCACGAAATTTAGTGAACTAAGTGAGTAATTTTGCGAAGGTCATATTATGTGTTGACAACAGGTCAACGTATGTCCATTGCGTTGAAGCATCAATCATGACCATAAAGTACTTAAAAGGTCCACATGCAGGGTGGATAGGCCCACATATATCTCCTTGAATTCTATGCAAAAATATAGGAGATTCCACCCTTACTTTAGTATGAGACGGCCGTATAATTAATTTACCCTCGGCGCATGCATCAGATACATAATCAGTGGGTGAAGGGAGCTAATGATTTATTAATGATTGCCCAATTGAATGCATTAATAATCGACGCATCATATTCGACCCTAGGTGACCCAAACGGTCATGCCCTAATTGAAAATCTTCTGGGTTTGTGAACTTTAGGTTCATCGCAATATGTTTATTACTTAAATGTATGTAAGTATAATATAACCCGGAGGAGAATGATGGTAACTTTTCCATAATTTGTTTTATGTATCCCCTCATTTGGGTTAGATACAAGTATTCTTTGCTACCTTCGGTCTTGGTTTCAACGTGAAACCCATTAAAACTAATATCTTTAAAGCTAAGTAGGTTCCTTTTAGACCGTGGGCAGAATAAAGCATCATTAATAAAAAAAATTTATGCCCATTGGTAGTATTACACGAGCTCTTCCGAAGCCTGTAATAATATCACTGTCGCCTGAAATAGTAGTGATACTCCCTTCGCTTTTTTTTAATGTCTCAATGAACTTTCTCTCCTAGAGAATAGTGTGTCTAATACCACTGTCTACAAGACAAATAATACCATTGTCCTCCTCGTGGTAATTGCTTAGCATCATTGATGACTTGAGTAATATCCAAGATTCTAATCGGTTCGTGCTGATAACATGTTGTAAAAGATAACAGCAATCTTTGGAATTAACTCAGAGAATTCTACCGGGAATATAATGAGAGAAAGAAGAGACAAGAGAAAAGTAGGAGCAAAATATCAAATTATTTCCATTCATATTCAACAAGTCACATAAGCGTCTATTTATAGGCCGAAGAGTAAGAATGTTCATGAAATATGAAAGGCTGTAAACATTAATCATCATCAATACTCCTTAATTTACGTAATCAATTCTCGTAATCAATTCTCATCAATCTTCCTTAATGTACGTAATCAATCCTCATCAATCCTCCACGTAATCAATACTCGGAAAAATTGTGGAAGGTGAAACATCCACTTTACAACAGGGAAAAAATAATTGTAGTCTTTTTAATTTGGTTTCGGATTAAATATGGAGACACCCGGCCTTTGTATCCAGGTGAAAATATACGGCTTCCATATTAGGATGGTAGCGGGCCTATCTTAGAATGTTTAGCAGCCTTCCAAAGCGTTAGTTTAGAGGTTTTTAATTTTTTTTTAAAATATATTGGCTTAGTTAGAAAGATCATGTGCAAATCAAGGAAAAGAAAATAATTATTGTAGTCTAGTATTCACTTCATAAGAAATGTGGAAATCGCATGGTTATGTCATTTAGTCAAATACTCATGCATGCAGCACACCAGGTGCACCAACTAATTATCATTGCAAAAAGTGAGTGAAAATTAGTGAATTATATATAAAAAAATAGAATCCTAAGTGCTTTTCCTTTTATTTTTTTAATTCTTTATTAAAAAAAAAACTTTATGCTGTCTTCCTATCTCAAAACTGAAGATGTCGAATTACCCTCCATCTCATTTAAATCCTATTTCTATCCCCTTTTCTCAATCTTGCCCGTCACCCCTTCCTCTATGTATGGTGGCGGTCGCGGTCCCAGTCCCAGTTTCGGTCCTGACCGCCTCTGCCGGTTCCGGTAGCTTAAAAATTTTCACTATATTTTTTATTGTATGAAAGTATTTTAGTAATATTATTTTCTTAAAATATTATTGTGTTTTAATAATATTGGTCAAAACGAGTCGAGTCGGGTATGGGTCAGTCCGAATCGAGTTGAGTGTGGGTTATTAAATATGGATCAATATGGGTCAATATGGGTCGGACTGTATTCGATCCGATCCGACTTGATCCACCTATTTTACATTTCTATGCGGAATTCAGATTCCCCTCTGAAAGCAAAATCCAGCCGCGATTGTCCGTCGCCTTCACCGATTCAACCAGGTTGCCGATCTTCGTTGTCACTCAGTTTTTGTCTCTCGTCGAGCCCTCATGCGATGGATGCTTCCATGTTAAATTATTCTTAATTGTCTGCTATTCCTGTTCGTAAATGAGAAGAAATGGAAGAGGTGTTGTTCTGCTCGTCCGTTTCTTAATCGGGCATCGTGCCCATTGGTCTCTTTCGCCGTTATTAACAATTAGCAGTGCAGATTGTGAAAGATGCAAAACCAATGCCCCTAATATTTTGAGGCTAACAAAATAACTTTTTTCTTGTGTAATGTAATAACTAAACTATAGTATTGTTGAACTTAATTTTTAAACTATATGAAAAATTTAAATATTTTATCTCTGAATTTGAATTAATGAAAAAACAATATTGAATATTTTCATATATCTCGGGATCTAAATTGAAAATGTACCAAAAGTCCCAGAACTATATTGAACAAATTAAAAGTTTAATCATCACATTACAGAAAATTGAAAGTTTAAGATTACATTGCACATTATCTCAAAATTCGAGAAGCTTTCGTGTCATTATCCTTGTCGAGGAGAGCTGTCAGTCTTGTTTTGGATGCTTTTGGCTTGTTACTTAATCTCAACTTGTTTTTTACATAGCCTCTTTAGGACCCTGCCCTGATCATGGACATTGTTAGTCAATGGCTCTGTTTGGTTCAATATTTGAGTTGAGCATTGGGCTCTACATTTCCTTGACTAAATATAAATGATGTTTGGTTCATTTTTTAACTCACTTTTGACAGATGTAATTGCATTTCAAATGCTCTATAAAGTACTTTAAGCCAAAGTACCTTTCGATGTACTTTGAAAAGTTGCATATCAAATGCTACTAATTTTTCTTTTAAAATTTATCACATTCACTTGCTACCTCCCACCTACGGCCGGCCACCGCCACTGTCGGTCGCCGCGATCTTGCCAATCGTCGCCTCCACCGCTGCTGCCGGTTACCGCCGCCCACTATCGATTGTCATCGCTCGCCATCGATGGTTGTCGTTACAGGTCGCCGCCGCCGCTGATCGCCAGTCGCCACCGCCTCTGCCACCACAGATCGCCGCGGTGGATCTCTGGTCGTTGTCGGTTGTGGTTGCCTTCGTTGCCACCGCGGGTCGCCGCCGCCGCCGCCGCCGTTGCAGCCGATTCACGCTGCTGATCGTCGGTAGTCACCAGTCGCCAGTTGTCGTCGGTTGACGCCGCCACTTTTTTTTTAAAGGAGTAAAAATACTTTACAAAGTATATTTTCACAAAACGATATTTACGTCAAAATTATTTTCAAAAGCGTTTTTTAAAAATATTTTATCAAACACTATTTACATTTTAGAAAAGGCCTTTAATCCAAAGGTACTTGCATTCACTCAAAATCTCTTAACCAAATGTTGAAACAAACATGCCATTATATTTTTGCACAACCTATTCCACCCCTTTTAGGTTATTTTGTTAACCTCAACATATTGGATGGAGGAGCAAGGACGCGAAAAGAGAAATAGAAAAGGGTTTAAAAAAAAAAGGAAAAATCTGTGGACAAAAATGCCCCCACTCGTAGCTTGGAAAATGGTACGTGCCGCTGAATAGTTTATTTGAAAACTCTTATTTGAGATAAAGTTGAATCGTAAAATTAATCATTTTTCGAAATTTCTCAAGCAGATCCACGCTGAAAGTGCGATTAAGGCGCTGGATTCTCCATTTTACCCTCCTTAAGTTGCAAAATTCCCTCCTTCTCTTCCTGTCCCTCTTCCTCTCTCTTTGCGCTCTCTAATACTGACGCCCAAGACCAGATCTAGAGCGAGGACAGCGCTCTCTCTCTCTTCGCTCGCTCGCAGAAGCTCAAAGCTTCACCTTCACCTTCACCAACTATCTCTGCCGCTCTTCGTCCTCTTCTTCTGTATCAATTTCTCTCCGAGCGCACCCCGATCGACGCCCTCCGGTGCTTGCGCTTTATCTAGTGATTGTGCCGTTTCTGGAATTTGCTCGATCTTCGTTTCTACGTTTGCTGATCCCCGAGGTAAGCCTCATATAGAACGTGTGAATCTCGTTATCTAATCCAATGCTGCCGTGGGGGGTTAGATCTCTTTGGGTTCCGCTCATTGGGCTTCGCGTGATTCTGCATCTACTCATCGTCTCCCCGTAAATACTTTTCTCGAGATTGCGTGTTGTTCTATCGGGTTAGCCGAAGAAACGTGGTGAGGTTGAAGCAAGGGCTTGCATCGATTTAGGTCGCGTCTTGATTTGATCTGGTTTGTGCTTAGCGTTTTCTGCTCTGTTGTGACGGGGAGTTGTTTTTTGTTTTTTCGTGACTGCGGTGCTGTAGCGGTGGAGGTTTGAGTGGTTGGAAGAGGATGTTGACGAAGTTTGAGACAAAGAGTAATCGGGTGAAGGGACTCAGTTTCCATAGTAAGAGACCGTGGATACTCGCGTCCCTCCACAGTGGCGTGATCCAGCTATGGGATTACCGCATGGGGACTCTGATTGATCGGTTCGATGAGCATGACGGCCCTGTTCGTGGGGTGCATTTTCATAAGTCACAACCTCTTTTCGTGTCCGGAGGTATTGATTGCTACCTTTAGCTGCCTTTTTGCAAGTTAAAAGCTGTTTCATTTCTCGTGTCTCATAGTAGGTTTGATCTTCAGTTCCTTGTGATCGTTGATTGTCTGTGTGGGGATATCGCATATATGCATGGAAAGACAAGATAGGGAATTTTCACTTAATGGTATACCCCAGGAATCATGGTTGATTACATCTCTTTGGAGGATGGGACTCTTTTATCTCTAATTTCAAAATCAAGTAATTGCAGATTATATATTGGATTTGTCATTCCCACTTTCTCATCAAATTGACTTTGACGGATGTAACATCATCAATTTTCCATTTGGATCGGTATTTCCCTTCCTTGATTCTCTGCAATATAAAATGGCTGTACCATGTCTGTAAAACAATATATCCGTGTGACCCTGATGACCATTTGGCTAGCAAACCCTTTTATCATAATGTATGTCCTTTTCAGAAACATCTGGCATTTTGGATAATCATGTCAAGTGCCAAGGAAGTGCCATGAATTAAATTTGAGGCAAATGTGTTTTTTTTCCACTTTCAAGAGTGATCAATCCTCTCTGAAGTCCTGGTCCGAAAGTTGATAATAGTGGATTTCTCCAATTTTTATTGCTTTCTCACTGTAGCAACTGCAGTGTAGTGGGTTTGCGATCTTAGATAGGAGATTTCCTATGGAATGGGACGTTTTCCTCTATCAACATATTAGATTCTCCATTTTGAAGATTTGATCAGTGTAGTCCAAAATGCTAGATTGCTGTGGCCCAGGTGTTAAGAGGGGCAAGGGAATGACTTGCCTGGCTTCTTGCTAGCCAGGGCAAACTTAATTTGGCAAGGCACACACTTTTTGTACTGAAGCAATTGAACTTTTGAGAAACCCAACAATGTTTTAACTCTAAAAAATACCCTCTTGTCCATTCATTTTTTTATCCCCTTGTGGTGGGTTGAAATTTTAATTTTTGGGCTGGAGTATGTTTTGTTCTTTTAGAGCAAACCGCTCCTGTTCTGGTCCTTAATACTAGTACTCTTGCTCCCTAATGATTTTCTCTTTTGTTTGATCTAGTCTTCGGCTGAGGATTTGTATCTTTTCAGCCTATTTTCAAGTCCTTGTAGTATGCCACCCACCCACCCGCGCATCTTTTTGTGTTTCTCTGATATTCTGGGGTCCTAGGGCCTTAGATGCGCTTTTCATCCTTGACTACATTGGACTGGAGTCTTTTGAAAATTTGACGTGGTACTACGTCTTTGGATAGTTACTGTGGTGTATGCCACTTTTTTATTAAATAAGTATGATGTGAGTACATAGTGACAACAATATAAATTTCTTGCCCTTGCAGGAGACGATTACAAGATTAAAGTTTGGAACTATAAGACATGCAGGTGTCTTTTTACCCTTCTAGGACATCTTGATTACATCCGTACTGTGCAGTTCCATCATGAGCATCCATGGATAGTGAGTGCCAGTGATGATCAGACTATTCGCATATGGAACTGGCAGTCTCGCACTTGCATTTCTGTCTTGACAGGTCACAATCATTATGTAATGTGTGCTTCATTCCACCCTAAAGAGGACCTTGTTGTCTCAGCTTCCCTTGATCAAACTATTCGTGTGTGGGATATAACTGCCTTAAAAAAGAAGACAGCTTCCCCAGGTGATGACTTACTGCGATTGAGTCAGATGAATACAGACTTATTTGGTGGTGTGGATGCTGTTGTCAAGTATGTCTTGGAAGGCCATGACCGAGGAGTCAATTGGGCTGCATTTCATCCCACCCTTCCGCTGATTGTCTCCGGAGCAGATGATCGCCAAGTAAAGTTATGGCGCATGAATGGTATTTGGTCCTAAGACATTGGTTTCTTTTTAAAGTTCTTTGTAAAGTAGTATGAATGAGGTGCTTGGTTTGGTTCCTTTTTAGCTTCCCTCCCCCAAGAAAAAATGGGAAAGTTATGTAAAATTTTGATTAGAGGAGAGTTTGAGTGTTAATACGTAGACGTTCAAAGATTTGAGGTTTGAAACATATAACGAACTCTGGTTTCACACTTTAGGAGTTATAAAAGCCAAAAGCTAATCCAGAATGCACCTAATTTGTGACTCTGCCATTATTTTTGTCGCTTACAATTTGTCAGAAGCATCTTGATGTTCCATAATTTATAAATGACAAGACTTGATTGATTCACTAAAGTGATATACATGTTTGCCTGCAGATACCAAGGCTTGGGAAGTGGACACTCTCAGAGGGCACATGAACAACGTGTCTTGTGTTATGTTCCATGCGAAGCAAGACATAATTGTATCCAATTCAGAAGACAAAAGTATCCGCGTTTGGGATGCAACAAAGCGAACTGGAATTCAAACTTTCCGACGTGAGCATGACCGTTTCTGGATACTTGCTTCTCACCCTGAAATGAATCTTTTGGCAGCTGGTCATGACAGTGGCATGATAGTGTTCAAGTTGGAGAGAGAGCGACCTGCCTTTGCTGTGAGCAGTGATCTTATTTTTTACACCAAAGAACGTTTCTTGCGCTGTTATGAGTTTTCTAGTCAAAGGGACACACAGGTTATTCCTATTCGACGCCCTGGATCTACTGGCCTCAACCAATGTCCAAAGACGCTCTCTTATAGTCCTACAGAAAATGCTGTTCTTATTTGCTCTGACGTTGATGGAGGATCTTATGAACTGTATGTCATCGCGAAAGACACTGCCAGTAGGGCTGATGGTGTTCAAGAGGCAAAGAGAGGTGCTGGAGGATCTGCTGTTTTTGTGGCTCGGAATAGGTTTGCTCTTCTTGACAAAAGTAGTAATCAAGTATTGGTCAAGAATCTAAAAAATGAGATTGTTAAGAAGAGCGGGCTTCCTTTTCCTGCAGACGCAATCTTTTATGCTGGAACTGGTAACTTGCTGTGCAGGTCAGAAGAAAGAGTTTATATATTTGATCTCCAGCAGAGGTTGGTTCTTGGTGATCTGCAGACCCCTTTTATCAAATACGTTGTCTGGTCAAATGACATGGAAAGTGTTGCCTTGCTCAGCAAACATGCCATTGTTATTGCTAGCAAGAAGCTTCTCCATCAATGCACTCTCCATGAGACCATCCGTGTAAAGAGTGGGGCCTGGGATGACAATGGAGTATTCATCTACACTACGCTGAACCACATTAAGTACTGCCTCCCTAATGGCGATAATGGAATAATTCGAACCCTTGATGTCCCTATCTACATCACGAAGGTTGCAGGGAATACCATCTTTTGTTTGGATCGTGATGGAAAGAATAGAGCTATAGTTATCGATTCCACGGAGTATATGTTCAAGTTATCTCTCCTGAAGAAGAGATATGATCATGTTATGAGCATGATAAGGAACTCTCAGCTTTGTGGACAGGCGATGATTGCATATCTGCAGCAAAAGGGGTTTCCTGAAGTGGCTCTTCATTTTGTTAAGGATGAGAGGACAAGGTTCAATTTGGCTCTAGAGAGTGGCAACATTCAAATTGCGGTTGCATCAGCTAAGGAAATTGACGAGAAGGACCATTGGTATAGATTGGGGGTTGAGGCCCTTCGTCAAGGCAATGCGGGAATTGTTGAGTATGCATATCAGAGAACAAAGAACTTTGAGAGGCTCTCTTTTCTCTATCTCATAACTGGAAATATGGACAAACTGACCAAAATGTTGAAAATTGCTGAAGTGAAGAATGATGTCATGGGGCAATTTCATAATGCTCTGTATTTAGGCGATGTTCGAGAGCGTATTAAGATACTAGAGAATGCCGGACACTTGCCTCTTGCCTATATTACTGCTTCTGCTCATGGGCTGCAGGATGTTGCTGAAAGACTGGAAGTCGAATTGGGAGATTCGCTTCCATCTTTGCCAGAGAGGAAGCAACCTTCCCTGCTGATGCCCCCAATGCCTGTTGTGTGTGGTGGTGATTGGCCTCTTTTGAGAGTCATGAAAGGCATATTTGAAGGTGGGCTGGACAATGTTGGGAAGGGTACTGCAGATGAAGAAGAAGAGGAGGCTGAAGGTGATTGGGTAGAGGAACTTGATATGGCTGATGTGAATGATGGTTTAACAAATGGTGATGTGACAGCTATTGTGGAGGATGGTGAAGTTGGTGAAGAAAATGAGGAGGGAGGCTGGGATCTTGAAGATTTGGAGCTTCCTCCAGAGGCAGAAACTCCAAGGGCTTCTGTCAATGCTCGCTCCATGGTTTTTGTGGCCCCTACTCCTGGCATGCCAGTTAGTCAAATATGGACACAAAGATCATCTCTTGCTGCTGAACATGCGGCTGCTGGTAATTTTGATACTGGAATGAGGTTGTTGAGTAGGCAACTTGGAATTCGAAATTTTACTCCTTTGCGGTCAATGTTTCTTGATCTCCACACTGGCAGCCACACCTATCTACGTGCATTTCCTTCTGCTTCAGTGGTATCACTGGCTGTCGAGCGAGGTTGGAATGAGTCTGCTAGCCCAAATGTCCGGGGTCCGCCAGCACTTGTGTTCAACTTCTCTCAATTGGAAGAGAAGCTTAAGGCTGGTTATCGTGCCACCACAGCTGGGAAATTTACTGAGGCTCTTCGGCTTTTCCTGACTATTCTCCACACAATTCCTCTTGTTGTTGTTGAATCGAGAAGGGAAGTTGATGAAGTCAAGGAGCTGATCATCATTGTTAAAGAATATGTCATAGGTATGCAAATGGAGCTTAAAAGGAGAGAAATTAAGGACAATCCGGTTCGCCAGCAGGAACTTGCGGCCTACTTCACTCACTGCAATCTGCAAACACCTCACTTGCGGCTTGCCTTGCAGAATGCGATGAATGTCTGCTACAAGGCAAAAAACCTTGCTACTGCAGGTAAC
The DNA here is from genome assembly GCA_028455895.1 of Rhodomyrtus tomentosa. NCBI lineage: Eukaryota > Viridiplantae > Streptophyta > Magnoliopsida > Myrtales > Myrtaceae > Rhodomyrtus > Rhodomyrtus tomentosa. Next base: position 19,386,883 of record JAPCWY010000011.1, read on the forward strand.
TTTGCTCGGAGGCTTTTGGAGACCAATCCCACTATTGAAAACCAAGCAAGGATGGCAAGGCAAGTTCTGCAGGCTGCTGAGAGGAATATGGTAGATGCTTCTGAGCTAAATTACGATTTCAGAAACCCATTTGTGATCTGTGGGGCAACGTATGTGCCTATATACCGAGGGCAGAAGGATGTCTCTTGTCCATACTGCAGCTCCCGGTTTGTGCTAAGCCAGGAGGGACAGCTTTGTACTGTTTGTGATCTTGCTGTGGTTGGGGCAGACGCTTCAGGATTACTGTGCTCCCCCTCTCAGGTGCGATGATCTCTCCTGTGAAGCAAGAAGAGTTTCCAACCTTCTTTCTCATGCATCAGAGTTGCAGCTGTTGGTTTCGTTCACGTATGCAGCAGTTAAGAGGTGAGAAATGTTGGAGTGTCAGAACTAAAGAGTGAATTGGTTGTGTTGTCTTCTTTTCTTGTCATCACCATTGGATTCTCCTTTACTTAGCTGTTAAGATTTTCGGTGTAATAACTGAATTCAGAATTTTGTAATGAGTAGATGTTTATAGATACGAATGTGTCAAGGCCCTTGTCTAATTTTGATGGTGCTACTAGGGTGGCCAACTTTCATAAGTGACTGCCGATGTACTTGGCAGATTTACTAGGACTTTATGATGATTGCGAGCAGCACTTGAAGAGTTCCATGGATTTGTTTTTCTTCTTTCTTCTCACCCTGTATCTTACTGTACCATTTGTAGGTTCTCCTTTGAAGTACTGTTTTGCTGGTCTTGTTTAGCGTTTCCAATTCATTCTTCCCTGAGCAATTCTTCTAAGCGACTTTGCTTTCTTGATCGGGAGCATCTGGCTTAGTGGGATTATTGTACCGATTGGATTTTTCTTTATGATGCGCCATATGTTTATTTCTCACTGAATCTCGCATGCGATTGAATAGTGAATCTGTATCCTGGCTTTTCGTTTCTACAGAAAATGAATGTACGGATTTTTGTGTTGCGCTGCACACATAAGAGAAAAAGTAAGTCGTGACACGTATGCTGGATCATCCTACTTATTTTACATCTACTTAGCTGTTTAACCAACCAATTTGAGGTTTCCGATGACATGCCTTCCAAGGGAAATTTCCCTCGCTTAGGCTTTCGCTCAACCAATTTGGCCAATTCTTCTACCACCTCATTTGGGAGGTCAAGGCAGCTATTCCCATTTGTCAGAGGCAGCAAACGAGCGGTCCAAATATAAACTTCAATCGTCGCCTCGCTTGTCAAGCTCAAGCCTCCACGCAATGATCAAATACATTCCTTTTAAATTGGAGAAAGGATAATCAAACGATATCGATATTTCAGTGTCCCCCAATTATCCGAGAGCAACAAGGTCAAAGACCTCAAAACCACTCTCAATTAGTTATGTGTCGACGGAATAGTCATATCATGCATAAATTTCAGTAGATAATGGGCTTGAAAACGTTATCCAACGAAATATTTAAAAATGAGATGATGGACTCGGTAGCATGTTTTTATTTATTTATTTATATTTTCTCTTTCTTTTCGCATTCACGAATTTTGCAAATGTCTTGAATCTCAAAAGATTCTCGCAAGTTGAGAGGCTTTATACATGGAGAGTGCTCTTGATTTCTCCACAAGTATCTTCTACACGTTTTTCTCCTTTGCATGGCAAATTTAAACCTATAATATAACACCTCAAATTTTCGAATCCAAGATTCACCTGACGGTAGTGCCTCGATTCTTATCCTAGTTTCAAGATATATACTAAAATACTCACGATCTCAAAATAAAAAAATAAAAAATAAAAAAATGGGACTAGAGACACAATAAATTAATCTAGGGAAATTCTAGGTCAGTTAGACATCTAACGCCTTAGTTCTTGCAGGGAAGTCACACCTAGGTGTCGGTGTGAAGAAGCTAGTCAAACGCAACCAGAATATCTTAGTCTGGTAGTTCAGTTACGGGTGGAGTAGGTTTTCATTGCACCACGCCTTTACAAGGAAAGCATCATGCATACTTGAAGAATTAATAGATGAATGATTTAAGACTTCGCCAAAAATAAAAGTTGGTGCTGCTTACACCAAGGTTTGATAGATCTCTTACACCTAAGCAAAGAGTACAAAACCGACACGCTTCTCAAGAGATTACAATGTTTAGTATATTCAGAAACAAAAAAATATGAATGTGAAATTTTCTAGGATGATTTGATTGATACTTGCCGCGACTCGTCGATCAAGATGGGAGTCGAAGGGCTAATGGATTGCAATCGTTCGTTTTTTAAAGAGAGAAATAGGTGGACTATGACACAGGCCCTCTTAGGCCCATACTCAAATTGAGACAATTTATTTTTTTAAATATCATGTTCGACATTAGTGTTGTTGGGTGACATGTGTATAGTATTTATGCCAATGGAGCTATTTTTGGAGGGTAGATTGAAAATCCTACCGAGCGATTGAGAGATTCCGTTTGGTCATGTGGAAATCAGAGAAGAGGATCCGGGGATTTAGTTATTTCAATGTTACAATTGACGACTTTTCGGTGCCTAAATTTGATTATTTTTCTAACTAGGATTTTCATACAGATGTCTTGTGGGTAAGGAAAGTTCTACCATGTAAAAGGTCATGTAGACGGGAGTGTCTAATTGTCAATCACATACAAATGAAAATAAGTGTGCAAATCAAGGAATCAATAACATATGGATAAAACACATCAAATAATAACGTGACATACTTAATAAAGCCCTAAAGTCTTAGAGAACTTGCCATTTAAATCATAAGGGTTAGTCATGGCCACAAACTGAAGCCAACTGATTCCAGTTCATGAAGCTGTTCCGGTTTGTGGCCATGGGTGAATCGGAATCTTAAGGGGCGGTTCTAGTTTAGATTCAAAATCGAAAATGGAACAGTCGATTCCCATTATGATTACGATTTTTAAATTTAATTTTTAAAGGGTTAATACAAAAAAAATCTCAAACTGGTGCACCTATGATAAATTTACCATAAATTATTTTTTTGATCATAAAAACTCTAAACTAATGCAACTGTGATAAATTTACTCCAAATTGGTACAATTATGACAAATTTACTTCAAATTAGTACAACCGTGATAAATTTATCAGCCGTTAGTCTTCGTTAATTTTACCAGCAAATCGCTGAACTTAATGACACGCTGTAATTGTTGAGTGCACTCGTTGCTCTATAATTGCTGCATGTGTATTAATTTAAAATTTTATGTGGTATTAACTCAATTTAACGAAAATGAATAGAGAATAAATTTGTCATATGTGTACCAATTTAAAAATTTTCATGGTAAAAGAAATTAGTTTAGAGTAAATTTATCACATTTGTACCACTTCAAGATTTTTTTATGGTCAAAAACATAGTTTGAGGTAAATCTATCACAAGTATATCATTTTAGGATTTTTTATGGTAAAAAAATAGTTTAGGGTAAATTTATCACATGTGTACTAGGTTATGATTTTTCGTGGTATTAACCCATTTTTAAATAACAAATTATGAAATAAAAATAAAAAATTATGAAGTTATGAAATAATAAATTATCAAATGCAAATTACAATCAAATTGTAAATTGTAATTAAATTTGGGAGGAAAAAAAGGGAGATGAAGGGGTTTGAAATTAATTAATTATCATTAAGTGCTTAGATATCTTTTTGGGATCGAAGAATCAAAATCCATGTAAGTCTTTTAGGAAAAATTTCAAAAAAGGCCCCAAGTGCCCTAATTTTCTAAAAAAAAAGACATAAAGTGAACTTTATTTTAAAAAAGGGTCCGAAGTCTACTTTTTATTTCAAAAGAGGTCCTCAATAAGGGTATTTTTGACTTTTTCTAATTTTTTCTAATTTTCCTTTTCTTTAAATTTTTTCCTTTCATTTTCCATCTTCCATTTTCCTTTTTATTTTTCTCCTTCCATTGCAGGTCGTTTCTCGACTTCTTTTTTCTACTCGAACTCCAATTATTATTTTGATTTTTGAGCAACAGAGGAATTCATGGAGTCCATCATATCTCTCTCTCTCTCCTCCTCATCACCCTCCACCAAGCTCGCCTCCTCCTCTCTCCCTCCTGTAACTAATCCTAAATGTAAAACGAGTTACTTTCTTAGCTTTAGATTGAGTTAGTACCACGATCGCTGAACTGGCGAGCAAGGAATGTCGCTCTTGGAGCTGCAGTTTGCTTTCATCTTGGTGAGTAAGGTTGGAGCTGTCACAAAAAATTCATCAAAAGCTTGATTTGCTGATTTGTTAATCAGTCTGTAGGTCTTACAGCACTGCTTCCTTTCACGTGAAAATGTGAAACAAGATCAGATCTTTTTTTTTTGTCTGCCTAACTCAACATCCAATTTGGGGTACTGTGTTATTTTTTGCAGGTTGGCTCCATTTGAAGCAAGTGGAGAAAGCAAATGGAGGGAATTTGGCTGCGTCCCGTGAGATGGATCAAAGGGGAGAGGCAAAGTGTGGTGTTGGCGCTGCAATTGATAGGCTTGAAGAGAACCTCAGCAAGCAAGCTAACCACCGACCCTGAGTTTTTCAATAGCTTCTTTCCGCGCCTTGTTTATTGGGTTCGCCTGTTCAGAAAATGGCCAAGCTTGAAAAAAGAGAAGTGACTATTAAAGAGAGAGAGAGGCAGTGACTTCCTCGATGAACTAGGGGGCCTTCTTATTCTTGTCGTAGAGGTTTTGGTCGGCTGAGAGTTGAGCGGGTAGGAGATCGAGACGAGGGAGGCATAGAAGGAGTTGAATCGAAGGGTGACATAAGAACGATAAGAGTTGCAGAGGCCGTTGCAGGCCAAGCCCTCGGTGAAGTTGTTTGTTGGCAGGCTTTTTTCCAATATGAGATAAAACATAAAAAATTATCAAATTAGGTGTTAAAAAAACGTATTTCTCGTTAATGCCGAGCGGGCCTTGGTCCGGCCGAGCGAGGCCGGCTCGGCACTCACAGTGCCAAGCAAGTCCTTGCTCGGCCCATTAAGAGCCAAGGAACATGTCGCTCTATTTTTTTTTTAATCATTTTTAATTTTTATTTTCTTGTTGAGTGCCTCAACATATTGCTCAACATTTTTTATTTATTTTTTATTTTAAGTGACTCCGCGACTCCGTCGCCTTGCTCGCTCGCTCGTGCACCACAATGACGCGCCTTGACTCTGCAGCCCCGTTGTCTCACTTGTTGGTTCGCTTGGTCGTACACAACGATGAGACACCTCAACTCCGATTTAGTACTAAAAGAAAATAATAAAAAAATAGAATATGTTGAACACATTAAAATAGAATGTGTTGATCATAACTTAAAAAATAAAAATACGACTATGTATTTCTATATGACGTAATTTTTTAATTTATTTTCCCTATTTAGTATTTAAAAAAAACAAAAAAAATGCTAAATTGGACAAAAAAGAAAAGAAAAGAATGCGTTGCTAGGAAAATTTCTTCACTTTCCCAAAGTTCACTCTTTCGTTTGTGGAATGGAATAGGATGTAGAAGTGATGCGTACGAGTGTTGTAGTGCTACGAACGAGCGAGCGGGGTGACGGGGCCGCAGAGTCGAGGCGCGTCATTGTGGTGCACGAACGAACGAATGAACAAGCGATGCAGACGTTGGCTAGAGGTGGAAGGCGGAGCCGATGTAGTGATTAAAAAATGATTAAAAGAAAAATAATGTGCTCAACAAGAAAAAGAAATTTAAAAAATTAGGTCGTATGGAAAAACGTAATCATATTTGTAGAAAAATTTAATGTGTTCAACAAAACTTATATGAAATAAAACTAATGTGATTAACGAGAAAATGAAATTAAAAAATACTTGAAAGAAAAAACAATAGAGCAATATATTGCTCGGCATTCAGAGCCTTTAATGGGCTGAGCCAGGCCTTGCTCGGCACTGTGAGTGCCGGGCGGGTATTACTCGGGCAGATCTAAAACGGTAAATACTTTTTTTTTACACATAATTTGATAATTATTTTATCTTATTTTGGAAAAAAGCCCTCTGTTGGCGGTTTTGTCCCAAGCGACCTGTTTGTTGTTGATGTACACTTGCTGAGAGAGGAGGCAAGTTTGGTGGTGGTGGAGAAGGAGGAGGAGAGAGCGCAGGGAGAGAGAGATATGATGGACTCCATGGATTCCTCTATTGCTCAAAAGTCAAAATAAGAATTGAAATTGGAGGAGGAAAAAAAGACAATGAGGATGACCTGCGGTGGAGGAAGGAGCAAAAAAAGGGAAACAGAAGATGGAAAATGAAAGGAATAAAATTAAAGAAAAGGAAAAAGGGAAAAAAATAGAAAATGTAAAAAATGAAAAACACCTTACTGAGGCCCTCTTTTGAAATAAAAAAGGACACTTTATGTCATTTTTTGAAACAAAGTCCACTTTAGGCCATTTTTCAAAAATTTCCCGTTCTTTTATTTTTGATAACCCCACCCTTATCTTATCATCAATCGTCGCTAACCCGTTTCGGTGCCGGTACCCGTGGCGGTGGTATCTCCATCATCGAAGAATTCAACTTCATTGCTGTGATCCATCTCTTTCGTTGATATTGAAGCTTTGTCCAATCATTGAGACAAGCTTGAGACTCCATCCAATATGGAGCTAATCTTGAACGTTGGTTGTTTAAAATGTGGCCTTCAGTACTAAATGCTTGTTCAACCGTAACTATTGGACAATGGATTGTTAAAACCAATCTTATGATGAGAACGAGAATTGAGTATTGGGTTGAATGCCACTTCTAACACTCTAGAATTGGGAAATTTGTGCCGCCGTTGGATTCACCAAACTCAAAAAAAGTGATTAAATAGGTCTCTATTTTGAAAATATTTATTGTTGCTCTCTTTTTCCTTTTTTTTCTCTATTCATTAGATGTTTGTACCCTCTACTAATTTTACTTAAGTCCTTGCTTTATTCATCATTAGGTTGAGAAGATCCAGTATCACCTAGATTATATTTATTACCAAATTCATTATACAATTATGCTATTGCATATTTAACCATTGTTTGTATAGCTCTAACATCTAGCATTTCAATTAAATGTAAACAGTCACAATATGTATTAAAATAGCCATCTAACCTATCTAATTTGGTACGTGGATAGAAAACACAAGTAACAAAATAAATAAGAGGAATTTCGGTAAAAAAATGCAGCCATTTTGTTCGCATTGCTATAATAGTCAAACCTAATTGATTATCCTTTTCATTTTCTTCAAAAACACCAGCAATATTAATATACTCTATTAAAAAAATGCATAGTGGGATGATAAATAACGAATAAAACATAAGTTATATAATTAATTTTTTTAAAAAAATCTATTTTTTTGTAAATATTTCACTCTTGTGAGTACAAATTAATTTGAGAAATATTATTTGAAATAAATGTACATAATAAATCTCCATATGCAAAATATTGATTAAGCAACTCGTACGTAAAATTCCAACGAGTTGGAACATCTCTTGAAAATCTTTTTGGTATTCTTCTACTTACTTTACAAAATCTACCCATTCTTTAATAACTTGGGGATGTTTCCATAAAAGTCGAATTACTATTTTTATTGGGGTGAAAAAAAATCAAGAGTTTTTAAATCATCTTATACACATAAATTTAAAACATGACAAATACATCTAATGTGCAAAAATTATCTACCAAAAGCGGTGTACAAATCTTTTCTAACTTGGGAATTGAAGCGATATTAGCAGCGACATTACCAAAACCAACTGAAATTTTTTTTATTAAGTAACAAATATTCTTCTAAAACTTGTCTACTAAATATTATTTACCGTATGCCTATTATCAAAAACTCAAAATGCAATAACTCTTTTTTTGAATGTTCCAATCATCATCATTCAATGATATGTAATATCCATATTAGAATGAATTTGCCAAAGATCACTCCAAATGTCGCTACTATGCAAACGTCCATTAAAATTCATAATTTTTTTAAAACTTTTTTTTCTCTTTTAAAAAGATAAAAAATTGGCGTTTAAGTGTATTTCTCGAAATAGGTTTTGCTTTGGAGTACATGCAGTTTGTATAAAATGATTAACACCAAAGTTTTCATCAAAATTAATAGATAATGTTCAATGGCAACACATGTAGCTAATTCTTCTTTATAAACTTTGTCACTGCAACGAAATAAAGGAGAAGTGTTAGGATTAGAGTGCCCGAAAATTTATTGTTGGCTGGTGTCGATCCCCCATTGCGTTGGATGTTTCGACCTCAAATGTCATTTAAATATTCTATAGCCACCTCTACTTGTGAATTTTTATGTTGCCCTCAAAATTTACATTTTACCTGATACTTGTTTGACACTAAATGTTCCTTTGTGCAGTGTTCCCATATGTTGGATGTAAGCTCCTGTTCTAGCTCCTTTGTTATTGACATTTCTTCAATACCGGTAGGATGAAGATTTTCTTGCGTTAGGACGTGCACGACGTTGGGGATATTTTTGATATCATCAACATCGTCTCCTCAATGTGCAAAATCACAAGACTTATGAGGATAATCGGATTCTCCCATCGGGCTCTTTCCTCTGTCACTAGCTTTCCTTTCACTTATCATTTTTTAAGAGAATTGAGCGAAAAGTGGATTCAAAAAATTGAGAGAATTGAGGAGATTGAGAGAATTTAGAAAATTTGAATGAAATTGTGATTAAAAAAATAAAAGATGAAAATAGGTATTTATAATAGGTAGGATAGAATCAATAAATTAATTAAAAAAAGGGTTGGGGAAATGGCCATTTGACGCGACCTAAAATTCAGTTTGAATTTCGAGTTAATGGATTACCGGATTAATTAAATGAATTAACTAACCTAGCGCGAGCTCTACCAAGCTCTACTAATTCGTGACTTAGGTTCACTTGATTTTAATCAAAAGATTTTTAATTTTAGAGCCGCCACTAATATTTTTTTGGTAGGTAGATTAGATACCTAAATAAAGTGCGGGAGAATACTTTAAGCTAACCGGAGATTTAGGTTCGGGGAGCTGGTATGTTTATTTTTCAATTAACACCCTTTCAGTACCATTCTCGTGGGAAATTTCATTGATTGAGAAATTTCATTGATCTTAGTTAAAGATTAAGGTGCAATTTCATTTTTTTTTTGAGTTTTCTGGATTAAAAGAATGCTATACAAAATGCAACCAAATGACATGCAATGAGATATGAAACTATATGATGTGGAAAAAGATGATCATGCACGATGACTTTGGAAAAATCAAATCTTAACGCAAGAAAGAATGTAATTTCTATCCTAAATGACATGAGGCATGATAACGCATGACCTTAGATGACATGGCATAATAATGCATGAATGACAGGTAAAATGCATGAAATGCGAAAGTTATGACTGACATGCAAGATGATTTGTTTTAAAAAATCGCATGAATGATTTAGGGAAAATTAACTTTGATGCAAAGTGAACGTGAATTTCCAATTACATGACATGCAATATGGACAATATGAAAATGCATGACAAACTAGACTATATGAAATGTAGATGAGATGTCATAACTTTTAAACGAATTTTTGGTTTTCGATGAATTGGCTTGACAATTAACACAAATAGATTAATTAAAATCCAATTTATATTAAGAGTTCACTTGGGTTTTAACTTTCTGAAAAATTCATCTAAAGCCATGACAAGATGATTTTTTTGTTTGTTTGTGTTTTCATGATTTTTGTTATTTTTTGTGTTTTTTTATGAAAAATGAATCAAATAAAAGTATAATAGACCTTGAGCATAATACACCTTATATTCTGAATTTTTCGTTGAATTCGCTTCGTATCCTGGACGTCAGGTCAGAAAGTAACTTATTCACGTCGTACCTTGGGGATCGGGTCAGATAGTGAAATATGAAATTTGCGATTCGATCCTAGAGTTATGAAATAGGTTAGACAAATCGATGTGCGGATGACGTCGTATCTCGAGGTGAAGTCAGATGGTCATCCATGATGCACTTAATTCCGAGGGACAAGGCACAAGGGAGCATGTATTATACTCAAGGTAGATTATAAAATTATTTGAATTAAAATAAAATTAAAAAACGATCTTCAGCCAAACTAGGGTGGGTGCTGAAATTTTAAAGGGGATAAGCCCCTATCCGCAAAGGATATTAATATCTTTTAAAATTAGAGCAATTATCCTTGAGATTTGAAATGAATTTAAAGATAATTTCCTAGATTTTAAAGATAGGTTTAGAATTTTCAATCGGATTGTGATCTAATCCAAAATATTCTGATTTCCGAAAGATTCAATTTTGATCATCAAATTATACACAATCATTTAAGATAAAGATCGAAATTTAGGTTATCTCAAGTTCGAGCCACAAGATACATCAAATATCTAGAGATATAGATCTGAAAAAATAATGTTCAAGATACGCACAATTACCTCTCAGATATGCTTTACATTGAAACTTAGCAATGACCGATGCAGAAAATTCTGAAGATAGGCATAATACTCATGAGATATGCTCAGAATACGGAAATATGTTCAATATCCTTAAGATATGCTTCAAGTTTTGTCACGCCCCGAACTTGGTGAGCACGCGAACATCCCACCAGGCTGTAATCAAGCTATTCCATCCAGGATCCTTCGGCCCTCATGTTCTCAAATCGTATACATGCGGAAGCAAGAAACTACTCCGTACACAAATAAAATCAAGATGACTTAGGACAAAAAAAATAAATAGCACACTTCTCAATCTATAAAATACACCTCAATTCGTTCCAATGATCAAAACAAATCCACCAAACAATATACAATCTCTAAGGTCACCCAACGTCTCAAATACATTTGATCAACTACTTCCTCGAATGCCAATCCTTGACAAGTTCGGGCTTCCCTCGCTTGGGACTTGAAAAAGTTAATTCCCTACTGGGGAGAGATATAAAATGTGACATTCCGAATGTCGACCCTCTTGAGGCTATTGAATGGAAGGATATCGATCAATGTGTTTTAGTTGTAACTCGTTCGAAGTTGGCCACTCTCGAGATAACTGACCAAAAGGGAAAGACTGACGCGGAGTCGGGTACGTGGACTTAGGAAATTTGAATGAGAAATGACATTTTAACCATAAGTATTGTCAAGAAAATATTTTGGGCCTTCAGAGATTGATCTAGGGACGATCATGGAATGTCTTGCTAGCGTTATACGTTGGGATGCGGGTGATTTCACTTAACTAATGTGTAATTTGCGAGAATTTCCTAAATCGAATTTTGATGATCAGGATCGAAGGAACGAACGATAAACCCTCGCAATTACATGACAATCAAAGTCGCAATGGCTTGAGAAAAATTTCAAGGTCGATACGCATAGCGCTTACAAGAGTCACCCGTCAGTTTGAGATAAACTGGAATTACAGTCGACGAGAGTTCGACATGAAATCGGACCTCGAGATTCAGGTATTGGACATTGAAGAATTCCAATATTTGAATTGAAATGGTCGTCGCGTCATTGAGGGTGGTTTATATTGGAAAAATGGAAGTTTGGACGAAAAGTGCAAAATGACCATTTTGCTCCTCGACCTTTGGCCTTGACTTAAGAAGTTTAAAAGGTCATTTTGGTCATTCAATCCCCTCTATATGTTGCCGAAAATTGATGAAGATTGGTCAAGGAAAGTCAATGGTGGACAAGGCCTTCTAGAAGCAAGATAAGTGTCACTCTTTGAGGAAGACAAGTGTCACTCTTTGAGAGGGTAAGCATTAATTAAACTTACCTAACCATCTTACCTTGATCAACTCAGTTATTGTGGAATACTCTTTCTCTCTCTTCCATTTGATCGGCCAAAACCCTCTCTCTTCTTCTTCTTCTTCTTTTCAATCTCGGCCTAGTAGTTTCTCGCGGACAAGGAAAAACGTCTCCACTGTTCCGGCCATAACTTTGTTGTCTGACTTCGGATTGAGGTAAAACCATTGTCATCTTAAAGCTTATCATATTTTCATTCTAGGAAGGTATTATTAGCTTAATTTGGCCCAGTCGTTTGTCCGATAGGTCTGTTTTAGTAGGCAAAGGTCGGGATGGAGGCTAATTCCGAGTAGTTTTGGGGAAAGATCTGTTCGGGTGCTTCCGGACTTCAAATGGCTTTGCATTTTCAGTGAGATATTCATAAGATCTAGTAATAAGGTTGGATGGCCTATGAGTGTAAGTTTGATGGTGTTAAAATAGGGTTTTATGGCTGATTATGGATGATTAAAATTAGACAGAATATGCCCGTTTGAGGACCGTGGAGAAAATCGATTTGTTCGAAGGCTTTATGTTATTATTTGCTCCAAAACTCTCGATGAGCTCCTTAACATGTAAATTGAGGTCCTAGCAAGTTTCTTTTGTGAGGAATAAGGTTTGAGATTGAAGAATAGCTTGATTGAATGGATTGAACTAGAAACCGATTCTATTTTGGGAGTACCCTGCCATGACTGATTCTGTTGGGGGTTAATTAAGGAGTATTTTGACTTCAAATTGACTCATAAGACCCCATAGGACATGATGTGAAGTGTTAATGCGGGGTTGGTCAAGTGGATTGTGAATTAGAATTGATTTATGGGCTAAATTAGTGCATAACACTTCGAGTTATATTCGGCCTTACATGTGACTACATGAACTGAATGAATTGAGGGTTCGTTGAAGTATTGTCATATGTTCGATTGATTGATAAGGTATCTTGAGTTGCGAATTGAATGGTTATTGAGAGATTAGGTTAGAGGAAGTTGAATGCGATGGTTTTATGATTCGAAATTGATGAACTTTTCTAGGTTGACGAGGGATCCTTGGTTGATTGTATACTAATGGTATTGAAAAGGATCGTTTGGTGTGGAATTTTGCTAATTGATCGAGGTAAGTGGTTCCTAAACCCTTACTTGAACCCTAGGACGTTATTGGATGGTTGTCTTGTGTAGCGTGATTGTGCGATAAAAGCATGGTAATTGATAGTATGTTATTGAATTGACTGTGAGCCCTGTTCTTGTTATTGAATTAGCTGTGAGCCCTGTTATCGTTAAGGAATTGACCGTGGGTCCTGGTGATGACATCGAGGCCATTGGCCCTAGCGATGATTTGGTTTGAAGCCCTATAAAATTATATCACAGCTTGGAGCCCTCATGATACATCGTGGTCGTGGGCCCTAGCGATGATTTGGCTTGGAGCCATACGAAATTATATCGCAGTTTGGAGCCTTGACGATACATCGCGGCCGTGGGCCCGTGGGATGATTTGGCTTGGAGCCCTATGATATTATATTGCAGGTTAGAGCCCTGGAGATACATCGCGGCCGAGAGCCTTCGCGATAATTAAATGATTTGTCATTGACTGATTGATGAAGTCTGTGGCTTAAATTGCCTGATGCAATTATGTGGTGAGTATATTATGATTGGTAATTGGGATTTAGAATGGCTAGAGAACCTAGTGATATCAATTGACTATGAGTTCTAGTGATATTGATAGGCCTGCGGCCCTAGTGATATTAAATGGCTACGAGCCTCAAAAATACCTATTGGCTTGTGGCTCTAGTGGTACAAAGATATCGATTGGCCTGTGGCTCTAGTGTTATCAGTTGGTAAGAGTGCCAGAGAGGTACATGGCGGTCTAAGAGCCGGGCGATGATTGATTGTGGTGACTCTGAAAGTCATGAGTGCTAGTTCATGTACCATGTACTCGAAGCATGAACACTTGAGGTTGATTATGTTTGACTGTGACTCCTAATTATGCCTATCTTGCTAAGATAGTTGATTGATGAATGCCTGCTTCTGGTGTTGTTGAGTTGGTTTGGGGGGACTAGTGTTCAGGTTTAGGTTTAGATTTTACTTGCTGAGATTTATATCTCACCCCAGTAGGGGCTTACTTTTTCAGGTCCCAGGCAAAGAACACCCGAACTTGCCATGGTTGGCATTTCAGGAAGTTGTTGGCGGAAGTCATAAAGAATATGAATGAGACCGTAAGAACTGTGTATTGTTTAGAGTTAGATTTGTAACCGACTATGATATTGAGGATAAGTGTATACCCTATTGCCCTGAGTCATCTGATTATGAATTGGTATGGAGCTGTTTAATTGCTTCCGCAACCTTGTATTACTTTCTTAGCTGTGATTAATTGGCCGAGAGATCCTGGGAGATTATTGAAGATTAACGGCCTGGTGGGATGTACGTGTACTCAACGGGGTTCGGGGCGTGACATTCCCGTTTAAGTGATATCAGAGTAATGTCAATTCGATCTAATGTGATTGAGGTTTGGAGTGATAAGGAGTGATGACTTGAAGACAATTAGGTAGTGAGACCTTTAGGATTAAACATTAATCACTGAATCTTGAGGATTATAGGCTTGAACTTGTGTGCACCTTAATGGTTCTAGAGTTGATTTTGATTGATAATCATGACTGATTTTCTGAATAAGTCTCACAAGGACGTGAGTAGAGATTGAAGAGTCATAAGTCTAGATTTGAGGTTAATAGCGAATAGCTTATGATTGATAATCACGCCGTTTGAAAACGAAAAGTGATGCTTGTGATGGGCCTGTTAGGCGTATTTTATGATTAGCATGATGTGAATGTTATGGCCAATGTCTAACTGAGAGATTAGACGTCATATGGGGTTTATACCTGTTGAACTGATGTCTTCTGGAATTGAGATAGCCTGTCGAGTTTGTGACAGAGTGGTAGATGCCTTATGCTTTGAGTTTGGGTGATGGACTTATAGAAGTAACACCTTGAGTATTTGCTGGGTATTGACCTAGTTGAGTTTTATCCTGGTTAAGGCTTGTCTAGTGATGGCTGTTAATTGAGAAGTTGCCTCATGGAGGTTGGCTTGTTATGTAGTTGCTACATAAGGATGATTTGAGATCCTTGAATAATGAGCAACTAGTTGAGAATTACTTGGAAACCACTGAGGTTGATGGTGAAAGATAATGCGATGAACAGTCTGAGACTGCTGGACTTGAGTAGATGACTTAAGTCTTTGATTCTTGGAGGGAATCATAGTGATTCAAGTACATGAGAACCTAATGACGTTGAACGACTAAAGTATGGTTGTAGAAGAGCATTGGGCACGAGTATACATGATATGGGAAGATCCAAGAACTGAGATGGATCATGAGAATTGAGTAAGGATGAGCGAGTATAATATGCTTACTAGCGAGCAGATGGCTCGATTTTGTTAATCACGTGAGACCCAAGAGTTAAATGGGTCGTGAGAACTTTAAACGGAAATGAGAAAAGTGGATGGGTAGGGAAGCTTGTGAATGAGCTGTGATTGTACCCAAGTCGCTAAGATGACTGATGCTAGTACCGATGAATTAAAGTGATGAAAGTCACAAGAAAGGTGACTATGAGATTACTCATTTTCAAAGTGAAAACGTGGAAAAGTACCATGAGAGTTTGAAAGGCTTGTGAAGCTATTAATAAGGTTAAGATTGATCGAGTTTGATGGAGGGATGAGATTTGAAATTGTCTCTTTCTGAATTGGGGATCTTGGTAAGGAAACCTTAGAGGTTTTGGGTACAATGAGGAAAGAAAGCGACCTTGGCAGTTTTAGCCTTAAGAGTTTATTGATAGTTGGTGAAAGGTCACAAGAAGAAGGGTTTTCTCGAAGACGTGATATCAACCTGAACTACCCCTGTTGAGTGGTTCGATGAAAAACATCCTATTGGGATTGCTTGAGAGCAAATGTTGTTTGGATCCTGATAATTTTGCAAGGATCAGAGGATGATCGACTAGTGTAAGACAAAGTTCTCATGGTCGTTTAAGCATATGTTAAAAGTGGTCAAGAACCCATTGAATAAGATAAGTAAATCCCTAAGTGCATGGGAATTTGAAAGCCTTATGGCTAATGGTTGTTCCGCTTTAAGGAACTGTAATGGATTTTAATAAGAGGAGTGAATGATTGGAAGAAATACAGGTGAAGATAACGTCACTTATGGAACATGGGAAGTGTCTCCAAGGAATGGTTGATTACTTAGGCTTAAGACCCATGGTGGAAAAGGGGTAGTTTGTCTCTTCTGTTATGGAAGGAGTCAAGGAAAATCGGCATGCAAGTTTGCCTGGCTTTAATGATTCCCTGAGATTGGTTGATTGAGCTAGAACCATTAGAAATGGAATCATGAGTTGTTTTCCCCTAAAGATTAGGGCGTTGTCCTTAAGGATGACTGGACCATGAAATGGTCGTTGATGAAAAGAAAAGTGAATGGACTTGATCGTCGTGGTTGGTTGTAATTCTAATGAATGATTTAATAAGCGAAAAGAGTGTTTAGAGAATACTTGCAGAGCAATTTGAGGTAATCGAATTGCATATTCGATACGTGAATTGGTGGAGACCAAGGACGGACGAATCTTATCACTTGAGTGACTGAGTCACTGGAAGAAGAATGTCAAGCATGGTGACATACGAATTCTAGATCGAAGGTATCGCCGTTGGCGTAGACTCCAAGATTAATGTCCTATGAAATGGGAAGGATAAGGTGGACTCGAAGTGAGAGAATGCCACTGAAGTGTATAGTTTCCTTCATAGGATAAGAGACCCTAGTGTGTAAGGAAGATGAACTTCTGATTGTCTTGGTGTTTAGGATGGAGTGTCTGGACTGAGAAAGAAGATGCATAACTTGAATGATCCTGGAAGTTAAGTTCAAGAGATTGTCTTATGAACAACGTTGAATTCTAGGATAATGTCGACGTTCAGTGGAATGGACATAATTGAGATAAAGTCGTATTGACTGGTTATAGAAACCAGCGGTTAAGATAAGAGTGCTTCCTCAAGGAATAGTAACAAAAATGAACAAAATGTTGCGTGGTCCTAGTGGAGACCCGTGGCAATAGAGAACCAAGGTTCGAGTTCTCAACTGAAAAGTATGGGGAACAATTTGGAAGATTCAACATCTGGTGGAAAGAAGTTGATAATAGTCGAATTGAGTGTTCAAGGAATGATTGAGTTCATTGTTACTGTCTTGAAAGACGATGATTGGATCATTTAAGGAGTTATGAGAAATATGTGGTAGTATGCTATGAACTTTAAGGAGATGCTCGTTATATGCTGAATGTGAAGAGCGCGAGTTGCGGACTTGATGCAGTAAGATTCCTCAGTCGTGAAATCTCGAGGAAATGAAATTCCTGTGGAACCTTTGAGGATTGAAATAAGTGATGAATCAACTAGAGTCGATGTGAGTTGCGGGAAGTTGAAATTTTCTGAGATTGATGAATTGAAATAAATGGACCGTGTAAAGACTCCCCACAAGAGCTGTTCCATTGGTGAAATGGACTAAGGACGAGGTGTAACATGAATGGGTGAATGAATGTGAAAAGAGTTTTTGAGAACTTGAGTTAAGCTGATGACTACATTATTTGTGAAGACTCCGGTTGGAAATTGAAACGCTTATGAGGGTCGCAATGACACGGCGCATAATGAAACTTGAGGTATAACAAGGCAGCGGGAAGTGGGCATTGCATATACATTGTGACGATAAGGCCATATGAATTGGAATGCTTAGAGCATGATTGGAGTTGGTCTGTGAGTATCCTCGCGACAAAGTTTGGGAAACATTGTTTGGGTGGAAGAAGATTTCAAGTTTATATCTACTCTAAAAGATATCGAGTAGCAGTTTCCTGAGAGGAATTGAAGAAGAGGCAACACAGATGTATAAAATTGCTTGTGGATATGAGAGCGCTGTTTAGATAAAGAAAGACCTTGAAGTTATGTGAACTAAAAGAAGTTGAGAGCATGGTCTGCCTAAAGGGAATTGGTGGAAAGGCACGTGGAACGAAGAGATCATCCAAGTATTGTTATAGCAATATTCATATCGCTAAGGAAGAGTGAATTGTTTAGCGGATGCTTACAGTTGAGAATTGAGCATTGCATAATTGGCGATAGAGGGATAGCTCTTCCCTCAAGAAATAAGGGATTCAACTTCTCAATTGGAAGTTCGCTGTGTGGATAGTTTGATGCTACCTGAAATATCAGGCCTGAAAGATATAAATGAATTGAGAAATTGCCATGATCAGACCCTGATATCTAAGAGGTATGGAAATGATTAGAACATGAAAAACTAAGATGCTCTTGGGGATGGCACAAAGGTGTGCCAAGATTACCTTAACACTATCGATGATGTGAATTGAAGGTTGAATTAGTATAACGTGATGCAGAAAAGAGAGAGAGACATGACCTTGAAGATTGATGGGTTACTACGATCGTTGGAAATCTTCAAATGAAATCGAAAGTGAATTACTACGGAAGTGACCATGAGCTTGATTAAGGAGTCAAGAAAGTTATGACTCGATTTGGTTAAGAAAGGACAAGTTGATAAAGCCTTGAATCTTTGATGGTACAAGAGAACATTTGAAGGGAGTAATATGTCAAATGACATGAGTGCCAAAAATCATATGATTGCGATGGTTTAATAAAGAACATAGTTATTTTGAAGAATGAGAATGCGATGAGGTTGGATAATTAGAAAATGGCAAATTTCGAGGACGAAATTTCTTTAACAGGGAAGAATTGTGACATTCTGAATTTTGATTCTCTCAAGGCTATTGAATGGAAGGATATCGATTGATGTGTTTCAGTTGTAACTCGCTCGGAGTTGGCCACTCTCGAGTTAACTGACCAAAAGAGAAAGACCGACGCGGAGTTAGGTACGTGGACCTGGGAAATTTGAATGAGAAATGACATTTTGACCGTAAGAATTGTCGAGGGAATATCTTGGGCCGGCAAAGATCGATCTAGGGATGATCATGGAATGTCTTGCTAGCGTTATATGTTGGGATACATGTGATTCCGCTTAATCAATGTGTAATTTGCGAGAATTTCCTAAATCGGATTCCAATGATCAAGATTGAAGGAACGAATGATAAACTCTCACAATTACGTGACAATCAGAGTCGCCACGGCTTGAGAAAAATCCCAAGGTCGATACGCGTAGCGCCTGCAAGAGTCGCTCGTCAATTTGAGATAAATTGGAATTACGGTCGATGAGAGTTTGACATGAAATCGAACCTCGAGATTTGGGTATTGGACATTGAGGTATTCCAATATTTGAATTGAAATGGACGTTGCCTCATCGAGGGGGGTTTATATTGGAAAAATGAAAATTCAGACGAAAAGTGCGAAATGACTATTTTGCCCCTCGACCTTTGGCCTTACCTTAAGAAGTTTAGAAGTACATTTTGATCATTCAACCCCTCTATATGCTGCCGAAAATTGATGAAGACTGGTCAACGGAAGTCAATGGTGGACAAGGCCTTCTAGAAGCAAGACAAGTGTCACTCTTAAGGAAGACAAGTGTCACTATTTGAGAGGGTAAACATTAATTAAACTCGCAGAACCATCTTATCCTTGACCAAGCTCAATTATTGTGGAAGACTCTCTCTCTCTCTTCCATTTGGTCGGCTAAAACCCTTTCTCTACTTCTTCTTCTCAATCTCGGCTGAGCAATTTTTCGCAAGAAGGAAAAAATGTCTCCACTGTTCTTGCCATAACTTTGTCGTTCGACTTTAGATTGAGGTAAAACCATCGCCATCTTAAAGCTTATCGTCTTGCTGTTCTAGAAAGTTATTATGGGCTTAATTTGACTTAGCATTTTGTCCCGTATGTTTTTTTAGTGGGCAAAGGTCAAGATGGAGGCTGATTCCGACTAGTTTTGGGGAAAGATCTGTTTCAGGGGCTTTCGGACTTCAAATGGCTTCAAATTTTCAGTGAGATCTTCATAACATCTAGTACTAAGGTTGGATGGTCTATTGTTGTAAGTTTGACGGTGTTAAAATAGGGTTTCATGGTTGATTATGGATGATTAAAACTGGACAGAATCTACACGTTTGAGGATCGTGGAGAAAACCGGTTGGTTCGAAGGTTTTATGTTATTATTTCGCTCCAAAACTCTCGGTGAGCTCCGTTAATATGTAAATTGAGGTCCTAGCAAGTTTATTTTGTGAGGAATTAAGGTTTGTGATTGAAGTATAGCTTGATTGAACGGATTGAACTAGAAACCGATTTTGTTTTGGGAGTACCCCGCCATGATCGATTCTGTTGGGGGTTAATTAAGGAGTATTTTGACTTTAAATTGACTCATAAGACCCCATAAGACATGATGTGAAGTGTTAATGGGGGTTGGTGAAGTGGATCGGGAATTAGAAGTGATTTAAAGGCTAAATTGGTGCATAAAACTTCGAGTTATATTCGGCCTTGCTGTGACTACATGAACCGAATGAATTAAGGGTTCGTTGAAGTATTATCATATGTTCGATTGATCGATAAGTTATCTTGAGTTGCCAATTGAATGGTTATTGAGAGATTGAGTCAGAAGAAGTTGAATGTGATGGCTTTATGATTCGAAATTGATGAACTTTTCTAGGTTGACGAGGGATCCTTGGTTGATTGCATACTAGTGGTATTGAAAAGGATCGTTTGGTGTGAAATTTTGCTAATCGTTCGAGGTAAGTGGTTCCTAAACCCTTACTTGAACCCTATGACACTACTGGATAGTTGTTTTGTGTAACGTGATTGTGTGATAAAATCTTGGTGATTGATAGTGTGTTATTAAATTGTTGTGAGCCCTGTTCTTGTTATACAATTGGCTGTGAGCCATGTTACTGTTAAGGAATTGGCCGTGGGCCCTGGTAATAACATCGCGGCCGTGGACCTGGGCGATGATTTGGTCTAAAGCCTTATGAAATTATATCGCGGCTTGGAGCCCTGGCGATTGATCATGGCCATGGGCCCGGCGATACATCGTGGTCGTGGGTCCTGGCGATGATCTGGCTTGAAGCCTTATGAAATTACATCGGGGCTTAGAGCCTTGGCGATACATCGCGATCGTGGGCCTTGGCGATGTTTAAATGGTTTGTCATTGACAATTGGTGAAGTCTGTGGCTTAAATTGCCTGATGTAATTATGTGGTGAGTATATTATGATCGGTAATTGGGATTTAGAATGGCTAGAGAACCCTAGTGATATCAATTGACTATGAGTTATAGTGATACTGATTGGCTTGTGGCCCCAGCAGTATTAAATGGCTACAAGCCTCAAAAGTACTGATTGACTTGTAACCCTAGTGGTATAAAGATATCGATTGGCCTATGGATCTAGTGCTATCAGTTGGCAAGAGTGCTAGAGAGGTACATGATGGCCTAAGAGCCGGGCGATGATTGATTGTGGTGACTCCGAAAGTCATGAGTGCTAATTTATGTACCATGTACTCGAAGCATGAACACTTGAGGTTGATTATGTTTGATTGTGACTCCTAATTATGCCTATCTTGCTAAGATAGTTGGTTGATGAATGCCTGCTTCTGGTGTTGTTAAGTTGGTCTAGGGGGACTGGTGTTCAGGTCTAGGTTTATATTTTTCTTACTGAGATTTATATCTCACTCTAGTGGGAGCTTACTTTTTGAAGTCCCAAGCGAAGAACACCTGAACTTGCTATGGGTTGGCATTTCAGAGAGTTATTGGTGGAAGTCATAAAGAATACGAATGAGACCATAGGAACTGTGTATTGTTTGGAGTTAGATTTGTAATCGACTGAGATATTGAGGATAAATGTATACCCTATTGGTCTGAGTCATCTGATTATGAATTGGTATGGAGTTGTTTTGCTTCCGCAACCTTGTATTATTTTCTTAGCAGTGATTAATTGGCCGAGGGATCTTGGGAGATTATTGAAGATCAACGATCTGGTGGGATGTACGTGTGCTCGACGGGTTCAGGGCGTGACATTCCCGTTTAAGTGATATCAGAGCAAAGTCAGCTCGATCTAATGTGATTGAGGTTTGGAGTGATAATGAGCGATGACTTGAAGACAATTAGATAGTGAGACCTTTAAGATTAAGCATTAATCACTGAATCTTAAGAATTATAGGGTTGAACTTGTGTGCACCTTGATGGTTCTAGAGTTGATTTTGATTGATAATCTTGAGTGATTTTATGAATAAGGCTCACAAGGAAGTGAGTAGAGATTGTAGAGTCATAAGCCTGGATTTGAGGTTACTAGCGAATAGCTTATGCATGAAGGATCAATTGGAGTATATGATTTTGGTCATGGCTTGTCGATGACCCAATTTGGAGAATATGAGTTACAAAGAGACGACTGACTTTAGCGGATTCAGGCTTGAATTGCATGATATCTTGATGGTTCAGTTATCGATTGCTATCGACATTTTTGGATGATATGAGGTGAGGTGTATACAAGGAAACATGCAAGGAATATCTGGATTAAAGATCAGTTGTGATCGAATGCATAAGAATTTGATTTGACTAGCGACTTAACTTGAGGTATACGGTTGAACATAGGCAAGTGATATGTGAGATGTGACGGTTATTGGTGGAACCATAGATTTTCTATAATTGAGGTTTGATGTTGAAACGATTGCGGTATGACAAGTGATGAGAACGAACATGTTGTGCATGTATTTGTGGTTATGAAATGAAAGCTGATGAAGATGCATGCATGAACTTATCGCGTTTGGACTTAATAAACTATCGCTTGGTATTGGATAAGTGGACATGATACTTATAAACTGTAATGAAGCATGGTATGGGACGTGTGGAACGAGGCTTTCTCCATAAATGTATGAGGTGAGGTGTGTACAAGGAAACATGCAATGAATATCTGGATTAAAGATCAGTTGTGATCGAATGCGTAAGAATTTGATTTGACTAGCGACTTAACTTGAGGTATACGGTTGAACATAGGCAAGTGATATGTGAGATGTGACGGTTATTGGTGAAACCATAGATTTTCTATAATTGAGGCGTGATGTTGAAACGATTGCGGTATGACAAGTGATGAGAACGAACATGTTGTGCATGTATTTGTGGTTATGAAATGAAAGCTGATGAAGATGCATGCATGAACTTATCGCGTTTGGACTTAATAAACTATCGCTTGGTATTGGACAAGTGGATGTGATACCTATAAACTGTAATGAAGCATGATATGGGACGTGTGGAACGGGGCTTTCTCCATAAATGTATGAGTTGGGACAATCTGCAACGGCCAGGTCTGATGAGGGTGGAGAGTGATTGCCGGGGCAGAGAGGTCCGGACAAGGAGCAGCTCCTGGCAAGCCTCTAAGATGGCAAGAGGTAGGAATGACCCAAGACATAACTTGAAAGGGAAAGTCTAGGTATCAGGTTGAGTCCAATTATGGTTAAGCCATGTATGGGACGAGATGGATTCCCCAATGAATGTTCAAAAGTGGCATGGCATGTGAATTGACGCCTGTGAGTGACGTGGTTAAAAGTTTTATACTTGACAGTGGATGCCGTTTGAAAACGAAAAGTGATGCTTGTGATGGGCCTGTTGGCATGTATTATGATTGGCATGATGTGAATGTTATGGCCAAGGTCTAACTGGGAGATTAGACGACATATGAGGTTTATACCTGTTGAACTGATGTCTTCTGGAATTGAGATAGCCTGTGGAGTTTGTGACAGAGTGACAGATGCTTTATGCTTTGAGTTTGGGCGATGGACTTATAGAAGTAACGTCTTGAGTATTTGTTAGGTATTGACCAAGTTGAGTTTTAGCTGAGTCGAGGCTTGCCTAGTGATGGCTGTTAATTGAGAAGTTGCCTCGTGGAGGTTGCCTTGTTATGGAGTTGCTGCTTAAGGATGATTTGAGATCCTTGAATAATGAGCAACTAGTTGAGAATTACTTGGAAACCACTGATGGTTGACGGTGAAAGATAATGAGATGAGAAGTCTGAGACTGCTGGACTTGAGTAGATGACTTAAGTCTTTGATTCTTGGAGGGAATCATAGTGGTTCAAGTGACATGAGAACCTAATGACGTTGAATGGTTGTAGAAGAGCATTGGGCTCGGGTATACATGATATGGGAAGATCCAAGTACTGAGATGGATCATGAGAATTGAGTAAGGATGAGCGACTGAAATATGCTTACTAGCAGAGTAGATGGCTCGATTTTGTTAAACACGTTATACGTTGGGACGCAGGTGATTCGTTTAACCAATGTGTAATTTGCGAGAATTTCCTAAATTGGATTTCGATGATCAGGATCGAAGGGACGAACGATAAACCCTCGCAATTACATGACAATCAAAATCGCCATGGCTTGAGAAAAATCCTAAGGTTGATACACGAAGCGCCTGCAAGAGTCACCCGTCAGTTTGAGATAAATTGGAATTACAGTCAAAAGAGTTAAACATGAAATCGGAACTCGAGATTTGGGTATTGTACATTGAGTAATTCTAATATTTGAATTGAAATGGATGTCGCCTCATTGAGGGTGGTTTATATTGAAAAAATGGAAGTTCGGACGAAAAGTGCAAAATGATCATTTTGCCTCTCAACCTTTGGCCTTGCCTTAAAAAGTTTAGAAGGTCATTTTGGTCATTCAAACCCTCTATATGCTGTCGAAAATTGATGAAGATTGATCAAGGAAAGTCAATGATGGACAAGGCCTTCTAGAAGCAAGACAGGTGTCGCTCTTTGAGGAAGACAAGTGTCACTATTTGAGAGGGTAAGCATTAATTATCCTCACCTAACCATATTATCCTTGACCAAGCTCAATTATTGTGGAAGATTCTCTCTCTTTCTTCCATTTGGTCGGCCAAAACCCCCTCTCTCTTCTTCTTCTTTTTCTTTTCAATCTCGGCTGAGCAGTTTCTCGCAGACGGGGAAAAACGTCTCCACTGTTCCGGCCATAACTTTGTCGTTCGACTTCGGATTGAGGTAAAACCACCACCATCTTAAAGATTATCTTCTTGCCGTTCTAGGAAGGTATTATGAGCTTACTTTGGCTTAGATTTTTGTACCATAGGTCTGTTTTAGCGAGCAAAGGGCAGGATGGAGGCTGATTCCGACTAGTTTTGAGGAAAGATCTGTTTCGGGGGTTTTCAGACTTCAAATGGTTTCAAATTTTTGGTGAGATCTTCATAACATCTAGTACTAAGGTTGGATAATCTGTGGTTGCAAGTTTGATAGTGTTAAAATAGGGTTTCATGGCTGATTATGGATGATTAAAACTAGACAGAATTTACCCGTTTGAGGACCGTGGAGAAAACCGGTTGGTTCGAAGGCTTTATATTATTATTTTGCTCCAAAACTCTCGGTGAGCTCCCTTAACATGTAAATTGAGGTCCTAGAAAGTTTATTTTGTGAGGAATTAAGGTTTGGGATTGAAGTATAGCTTGATTGAACGGATTGAACTAGAAACCAATTCTGTTTTGGGAGTACCCTGCCATGACCGATTCTGTAGGGGGTTAATTAAGGAGTATTTTGACTTCAAATTGACTCATAAGACCCCATAAGACATGATGTGAAGTGTTAATGGGGGTTGGTGAAGTGGATTGAAAATTAGAAGTGATTTAAGGGCTAAATTGGTGCATAAAACTTCGAGTTATATTCGACCTTGCATGTGACTACATGAACCGAATGAATTGAGGGTTCTTTGAAGTATTGTCATGTGTTCGATTGATCGATAAGGTATCTTGAGTTGCCAATTGAATATTTATTGAGAGATTAGGTTAGCGGAAGTTGATTGCGATGGCTTTATGATTCGAAATTGATAAACTTTTCTAGGTTGACGAGGGATCCTTGGTTGATTACATACTAATGGTATTGAAAAGGATTGTTTGGTGTGAAATTTTGCTAATCGTCAAGGTAAGTGGTTCCTAAACCCTTACTTAAACCCTAGGACGCTATAGGTGGTTGTCTTGTGTAGCGTGATTGTGCGATAAAAGAATGGTGATTGATAGTGTGTTATTGAATTGGATGTGAGCCCTGTTTTTGTTATTGAATTAGCTGTGAGCCCTGTTACAATTAAGGAATTAGCCGTGGGCCATAGTGATGACATCGCGGCCATGGGTCCTGGCGATGATTTTGCTTGGAGCCTTATGAAATTATGTCGCGGCTTGGAGTCTCGGCGATACATCACGGTCATGGGCCTTGGCGATGATTTGGCTTGGAGCCCTATGAAATTATATCACGGTATGGAGCCCTGGCGATATATTGCGGCCGTGGGCCCTAGGGATGATTTGGCTTGGAGCCTTATAAAATTATATCACGGGTTAGAGCCCTGTCGATACATAGCGACCGTGGGCCTTGGCGATGATTAAATGGTTTGTCATTGACCGATTGATGAAGTCTGTGGCTTAAATTACCTGATGCAATTATGTGGTGAGTATATTATGATTGGTAATTGGGATTTAGAATGGCTAGAGAACTTCAGTGATATCAATTGACTATGAGTTCTAGTGATACCGATTGGCCTGTAGCCCCAGTGGTATTAAGTGGCTACAAGCCTCAAAAGTACCGATTGGCCTGTGGCCCCAGTGGTACAAAGATATCGATTGGCCTGTGACCCTAGTGTTATCAGTTGGCAAGAGTGCCAGAGAGGTACATAGCGGCCTGAGAGCTGGGCGATGATTGATTGTGGTGACTTTGAAAGTCATGAGTGCTAGTTTATGTACCATGTACTCGAAGCATGAACACTTGAGGTTGATTATGTTTGACTGTGACTCCTAATTATGCCTATCTTGCTAAAATAGTTGATTGATGAATGCCTGCTTCTGGTGTTGTGGAGTTGGTCTGGGGGGGACTGGTGTTCAGGTCTAGATTTAGGTTTTACTTGGTGAGATTTATATCTCACCCTAGTGGGGGCTTACTTTTTCAGGTCCCAAGCGAAGAACACTAGAACTTGCCATGTGTTGGCATTTCAAGAAGTTATTGACGGATGTCGTAAAGAATATGAATCAGACCTTAGGAACTGTGTATTGTTTGGAGTTAGATTTGTAATCGACTGTGATATTGAGGATAAGTGTATAACCTATTGCCCTGAGTCATCTAATTATGAATTTGTATGGAGTTGTTTAATTGCTTCCACAACCTTGTATTATTTTCTTAGCTATGATTAATTGGCCGAGGGATCTCGGGAGATTATTGAAGATCAACGACCTGGTGGGATGTACTTGTGCTCGACGGCTTCGAGGCGTGACATAAATCTCAGCCAGTTAAACCTAAACCTAGACCTAAACACCAGTCCCCCTAGACCAACTCAACAACACCAGAAGCAGGCATTCATCAATGCAATGACACAAGGCGTCCACCAATCAACTATCTCAGCAAAATAGGCATAATCAAAAGTCACAGTTATACGCACTTAACCTCATGGATTCAAGCTTCTAGCATATACCAAAACAAACATATAATTTCACAAAGTCATCACAATAACGTCTCATTTTTTCATCGCCTGGACTATCAGACGCGATGTACCTCCTAGCACTCCTGCCAACTGATATCACTAAGGCCACAGGCCAATCGATATCGTAATGACTTTTAGTCAACTGGTAGCACTGGGTCACAGGTCAATCGGTACTTTTGATTATTATTCAGGCTCATAACCATTTGATACCACTGGGGCCACATGCCAATCGGTATCACTGGAATTATAGTCATTGGATATCATTGGGGCCACTGGCTAATTGATATCATCAGGGGCATCAAGCCAATGCGATCTCCTGGGCCGCAGGCCAACGATCGCTGGGGCATTACAGCCTATTCATATAGCATCGACACCATAGCTGTTTACCTAGCATATGCATTATATCCAAATCACTAGCATAAACATTATGACAATCTCAATATTAGGGCAGCCTAACCAATTCAATAACAGGGCATCATTGCCAATTCATAAATACAGGGCTCAATAGCCGAACTATAACACCAAGCCTAACAGCCACTTATAACACAAGGCTCTCTGGCCATAATGTATAACTTAAGGTTTCAATAGCCTTTTCTTGACACAAGGCTTTATAGCCATCTCATTTCATATAAGGCACTATAGTCATTTCTTATCACTGAGGCTCTTTAGCCATTTTAAATTCCAATTACCAATCTAATAAAATCACCACACGATTGCATCAAGCAATCTAAGCCACAGGCTTCACCAATCGATCAATTCATCTAACCAATCTATCCAGTAGTGTCCTAGCATTCAGATAAAGGTTTAGGAAATACTTACGTTTGGTCAATGGCAAGAAATCCAAGCCAATTGATTCTTCCCAACTCGGCAAGTCCACGGCCAACAAGGATCACACGCCATCCTAGGAAATTTTATCAATTCTGGATCAAAACTCAATCGAATTCCACTTCCACAAAAAAATTTTCTTAATAACCAATCAAGTGACAACCTAAGGTTCCTTATCAATCAATCAAGGACTCGACAATACCTCCACAACCCCTCAAAGCATTCGGTTCATGTAGCCACTTGCAAGGCAAAACATAACTTGGAGTTTCATGCACCAATTAGCCCTTAAATCACTTCTAACTTCCAATCCACTCCACATACTCCCCATTTACATCTCACACAATATCCTATGAAGTCTTATGAGTCATTTTGAAGTCAAATATCCCTTCATTAGTCCCCCAAAAGAATCGGTCACAATAGGGTACCCACAAAACAGAACTGGTTTTGGTTCAATTAGTACAAACGAGTCATAACTCGACTTTAGGTTCCAATTCCTTAGGAATTTAACTTGCCAAGACCTCATTCTACATGCCTAGGAACCACACCAAGAGTTTTGAAGCGAAATGACGCCTCGAAGACCTTTGAACAACTCGGTTTCTACATGGTCTTCCAAATGGCAGAATCTGTTTGGTAATAATCACCTCGTTCAGCTATGAAAACATTCTAAATCCTCAATAAAATAACCATACTTACTCAGTCAACTCAAGTACTATGAGTGTAGAAGACCTCACTGAAAATGTGGAGCCATATGGAGTCCGAAAGCCCTAAAAAACCGTCCATCTCTAAAATAGGGTCAGAATTTGACCTTTATCCACTTAAACAGACCTACGGGACAAAAAGCTCAGCCAAATTAAGCTTATAATACCTTCTTAGAATGACAAGATGATAAACTTTACGATGGCGATTTTACCTTTATCCGATGTCGGACGACAAAGTTATAACCGGAATAGTGAATCAGTTTTTGTCTGTCCTCGAGAATCTGTTTTGCCGAAAGCAAAAGGAAGTAGAAGAAGAAGAAAGGGAGAAGGTGGCCGGTCAAATTTGAAGAGAGAAAGGGTTTCCACTCTAATAATGTATTTTTTGGTCAATTTGATAAAATGTGTAATTAATAGACATTTAATTCTTGGCATCTTCTTTGGTTGACACTTGGTAAGTTTCCATTGGTTGATCCCTTGACTTTGACTTCATTTGACTATATACACCTCAAATTTTCGGCAGCCAATGGAGGAGGGGATTTGACTATTTTTTCCTTCTTCAAATCTTAAGACAAAAGCAAATGGTCGAAGGGTAAAATGGTAATTTTGCACTTTCAGTATGAAATTTCATTTTCCAACATAAACCACCTTCGATGAGGCGACATCTATTTCAATTCAAATATTGAAATTCCTTAATGTCCAATACCCAAATCTCAAGGTCTAATTTAATGTCAAACTCTCGTTGACTGTAATTCTAGTTTATCTCTAACTGATGGGCAACTCTTGCACGCTCTACGCGTATCGACCTTGGGATTTTTCTTAAGCCGTGGCGACTTTGGTTGTCGTTTAATTGTGAGGGTTTATCGCTAACTCCTGCAATCCTGATCATCGAAATCCGATTTAGGAAATTCTCGCAAATTACACATTGGTTAAGCGGAATCACCCGCGTCCCAACGCATAACGTTAGCAAAACATTCTATGATCGTTCCTAGATCAATCTTGGCTGGCCCAAAATATTCTCTCAACAATCCTTATGGTCACAGTGCCATTTCTCATTCAAATTCTCCAAGTCCACGTACCCGACTCCGCGTCAGTATTTCCCTTTTGGTAAGTAACTCAAGAGTTGCCAACTCCGAGCGAGTTATAACTGAATCACATCGATCGATATCCTTCCATTCAATAGTCTCGAGAGTGTCGAAATTCAGAATGTCACAATTCTTCCCCCCTTAAAGAAATTTTGTCATCGAATTTGCCATTTTCTAATTATCCAATCTCACGGGGGTACAAACGCCTCATCGCATTCTCATTTTTCAAAATAACTTCATTCCTTCTTCAACCATCGCAACAATGCGCTTTTTGGCACTCATGTCATTTGACGTATTACTCCCTTCAAACGTTCTCTCGTACCATAACAAATTCAAGGGCTTTATCAACTTGCCTTTTATTATCCAATTCGAGGTATAGCTTTCTCGATTCCACTCGAAAATCTCTAATGATCATAGTGATTCATCAACTTTTGTGGTCACATCACTTTCTCTTGTCGGCATGTCTAATGCTCGACCACACATTAGATTACTTCAACCTTAAATCCATATCACCGATAGTATTAAGGAAATCTTGGCACACCTTTATGCCATCCCAAGGAACACCTTAGTTCTCCATATTCTAATCATTTCCATACCCCTTAGATATCGAGGTCCGATCGTGGCAATATCTCAATTCCTTTCTAACCTTCAGGCCTGATTTTTTAGGTAGCCATCAAACTTATCAATTGGCAAACTTTCAATATAGAAGTCGAATCTCTTATTTCTCAAGGGAAGATCTGTCACTCCATCATCAATTGCACAATACCCAATTCTCAATTATAAGCATCCGCCAATTAATCTACCCTTCTTTAACGATATGAACATCGCTGTAACAACACTTGGGTGATCTCTTCGTTCCGCTTGACTCACCTTCAATTGCCTTTAGGCCGTTAATGCTCTCAATCTCTTATAATTCACATAACTTCGAGGTCTTTCTTTATCTAGGCAAGGCTATCATATCCACAAGCAATTTTATACATCTGCGTTGCCTCTTATTCAATTCCCTTTGGGAAACTACTACCTTATTCTCTCGTGGTAGATATTGACTTGAAGTCTTCTTCTACCTATGATGTTTCCCAAACTTTGTCGCAAGGACAAATACAAACCAACCCTAATCATACATTAGGCATTCCAACTCAGGTGATCTTATTGTCACGACATATTCACACAGCCTGCTTTAGTTTGCCTCGCTACGCCTCAAATCTTTCTTTCGACGACACGTTGTTATCATTATCATGCTCTTTCCGCTTCCCAATTGAAACACCAATATCAGCGCGGTCATTGATTGGGCCTAAGTCCTTGAAACTCCTTTCATATTCATTGATCCCCTTACGACGTATTTCGTCCTTAGCCAATCTCACCATCGAAATAACTATCGCGGGGAACCCTTTCCATGCATCATCCACAATAATCCATCAAATTTAGAAAACCCCAAATCACAGTAGCTCGCTTTAGTCTTAGTCAGTCCACCCTCGTTTTTTCTACCTTTAAGGGATCCACAGGGATTCCATTTCTCAGAAATTTTATGACCGAGGAATTTTACCTTATCAGGTTCATAGCTCGTCACTCCACACTTAGCATACAACGAGCATCTCTTTAGAGTCCATAGGATACTCTCAAAGCTGTTCATATTTCTCATGACTCCTTAAATGAGTCAGATCATCGTCTCTCAAGATGGTAACAATCAACTTAATCATTCATTGGGCACTCAATCCGACTATTATCAATTTCTTTCTACCAGATTCGAATCTTTCAAACTGTTCCTCACACTTTTTACTTGAGAGCTCAAACCTTGGTCCTATGCTATCATGAGTCTCCACTAGACTCTGTAGCACTTTGCTCATTTTTGTCACTCTTCCCTGAGGAAGCATTAGTGCCTTGACCTCCTGTTTCATAACTAGCTAATGCGACCTTATTTTAATTTTGTCAATTCAACTGAATGTCGACATCATCTTGGAATTCAACATTTTTTACAGGACAATTTCTTGAACTTTCCTTCTAGGAATCATTCAAGTTCCGCGTCTTCTTTCTCAGTCCTGATGCTCAGTTTTAACACCAAGACAATAATAAGTTCCTCTTCCTTAATCGCTGGGGTCTTTTATCCTATGAAGGAAGCGATACACTTTAGTGGCATTCTTTCACTTTAAATCCACCTTGTCCTGCCCGTTCCATAGGGCGTCAGTCTTGGAGTTTGTGCTAACATCGGTGTTTTTATTCCAAGATTCCCAAATGTTACCATACTTTAACATTCTCCTTCCCACAGCTCAATCACCTCAAGTGACAAGGTTCGTTCTTCCTTGGTCTCCATACATTCATCTTTCAGTTATTCAACTCGACTACCTCAAGTCGTCTTGCGATTACAATCTAAGCACCAATTTTGCTTATTCACCCATTCATTAAAATCGCAAGTCGCCAAGGTCATCAAGTCCATTCGCTTTTCTTTTCATCAACGACCATCTCATGGTCCATTCGCCCTTTAAGAACAACACCCTATTCTTTAGGAAACAACAACTCATGATTTCATTTCTCATGGTTCCAGTTCAACCGACTAATCCCAAGGAATCATTAAATCCAGGCAAATTAGCATGCCGATTTTTCCTCGACTCCTTCCATAACGGAAGAAATGGACTGCCCATTGTCCACCATTGGTCTTACATCCAAGGTAATAGCCGTTTCTTGCAGGTGCATTTCATGTTCCATAATGAACATCTCTTTGCTCATAATCCATGAGTAGGAGTTCTCTTATTCATAAGTCTTTCGATCATTCTCTTCTTTTACTGAGTCCCATTACCATTCCTCAAAATTAGGAATAACAACCAACTATAAGGCTCTCAAGTTCCAATCCGCACATGAATTTACTTATCTTATTCGAGGGTTCTCAACCACTCTTAGTATACTCAGGCAAACTTGAGAACTCTGTCTCACATTGGTCAATCATCCTATGATCCTTGTAAAATTATTAGGATCTAAATAACCTTTGCTCTCGAGCAATCTCAGAAGGATACTTTCCGTCGAACAACTCAATAGAGGTAGTCTAGGCAGATATCATGCCCTCAAAGAAACCCTTCTTCTGGCGACCTTTTACCAATTATCGACAGCCTATTAAGGCTAGTAACTGCCAGGGTCACTTTCTTTCTTCGGTATACCCAAAACCTCTAAGGTTTTCTCACAAAGCTCTCAATTTAAAAGAAGACAGTTTTAAATTCTATCCTTCCACCAAACTCAATCAATTTCAACCTTATACAAAGATTCACAAGCTTATCAAAACTCTCGTTGTTCTTTTTCCACGTTCCCACTTTGAAAATGGGTAATCTCAGAGTCACATTTCTTGTGACTTCCATCACTTTAACTCATCGATACTAGCATCTGTCACCATAGTGACTTGGGTACAATGGCAGCTCCTTCTCGAGTCCGTCTACCTATCCACTTTTCTCATTTCTGTTTAAAGTTCTCACGACCCCTCATTACACTCGGGTCTCGCATGGTTAACAAATCAAGCCATATTCTCTTTTAGTACTCATACTCCAATATCTTATCTTTACTCAATTCTCATGATCCTTCTCAGTTCTTGGATCTTCCATACCATGTACTCTCGAGCCCAATGCTCTTCTACGACCATGCTTTGGTCATTCAACCTTGTCAAATTCTCATGCCACTTGAACTACTACAATTCCCTCAAGGAATCAAAGACTTAAGTCATCTACTCAAGTTTAGTAGTCTTAGGCTACTCACCTCATTATCTTTCACCATTATTAATCGTCTAGTGGTTCCCAAACAACTCTAAGCTAGTTGGCCATTACCCAAGGATTCCAGATCCTCATCAGTTAATAACTATTCAACAAGCCAGTCTCAACAAGGCGATTTCTCAATTAACAACTATTATTAGGCAAACTTCAACTAGCCAAAACTCAACTAGGTCAATACCAAGCAACCACTCAAGGCATCACTTTCATGTGTCAAACACTTATACTATAAGCATAAGGCATCTGCCACTCTGTCACAAACACGACAGGTTATCTCATTCTTAACAGGTATCGGTTCAATGGGGTATAAACTCCCACACGCCATCTAATCTCTCAGTTAGACCTTGGTCATAACAATCACACGATGCCAATCATAAGTGTCATTTCATATGCCATGCCATTTTTGAACATTTATTTCGAGAATCAATCCCGTGCCATACGTCTCTTAACCACAATTTGCCTCAACCTAATACCTAGACTTTTCCTTTCAAGTTATGATTTGGGTCACTCCTGCCTCTTGCCTTCTTAGAAGCCTGCCAAAAGTCGGTCCTTGTCCGGACATCTCTGTCCCGGCGATCACTCCCTGCCCTCATCAGACCTGGCCGTTGCAGGTTGTCCCAAGTTATATATCTACGGAGAAAGCCTCATTCCACACGTCCTATATCACGCTTCATTACGGTTTATAGCCAAATCACTAGCATAAATATTATGACAATCTCAATATTAAGGCAGCCTAGCCAATTCAATAATAGGGCATCATTGCCAATTCATGAATACAAGGCTCAATAGCCGAACTATAACACCAAGCCTAACAGTCACTTAAATCACAAGGCTCTCTGGCCGCAATGTATATCTCAAGGGCTTAATAGCCTTTTCTTGACACAGGGCTCTATGGCCATCTCATTTCACATAGGGCACTATAGCCATTTCTTATCATTGGGGTTCTTTAACCATTCTAAATTCTAATTACCAATCATAATATAATCACCACATAATTGCATCAAGCAATCGAAGCCATAGGCTTCACCAATCGATTAATTCATCCAACTAATCTATCCAGTAGTGTCCTAGCATTTAGATAAAGGTTTAAGAAACACTTACCTTTGGTCAATGGCAAGAAATCCAAGCAAATTGATCCTTCCCAACTCGGCAAGTCCACGGCCAACAAGGATCACACGTCGTCCTAGGAAATTTTATCAATTCCGGATCAAAACTCAATCGAATTTCACTTCGACCAAAATAATTCGTCAATAACTAACCAAGTGACAACCTAAGATGTTTTATCGATCAATCAAGGACTCGACAATACCTCTACAAGCCCTCAAAGCATTTGGTTCATGTAGCCACATGCAAAGCCAAACATAACTTGGAGTTTCATGCACCGATTAGCCCTTAAATCACTTCTAACTCCCAGTCCACTTCATATTCTCCCCATTAACACCTCACACAACATCCTATGAAATCTTATGAGTCATTTTGAAGTCAAATATCCATTCATTAGTCCCCCAACAGAATCGGTCACAACAAGGTACCCACAAAACAGAATCGATTTTGGTTCAATTAGTACAAACGAGTCATAACTCAACTCTAGGTTCCAATTCCTTAGAAATTTAACTTGCCAAGACCACATCCTACATGTTTAGGAACCTGCTTTAAAGCAGAACGAAGCCTCGAAGACCTTTGAATAGCTTGGTTTTCACACGGTCTTCCAAACGGAAGAATCTGTTCGGTAATAATCATATCTGTTCAACCATGAAAACACCCTAAATCCTTAATAAAATAATCATACTTGCTCAGCCAACTCAAGTACTATGAGTGTAGAAGACCTCACTGAAAATTTGAAGCCATTTGGAGTCTAGAAACCCCTAAAAATCGTCTCTCTTTAAAGTCGGGTCAAAATCTGACCTTTGTCCACTCAAACAGACTTACTGGACAAATGACTGGCCAAATTAAGCTCATAATACCTTCTTAGAATGACAAGACGATAAGCTTTCGGATGATAAAGTTATGGTTGGAAAAGTGAACTGGTTTCTATCTGTTTGCGAGAATCCGTTCGGCCAAAAGCAAAAGGAAGAAGAAGAAGAAGAAGAACCGGCCAAATTTGAAGAGCGAGAGGGTTTCCACTCCAATAATGTATTTTTTGATCAATTTGATAAGATGTGTAATTAATAGATATTTAATTCTTGGCCTCTTCTTTGGTTGACACTTGACAAGTTTCCATTGGTTGATCCCTTGACTTTCACTTCCTTTGACTATATACACCTCAAATTTTCAGCAGCCAATGGAGGAAGGGAAATGACCATTTTGTCCTTCTTGAAATCTTAAGACAAAAGCAGATGGTCGAGGGGCAAAATGGTAATTTTGTACTTTCAGTCCAAAATTTCATTTTTCCAACATAAACCACCCTTGAGGAGGCGACGTCCATTTCAATTCCAAAATTGAAATTCCTTAATGTCCAATACCCAAATCTCGAGGTCCAATTTCATGTCGAACTCTCGTCGACTGTAATTCTAGTTTATCTCTAACTGATAGGCGACTGTTGCTGGCGCTACACGTATCGACCTTGGGATTTTTCTCAAGCCGTGCCGACTTTAGTTGTCATATAATTGTGAGGGTTTATCGCTAGCTCATCGATCCTGATCATCAGAATCCGATTTACGAAATTCTCACAAATTACACATTGGTTAAGCGGAATCACCCTCGTCCCAACGTATAACGCTAGCAAGACTTCCATGATCGTTCCTAAATCGATCTCGGCTGGCCCAAAATATTCTCTCGACAATCCTTAATGTTAAAGTGCCATTTCTCATTCAAATTCGCCAGGTCCACGTACTCAAATCTGCGTCAGTCTTTCCTTTTTGGTCAGTTAACTCAAAAGTGGCCAACTCTAAGCGAGTTACAACTAAAACACATTGATCGATATACTTCCATTCAATAGCCTCGAGAGGGTCGGAATTCGGAATGTCACAAGTTTAAAAATTAAAATTAGGCAACATGACTTATCCAAAAATTGATTTTATATTCATGAACCATTCGTTCACATCCAAGTATTGCAAACAATTTTCAGAATATATCGAGATAAGAATGTTACCTAATTTAAAATTTGTACCGAAGCTTGAACACATTGGATCGGTTGGCTGAGGATTCACGTGCGCCTATGAGAGCCAACGAGATGAACCGTAGCTGCCCTTTTATGTCTTTAAGAGCACGATTTGAATATTTTGTGCCAAAAGGGAGTGATAATCGATGCCTAACGACGAGCAAAATTCTGCACTGAAAAATCAGACAAATACACCCTAAAGAAAACTTTTCGGACTGAATAGCGGCCAAATTAAACCCTTAAATCAACAGCGAACTTGAGACCAAACAGCAAATATTTGATCCTCAAACAGTGATGGCTCTAAGAGCAAAGCAACGATGAGTTCGGGCAAATCAACAGCACCATCCAATCTTGAACAATGATATATCAGCAGACTGGGGCGTCACAGTACTTGTTTTGGCCGATTTGGAGTGGTCCTCGATGTCACTCGATGATAACCTGTAAAAAAAAAAAATAAATTCAACCGAGCAAGGTCGGGCTCCTCTGGGGATGGACTTGTGGAGAGAGGTGTCTTGGATTATGGGGAAGAAAAGGATAGACTCCCCCGATCTATTTTGCTTTGTCTCTTAGTATGTCCAACATGTGGACAAAGAGGGTCTTCAAGGTTGACCTTCTTCTTCACAGTAAAGGCCGTAATGATGGTGGTAGCTAGATGTAGGGTTGTCAAATAGCCCCGCGCCGGATGGGCCGGCCCGGTCCGAAAATTTTCTGTATTTTCGGGTCGGGTCTGGTACTCGGGCCGGGTTTGCCCGGGCCGGCTCGATGCCAAACTTTTTTAAATACCTGTTTTTTATTTTAAATTTAATTTATTTTTATACTTTTTTTAATATTTTTTCATTTGATGGCTTATTAATTGATTTTGATTCAAAAAAATGTAAAAAAGAAAGAAAGAAAAAACAGTCCAGCCCAACTCGACCCGACCCGATTTGGGCCGACCCTAGCATGGTACTGCTTAGTTCAAGTCGAGCCGAGACCCGGCCCGACCTGGCCCATTGACACCCCTAACTAGAAGATGACCTCATGAAGGTGGTGGAAGGAACCATTGTATATGCCCAGAAGAGGCCTTTTGTGGCGTCGTCTCTCTCTCTCTCAAGCCTTTCTCACGCGAATCATGAGCCAAAATTTTTTTTTGCCGACCCCCTCCCCTTTAACCCTAAATGTACTGTGGCATATATATAACAAAAGAAAGCCTTGACGTAGGGTTTATTATTGACCGTTAGATTTAGAAACTCTAACTGGATAAGATATTGTCCATTGGATTGAAAATTCAGACCTTGAGAAGTCCTAATGGACTAGGACAACTCAAAATTTTTGGCCATGGAGAGGTACAAAAGGGCCTAGCCGCAAATCGCTTGCTTGTGGGTTTAAGCACACAAATTCGAATTCAAATCGGGCACTAATTAACTAATAGATAATTAATTAAAAACCTTAAAATTCTAATGAGCAAAATTGGATCAATAGGTCCATACTATATAAAATTTTGGTACGTGACCTTCAAATTGCCGCAAATTTAACGTCCAAGTCGCTTGACAAAATTGAGCTCAAATCTCTTGTCGATATCCGAACAAATGCATGATATGATACACGATAAAAATAAACATGAAAAATGATTAAATTATTTTTGCTTAGAACTAAAAGATTAGCTCTAATTTTTTATGACTGAAAAATATAAGTCTAAATTTAGGTGTCAACACCATTGCAAGGCAAGAATGGCTCTTTCCCCACGGTTTTGTATTTTTATTTTTTTTAAATGGCTATACAACTGGTTCGAAATCGGCCCAGAACCGTCGGTTCCACCAAATATGGACCTGTGATCGGCCCATTGGGATGGGCCGGCTCCATTTTGGAATTGACGGGCTCGATCAACGGGCCAGTTACACGTTTAAACTGGGCCGGTTCCGAGCCTAAATCAGCCCGTGGGGTGATTTAGGAAAGTTTGAGACAAATTATCTGGAGGGGCTAAAAGGTCATTTGAAAGATATTCGGGGACGAAATTCAACAAAATTGGGTCAAAATGACAGACTGTGGTCTTCTTATTTTTATTTTTATTTTTTTGTGTTTTTTTTTCCTTTTTTTTTTGGATTTTTAATGATTTTTTTACCTTTTTTTTATTATGATTATTTTTGAATTTTCATTATTTTTTGGACTAGGTTAACCCGAACCATGCTATGACGGTCGAGATTTTTTAGATTAATTAACGAGCTGATTAGTAAATTGTCGGACTGTAAGTATTCGGGATTATGAATTGGGAATTTAATAAATGATGAGGCGACGATTATTTTGGATTTCGAAGGAATTATTCATGCCGAAATTTATTAGTGATTTTTTTGGTCGAAAAATTAATTCGCGGTTGGACCGTGAAGCTTTTGGGACCGTCTCTGCTCCTACCCCTGTCAACTCACCTCAAGCCCTTATAAGGGCTATTCCACTCTCGCCTCCCATTTGTGAAAGACCGCCCAAGACATCGGTGCTCTCTGTATCTTTTGCCCGAACATACCTTTCATCCGTTTGAGCTCCAGCAACTGCTTGATGTCGATGGTCCCAAGGGTCTATGGCCCCTCCTCCGTTGTTGTTTCGTCGTTACCAGTTGTTCATTGTTCACCGCTTGCTGTCCGTGAACTCGTGCACCTGAGAAGGAGTAGAAGTCGGCCTAGGCTCATTTTGCACGTCCCTAAAGCAAGTAAGCATCTATCCCCACTGCTAGTCTGCTTTACATGAACAATCTGCTGCTTGAATCGGTGCCTCTGGATCTTGGGCAAATAGGTTATGTAAGCCGATCGTGTTGATTGTTGTTCGTTTGCGATGAATCGAAGTGGTACCAATAGAGGGCAGTTTGGCCACATGGAAGAAAAAGGGATTTGTGAGGTTCTATTGCTAGTTGGCATGTTGGAGTCATGGATAAGCTTAGATGTGTCAAACAGATAGGTTGGGACATGCAGAATATGGTCCGATCAATATTGACCTATTTAATTCATTTCGACTAATTTTCAAATAGTATAAATTTTATGACCGAAACCCGACCTAACTCATATCTGATTCATATTTTTTAAATATTTATTTATTTAATCAAATCACAAAATTTTTATTTCTTAAAATAAAAAAATAAATTTTTTTTTGCTAATCATTGCCACCCGTCACTGCCCACCACTGCCATCATGGCCCGCCCGCTAGTCAACCACAGCCTCCGTGGTCCGCCCACCGTTGTCGCCACCTTCACAGCTCGCCCACCGCCACTAGGGCCTGCCAACCGCCGCCACTGGTGGGCATGGTGCTCGAAAGCTACAGGGATTTGGGATTTGGCCACGTTGACGTAAGTCGTATGTTGTTGTTCATCTCTATAGCCATCGACGACGAAATGTGACAGAGCCAGACCAAGAACAAGATGATGGAGATGAAACCATTTGGGAAAATGGAGGGCATTGCAATGGGCCACCCAAATTATCATCCCTTACAAGTTGCAGAAGGAGAGAGAAAAAAATGGAGGGAAGTGTGGGCCTGTTGGGCTACTCTCTCTCTCTCTCTCGCTATGACTCTGCATGCGTGAGAAGTGCGAGGTCGTGGCAAGTTTCTCCGTAATGGCGACCGAGAAGCTAACATAGTACGAGCACAAGAGACTCGAGAACATCAAGCGAAACGATCAGATGATGGCCGCTTTCAAGATCCGCTCCAAGGACAACGTACGTTCAAGTTTTAACCTCCATGGATTCTCTCTTTTTGCTGCAATCATGTCTTTCTTTGTGCAGGAGGTGAGAGAGAGAGGAGAGGAGGTGAACCATCAGCAAACTCTCTAATCAATGGCACACGAAAACCCAACAATAAATCTTTTTCCTCGGCAGGTGGGCAGGAATGCGGGTGGTAGCGAGCGGATGTGGCGGGCAGCAACGGCGGTGGCGATGAAGGGGGCCGGGTGGCTGCGGCGGGTGGCCAATGGGCGGCAATTTACATAGTTTCGAAGTGATAAATCACGGGTTGAAAAGGGGTTGGGTTAAAACCCATAATTGAATAGGCTTTATAATCCTAAAATCATATTTGACCTATTTTTTAAATTTGTTGAACCCATATTTGACCCACATAGATAAAAGTGGGTTAAAATATGGGTCAAAGACCCATATTGACACCTCTAGATAGGTTGAACATGTAATGGATAGTTCAGATTGTCAAGGGTTTGAGTCGGTGTTTGTCGAATTGAAGTAGGACTATGAAATAGGAAAGTCAGCCATATGAATGAAGGATGATTCGTATGGTGGGGGTGAGTAAGCGAGCCAAATTCGGTGGTTACTTGGTTATTGTTTGGTTCTGGGAAGTTTGGAATTAAGGAAAAATTCACCCGAAATGTTACCATATGGAGGTGAGTGGGCGTATTGTTAAAATGGGGCTCGACCGTGAGGTCTAGGTGAGAAGGATTTGATGCGTACGTGAGGCGTACACATGCATTTTGAGTGATTTTTTTTTAAGGAATAATGGATCGGTAAGCGCTTTTAGGATGGATATGAAAGAATGAACGTGAATAAGGATAGGACACGACCAGATCAATGCCTAAAGGCACGCCACTGGCCAATAGTGTAAATTAGGATTTGGGACAAAAACTCATCACCAAGGTTTAAAGGTTAAACACAAACCACGGCTAAAAGGGCTTTTGGTTCACCACCAATGAAGAATCCAATTTTTAAGGTTAAAGAAACTGATATAGAAGAAACTCAACTCAAGATAGGAATTCTCAATCATTCATCAAATCCGTCTTTATATTGGGAAGATTCCTCAATTTAATAGAAAGAATAAGACAAACAAAAAGAAAATAAAGACAATAATCTCGTCCACCTGCTTTGCACAACTAATAACAACCCTAAAGATTTACTGATATAAAAGAAAACAACTCCAATCAGCCTCTCATTGATATGTCTTTGATTAAGCATCAAATCATCAACTAATACGGTCAAAAATGGCTTGAAATCAGCAATCAATCACATCCTGAATATGCCATCGAATCATTAATTAATTAGGTTAGCAATCAATTTGGTGAATCGCCATGAATCAACAACAATTAATCTGGTGAATTGTTATCCTATTAGTAAGGAAAGAATCGAAACTTTATTATCGACAATCCTAATTGATAGTTTTCATGTAGACACAATCCATCAAAGGAAGTTGTGACTAAAATCAACATTGTTCTAAATGAATAATGATTATGCAGAACTTGTGGATGGAATTAAGGATTTCTCATTTATGCTGGATGTATCATTAGTGACATAATTGGATGCTACCACATCATTTTCTCCCTGGTTTGTTTGAGATTTGACCTTAAGTCTGGTATGTCTTCATTCTTCAAGTAAGGAGATAGATCTCCTACATTAAACGTCGCTGAAATTTAGAACTCTCCAAGAAGTTCTATTTTATATGCATGGTTGCCAATTCTATCTAGTGTTGATAAATTCCATAGATAATTTTGAAGTTGACAAAACAATCTAAATACTCTTAAGTTTCGAGATAATGCCGTGAAATACTTGTTTTGCAAATTGTCTTTTGTGCGGGGATGCACATGATTGAATCTGATAAAAATGTTTCTGAGAGACTTAAATGTTGTATCGAGCTCAGACGTTGATCGGAGATAGCTCAGATGTTAGAATGATGCTCAAGCTCTAAAAGGAGTATTCACGAGCAGTAATTAGAACTTAAAGACGACTTCGAGATGTATTTAATTGATATACTTCAACGGATGCAATCGAACTGGATTGTTCTTAAAGATTTTCAAGGATAGAGATTAATTAAGGACATGGATTTTAGGAGGCGAGTAAAACTTGCATATTGAAGGAATTTATATATGGAAATGCAGGATCATAATTGTATGGGCGATTTGATCCGAACAGGGAAGACTTTCATTTGGCAATCCCCAACGGCTATAAGATCTTCTTTTGATAATTGTCTTGTCCAAACGAAAAGTTTTGGAAAGATCTCTTCTGGAAGCCTTGCAACGATTAGAAAAGAGATGGATGAGTGTGAAATACATCTCAAAGCTGAAGAGACAACAATATTGGCATTAAGAGAGAAAAATATTCATAATTCTTAGATCAAGAGTACTTTAAATTATATATCATTTGTGATCCATCCATTGTAATTGTGAAGAGATGTACACAAAAGTGTGGAGCGTTAGGTGTGGAATCCTGCGGCTCAATGGAGATCACAAAGTTGTAACCTCAAGCAGTTTACTAGTGAAATCCTGCCGATTGGTTGATAGACGAAGAAGTGGACGTTGACTTAACCAAAATCGAACCACTATAAATCTCATGTGCAGTCTTCTCTATCCATTACTTTGATTATATTGCATATATTGTGATAGTTGAACTGCATACGAAGCGCACATAGTGATATATTTTACTTTGATCATTTGAGACATCATATTAATGCCTGTGTAATTTGAATTCCGTGTTAAATTATTGAAAATTGCATTATAATCACCTGTTCACCCCCCTCTAGTTAATAACGCTAGCCTCAATAATTGATATCAGAGCTTGGTGCTCATATTTTGAGAAGTATTTTAACTTATGAGTTAACGATTTTTATGTCTAGCAATTTCTCTCCCATATGGATTGAAAGTGGAAGCAACAACAGGTCACCATATTTTGAAGAGAAAGAGTACAACGACTGGGAAAACAAATTCAAGGCATATATTAGATGCGAGGATCCCAAGATTTGGGATGTTGTGCAACGAGGAGTGAATCCGACTACAAGTCTCGTAGGCGAATCAAATGCAATGGGATAATGATTCAACGCCAACTACTGCTCTATCGGCCACCGAAATTACCAAGAGAGATGCTCTTGATGTAAAGGTTATTTACTCATTTTATAGTGCTTTGTCTCATATTGAATACAAACGTATTGCAAATTGTTCCTCATCAAAAGAAAATTGGGACAAGCTCTATATTACATATGAAGGAACAAACAGTGTGACATTTTGAATTTTCTACCATTTCGAGATTGTTGAATGAAAGTTTATCCATCGATGTATTTCAGTTATATCTCGCTTGGATCTGATTAATCTTGAGTTAACTGATCAAAAGGGAAAAACTAACGTAGGATTAAGTATGTGGACTTAGGAGCTCGA
This sequence comes from Rhodomyrtus tomentosa, assembly GCA_028455895.1. Classification (NCBI taxonomy): domain Eukaryota; kingdom Viridiplantae; phylum Streptophyta; class Magnoliopsida; order Myrtales; family Myrtaceae; genus Rhodomyrtus; species Rhodomyrtus tomentosa. The sequence continues at coordinate 19,430,549 of JAPCWY010000011.1, forward strand.
ATAATAAATGACGCGTTGACCATAAGTATTGTCGAAGGAATATTTAAAGCCAATAAAGGCTGATCGAAGAATGTTTATAGAATCTATTGCTAGCGTTATATGATTGGAGCACTGGTGATTCTGCTTAATCAACGTATGAATTGCAAACCTTTTCTAAATCGAACTTTGACGATCGAGTTCGTTGGAACTAGTGGTAGACCATCGCAATTACATGACAGCCACAGTCGCCATGACTTGAGTAATCCCAAGCGTGATGAGAATCACTGAGTTGATACGCGTAATGTCTACAAAAGCCGCCCGTTAGTTCGAGATAAGCTAAAGTTACGATTGACGGAAAACTGACCATGAAATGGGATCTCAAAAATTTGAAAATAGACCATAAAGAATTTCAACAATTGAAAGGGATTGGATGTCACCCCATCGATGGTAAGTTATATCGAAAAAAAGAAATTTTGGACTGTGACTGTGAAATTACCATTTTGCCCCTAGAAGGGTATTCATGCCTTAAGGATTGAATAATGGTATTTTAGTCTTTTGCCAATCTCCTCAAAGTGATTGAATTCATGAGGGCATAAGGATCAATAGAGCTTTTAGATATTATGAGTAAAATGACAAGTGTCATTACTTGATCAAATGAAGCTATTAAACTCATGTCATTTCCTCCAACTACCATTCTTACCATTTGAGCAAATTGGATTAAGAGTTCTCTCTCTCCTGTCACGCCCTGACCCCGTCAAGCACGTAAGCATCCCTGCAAGCAAACTAATAACAATATCTCGCGGTCCCAAGATCCAAACTTACCAGTTGAGAGATGATATATAAACATAAGCATGCGGAAGCCATAATTAAAAAATCCCCGTACAATACATAAGTTAAGTGGGACCTGGATAGCTTAATAACATTCGTACATCATAGCATACTATTCATACCGACACTGACTACTACAACCGATAAGCAAAAGGGTGACAGGGTAAGCATACAAAAAGAAACATCTACTAAATCAGCAGGAACCGGGTCAGGTCATTATCAAAAGATTAGGCCACCAACTGGAGACTCCTAGGATGAGCTACTGGAGTGCCCCATATCCTCGGCGTCTTCGATCGGCTCATACTTGGAAAATGTCTCGGACGGGACCTCAACGGAATCCTCCATGGTCACCTCCAGCGATGGCTCAGCAAGGTTCCCCTCGGACGCCTCTAGAGCTATGACCTCCTCCTACTGCTGCTCTGGGGACTCCAAGGTCGGAGTTTGCTCTGGCCCATTCCTAGACCCCATTATTGACCCTTCAGGCAACTCTTGCTCTGCTGTAGTCTGGCACCAATCGGATATGACACCTTGAGGCACCTCATGGGGCTTCAGTGGCCTAATCTGTCCATCCCCTTCCTTCTTGAACCACGTCTCAAACTTATGAGGCTTCCAATCTGGCTTACTCTCATCCACCCATACAACAGTGCACTTCCTCATATATATGTTTCCCCTGTCTGTCCGGGAACTCGTCAAAATACGCTGTCATCTCTTTTGGGTTTCCAAAACGTATCGGCCACATATATAAGGTCTAGGATCTGTAAAAGAAGGGTTCCCCAAAAGGGATGAGATACACATCTCAGTAAGAAAAACCTAACCCTAGGTCAGGTTGATAGTCCACTCAGGTCGTCGTATCCCTTAACACGTCTAGAATCTGTAAAAGAAGGGTTCTCCAAAAGGGATGAGATACACATCTCAGTAAGAAAAACCTAACCCTAGGTCAGGTTGATAGTCCACTCAGGTCGTTGCATCCCTCAACAGATCCAAACTCATGAACACATAGGCATATAATTCACAATTCAATAAACAGCAACATACAGAAGACAGACATGCATTTATGATCTCGTGTCACGCTCAGATACACATGTACTCTCAGCCTGCCACTTCACCACATCCATCAATCTCCGCTTGCCTCATTCTCTAGCTCGCGATCTATCGCCTTAGGTTCAGTCCCCGTAAATGCTTCAGACCGTCATCGGTGACCCGCGTAAATGCATCAGGTCCCGATGAATCTCTAGGCAAAGCTCATTAACTCATACTTCGTCCCGTGAATGATTCGCATCAGGACCGTGGCTATCTTAACCCCGCGATCTTGTCGCATCAGGGTGCCACACAACCATAACTTCACCCAGCGATCTTGTCGCATTAGGGTACCAACCTCTCACCGCGCGTCTCACACGCCTCAGGTCCTTGCCATGCCATGCTCATGCCATAATCAAGACTTATGCTTTGACTTTCAATTCAATTGCACACTCAGTGGCAAGTGCCAACTCAAATGCATTCATAATTTCTGTGGCATGCAGGTAAATCAAATGACACACAGACATGGCAATCACTCAAGCACAAACAACGTCACGCATATGCATCCTATAATACCTCAAGGCGTATTAAAAACCACCCCTTATTAGGATTTCTCATAAATCGATCCAGTCAACTCTCGACACACCTAATAGAGTCTAATCCCCCTAGTCTCGATTTAGAAAATCCCTTACCTTTGACTGGACAACACAATTTCTTCTTCTTGGATCACCTAGGGTTTGGCCAACCAAGGTCCACACCCAGATTTGTCGCGCAACCTAGAATTTCAACCAATTCGTCAAATTTTCGTTCCCAATTCCTCAATCCATCAATCTCAATCATCTATAACTTAACTCTCAACACCTTATCACATCATAATCATCAATTTTCAGCTCAAATCATCCACAATCAGCTCTCAACAGAATCGATTTGGGCCCGGCACCGAACCGGTCCTACTCGGTTCTGTGTATGCCGGGTCCAACCATTCCTAATCTACTCCAAATTCATCAATTATACACTATCCTACCTCTTAGAATGTTTACCTAAGGGTTTGGGTGGCTCACCGTTCGTTTCGAGTCAAATGGCCGCCGGATTCCTGTTGAAACTCGCCGGAACGTCCAAGGTCAGATTACCGGTAGATTCTAGGCAAAATATACAAGGTCGATTCGTGGTAAAAAACTTATCAAATTAAACTCCAATTTTTACCACAGAATTCTACACGTCTCAGCTTAATCTCCACAAAATTTGAGCAAAAAATTCCAACATTTCAACCATCAAAAGAACTAAGAATCGAACCTACCTCAAGTTGAGTCCTATTCCTTCGGCTTTCGGGAGAATCTCTGCTCAAAACTCCTTGGTGCACCAATCGACTTGATTCTTATTGGAGGAGTTCGGAAACACATGGATCTTCGTCGGAGCGATTGGCCGGTGGCCAAATGGTGGCCGGAGATGGTGGTCGTGGGCGGCGAACGGGCAGTTCCGGGGCGGTTAGCGGCGAGCAGAAACTGAAGAGGAAGAAGAAGAAGATTTCGGTGGCTTGAGGAGGATTGTCTGGCTAAGTGGGGGTGAGGAGAGAGAGAGGAGAGAGCGAAATTGGCTATATTCAATTTTTGGTTAATGAAGTTGAATGTTAGGTGGGCAAATAGTTGATATGACCATGCCTCATGATCTTGTGACACTTGGCATATTGCTTTTTCAATGAGATCCAATGGCTCCCCTTTAGTCCTTGTGTTCGGCAGCCATGGGGAATTGAAAGATCAATTTGCCCTTCCTTAATTGTAAAGGCAAAGTTCTAAGCTTAATGGGCAAAGCGGTCATTTTACCCCCGACGTTCCGAACGTATTTTTTCTCGTTCCAAGATTATTCGATAGGGCGACGACCAATCCAAATAACGTTGGAATTCTTAATTTTTCTATTTCAAACTTTTTAGGACTCGTTTCTGATAGTTTTCTCTATCAGAGGTGATTCCAGCCTACCCCGAACTAACGGGCTGCTTTTGCAGACATTACGCGTATCGACCTCGTGATTCTCATCACGTTTAGGGCTCGTCAATTCATGACGACTTTGGTTGTCATGTAATTATGAGGGTTTATCACTAGTCCCTATGGTCTCGATCATCATAGTCCGATTTAGGATAATTTTGCAAATCATACGCTGGTTAAGCGGCATTACCCTCGCTCCAATCGGACGACACTCGCATGGTAATCATTGATCATTCTCAAATCGGCCTTTTGGTGGTTTTAAATATCCCCCCGACAATCCTTATGGTCAAAGTGCTATTTCTTATTCGAGTCGCCTAGGTCCACGTACCTAGTCTCATGTTAGCCTTTCCTCTTTGGTCAGTCTACTCAAATTGATCAGATTTGAGTGGAATACGACTGAAATACATCGCATGACATATACAAACTTCTCATTACAGAGTCTGAAACTGAGTGGAAATCAGAATGTCACAACTCTTCCCCCTTACAAAAATTTCATCCCCAAAATTTACATTACACTTAATTACTCAAATAAATGGGGGTGTTGTTGCCTCATCGTCTCTTCATTCTCCCATGTGGCTCCTTTCGTTCCGTGGTGCTCCTATACAACTTTGACTAGTGGGATCTTCTTATTCCTGAGGATCTGCTCTTTCTGGTCCTCGATCCTTATTGGCCTCTCCACGTAAGACACTCTATCATCCATTTCTATGGCATCGTAATCCAGCACATGTGTCGGGTCAGGTTCATACTTTCTCAGCATTGACACATGAAATACATTATGCACCTGGGATAAATTTGGTGACAGGGCAAGCCGGTAGGCCAATGTTCCAATCCACTCCAATATCTCGAATGGGCCTATGTATCTTGAGCTCAGCTTCCCTTTCCTTCCGAATTGCGACAGTCCTTTCGTCGGCGACATCTTGAGGAAGACTTGGTCGTCCACTTGGAACTCCAGAGACTTGCGCCGCTTGTCTGCATAGCTCTTCTGGCGACTTTATGCCGTCCTCAGTCTATCCCAGATGATCTTCACTGCTTCCACCGATTGCTCTACTAGTTCTGGGCTTGTGATGCTTCTTTTTCCGACCTCATCCCAGCTTATTGGTGTTCTGTAGTCTCTACCATAGAATGCTTCAAACGGTGCCATTTGTATTCTTTGCTAGTAGCTATTATTGTACGCAAATCTACCAAGTGTAACTGCTCTTCCCATCCTCCTTTGAAATCAATGACACACGCTCTCTACATGTCCTCGAGCGTCTGTATTGTCCTTTCCAACTGCCCATCTGTTTGTGGATGATATGCCGTACTGAACTGCAGTTAGGTTCCCATAGCTTCTTGCAGGCCCTTCCAAAAATTCGCCGTGAATTTCGGATCCCTATCTGAGGTGATTGTCACCGGCACTCTGTGTAATCTTATTATCTGTCTCATGTACAGTTCTGCGTATTTATCCAGAGCAAAGTCCTTCCTAACAGGAATGAAGTGGGTGGACTTGGTCAATCAGTCCACGACTACCTATATCGAGTTGTGACCTCTTTGACTTCTCGGAAGTCCCATTACGAAATCCATGGTTATGTGCTCCCACTTCCATTCCGGAATCTCCAGTGGCTGCAGCAATCCTCCAAGTTTACAGTGCTGCGCCTTCACTTGCTGGCATGTCAAACACTTTGCCACGTATCTTGCCACGTCTACCTTCATTCCGTTCCATCAATAATGCTGTCGCAAATTCTGGTACATCTTTGTACTTCCAAGGTGGACACTATAGTTGCTCCTATGAGCTTCTGACAAAATTCTTTCTCGGAGTCCTTCATCCTTTGGTACACACAAACGTCCTTGGAACCTCAGAATTCTGTCCTCAGACACCTAAAATTCCGGCTTTCTTTTTGTTGCATCCATCCCTACAATTTTCTAATCTCTGGGTCCGTAGACTGTAATGCCTTTATCCCTTCTTGGACCTCAGGTTCCACCCTCAACGTAGCTATCACACTGGACAATTGATTGACCTCTAATCTGAATTCAGAATCTCTCAAGTCCTCTATCGTCGACCAACTTCTAACTAGCAGGCATGCAATACTTGACTTTCGACTCAATGCATTTGCCATTCTGTTGGCTTTCCAAGGGTGATATAGTATCTCACAGTCATAATCTTTGAGCAGCTTCATCCACCTGCGTTGTCTCATGTTTAGCTCCTTTTGGGAAAACAAGTATTTCAAACTATGGTGATCGGTATATATCTGAAATTTCTCACCACAAAGGTAGTGCCTCCAAATCTTCAAGGTAAATACAATTGCCGCTAACTCCAAGTCATGAGTCGGGTAATTCATTTCGTGCGGTCTCAACTGCCTAGATGCATAGTCTACTACCCTACCGTGCTGCATTAACACACGGTCCAATCCTTTCAGCGAAACATCGCTGTAAATCTCATATCCTCCCGGTCTTAATGGGATTGTTAGTATTGGCGCCATCGTCAATATGTGCTTAAGCTCTTGGAAACTCTTTTTACATCTATTAGTCCATTCAAACTTCATTTCCTTCTTTGTCAACCTCATCATTGGGATGGCTATGGACGAGAATTTCTCCACAAATTGCCTATAATGTCCTGCTAATCCCAAGAAACTTCTGACTTCTGTAACCATAGTAGGCTTCGGCCAATAGGTTACAACCTCTATCTTTGCAGGGTCCACTGCAATCCCTTCACCAGACACCACATGACCTCTAAATGCTATCCTGTTTAGCCAAAACTCACATTTACTCAACTTCGCGTATAGTGAATGCTCCCTCAAGGTCCTCAATACAATCCTTAGGTGCTCTTCATGTTCTGCATCGCTCCTCGAGTAGATCAAGATGTTGTCAATGAAGATTATGAGTAATCTATCCAGAAATTCTTTAAATACTCGATGCATTAGGTCCATGAATGCAGCTGGACAGTTGGTCAATCCAAACGGCATCACCGTAAACTCGTAATGACCATACCTCGTCTTGAATGCCGTCTTCGGTATGTCCTCCTTCTTGATCCTCAATTGGTGATACCCAGTCCTCTAGTCAATCTTCGAAAATACTGCTGCTCCTTGCAACTGATCGAGTAGATCATCAATTTCGGCAGCGGATACTTGTTCTTCACCGTCACCTGATTCAACTATCGGTAGTCAATGCATAATTGCATAGACCCGTCCTTCTTCCTTACAAATAGCACTGGTGCTTCCCATGGCGAAGCACTTGGTCGGATGAATCTCTTATCTAGCAACTCTTGCATCTGCACCTTTAACTCCTTTAATTCGATATCGGCTCCGTCCCATGGGCTAATTCAATTACAAACTCTATTTCCCGTTCTGGTGGTAATCCTGGCAACTCCTAGGGAAACATATTCGGGAACTCATGCACTACCGGAATATTCTCTAACTTTGGTTCCTCGGCATTTGTATCCATTACTGCTACTAAGTATGCCCGACATCCTTCAGACATCAACTTAGTTACTTCCAAAGATGAGACTAAGGGAATTGAGATTCCTCATCGACTACCTACCAATTCAAAGCTAGGGCGGTCTCTAGGATAAAACCGAATTGTTCTACTACCACAGTCTACTACTGTCCCCTACTTACCCAATCAATCCATTCCTATTATTACGTCAAAATCGAACATGGGCAATACGGCTAGATCAATGCTTTCTTTATTTTCCCCAATCACTATCTCACAACCAGCACAGCCCAACGAAACTATCGTGTTATCCTTTAAAGGTGTGGTAACATGCAGGATCATGCTCAACGGTTCCAATTTCATGCTTACTAATTCAGCGAACTGTGCAGATATGAATGAGTGTGTGGCACCAAGATCAAACAATGCATAAGCAGTCTGGTTGCACAAGTGAACCATACTTGTGACCATTCTCGGTGCTTCCTCCGCCTTTCTGCGGGCTACAACATATACTCTGCTTTGCGTCAGCGGTATGTTCAGTTCAGTTTGTTGTCGACGGCCCAGCTTGTGGCCTCTGTCCTTGCGGTCGACTCGCTGGAGCTTGGTTTGGACACATCCTCATCTGGTGGCCCAACTGACCACACTTGAAACATGCTCATGTCCTCATGGGGCATGGCCCATTTTCATGCCTTCTGCCACACAGTCTGCAGCTCCTGTTCATTGGGTTTGGCGGTTTCACTATATTTTTCCTTACGGGCAGCACGAAACGCCTATTATTTGCCATCGGCCTCTTGCCCATCTGGCGATTGTCCCTGAATGACGTAAACTGCGATCCAGTTGCGGTGTTTCTTTCCCTCAAATCTCGTTCAATTATTTGGCCTCGCTCAAATATCTCCTGGTAGGTCCTCAAGTTCAAAGCTTCTGGCTGCGGAGCTCGAGCCTCAGACCATCCCTATACCTTCTGGCTTTCTCCAGCGGGTCCTCTACAGATCGAGGTACATACCTCGAAAGCCTCGCGAACTTGGCCTCGTACTGATCTATTGTCAACTAGTTTTGACGTAGCTGCAGAAATTCTACCTGCTTCCTTTCTCTAGCAGTTTCTGAGAAATATTTGTCATTAAAGGCCATCTTAAAAGCGTTCCAATTCAGGGCCATATCTTCAGGGAAGACTCCGTCCTTGGTGGTAGCCCACCAGTCATTTCCTGTACCTTCTAGTTGGTACACAGCCAGCAATACCTTCTCCTCATCTGTGCATCTCAGCACCCCAAAACCCTTCTCTAGCTTCTCTATCCATCTGGGCGCTAGCTCGGGATCTCCAATCCCGTCAAACTATGTCGCCTTCAGTTTCATGAACTGCTCAACTAGTTGGCCCATCTGCCTGGCCACAACGATTTCCTCTTGAGGGTAAACTGTTTCATTGCTCTAGTTTGGCTCGCCCTAACTTCCACTTCCACCAGCGTTGCCAGTGTTGGTATTAACGGCTGCTAGGGCAGCCCTTACTACCTAGGCTATGGCAGTGTCTCGGTCCTGGGCCTACCTTTCTATGATATCTCTAAGCCCCTCTATTGCCCTCAGTAGACCGTCCACTTTTGGATCCTCCGCTACGGGCGGCCTCGAGCTAGAGGCTCCGCCTCTCGGTCTTCCAGATCTTCTGGATGGGTTACTCATCTTCGTCTCTTTCTATTGAACTTGATCCACCACAAGTTCAGCAATGAGTTAGTAACTATTCATTCATCCAATCCAGAGTTACTAACTACTCCTTAACATAAACAATTATGCTACAGCAGTACTCCGCACATCAATGCCAGAACATTTCAACCAATGGCCTATGGCCATTCCTCATTTCCATCCACTCCAGTGATTCACTAAAACCAATCACTTTAATTCATCAAGCAAGCCAAGGTCCAGAAATAACCTTCAATCCTAAGCAGAGAACTTAATTCCTTATGCTTTACCCTGACCAATCTCCGAAGATATCGCTATCCGTCCTTGTCCCCACTTAACCGTCCTTATTACTCCAATCCTCAATCCACTTTGTATCGAGCTGACCTTGCTCTGATACCAAACAAGCGGGGATGTCACGCCCCGACCCCGTCAAGCACGTAAGCATCCCTGCAAGCAAACCAATAACAATCCCTCGTGGCTCCAAGATCCAAACTTACCAGTCGAGAGATGATATATAAACATAAGCATGGGGAAGCCATACTTAAAAAATGCCATACAATACATAAGTTAAGTGGGACCTGGATAGCTTAATAACATTTGTACATCATAGCATACTATTCATACTGACACTGACTACTACAATCGATAAGCAAAAGGGTGATAGGGTAAGCATACAAAAAGAACTATCTACTAAATCAGCAGGAACCGGGTCAGGTCATTATCAAAGGATCAGGCCACCAATTGGACACTTCTAGGATGAGCTACTGGAGTCCCCCATATCCTCGGCGTCCTCGGTCGGCTCATACTCAGAAAATATCTCGGATGAGACCTCGATGGAATCCTCCATGGTCGCTTCCAGCGACGGCTCAGCAAGGTCCCCCTCGGACGCCTCCAAAACTATGTCCTTCTCCTACTGCTGCTCTGTGGACTACAAGGACGAGGTCTGCTCTGGCCCATTTCTAGACCCTACTACTAACCCCTTAGGCAACTCATGCTCTGTTGTAGTTTGGCACCAATCGAGTATGACATCCTGAGGCACCTCATGGGGCTTCAGTAGCCCAATCTATCCATCCCCTTCCTTCTTGAACCACGCCTCAAACCTATGAGGCTTTCAATCTGGCTTACCCTCATCCACCCATACAACAGTGCACTTCCTCACATATATGTTTCCCTTGTCTATCCGGGAACTCGTCAAAATACGCTGTCATCTCTTTTGGGTCCCCAAAACGTATCGGCCACATATCTAAGGCCAAGGATTTATAAAAGAAGGGTTCCCCAAAAGGGATGAGATACACATCTCAGTAAGAAAAACCTAACCCTAGGTTAGGTTGATAGTCCACTCAGGTCGTCGCATCCCTCAATAGATCCAAACTCATGAACACATAGGCATATAATTCACAATTCAATAAACAACAACATACAGAAGACAGGCATGCATTTATGATCTCGTGTCACACTCAGATGCACATGTACTCTCAGCCTGCCACTTCACCACATCCATCAATCTCCGCTTGCCTCATTCTCTAGCCCGCGATCTAGTCGCCTCAGGCTCGGTCCGCGTAAATGCTTCAGACCGTCATCGGTGACCTGCGTAAACCAATCAAGTCCCGATGAATCTCCAGGCAAAGCTCATTAACTCATACTCCGTCCCGCGAATGATTCGTATCAGGACCGTGGCTATCTCAACCCTGCGATCTCGTCGCATCAGGGCGCCACACAATCATAACTTCACCCCGCGATTTTGTCGCATTAGGGTACCAACCTCCCGCTCCGCGTCTCACAAGCCTTAGGGCCTTGCCATGTAATGCTCATGCCACAATCAAGACTTATGCTTTGACTTTCAATTCAATTGCACACTCAGTGGCAAGTGCCAACTAAAATGCATTTCATAATTTCTGTGGCATGCGGACAAATCAAATGACACACAGACATGGCAATCACTCAAGCACAAACAACGTCACGCATATGCATCCTATAATACCTCAAGGCATATTAAAATCCACCCCTTGTTAGGATTTCTCATAAATCGATCCAATCAACTCTTGACACACCTAATAGAGTCCAATTCCCCTAGCCTTGATTTAGGAAATCCCTTACCTTTGATTGGACAACACAATTTCTTCTTCTTGGATCACCTAGGGTTCAGCCAACCAAGGTCCACACCGTACTTGTCGCGCAACCTAGAATTTCAATCAATTCGTCAAATTTCCGTGCCCAATTCCTCAATCCATCAATCTCAATCATCCATAACTTAACTTTCAACAGCTTGTCACATCATAATCATCAATTTGCAGCTCAAATCATCCACAATCAGCCCTCAACAGAATCGGTTTGGGCCCGACACCGAATCGGTCCTACTCGATTCTGTGTATGCCGTTTCCAACCGGTCGTAATCTACTCCAAATTCATTAATTATACACTATCCTACCTCTTAGAATGTTTACCTAAGGGTTTGGGTGGCTCATCGGTCATTTCGAGTCAAATGGCCGCCGAATTCCTGTTGAAACTCCCTGGAACGTCCAAGGTCAGATTACGGGTAGATTCTGGGTAAAATGTACAAGGTTGGTTCGTGGTCAAAAACTTATCAAATTAAATCCAAAATTTTACCACATAATCCTACACATCTTAGCTTAATCTCCATAAAATTTGAGCCAAAAATTTCAATATTTCAACCATCAAAAGGATTGAGAACCGAACCTACCTCAGGTTGAGTCCTACTCGTCGGCTTTCGGGAGAATCTCTGCTCAGAACTCCTCGGTGCTCCAATCGACCTGATTCTTGTTGGAGGAGTTTAGCAAGATGTGGATATTCATCAGGGTGGTTCGCCAGTGGCCAAATGGTGGCCGGAGATGGAGGTCGTGGGCTGCAAACGGGCGGTTTCGAGGCGATTGGTGCTGAGCAGAAACTGAAGAGGAAGAAGAAGAAGATTTCGGTGGCTTGAGGAGGATGGTTTGGCTGAGTGGGGGTGAGGAGAGAGAGAAATTGGCTATATTCAATTTTTGGTCAATGAAGTTGAATGTTAGGTGGGCAAATAGTTGATATGACCATGCCTCATGATCTTGTGACACTTGGCATGTTGCTTTTCCAATGAGATCCAATAGATCCCCTTTAGTCCTTGTGTTCGGCAGCCATGGGGAATTGAAAGACCAATTTGCCTTTTCTCAATTGTAAAGGCAAAGTTCTAAGCTTGAGGGGCAAAACGATCATTTTACCCCCGACGTTGCGAACGTCATTTTTCTCGTTCTAGGATTATTCGATAGGGCGACGACCAATCCAAATAACGTTAAAATTCTTAATTTTTCATTTCAAACTTTTCAAGACTCGTTTCTGATAGTTTTCTCTATCAGACGTGATTCCAGCCTACCCTGAACTAACGGGCGACTTTTACAGACATTACGCGTATCGACCCTGTGATGCTCATCACATTTAGGGCTCGTCAATTCATGGCAGCTTTGGTTGCCATGTAATTGTGAGGGTTTATCACTAGTCCCTATGGTCTCGATCATCACAGTCCGATTTAGTATAATTTTGCAAATCATACACTGGTTAAGCAGCATCACCCGCGCTCCAATCGGACGACACTCGCATGGTAATCCTTGATCGTTCTCAGATCGATCTTTTGGTGGTTCTAAATATCCCCTCGACAATCCTTACGGTTAAAGCGTCATTTCCTTTCGAGTCGCCTAGGTCCACGTATCTCGTCTAGCGTTAGCCTTTCCCCTTTGGTCAGTCTACTCAAATTGATCAGATTTGAGTGGAATACAACTGAAATACATCGCTTAACATATATAAACTTCTCATTACAGAGTCTGAAACTGACTGAAAATCAGAATGTCACATCTCCGCTCTCATCACTTATTTGGCCAGACTTTCCCTTCACTTTCTCTTTCTTTCTTTTTCTTTTTCTTCTTCTTCTTCTTTTAGTCGAGGAAGCATTCCGCCCAATCAGCTCCTGCCCGCCGATTCACCCTTCTTAATTGCCACCTCTGGCCACCACCAAGTCGATCGCCGACAACCACAGTACTCCTTAGCCTTTCTTTTATCGTTCTCAAGTCTTTGTTTAGCCATCTATGGCTGCTAGCTGCCCTTTCAACCGCCAAGAACAGAACCGGTCCCTGCCTGACCCGGTTTGGGAGAGAACCATATTGCGCTAATTTAAGGAGCTCATTTGACTCCCAATTTGCGGTAAACTCTTCTTAACATCTAGCTTAAGGGTTTAGTAAGTTGAGAATGGAAATTTGTTCGAGTTAAAATGGATTTTGATGGAGAAAATTGTGTAATCTTGCAAGGGCAGTTTCGGGTCCCCTACTACCGTCTTGGAACCGAACCATTTGGAGACTCGCCGGGGTGTCACCTTGCTTCAAAACTCTAAGTAGCATTCCTAGGAACATAGTTTGATGTATTGGCAATGTGGTTGTATGATGGATTGAAGTTTGGAAGTGGAGTGATTGTTGTTTTGTGCGATTTCCTTTAGGCCACATGATGCCCTGTTCTGGCCGAGGAAGAACTGAGCTTTATAGTTAATTTTGATTGAAATTTCTAGCTCAATTGACTTGGTAAGCGACCCCTAAACCCTTATTAGGACATTAGGATATTAAGGGACCAATTTGTGTATCGATTGATGAGTTTATTTGTAACGCCCCACGTTCCTTGGAGCTTATAACATCCACCTCAGGTTAATAATTACCCAAGAACCTCACACGGCCTAGTATGATATGAAATGCACATACGGAAGACGAGATACATTGTCGTACCATAAAGAAATAAAAAGAAAATGAGAGTTTTGGACGAATTCAAAAGCACACCCATTTATACATTTTAGAAACATCCATTACAAACAGCGGAAGGGAACAGACAAAAATATAAAGTCACACAATCGGGTAAAAAAGGAACTAAGGCCTAGGGTTCAAGGTTACTAATATACCCTTTATATAGCCTCACACCAAAATTGTTCCTTAGTCACTTCCCCTCTTTCATCCGTACTTTTCATCAGAACAACTTGAATCATCACTTCTACTGTCCCCTTGGCATCTGGGTTGTAATCCGAAAAAGTCTTGGATGGTACATTTTCTAAAGGCTCTTCGGTGTCTTCCTCGGTTTCCTTTTCTTCTTCAGCTTCTGCCTCGTCTTTTTCGTCAGTGGCCTCGATCGCATCAGCAGAAATCTCTACATAATTCGTATACTTCACAGAGGACAGTGGAGACTTCGATACTTCAAATATGTTTCTTGAACCTTCCACAGATGCTGGGTTATCCACTTCAATGCCCGATCGGGATGAATGGCACTAGGTTAGAATCACTTTCCATGGAACATCTTCTAGTAGCAGGGGCTCCATCAGGCTACTGTCTCCCACTTGATGAAACCATGCTTCAAAATGGTGGGGTTGTAGTTCCAGCTTCCCTTCGTCCACCCAGACGGTCGTGCGATTCCTGATATAGGTGATACCCTTCTGATAGGGGAACTCATCAAAAAGGGCGATCATCTCCTTTGGATTGCCTAGGCGGATTTCCAGCATGGCTAAGGTTTGGGTCTAAAAAGTTTGTCCCACTAAGGGGTGAGATCAACATCTTAGAAAGTGAAACCCAACCCTATACCTAAATACCAATCCCACTAGATCGCACACAAATGCCCCTCAAAATGCAAAATAACAGGCAATGCAATGGCAAAAAGACGTTACATGACAACGACATCCATAACTAGACATGAACAATCAATATAACAATAATACTAAATTCCAGATACTCAATATACAAACACATGCACCACATACACCACAACCACCACTTTCTCATCCACCCACATACTCCACTGGCACTCCTGCCACCTGACATCACCGGGGTCATAAGACCAAACGATGTCCACGTACCACTGGGGTCATCAGACCAATCGTACTCTCCAGGCTTATAGCCACTCCATGCCGCCGGGGTCATTAGATCAATTGGCATTCACATTCTCATTCAATTTCACCACCCTCCAATACCGCCAGAGTTATCAGACCAATCGGTATCATCAATACATTTCTGATTAATATCACCATGCCATCAAGACACACATGCGATTCAATTCATAAAAATTCGCCAGTCACTCATATCATTCAATTACTCATTCATCAATGTCCTGGCATTCAGAGAAAGGATTAGAAAATACTTACTTGATTAAATATCACAATATCACACCAAGCTAGTCTCCTTAAAGCCACAAGTATAAAATCCTCACGAACGCTTCGTCAACCTAACAAGATTAACCAATCTTGAGCCACGAATCATAGAATATTCACTTCCATTAACTCAATCTTTCTCTAGCCACTCCATTGACAATTCAAGAGACCTTTTATAACAATCGAACACATGACAAAGCTTACTCCGAGCCCTTAATGTGTTCGGTTTACTCAGCCATATACATGGCGAGACAATTTAGCGTTTTGTGCACCAATTTTGCCATAATCACTTCCAAACCTCAGTCCACTTCTTACACTTCCCATTGACACCTCACATGATATCATACAAGATATTATAGGTCAATTGAAGTCTAAACATTCCTCATTTAGTCCCTAAACGGAACTAGCCAACATGATTACATCCTCAAAATAGAACCGATTTCGGTTTCCAACCGTTCAATCAAGTCATAACTCAATTCTAATCCTCAATCCTTCCACAACGAACTTGCTATGACCTTTCGTTATGAGTTTAGAAAGCTCACCGCAAGATTTGAAGTGGATTGACAGACTCCGGAACAACCCGATCTCCACAAGGTCAGAATCTGTCCATTTTTGTACCATCCATAATCAGCCTTAAAAATTTAATTTAACACCATCTACTTGCAACCACAGACCATCTAAACATAGTACTAGATGTTATTAAGATCTCCTAAAAAATTTAAGGTCAATCAGAGTCTCTAAGAGGTGGAACAAAGACCATACCCCAGCTCGCGCGGATTTCGTTTGGTTTTGGTCTAAAGGCTGGTTCGGAAAAACCGTCCAACGAAACCTTAATCTACCACTTGAAATGTGTCAAGTACACCTTTATCTAGCTCCTGGTTGTCGAAGCGCAGCTAGTCGTCACCGGGAAGGGGCTCGAGCAGACCGAACAAGGAGGACATAAACTATTTTCTGGAGCAGTTTCGGTTGAGCCAAAATGGAGATAAATCGAAGGCAAATGGGGTAGATGATGTACACGGCTGATAAGGCTTCCCAAAGAATGTCTCAAACCCATAATTGAGATTAATTTGATTATACAAGGTTTGGTGAGGGCATTTAATGCTTGGGGCTTCATAGGTTGGCATGTGGCATGACCAATAATACATCTTAAAGCTTTGACTCACCTTTGACCCCTTGTATAGTAAATTTTCAGCAACCATATAGTGTAGGAGAAAAGTCCGTTTTGTCCTTTTTGAGTTCTTAAGGCAAGGGCAAATGGTCGAGGGGTAAAATGGTAATTTTGCACTTTCAGTCCAAACTTCACTTTTTCAATTCGAAATTAACATTTGGTGAGACGTCGTCAAATTCTTATCCATAATTTGAATTCTATATTCCCAATTGCCAATTTTGAGCTTTCATTTCATGATTATTCATCTGTCGATCGTAATTTCAATTTGTCTCGAACTAATGGCGGCTTTTGCAAATGTTACACGTAGCGACTCTGTGATTCTCATCGCACTGAGGAAAACTCAAGTTATAACAGCTTTGGTTGTCATGTAATTGCGAGGTTCATCACTAGTTTCGACGGCTTCGATCGTCATAATTCATTTTAGGAAAATTTGCAAATCATTGGTTAAGAGGCTTCACCGGCGATTCAATCGTATAACGTTAGCATTATATTTGTTAATCATTATCGGATCGGCCTTATTGGCTCTAAATATTCCCTTAACAATTCTTATGGTCAAAGCGTCATTTCCTATTTCGAGTCTCCTAGGTCCACATACCTTGTTATGCGTTAGCCTTTCCCTTTTGGTCAGTTTACTCAAGATTGATTAGATTTGAGCAAGACAAAACTAAAATACATCATAAGGTACATTCACATTCAATAGCCTCAAAATGGCAGGAAATTCAGAATGTCACATTATTAATCATATGTGCCTAATTGATCATTGCCGATGGAGAATTATGATGATCGAATATTGCTTGCTCATTTTGGGGTGAAATCATGATAATCGAGACCGAATTTGCAAAGTATATATTCGATTGACATGTATCCTTGCATAGCCATGGGGTATTTGATTCCTTGAGCATTAAATGTGCGAAATTCCTACTTGAATTGACTAAGAAATGCCTTGCTCCGATTAAGTACCTTGAGGTGTCGATTGTGCCTTGCATTGTATGATTCGACCACAGATGTTTCTCTTGTCAAAAGCTAATTACTCGTTAAGTCGAGTTATACTCGATCATGAAGTCATTTTAAGGATGAGAAATGGCCTGTAAGCCTTTGTCTGATAAGAATCATGTTTTATGGAAGCGAGCATTGGTTGAATGAGTTGCGAGCCTAATGGCATATTGAACATTGATGCGTCAGAACGCGAAGTCAATTTCTATCCTGATGCATCAGAACGGGGGATAAGTTTGATACATGTCGACACAAGTACATAATGGCATTGAGACCTGAGGCGTCAGAACATGGGTTGTCAATTATTTTTAGCCTAAAGTGTATTGACGCGGGCATAGCCATTGAAATGAGAATTACTGTGAAATTGAGATAAATTCCTTGCATATGAGCTTAATATTATGCTAGTACGAGGTGCTTGGTTTTATTGATGTAATTGCATTTGAATTGTAATTATTTTATGCTAGTCGTGATGATTTATTATCATGCCGTGAGTGCCATGTGCTATTTCTTTGTGAGTTATGGCGTGCTTCTTTTAAAAGTTTCTGGTGGTACTAACGGCCTGGTCTAGGTTTATGGTTAGCTTGCTAAGATTTAATCTCACCCCATCGTGGGATTTATTTTTAGATCTCGAGCCTTGAATATGTTGCCCATATGTTTTGGTACCTCGATAGATATGGACATATCCGTCGGGGAATTTCCAGTCGACAAGGATAAAGTTTATATAAGGGAGGGAACGACTGTTTGGGTTGATGAAGGGGAGCCATACTGGAAGCCGCATTGTTATGAGTCATGGTAAGTCCGTACCGGGGATGTGATCACTAGACCTTGAAGCCATCTGAGATACCAAGGAATGCGATCCCGCCATGGTGTCACTCGGCACCTGTTGAGGTCAAGAGAGATAACTCCGTAGTTGGGTTTAGGAATGTTCCCGAGAAGACCCCGATCGCGGAGGAAGATATAGGGGTGATACAACTATCAATTTCGGAGGATAATGGGGAAGATGATTCCATGGAGGTCGAGTCCTAGAGTTTCTTCGAGTATGATCCCATGGAGCCGAAGACGATGCTGATGACAGTGGTGCCGATTAGAGTCGCAGGAGGTGATTGTTCTTTTTGGATGACCTCGTAGGGTAGAAGTGACATTTTGATTTCCAGTCGATTTCAGGCTTATTCATGAGAAGTGTGTATCTGGAGATGTAATTCAGTCGTATTCCGCTCGAACTTGATCAATTCGAGTAGACTGACCAAAAGGGAAAGGCTAACGCGAGACGAGGTACGTGGACTTGGGAAACTCGATAGGAAATGACGCTTTGACCATAAGGATTGTCGAGGGGATATTTAGAGCCACAAAAAGGCCGATCTAAGAACGATTAAGGGATGCCTTGCGAGTGTCATACGATTGAAGCGCGGGTGATGCCGCTTAACCAACGTATGATTTGTAAAATTTTCCTAAATCAGACGGTGAAGATCGAGATCTTAGGAGTTAGTGATAGACCCTCACAATTACATGACAACCAAAGCCGCCACAAATTGATGAGCCCTAGCGTGATATGAATCACAGGGTCAATATGCGTAATGTTTGCGAAAGCCGTCCGTTGGTTTGGGATAGACTGGAACTACGTCTGATAGAGAAAACTATCAGAAACGGGCCTTGAAATATTGAAAATGGAAAATCAAGAATTTTAACGTCATTTGATTGGCCGTCGCCCTATCGAAGATTTCCGGAACGAGAAACAATGACGTTCTGAACGTCGGGGGTAAAATGACCGTTTTGCCCCTCAAGCTTAAGGCTTGGCTTTTATAATTAAAGAAGGGCAAATT
The DNA here is from genome assembly GCA_028455895.1 of Rhodomyrtus tomentosa. Lineage (NCBI taxonomy): Eukaryota > Viridiplantae > Streptophyta > Magnoliopsida > Myrtales > Myrtaceae > Rhodomyrtus > Rhodomyrtus tomentosa. Next base: position 19,449,557 of record JAPCWY010000011.1, read on the forward strand.
GGACATTTTTCCCTCCCAAAGCTACCGAAAATGAAGACTTAATGAGGGCCGTTGGATCGTCATTGGAAAAGCAATTGCCAAGTGTAAAAGATCCAAGGACTAGAGTCATATCACTTTTTTCTACACCTACCATTTAACCTCATTGACCAAAGATTGAATATAGCAATCTCTTCTCTCTCTCCACAGATCCCATTCGACCAAATCCTCTCTCTCCATCACCGAGCATCACCATTTTCTTCCTCTTGCAAACTGCTGCTCGCCCGACCAGAATCTAGGCTCCACTTTGCCGGCCACCACGGCCACTTTCGGCCACCATCTGCTGCCGGCCAATCACCACAACAAAGTTCCATGTCTTCCCGACATCTTTCAACAAGAATCAGAGCATTTGGAGCACCGAACAGTCCGGAGCATGGATTCTCCCGAGAGTCGACGGAATCTGCTCCAATCTGAGGTAGATCCAATTTCTAAACTGTTTAGTGGCCGAAATCTTGGATTTTTGAGGTCAAATTTCATGGAGGCTTAGCATACTTGTAGATGAATCTGTGGTAAAAAGTTGAGATGGATTTGATTAAGTTTTGACCACGAACTGGCCTTGTTAATCTTGCCCAGAAAACTGCTAGATTCTGTTCTTGGAGGAACCGACGACTTTGGATGGTTTTCTGGCGATCAACCGGCCTAAAACTCACGGTGAGCCTCTTGGAACCTTAGATAATCATGTTAAGAGATAGATTGGTAATTAAATGGAGGATTTAGGAGTGGATTGAAGGCTGGATAAGCTCGGTTGCACAGAATTGAAATGAACCGGTTGGTTATGTGCAAGACCGATTCTGTTGGTCTGATGATGGATGGATTATAAGTCTCAAATTGATGTTTAAAGCATGTTAAGATGTTGGGGATTATGTCATGGAGGGTTAGGAGTCATGGATGGTTGAATTGGACAAGAAAATTAGCGGATTGGTTGGATTTTATTAGGTTGCTCGATGAGTTTGGCCTTATATTGATTTGGTCGAACCTTTGGAGGCTCAAGAGGAGTAAAATGTGATGTTGAAATCAAGGTAAGGGAATTCCTAACCCTATGTTAAGACGATTAGACTCGATTGGGTAAGTCGAGGGCCGATTGGGACGATTATGAGAATTTATTCAAATGGGTGGCTTAGCGATATACTAAGATGATATCGGATTGATTGTGAGTAATATTGTGTGCCTAGGTTATTTGCCATGCCTATATATCATTTGAATTGAATTGCATGCCACGAGAATTATGAAACGCATTTGAATGCGCGCTTGCTAGTGAATGTGAGATTAAATGGTAACCAAGGCATAAGTTAGGTTTGTGGCATGAGTACGACATGACAAGGCCCTGAGACTTGTAAGACGCGGGGCAAGAAAATGAATACCCTGATGCGATAAGAACGCGGGGTGGAAATTGATATTGCATAGCGCCCTGTGCGATGAGTTCGCGGGGTTGAGATGGCCAGGGTGTTGATGTGATCTAATCGCGGGACGAAGAGGCCCTGAAGTGTATGAGACGCGGGGCAGGATATATATATATATACCCTGATGCGACGAGTTCGCGGGGTTGAGTATGAGCTCATAAACCTTGCCTGGAGATGAACCGGGACCTGATGCGTTTACGCGGATCACCGATGACGGTCTGATGCTTAGACAGGTTGAGGTTAGTGAATATGAGATGTGGTGGGCTGGGAGTGCGTGGGCATTATTACCTAAGTGTGACTTGAGGTCATCGATGTTTGCCTGTCATCCATATGTTGAGTTTATTGACTGGTGCCCTATATGTTCGTGTGAGCCAGAGTATAATTTTATTGGATATATGACTGCCTGAGTGGACGGTCGGCCTAACCTAGGGTTAGGACCCACCTTACTGAGATTTATATCTCACCCCATTGGGGGCTTATATTTTTCAGGTTGCAGGCGAAAGAAGCACGAGCTTGCCAAGGACTGGCACGTGAAGAGATAGTTGATCAATTGAACTAGAATGGATTTGTCTTCTGATGATGTTTGGGTTTGCACTTTTGATTGGTGGAATATGAATTGAATTCATGGCAAAAGTGGTTAATGAGACTTTGTTGTTTATGCCCTAAGTCATTGGTATGTTGTTGTATTTATATAATTGGAGGATGGCATCGCTTCTGCATGCTTTGATTGAAGGAGTTGTAAGTTATTAGCCGTTGAATCCTGGAGCATTCTTAAATGAACATCATGGACATGGACGTTCGCGTGCTCGCCGAGTTCAGGGCGTAACAGTAGAGACACGATGGTAGGACCATTGGAGTTGTCTTTTGATTTGGTCCTCAGTTCCCTTCGACCCCCTGTCGCGACCTACTCGAGTTTTGTGAGGGGGTTAATGGGACATTCTATCTGGTCGGATATGAACCTCTCCCAAGAACAGTTACCCAAGTCGCAACGGAGGTATACATGGTTGACCTTTAGTGTGGTCTAGTGACATGTGATGCATGTACATGCCAAGGAGTCGCCATCAATCATTTTGCGAATGATACAGTTGGAAACCCTATCGAATAGTCGGGAGCTTTTATTCGATTTTGCGATAACTAGATAAATGGGATCGGGGACTTAGTTACGCCAACTATCAGAGCTGACGCCCTTTCAGTTCCTAGGTTGAATGAATTATCTAACCCTAAGATTTCAAGCAGATGAGCGAGGTATGAACCCTAAATCTAAGAATTCATGCAAATAGGAGTGACTACCCTAACACTCACAATTAGTAAAGAAAGTGCGCAAATTAAGGATTCAAGACATGCGGATAAATCACATGAATACAGCATGACATCCTCAATAAGGCACTATTGGCATAAAGAAGTGTCAGTCATGGCTTAAGAATGATTTAGACAAGATTTACCCATGAGAGGTAAAATCGTAATTTTGAAAAAATTGAGAAAATTTGCCCAATGGGGGAAAAATTGTTACTTTAGAAAAAATTTGGAGTCAATAGGGGTTAGAAATATGATTGATCATCAAATCAATCCATTTCCTATTTTTTTTAATACAATTTTCAGAATTTTCTGGAATTTTTGATAGGGATTTACCCTTGGAAGCGTAAAATCGTCATTTCAGATGATGATGAGAAATGAAAATCTTAAACAGACGAATTGGTCAATCACCAAACCTAAATCATAATTTTGAGCGCTTTCCATAATTTTTAAAATAGGAAAAATGATTTACCCTTTAAGGGGATAAATCATCATTTCAGGAAAATGTATGAGATTAAAAAACCCAAGCACAAGAAATGGCCATCTAACTGATCATAATCTCATATTGGCATTTTCGACCTATTTCATGTACGAAGCAAGGTCGAATTCTTACTAAAGGGTAAAATCGTCATTTTTCAAAAGAATTGATAAGAAATCTCAAAAATAAGATTAACCAGTTATCTATGGTTAATCCTCAATTTTTAAAAATTTCTAGAGTGACTGGAAGTTTCTATGATTTCCCTAATTATTTGAGATTTTCCAGAATTTTTTTAACATTTTTTAGAATTTTCTAGGATTTTTTTTATTTTTTATTTTTGAAAATCATTTTTAGGTTTTTTATTTTTTTAAAAAAAATCATTCAAATCGGGTCAACTCGACCCACGCGAATCGGATAACGCGGCTCTGACCTGGACTTGCACGGATAGACCTACAAAACGACGTAATTTTTGATTTTTTAAATTTTTCTTATTCTCAGTCTTTCACCGATGTAGCACGTGGCTATTCCACGACCATTGGATCAGATGACTGAAACCTATGGCTCAGATCAAAAGCTGACTATCCCTTAGTCATCAGATTTGATTACTTAGATCTACGGCCAAGATTGAACAACTAGGCTAATCCTCGGCCGTCCGATCAACTGATCTATTTTTTATTTCGAAAAATTGATTTTTTATTAATCAAAAAATTTGAAACTGATCTGACGGTTACTAAGCCAACACGTGGCCAAACCTAGACTGTTGGATCGATTAACAGATTTATACCAAACTCTAATGACTCAGCTGAAGTGGCTGTCACCTGGCATGCTACATCAACACATTGACCGGACGACCACCACGCCATCGTCTTCTTCCCTGAGCATGTTCTACCTGCAATGGAAGGCCGGAAGCCCTTGGTGATGATCCAATGGTGGATTCTGAGCTAAACTCAATGGAATCAGTGCCATTTGACTCGCTTCGACGCCGGGAACAACATACTCTCACATCAGGCACTGTCATTCACAAGCATATATGCATTGAAGCTCTAATAGCGTACATCAATGGTAGACGAAACTCACCATACAGAGCACAACAATCCAATTCAATCACAAAATAACTTCGTCACAAGTTAATGAGGCTTATCTACAGGTTAGATTGACCTAGCTACGTCTAGGATAGCCGAGACGAGCTAAGACTGAATCGGCGATGGCGACAGGGTTCAAAAGCAAGGTTTGGCTCAATTTCAATGCAATCAAACAAACAAGATATGCTTAGTGCCATTCTAGATGTGAAATGCACACGTTAATTATGAAGGATATGATTGGAAACAAGATCCACCATTAAAGCTCAGCCGAAAGCTCGAGTTTAAGAAATACCTTTTCTGGCGATGTCGAGCCGATTGGAGGGGTGCGATCATTTCTCCGGAACTCAAGTAAGCTTTTCCAAGTGAGATGGCGGTTCGATTTGGCCTGGATCGTCGCCACAAGCTACTCACAGACCGAGCTCAAGCTCTTGACAACGGGGTTAAAGAGCGATCTCTCTCTCTCTTTCGATTCTGTTAATCTCCAAAAATAGAATGTCGGTTTCCCTCGCTTATAGAAAGCGTTGAAAGACTATATACATATTTGAAATTTTTTGCCACAAACGGATGGGAGGAACCGACTTGAAATCACGTGTCCCCACGTGCTTTTTGGTCATCGGACGATGACGAAATCGATTGGGAGTCTATCCAACTCCATTAGGTGCTCTAGCTTGTCCAATTTCGCATGAATTTGGCATTGTTTTTGTCTGAGTTTAATTGTGTTGACTTTTTCCGGTGACATCTTGACCGTCCAATTTCGCCCATCTCCGGCGATGTCGAGTGCTGCCGTCGATATTGATCGACAGGGGACGATGAGAGGAAAAAAACGTCCATCATTTCTCGTCCAATTGTTCGTAAATTTCCCTTCAATTTTAGGATCAAAATTGCCCTGGGAGCTGTTCATCTGCATGGGCAACTTGGGGAAGAAGACATCACTGTTCTCGATCGGTTCAACCAGTCTGACTAGGCAGTTTAACCAGTTCAAACCGGTTTCGACATGTAATTTTCAAAATTAATCAAAATCGATGGGGAATTTTCATAATTTAAACATCAGAATTGAATTTAGAACATGAATATTATTTAAAAATATGGTTTTGTCCAAAAGTTCATGTCAATTTATACAAAAGCCCCAAATTTCTCCTTAATTATAATTCAAAAAATTATGAAATTGAGGGCTCAAATGGTCAAATTGGACCAAATCACCCATGCCAATCGATTCAAAATGGTGAAAATTATTGGGTAGTGGTTTCAATTTGTGATGGAAGTCCTTGAATTAAAAGTAATTTCAATTATACCTAAATTCAAGGACTAAATTGCAATTAAGTATGCAATTTTACCGAATTCATGCATTTGAGTAATTTGTGCAAACAATTGAACTAAATTGCAATGAAGCACAATCAAATTGAATGACAAGATTCTCAAAATGTCAAAATTACAAATTAAAAGACTCAATTGACATTTTTTACCAAGTTCAACCACATGTGTAACAAAGGAACACATATAATTGAACTTGAATTTGAAATTTTCATGAGGTCAAGAAGACAAGGGAATTAAAATAAAAATATTGATCATTTTTTCATTTTTTTGTGACCTCAAATGCTATTTTTCTGGATTTTATTTTCTATTTTCCAAAAATACCAAAAAAAATAAAAAATACAAAAAATTATTTTTTGGTCAAGAATGGTTTCTTGGGCTTGACTAAGGCCACCAAAATTGATTTTGTAATTTTGTAATTTTTTATGAATTTTTTATGAATTTTTCAAAAATGAACTGAAAAATACTGATAAAAAAAAATTAGGTGTCAACACCCCCATTATATATTTTATATCCCGTCCCTGCTCCTGATCGTTTATAAGCAAACTTTTAAGTTTATGATATGCATATGTTTGATGTTATCCCAAATCATTTTATTTTTATTTGTGTACGGAGTTGTTTACGTTTCTGCTTGTGCATTTATTTTCATTCGCACGTTGTGGCCTTACGGATCCTGGGTTATCTTTGAATTAAAAGGGTGTCATGGGATGTGGTACGCCTGCAATGGATCGCGAGGCGTGACATCCCCGTGGAAGTGGTATCAGAGTAAGGTCAGCTCAATCCCAATTGTTTGAGGATTGAAGTGATAAGGAGTGATGAATTCGGGATGACTGGGTAGAGTGACCTTAGAAGGTTCGCTAGAGTTAGGCACGAGTTACACTTCATTTGAATTGGCGTATGTGATTGGCACATTGGATTTGCATCACCATGGATGATTATAAGACCATAAAGCCTCGTACTTAGCATTGAGTGTTGTTGCTGGATGCCTGATTGGTGAATAGATAACTGATTTTGATTATACTAAGTTGCATATGCGTTTGGACTTGAGGTATGATTGTGAACCTATAATTGTGTGCTCTTTAATGTTGTCGCTGGATTGGTTGCCTCGATTGTAATGGTAGCTCTGTTGTGTAGCATAGAATCACTAGACTTGAGTAGATGAATTATATTTTCAATTCTTTGGTGGAATTATTATGATTCAAGTGTCGTAAGTTTAGCAAGGATGAGTAACAGAGGTAGGGGGTTCAAGAGGAGCTTTTAGCTCGAGGCCGCAAGTAATAGAAAACCTTAGAGTGGATGGGGTCATAAGAGCGTTAAAGCGCATTAGGGATCTGATGGATAGGCAGATCCATGACCGAAATACTGCCGTCACCCAGGCTATTGAGGTTGCTATCGCTGCTGCCAACTTGGCCAATGGAAATAGTGGGAATAACGACCAGGGTGAGGCTGGTAACGCCCAAGGAGATGGAAATGCAAATTGACAGATGAGCTAGCTAGTAAAGCAATTTATGAAGTTAAAACCAATTCAGTTCGATGGCACTAGAGACCCAGATTTGGCACCTAGATGGATAATTAAATATAAGGAGATTTATGAACGAAGCCAGATGATAGAAAGGGATATAAAGGAAAGAGCTACTGCATCTGTATCGAGATTTACTCCGTCTAGAGACAATCGTCATACTGGCAAGAGGCTGATGTCAAGCAATAGGCGCTTCGTTTCCCCAGTTAGGAAGAATATTGGGAAAGAGTCGCACCAATCAAATTGGAATTATCGCCTTTGTGGTTGAAGACATGGGAACGGGCCTTGCCCGAGTAAAACAAGTGTGAGCTTCAAGTGTGGCCAATTGGGCTATCAGATAAGGAATTGTCTGAGTCAAGCCCTGGGAACCCAAGCTCAAGGACAACACCACAGGCTGGACCGCCAATTGCAGCTCCACATAATGATTTGAACTGACCGCCAGCCCAAGGAAGGTTTTATACTGTGGCACATGGAGGGGCGAAGAACGTGCCTGGCATTATGGGTGAGTAGTTCTAGGTTCCGTGTAGATTCCACCTAAAATTTGGAACCTATCTGCTGGTACAGGTTCTTTATTTTTTGGAACCTGAAACCTACCCTTTATATCTTGGAACCTGGAACCTACCCTATCACAGGTTTCAGTTTCGGTTCCGATTAAACAGTACCCGAGAATCTGCTTGTACACTACTTCAACTACAAGGTCCCCACGTGACTTCTCGTTCTGGACAATATTGGGATCCATGTTCTTCAACAAATTAAGCGTCAAAACTTTGAGTTCCTCAGGTGTAATCTCCTTTTGTGGAACAAAATTCATTCCCATCTTGTTGTGTTTACCAACCTATGCAATCGACATAGGCAGTTTAAAGATCCCATTCAGTGTGCGCAATATACATTTCAACCCATGGCCTTTCTAGAAAATGACCATCAAATATCAAACTGCTTAATATTTCTGACATCAACCTAGGAAATACTTGACTCAGCCAGAAAGGAAAACAAAGCGAAGTCCAGCAGGGAACCAAGGGAAAAAAATGAGCAATAGACTAACAAGCTAAATTGTGTAGGACAATTTGAACTAACTAGATAACTAAAGTACCAATGATGAGAAATTACATGTTCCCAGTCATAGACAATAAGCTCTAAGGCTTGAGATTCAGGGTCCTTCACCACCAAACTGAACTCCTCATTCAATTCAGGATTTAGATTGCTAAGTTTTATTGTTGTCTTCTTTATGGATAACTTTTCTGTAAGCTTTAGCTTCACATAAGAGCCTGACTTCCCCATCAGGACCTTTACATGAAGAATTATTATTTTTAAGCTTCATTCCCATCATGACATTTACATTAAGAATCCCAACTCGTTTCCTTGCATCTCTGGAAGAACAAGCAAAAATTCATATAGTTAGACCAGTGATAGAATTAGACCCTCGATATTCATTAACTTGTGGCAGCATAGTTGCAGGAATGAACAATTTGTAAAGAGGAAAACTCACTTAGTAGGATCCATAATAGGTACTTCTAGGTACTTAGGCCAGAGGTACATATTTGCAACTTGATCCTTGATAAGTTCCTGAACACAATCATGAATATAATACAAAGAAGTTTTATTACAATGCAATAGTTAGTAGTATTTTCCCAACCTATTTTACATTAGCAGTTTACATGGTTATTGCCCACAATTGGTGAAGTTAGAGAATGGGATATCTGATCAAATCAGCCTTATGACAAAGGTAAGAGCATTACCTGGACAAACCTATAAAGGCCTAAAATGGACATAGCATCTGCTCCAAGAAGCTTAAGGCCAAAATCTACATTTGGCTGCACAAAGAAACACATAGTAAGTAGTAACTAGACAACTAAGAGGATTGTGGATATCTTATTATAGAAAAACCCTTGTAAATGCAACTCCTGTAAACATAAAAAAGTCTACATTGGAAATTATTCAACGCAACTTCTCCATTAAAGACACAAATATCTTGGCAAGACAAGGAAAGGTTGGAACTAGAGGCTTCGAAGTGATGCGCGGAGAAGCAAACACTTGCAAATCAACCACTTAAAATGCATAGAAATTGAGAGAGGGAGAGACAGAAAAAAAAAAAGACGAAAGAAACGCTATTCATTGTTACCTGAACAGTTGCCCTCAACCCAAATACCTTAGCAGCAACAATGACGTTAGGATTCCCTGTCTACTTCATCGACAGCTCCATTATTAACTCCTTCTCATAAGTAAGATAGACTTTCATTCCTGGGGAACGCAAAGTAAGACACATCATTTGAGAAGATGAATGACAGCTAAACATATTTGAAAATAGGATCGTCACCTTTCCACCATTAGCAGAACCCTATCAACATCCTATACATCAAAAGATCAAATTCAAATGAGCAATGACCTTGTAAACACTAAATAGATCCAAAACCCCCCTCTCCAACTTTATTGTCTGGACTAAAGCCTTTAGTTGCCACACGCAACTCAGTGTATGTACATTCTAATGTTTTGGATGGATGAAACATATGGACATTCATAAAAAGGGAATTCGAATTGGAGATGTCAGACTTACTCAATTCATCAAAATCAATTGCAAATTCATTTGATCAGACAATTCCTGCAAATATGGCCAAGGCATTCAAGCAAAGATCAAACATTTTCCCCCCAACAGACTCATAAACTATGTCGATGCCTTTCGAAAATTCCTTCTTCAAGACCTGTAAATTGAAAAAGATGAAGGCAAAGATGGCTACATAAAATTTTACTTGAATATCATTCATTACCTTGTAAATCCTGAGAAATGGATTCATTCTAAATGAAAGTTCATATAAGAACTAAACCCATGTGTAGATAAAAATGCGGAAACAGGTCTACATTCTAGACATGGAAAAGTCCAAACATTACATGGAAACCATCGAAAAACTTAAAAAGGTCAAAATATGATCACTAAAGCCTTTCCACTGTCAAAATCCTAACCACCAAGCATTTTCTATAAGCCCATATACTTGTCACAAAAGTAAGATCTTTTGCATCATCCGATTCCTAGGAATGAAAGCTCAAGTTGTCTAGCATAAACAATTGGTCTGCAATCTCAACTGTTCTCCTCAAAGACAATTTTGCCAAGCATTCATCATCTTAGAAGAAGAAGAAGAAGAAGAAGAAGTAGTAGAAGAAGAAGGAAACACAAATTGTAATGCACTAAAATAAACACAAATTGCCAAATGAAAATTCACATGCAAAGTTGCAACAAGCTCCCTTTCGATTGCACTCGACCCGAAATCTAACCGCCTAAAACCAAACAAAACGACAAATTAATATTAGTTTTAAATTAAAATTACTATCAACTAAACTGAAACAATGATTAGAAAGCATCACCACATACAGTAATTCCACTTCAAGCGTAAACTCTATTTGCCGATGATAATATCCTCATTAAGACAATCCATATATGAAAAAAGAAGAGATTAAATAGAACATTCATTCAAAATATATACAAAAGAATACAATATGTAAACATATAAACTTAACTTACCTGACTCAAACTTTTCTGCATTCTCAATGCATTCTTCAATATCTATCGGCATACGAACGGTTCTCAACCAATCTTGAGTGCAAAACAAAGCTTCCAAAATTTTAAGAGTCAGAGAACTTCGAAAACCATCAAGAACACGACCTGATGTACTAAAAGTCGACTCAGAAGCAACGGTAGTTACGGGAATAGATAAAATATCCCGAGCCATCAAAGATAAGATTTTATATTTGGAGCCAGTAGTCTTCCACCACATCAAAAGATCAAGATCAAAAGCATCTTCTTCTGCATATTCAATATACCGATCAAGCTCAGACTTGTTACCATCACACACTTTTTTTTGAGAGCATAAAGGTTTTCCTCCAAGCTTGGATGTCATACTTTTTGTTATCTTTATTACCATCACCATTGGAACCACTACTACTAGCACTCAAACTTTGGCCTCCGCATTTTTTATTACTTGAGGCATGAGATTGCTCATAAAATTCATACAACTCTTCCACTGCGCTCTTCACCTTATCATACATCTCATTTATTTTCAAATCATCATCATAAATTTGTCCATAACAAAAAATCACATAATGCAACTTTTTTGTAGGATCCAATGCAACCGCAATTAACACCAACATATTCTCCTTATTTAAACTCCCATAATATTTGTTAAATTTCTCTTTCATTATCATGCCCATGGCTTTAAGCTTTTTATCTGAAGAACTCGTCGCGTCTTTCAAATTCTTATACAAAGCAGCTATCCCCTCGAAATAATCACTTGAAGTGGCATCATAGAACTGTTCTAAAAAGTCAGAAAGCATAATGGCATTTTCCCAATCATCTTCTTTAGGAAGATCATTTTTAAGCTCACCAGCGAAAGACAATTCCTCTTCTTCCATTCTTTCAAATGCTTTTATGAACTTTAGAGCAGTGTATAACATGAGATAAGTGGAGTTCCATATAGTTGTGACGTCAAGACACACTGAATTCTTGTAAGTGATCATTTCACTTTCAATGCAAGATTGAAATGTTTTAGCTCTCATGGGAGAACTCCTTACATACTTAATCACATTTCAAACACGTTCAATAGACGCATCTACTTTTTTTAGGTCATCTTTCACAATCAAGTTTAATATATGAGTAGTGCACCTCATATGGAAGACCTTACCACCTAAGATCAATTGTCCTTCGCTTGAAAGTTTACCCTTCAAATACCCAACTGTAACATCATTAGAACTAGCATTATCTACGATGATAGTGGATACCTTTTTTTCTATTCCCCACTCGTAGACGCATTTCTCAACCATTTTCCCAATCTCTCTACCCTTATGGCTATGGCTATGCATCACCACAAAATTAATGATTCTTTTGTACAATCTCCAATTTTCATCAATAGAATGCGCAGTGGGACACAAATAATTCATGTTTTGAATAGAAGTCCATGTATCAGTTGTGAGTGCGGTCCTAGAATTAAGCTTACCAAAGTAGGTATTCAAATAAGTTCTTTCACTAAGATACAACTTCATGCAATCTCTAGCCAATGTAAATCATGATATATGCTTGAAGAGAGGTTGTAACTCACTAACATACTCACGAAATTCAACACGCTCAACCATGGAAAAAGGTTGTTCATCAACTATGATAAATTGAGCAAGTTTTTGCCTACAACGATCTTGATTAAATGTCCAAGTCGATAAGACACTATCAGTATCAGGATATCCCCCTACCTTGCCATCCATGCCTAAATTACGCGATGTAAAGAACTTCTGTCTCTTATCTACATTGTGAGGAAACTCCTTGCACGTCATCAAGTGCTTCCACATCGAAGAAGTGCCGTCAGAAATAATGTACTTTAATTCAGCCCCACAATGGATACACCTCACTTTATTTACTTTTTCAGTCATCTCATCTATCATTTTCACAAAATGATGTCAGCATTTAAATGTATTCTTCTTATCAATAGGAGGACGATGAGAATCAGGTATGTTTGTTGCACTGACAAGGGTCGGGGGTGGCTCTTTTTCATATTCATTTTCTAAAAATACCAAGTCCATGTTCGGAGTCATCTCCTCACCCTCCACCTCCACTGACATATTATCTTGATACATCATTTTCACAATCACAATAACATAACAGGTGACAAACAAGGTGAAAATAGAGCAGGTGATAATTTCAATAGTAACACGAGTCTGTCAAGTTCATGCAGTAAAGAAGAGAAAAATAGCCATAGAAAAAATAAAATGGAGTTTTCTTGTAGAAGATGACTCATGAAAGAACACTAAAATTGAAGTCAAGATAATTTCAATAGCAATGCGAGGGAGAGAACCCTAACCGCCAGCAAATTTGAGGTGCAGTTCAATGTGTGCCGAAGATTGAGGTTGAGCTTTGAGAGTAGAGGAGATTTAGGTTGAGCTTTACGAATTAGACCATGCAGTTGGGACTTGGAAGATTCAAATTGACGGATCTAGCTTTGCAGAGAGCTTCACGATTGGAACCTGGTAAAACATATCGAAAAACAGATAATAGCGATTAGCGAAGTTCACCACAACAAAACCAGAGATCCGTGAGCAAGAGATCTAAAAAATGGCAAGAAACAAAGGGAAGAGGTTCAGGACCTTCAGGTGCTACCGGAGAAAGCTATGCGCCATCGCTACGTACATCGCCACCCTCCTCATCGTCCTCTCATTCTTTGCATTGATCTTCGAAAGGGCTTCGACGATCACCAGGAGCACATCTCGTCTGATGAACATCTCTGACCTAGGGCGTTGCTCACTATTTTGAGACTCGAGGGAGCACAGAGCAGAGCATCGGAGTCCAAGGATGACAACTCGACTTGAGGGTGTGGGACATTGACGATCGTCTCGTCACAGACTCACAACAAAGGTAAAGTCGCGTTGCGACTTGAGTCGAGAGAAAGAAGAGAAGAGAAACTCTAAGAAAGGCAGATCTGAAATTAGGGTTTAAGTGTGTGTGTGTATATATATATATATATATATATATATATGCCGGTTCAGGTTCTGGTTCTATTTTAGGGTAGAACCTGGAACCGAAATCGGAACCGACGACTCTAATAAATGGGGAACCGAGAACCGGACCCTCATTTACTTGGATCGGGAACCGCAGGGTCGGTTCTCCGGTTCCTGGTTCTACCTTGGACCCATGATCACCCCTACCTAGCGTGGTCACATGTATGGTTAATTTATGCGGTCATTCTGCTTATGCTTTGTTTGATCCTGGAGCATCGCATTCTTTCGTGTTTGCTCAGTTTGCCGACTTGGTTGGTATGGCATTAAAACCACTGAATGTGATATTGTATGTTACCACCTCGTTAAAAGATAAAGTGCTAGTTTCGCTAGATTGCTGGGATTGTAAAATAGTCATTGGTGGTAGTGAGGAACGAATAGATCTGGCTGTGCTGCCTATGTTTGATTTTGACATAATTGTTGGGATGGATTTGTTGGGTAAGCAAATGGCCGTAGTTGATTGTAGTAACAGGTTAATCCATTTCTATTTGGACGGTCACCCTAGATTTGAATTCGTTGGAAGTCGTGGAGGAATCTCGATTCCTTTAGTCTCGTCGCTTGAGGGGGCAAAGCTGTTAGATGAAAGGTGACAAGCCTATCTAGCTGCAATAGTGGATATGACAGTTGAGGAATCGAAATTGAAAAATGTAACAGTGGTATGTGACTTTCCCGATGTGCCAGAATTACCACTAGAGAGGGAAATTGAGTTTGTGATTGAATTAGCTCCTGGAACGGAGCCAATCTCGAAAGCACCCTATAGGATGTCCTTGTCATAATTAAAGGAACTAAAGATTCAGATGCAAGAGTTATTAGACAAGGGATTCATTCAATCGAGTGCGTCGCCTTGGGGAGCACTATTGGTGTTTGTAAGGAAGAGGGATGGGTCTTTGCATTTGTGCTTCGACTATAGACAGTTGAATCAGGTGACCATCAAGAATAAGTACCCGTTGCCTAGGATTGACGATCTGTTCGATCAATTATAGGGAGCCTCGGTATTTTCCAAGATAAACTTGAGAATGAGTCATCACCAACTGAAAATTAAGAAAGAAGACATACTGAAAATAACTTTTCGAGCGAGGTATGGACTATATGAGTTCATAGTCATGCCTTTTGGATTGACTAGCGCCCCAGCTGCTTTCATGGATTTAATGCATCGAGTATTCAAGGAATATCTAGATCGATCTATTATTATTTTCATTGATGACATCTTGGTTTACTCGAAGAGTCCAAAGGAACACGAACAACACCTAAGAGTGGTTCTACAGACATTAAGAGATCATTCGTTTTACGCAAAGTTTAGTAAATGTGAGTTTTGACTCAATCAGGTTGCATTTCTTGGACATGTGATTTATGGAAATGAGATTTCATTGGACCCTGCCAAGATTGAGGTAGTCACGAATTGGCCAAGACCAACATCAATAACGGAAGTCCGAAGCTTTCTTGGATTGGGAGGTTACTACAGAAGGCGATCGCTATTCCTCTGACCAGATTGACTAAGAAAGATATACGGTTTGAATGGACAGATGAGTGTGAATGAAGCTTTCAAGAGCTTAAGCGTCAGTTGACAACCGCTCCGGTGTTAACGATCCCTTTTCATGCTACATTAATACACATCCTAATCCCTTTAGCGAAGCATCACTATAAATTTCATAGCCTTTAGGTCCAGAAGGGATCGTTAACACCGGAGCGGTTGTCAACTGACGCTTGCTCCGGTGTTAACGATCCCTTCTGGACCTAAAGGCTATGAGATTTATAGTGATGCTTCGCTAAAGGGATTAGGATGTGTATTAATGTAGCATGAAAGAGTCGTTGCTTATGTGTCACAACAGTTGAGGCCTTATGAGGTGAACTATTTGACTCATGATTTAGAATTAGCATCGATCATCTTCGCATTAAAGATCTAGTGGCACTATCTTTGTAGAGAAAAGTTCCAGATCTATACCGATCACAAGAGTTTGAAATATTTGTTCTCCCAAAAATAATTGAACATGAGGCAATGCCGATGGATGGAGTTACTCAAGGACTACGACTGTGACATCTTATACCATCTTGGAAAAGTAAATAGAGTTGCGGATGCACTTAGTCGATAATCAGGCATTGCGCAGTCGATGGTTAAGGGATGGGCTCTATTGGAAGGATTGAGGGATTAGGAGTTCAAACTGGAGATTTGTTCTTTGTCTAGCTTGTTAGAGACATAGAGAATTGAACTCAAAATCCAGGAAAAAAGTGAAGGCCTTACAGTTTATGGACCCAGAAATTCAAAAAATCCTTGAGATGGATGCCATGAAAAGGAAACTTGAATTCCAAGTGTCTGAAGACGGAATTTTGAAATTTCGTGGACTTTTATGCTTGCCTAATGGTGAGGAGCTAAGAGAAAGAATCGTACCAGATGCTCGTAGGAGCAATTATAGCATTCATCCAGGCAACACGAAGATGTACCAGAATCTGCGTTAGCACTATTAGTGGAATAGAATGAAAGTGGGCGTAGCCAAGTATGTGGCTAAGTGTCTGACGTGTCAAAGGGTAAAAGCTCAATATTGTAAGCCTAGTGGATTATTACAGCTGATGAAAATCCCTGAATGAAAATAGGAACATGTAACCATGGATTTTGTAATGGGAGTGAAAAAGGTCATGACTCAATTTGGGTGGTTGTGGATAGACTAACTAAATCCGCACATTTCATACATGTGCGAAAAGATTTCGCAATGGATAGATTTGCTGAGTTATACATGCGACACATAGTGCGTCTTCATGGAATACTTGTAATGATTACGTCAGACAAAGATCCTAAGTTTATAGCAAATTTCTAGAAAAGTTTACAAGATGCCATGGGAACCAAGTTACAATTCAGTACAACATATCACCCCCAGACTGACGGACATTCGGAAATGACGATTCAGATGCTTGAGGATATGTTAAAAGCACGTGTGATAGACTTCAAAGGAGGTTGGGAGGATCAACCGCACTTAGTAGAATTCGCTTAAATAACAACTATCAATAGAGTATTAAAATGGCACCATTCGAGGCCTTGTATGATAGAGCCCGCAGAACTCCTATATGCTGGGATGAGGTCGGAGAAAGGAGCATAACAGGCCCAGAATTGGTAGAACAGTTAGTCGAGGCAGTGAAAGTCATTAGAGAAAGATTAAGAACAACATAGAGTCGTTAGAAAAGTTATGCTGACAAACGACGTAAACCTTTAGAGTTTCAAGTTGGAGAGCACGTTTTCCGTAAGGTATCGCTAATACGAGGATTATCTCGGTTTGGAAAGAAAGGAAAACTGAGCCTAAGATACGTAAGCCCATTGGAAATTTTGGAACGAATTGGAACACTGGCCTACAGGCCTTCCTTGCCGCCAAGTTTATTGCAAGTACACAACGTTTTTCATGTGTCAATGTTGAGGAAGTACGAATTTGACCCCGAATCATGTGCTGAACCATGAAATTATAGAGGTAGATGAAAGAGTGTCTTATGTGGAAAAGCAGGTCGGGATTGTAGACAATAAAGAATAAGTCCTGAGGAGTAAGATAATCCCACTAGTCAAGGTGATCTAGAGCACCACGGAACTGAATGAACTACTTGAGAAAGCGAAGAGGCGATGAGGTGTCAGCACCCCATTTGTTTGAGTAATTGGGTTTATTGTAAATTTCAAGGATGAATTTTTATAAAGGGAAAGAGTTGTAACATTTTGAATTTCCTACTATTTCGAGATCGTTGAATGAAAGTATATCTATTGATGTATTTCAATTATATCTTGCTCAGATCTGATCAATCTCGAGTTAACTGACTAAAAATGAAAGACTAATGCAAGACTAAGTTCGTGGACCTAGGGGCTTGAATAAGAAATGGCGCTTCGACCACAAGGATTGCTGAGGAAATATTTAGAGTCAATAAAGGTCGATTTAAGACTGATTATGGAATCTATTGCTAGCGTTCTATGATTAGAGAGCGAGTGATTCTGCTTAACTAACGTATGATTTGCAAACATTTCCTAAATCGAATTCTGACGATCAAGACCGCAGAGCTAAGTGATAGACCCTCATAATTACATGATAACCAAAGTCACCGTGACTTGAGTAATCCTAAGTATGATGAGAATCACTGAGTCGATATGCGTAATATCTGCAAAAGCCGCCTGTTAGTTCGAGATAAGCTGAAGCTACGATTGACGGAAAACTGACCATGAAATGAGGATCTCGAAAATTTGAAAATGAACAATAAAGAATTTCAACACTTGAAAGGAATTGGACGTTGCCTCATCGAAGGTAATTTATATCGAAAAAGAGAAATTTCGGACTGTGAGTGTGAAATTACTATTTTTACCCCTAGAAGGGTATTCATGCCTTAATGATTGAACATGGGTATTTTAGTCTATTGCTAATCTCCTCTAGGTGACCGAATTCATGAGGGCATAAGGGTCAATAGAGCATCTAGATATTATGAGTAAAATGACAAGTGTCATTACTTGATCAAATAGAGCCACCAAACATTAAACTCATGTCATTTACTCCAACTACTATTCTTACCATTTGCCCAAATTGGATTAAGAGCTCTCTCTCTCGCCTCTCATTACTTATTTGGCTAGAGTCCCCCCTTACTTTCTCTTTCTTTCTTTTTCTTCTTCTTCTTCTCTTAGCCGAGGTAGCCTTCCGCCCGACCAGCTCCTGCCTGCCGGTTCGCCCTTCTTGACCGCCACCTCTAGCTACCACCAAGCCGATCGTCGACCACCACAACACTCCTTAGCCTTTCCTTTACTGTTCTCTAGTCTCCGTTCAGCCATCCATCACTGCTAGCCGCCCGTTCAACTGCCAAGAACAGAACCGGTCCTCATCGGGCCCGGTTTGGGAGAGAGCCATCTTGTGCTGACTTAAGGAGCTCATTTGACTCCCAATTTATGGTAAGCTCTTCTCAACATCTACCTTAAGGGTTAAACAAGCTGAGAATGGAAATTTATTTGAGTTAAAATGGATTTTGATGGAGAAAATTGTGTAATCTTGCAAGGGCAATTTTGGGTCCCCTGTTGTCATCTTGGAACTAAGCCATTTAGAGGCTGATCGGGGTGTTTCCTTGCTTCAAAACTCTCGGTGAGACCCTTAGGAATATAGTTTGATGTATTGGCAAGGTGGTCATATGATGGATTGAAGTTTGGAAGTGGGTTGATGGTTATTTTGTGCCATTTCCTTTAGGTTGCACACTGCCCTATTTTGGCCGAAGAAGAACAGAGCCTTGTGGTTGATTTTGATTGAAATTTCAAGCTCGATTGACTTGGTAAGCGACCCCTAAACCCTTATTAGACGTTAGGGTATTAAGGGACCAATTTGAGTGTCAATTAATGAGTTTATTAGTCATATGTGCCTAATTGATCATTGTCGATGGAGAAATATGATGACCGAACATTGCTTGCTCATTTTGGGTGAAATCATGATAATCGTAGCTAAATTTGCAAAGTGTATATTCGGTTGACATGTATCCTTGCATGGTCATTGGGTATTTGATTCCTTGAGCGTTAAATGTGCAAAATTCCTACTTGAATTGACTAGGAAATGCCTTGCTCTAATTAAGTACCTTGAGGTGTCGATTGTGCCTTGCATTGTGTGATTTGACCATAGATGTTTCTCTTGTCAAAAGGCTAATTACTTGTTAAGTCAAGTTATACTCGATCATGAAGTCATTTTAAGGATGAGAAATGGCCTATAAGCCCTTGTTTGATAAGAATCATGTTTTATGGAAGCGAGCCTTGGTTGAATGAGTTATAAGCCTAATGGCATATGGAACCTTGATGCGTCAAAACACGAGGTCAATTTCTATCTTGATGCATCAGAACGCGGGATAAGCTTGATATATGCCTACACAAGTACATAATGGCATTAAAACCTAAGGCGTCATAATGCGGGTTGTAAATTATTCTTAGCCTAAGGTGAATTGACGCGGGCCTAGCCATTGAAATGAGAAATTATGATGAAATTGAGATAAATTCCTTGCATGTGAGCTTTATACTATGCTAGTACAAGGAGCTTGATTTTATTGATGTAATTGCATTTGAATTGTAATTATTTTATGCCAGTTGTGTTGATTTATTATGATGCCTTGAGTACCATGCGCTATTTCTTTGATGAGTTATGGCGTACTGCTTTTAAAAGTGTCTGGTAGTACTAACGACCTGGTCTAGTTTTAGAGTTAGCTTACTGAGATGTAATCTCACCCCGTCGTGGGATTTATTTTTCAGATCCCAAGCCCTGAGTATGTTGCCCATACGTTTTGGTACCCCAATGGATATGAACACATCCGTCGAGGAATTTCTTGTAGACGAGGATAAGGTTTACATAAGGAAGGGAACGATTGTTTGGGTCAACGAAGGGGAGCCTTACTAGAAGCCTCATCGTTGTGAGTCATGGTACTTTTGTACCGGGGATACAATCACCGGACCCTCAAAGCCATCTGAGATACCCCGGGATGCGATCTCGCCATGGTGTCACCCAACTCCTATTGAGGCCGAGAGAGATAACTCCATAGTTGGGTCTAGGAATGTCCTTGAGAAAACCCCGACCGTGGAGGAAGATGTAGAGGTGATAGAATTATTAGCCTCGGAGGATGATGAGGAAGATGATTCCATGGAGGTTGAATCCTAGAGTTTCTCCGAGTATGATCCCGAGGAGGATGAAGATGATGCCGATGACAGTGGTGCCGATTAGAGTCCTAGGAGGTGATTGTTCTTTTTGGATGACCTCGTAGGGTAGAGGCATGATGGTAGGACCATTGGAGTAGTCTTTTAATTTAGTTCTCAGTTCCCTTTGACCTCGTTATATATTTTGTATCGTGTCCCCACTCCTGGTCGTTTGTAAGCAAACTTTTAAGTTTATGATATGCATATGTTTGATGTTATCCCAAATCATTTTATTTTTATTTGTGTACGGAGTTGTTTACGCTTCCGCTTGTGTATTTATTTTCATTCTTGCGTCGTGGCCGTACGGATCCTGGGTTATCTTTGAACTAAAAGTGCATCGCGGGATGTGGCACTCTCACAATGGATTGTGAGGCGTGACAGATAGAGTCAAGGAGAGTAAAGTCAATTTCCTTCTCATTCAGTATGAAGTATTCAAAATGAATCCTTGAGAAACTGTGAAACAAATGTTTGATAGTTTCCCTGAAATAGTGAATGGACTCACATATCATGGGCAATCTATTTCTGGACCGATGAAAGTCAACAAGCTGCTAAATTCTCTCACAAAGGAATAGATAATGTTAAAATATCCATTTGAGAGACTCAAAGTGTCACCTTTATCACTGGACAAACTCATTGGAACCCTTCAATCCTATGAGGAAGAAAGAGTCAATGAGGAAACCACGCCAAAAGATAAAAAGTCCATTACTTTAAAATTTAACGTTGATTATGATGTCTCAGAGTTAGAAGATGGAGATGATGAGGAGTTAGCACTCATGGTCAAAAGATTTAGAAGAATGGCTAAGGCAGGCAAGAACTTTAAAGACAAGAAGAATCTCAGACGATATGATTAGAAAAGATCATCTGAGACCAAAAATGAAAGCCAAGAAGTTATTTGCTACAAATGCAAGAAGAGAGTCCACATTAAACTAAATTGCTCTCTGTTAAGGAAGAAAGGCAGGGATGAGAAATTCAAGAAATCCTTGAAAGCATAGACTTGGAACGATACTAAATATGAAAGTGATGGGGAATACGCCAACATCTGTCTCATGGAAGACTCAGATGATGGCCTCGATAACTCAATCAAACATTCCTTCTGAGGTGTTTGTATACATGGATGAGCTATGTTTAGAATATAAAGCTACTCTCAAAAGACTTTTTGAATTGAAAAAGGTAGCAAACAAAGAGACATTTCTAAAAAAGATAAAATCAGTTTTCTTAAAAGAGAATTTTCTCAATTGAAGAAAAATTCGATTTTGTGTCTAATGAGAATATTCATTTGAATTGGAATTCGAATTTCTATAAAAAGAAAATGAAATTTTTAAAGAGGAAAGAAATCTTCTTAAGAAAGAAATGAATTCTTTGAAAAAGGAAAAAAATCTTTTCGAAAAAGAAACCATTCCTTTGAGAAAGAAAGCTTTAAATATTTACAAGAAATTCTCGTTGGGATCTAAAATCTTACAACACATACTTTCCATACAGGTCTCTTATTATAACAAATCGAGACGAGATTTTCAAATGAAATGCAATGCGGAAAATCATTTTCCTGATGTTAAGGAAAGACTTAAGAGAAGGCCTCCTAAGGATTCCTATTATAGTCATTTTAGAAAATAGTTTGTAAAGTCTAAAGATCAGAAAAATGGATATATTGTCAGATGAAGAAAAATGTCTTATATCTGTCAAAGACAATCCATAACTTTAGCACAAGAAAGATGAGACACATAAGCTTTAAGCAAATATTAAAGCTCTTTAAAAAAAAAGGCTAGTGAGAGGACTCCCAGATGTCAAATTTGAAAGGATTAAGCACTGTGAAGCTTGCACACTTGGCAAACAAGAAAGAAATTCTTACAAATCTATAAATGAAGTATTTGCTAATCATGCTTTGCAGCTATTACACATGGATGTCTTTGGACCTACCCGAATTTAGAACATTAGACGTAAAAAGTATTGCTTAGTCATTGTGGATGATTATACTAGATTTACATGGGTTTTCTTTCTTGCACATAAAAGTGATGCATTTTCATATTTTGAAAACTTTTCTAAAAAAGTTCAAAATGAAAAGGGATACTCAATTTCAAGCATTAAAACAAATCATGGAGGGGAATTTGAAAATTAATACTTTGCTGAATTTTATGATCAAAATGGTTTTCAACATAATTTTTCATCTCCATACACTCCACAACAAAATGGAGCTGTTGAAAGAAAGAATAGATCTTTACAAGAAATGACATGAACTTTTTAAATTGAAAGTAAAACACCATCCTATTTTTGGGCGGAAGCTGTTTCTACCGCTTGTTATATTATAAACCATGCTTTCTTAGATCATTACGCGAGAAAACCCCCTATAAGCTTTACAAAGTAAAGAAACCAAATATTTCATACTTTCATGTATTTGGTTGTAAATGCGATATTCTTAAAAACTCAAGTGATCGACCAAGTAAGTTTGATGAAAGATCAGACAAAAGAGTATTCTTGGGATATTCTACATCAAGCAAAGCTTATCGAGTCTTCAACAAGAATTCTCAGATAGTTGAAGAATCCATGATCGTGAAATTCGAAAATGAGCGCATTGCTTAGAAAATGATTGCTGAAAGCGAAATGTCAAATGATTAAAACCAATCATTTGAGAAGCAAAACCTATCACCTGAGGCTGAAAAAGAAAATGAGTCTTCTCAGAACATGAAAAATACTCAACCAATTGCAACATTTGAAGATTCAAATGCTGAAGAATCAATTCATAATGAGCTTGAAAAATCAAAGAATAATTGAAAATGCAATTTCAGTCATCCCACATATCAAGTCATTGGAAGCATCGATGAAGGAATCAGAACCAGATCCAAACTAAAGAATGCCATGAATGCATTTGCTCTGGCTTCTGAGTTTGAACCCAAATTAATTGTAGAAGCTCTTGAAGATGAAAGCTAGATTGAAGCTATGCAACAAGAGTTAAATCAATTCAAACTCAAAGAAGTTTGGGAATTGGTACCAAGATAAAAGAATCATCCTGTTATTGGAACCAAATGGGTATTCAGAAAAAAAACTAGATGATAAAGGCAAGGTAATCATAAGTAAGGCAAGGCTTATTGCTAACGGCTACTGTCACGCCCCGCGTCTTGGGCATGAGCGCACGATTCCCTGCAAGCACAAACTATCTCTCGAGGTCTCAAGATGCACGTATAGGTCGAGAGATATATCATCAATAAATCGCACGCGAAAGCGACAATATAAAACTCCTCCGTACAAATATGAAGTGGGACTTGGGTAACGATAATACCATTAATACATAGATCCAAATGTTCATACAAGAATGTGGTAAACTAGATTTGCTAGTTAGTAGGGGTGACGAGGCTGGTACAAAAGACTATCACTATCACTCTCAAAAAGCGATAGGCATTAGGGTCACCAACAAATTAACAGACCAGATAAAGTAGAGGCTCCTAGGTTGAGCTACTGGAGTCATCGGTCTCCTCCTCAGCCTCCTCAGTGGGCTCGTACTTCGAAAAGGTCTCTGAGTAAACCTCTACGGTGTCCTCTATAGTCTCGTCAGCAGATGGCTCCACCAGGTCATCCTCGGTAGCCTCGACCACTATAACCTCCTCGGTGTCTTCCAAGGTCAGAGTCCTCTCAAGACCAATCCTTGAACCAACGACAGGCCCCTTGCCCTCCACTAAATCCTAGGTGGGATGGCACCAACTAGAGATCACTCCATGAGGCACCCCAGTGGGCTTCAGTGGCCCTGTGCTAACATCTCCTACCTTTCTAAACCAAGCCTCCTATCTATGAGGCTTTTAGCTACTACCACCCTATGAGGCTTTTAGCTACTACCACCCTCATCTACTCAAACGATTATACATTTCCTAACATAAATAGTCTCCTGCCCGTTAGGGAACTCGTTAAAATAAACTGACATCTCCTTGGGGTCGCCAAATCCGATGGTTAACATCCTCAAGGTCTAGGATCTATAAAGAAAATGGGATCTTACAACGGGGTGAGATATACATTTTAGTAAGGTGGGTCCTAACCCTAGGTTTGGTTGACCGTCCACTCAGATAGGTACAATCACAATCAATTCACACAAGATCATAAGGGCGTTCAACTATCACAAAGTAACACATGGTGGGTCCTAACCCTAGGAAGGTGTACTATGGCTTTTTTCTGCGGGTTTATCAAATATGCAATCCAGGCATCTCATTATGTCACCAAATTCAAGCACACATAAACAA
This sequence comes from Rhodomyrtus tomentosa, assembly GCA_028455895.1. Classification (NCBI taxonomy): domain Eukaryota; kingdom Viridiplantae; phylum Streptophyta; class Magnoliopsida; order Myrtales; family Myrtaceae; genus Rhodomyrtus; species Rhodomyrtus tomentosa. Next base: position 19,474,082 of record JAPCWY010000011.1, read on the forward strand.
GCCATAGTACACCTTCCACCCTTCCTGTCTCCTCACTTCCATGCCCGCATTTAGAACGCCTCTAGCTCGGTCCGCGTAAACGCATTAGACCGTCTCATTGACAAACTCACGTAAACGCATCAGGTTTTCAATCTCAATCCAGGTCTGTGTCGACACATCACAACTCCGTCCCGCGTTTCAACGCATCAGGACTATGGCCTTCTCAACCCCGTGTCTCATACGCCTCAGGGTACCTTTCAATTCAAACCTCGCGCCTCAGCGCCTCAAGGCATTCATCTATACAACCCCGCGTCTCATGCGCATCAGGGTATTACAACATCTCAGACATGCCACAAGTTCATTTTAATTCATAACACATAGTATCAAGTGCAACTCAAGCACGAACAATACACTCATGGAATGCGAAACAATCAATTGTGACATTCAAATGTGGCAATCAATTCAAAGCACAAGCATCGTCACACACATTCAAGTCCTCTATGTCTTTCTAGGACGCACATTGGGCCACCACATTATAAACATCTGAGAATCGATCAATTCACATACGAATCGCCTAATCGAGTCCAATCCTCCTATCAAAGGTTTAGGCTTTCCCTTACCTCAAGTTTCACTCAACAAAATCCTTTCCCAAGCACCTCAAGAACTCGGTCCAATTGGCTCACGAACAACTCAGCTGCGCAACCTAAGGAAATTCGTCCAACCATCAATTTTTCATGCTCAAATCACCACCCCACTAATCATACACCTCATGGACTTATCAATTAACATTCTAACACTTCTCAATGAAGAATTTGGAGCTCAATTACAACCACCAACAGCCCCCACAGAACCAACATCACATAATCGAACCGGGCGAATTTTGATTCTGTGTATACCTTAACTTACCAGCCCTTAAACCACCTCAAATCCTCAATTTAATCACTAATCTACTTGCTAACATGTAGTCCTAAGGGTTGGGAAGCCTCACCAAAAATTTAAGCTCAATGTGACGTCAAATGGTCCACGAATGGCGCCGGTTCTTCCAAGCTTACCGCCGGTCAGTTCTAGCCCTTCAAACATAAGACCCATTTAGGGTCAAAACTCCAGCAAATTAACTCAAAATTTTTATCACAGCTCCATCTATGTGTCCCTTAAATGTCCATAAAATTTGGTTACAAAAATCCAAGATTTTAGGGTTTTAAGGGGCCAAAAATGTGGCTTACCTCTGATTGCGATGATTTTCGTCGACTTTTGAGAGATTGGTCAGTCAGAGCTCCTCGGTAGGCCAAATGACTTGCTTCCACTTCGAGAACATCGGCAAGAGGTTAAGGAAGGAGCAGGTGGTTGACTAGATGGCTAGGGATTGCCGGAGGTGGCGGTCGATGGCGACGAACGGGCAAACAGAAACCTATCAGCGTTGGAGCTCTCGGCAAGAAGAAGTGTGACATTCTGATTTCCCAGTCATTTTCAGACTCATTAATGAGAAGTATATCTAGTGATATGTTTCATTCATATCTCGCTCAAATCTGATCAATTTGAGTAGACTGACCAAAAGGGAAACGCTAACGCGAGACAAGGTACGTGGACCTAGGGAATTCGAATAGGAAATGACACTTTGACCATAAGGATTGTCGAGGGGACATTTAGAACCATAAAAGGCCGATCTAAGAACGATTAAGGAATGCCTTACTAGCGATATATGATTCAAGCGCGGGTGATGCCGCTTAACCAATGTATAATTTACAAAATTTTCCTAAATCGATCAGTGACGATCGAGACCATAGAAACTAGTGATAGACCCTCACAATTACATGACAACCAAAGTCGCCATGAATTGACGAGCCCTAACTGTGATACGAATCACAGGGTCGATATGCGTAACGTCTGCAAAAGTCGCCCATCAGTTCGGGATAGGCTGGAACCACGTTTGATAGAGAAAACGATCAGAAACGAGTCTTGAAAATTGAAAATGGAGAATTAAGAATTCCAACGTCATGTTTGGATTGGCCGTCGCCATGTCGAAGATTATTGGATTGAGAAAAGCGGCGTTCCGGACGTTGGGGGTAAAATTATCATTTTGCCCTCAAAGCTTTAGCCTTGCTTATGCAAACGAAGAAGGGCATTTTGGTCCTTCAACCACCCTAAGGCTACCGAAAAAGTAGAGAGAGCATGGCCATTGGATCACCCATGATTGACACTTAGGACAAGTGTCAATGGATGAGCTAAAGAGTGGTCTTGTCCACTATTACTCAACTGCCATTCAACCTTTGACCTTGAGAGTTGAATATAGCCTCTTCTCTCTCTCCTTGGCCAGCCATACACCCCTCAAGCCACCGAGACTTCATCATCTTCTTCCTCTTTTCTACCGCCGCCGACAATCAGCTTCTGCCTAGCCGTTCGCTACGACCAACGAGCCTCTTCGGCGACCTTCGACCTGCGAGCCGACCACCCATGCTTAGCCTCACCTCTTACCGACCTCCTTGAAGTGGAAACGCGTCGATTGATCCACCGAGGAGCTCCGGCTAACCATTCTCCTGGAAGCCGACGAAAACCGGCACAATCTGAGGTAGGCGACGTTTCTGACCCTTTAGGATATCGAAATGTTGGATTCTTGCCACAAAATTCTGTGGAGATCTAGGGGACTTGTTTGGTGATCTGTGGTAAAAAGTTGAACTTAATTTGATGGAGTTTTGACTCCAAATGGGTCTTGTGAATGTTGGACAGAAACTGCCGGTTTACAGTCTTGAAGGAGCCAGCGACTTTCGAAGGGATTCCAGAGACGAAACCGCCTCAAATCTTCGGTGAGACTCTTAGACCCTTAGATAGACATGTTAGCAAATAGGTTAGTGATTAAATGGTGAAATTGGAGTTGGTCAAGGGCTGGATGTACTTGGTTTACATAGAATCAAACATAGCCCCGTTCGGTTCAGCGTAAACCGGTTCTATAGAGGTTGATGGCTGTTGATTTTGAGTCTCAAATTGGTGATTGAGACATGCTAGGATAGTGAGGATTGTGTTATGGAGGTTTGTGGTTCATGGATTGGTGAATTAGACAAGGGAAATTGACAATTGGTTGGAAATTCCTAGGTTGCGCGGTGAGTTTGGCCTTGGACCATTGAAACTGAACTGTTGAGGACTCAATGAGAGGATTTTGTGACATCAAACTTGAGGTAAGGGAATTCATAACCTTATGATAGGAAGATTGGACATGATTGGGCGAGTCGGGTGGAATTGAGATTATTTCTTGAGAAGCTTAGCGTGATTGGCCCTTATGTATGCTAAGAGAGTATAGGTGATCCTAATCTTTTCTTATGTTTGTCTATTGAGTAATTGGTCACGTTCGATTGTGTATCGAATCGTCTTGCATGCCATGGATGCATTGTTTATGCATGAGTTACACTTGGCCTTGTGTGCATAATTTGTGATTGTGGCATAGCGGAGACGAGGCGAGACCCTGAGGCATATGAGACGCGGGGTGATGTGGTTGATACCCTGAGGCGCTGAGGTGCGGGGTTGGAGTTGTGTGGCACCCTGATGCGTACGAGACGCGGGATTGAGATGGCCACGGTCCTGATGCGTTTATGCGGGACGGATATTGAGGTGTCGACACTAGCTTGGAGTATCATTAAAACCTGATGCGTTTACGCAAGTTGTCAATGACGGTCTGATGCGTTTACGCAGACCAAGTCTGATGCAATCTAATCGCGGGCATGAGAATGAGGCAGGATGGAAAAGATAATTGTGGTGATGTGGCAGGATGAGTCATGCATGATCATCTGAATGTGTTATGATGTCATAATTGCATGCCTGTCACCCGAGTGTGGTTATCTATATTTGCATTGCGTTATATGTTGATGAATTTGAATTATTGGGGTATGTGACTGTCTGAGATGTGAATCTCACCCCGTTGGAGACCCCTTCTTTTTACAGATGCTACGACTTGACGATGTGGCATATACGTTTTGGAGACCTCAAGGAGACGTCCACTTATTTTGATGAGTTCCCTGATGGGCAGGGAACTATTTATGTCAGGAAATGTACTGTTGTTTAGGTAGACGAAGGTAGGACTAGTTGGAAGCCTCACAGGTATGAGGCCTGGTTCAAGAAAGTCGAGGATGTGTCTATAGGGCCGTTGAAGCCCAATGAGGTGCCCCAGGGAGTTGTCCTTAATTGGTGCCACCCCACTCGAGATTTAGATCAGGCTAAGGGGTCCGTTGTCTATTCGAGGAATGGACCAAAGAGGACCCCAACCATAGAAAACACGGAGGAGAAGGTCATTGTGGTCGATGCGACTGAGGAGGATCTCATGGAGTCATCTGCTGAGGAGACCGCTAAGGATACTATAAAGGTTCGCTCTGAGACCTTTTCAGAGTACGAGCCCACAGAGAACGCAGAGGAGACCGTGGACTCCATCAGCTCATCTTAGGAGCTTCCAGCTTACCAGTCGATCTTTTGTTGGCGATCTTGACCTGTCTCTTGCTGTATGATGGTGATGGACTCTTTTGTGTATTTATCCCGTCACCCCTCTTGTTAGCGGATCTAGTAGTTATGCGTGTGTATGAACAGTCGGATTTTATGTATGACAGTATTTGCGCTATCCAGGTCCCACTTCATATTTTGTACGAGGGAGTTATTTCATTATTGCTTCCGCGTGTTTTGTATATTATATGTCTCTTGACTTATGTGTGGATCTTTGGACCGCGAGAGATATTTGGTTTGCTTGCAGAGAGTCGCGTGCTCGTGCTCGGGGCGCGGGGCATGACATCCCCGTCCGATTTGGTATCAGAGCAAGGTCAACTCGATCCAAGGTTGATTGAGGACTGGAGTAATAAGGAGGATTAAGTTGGGACTTGGACGGATAGCGAGACCTTAGAAGATTGGTTAAGATAAGACACGGGGTACATAGCATGTGACTTGACACTTATGGATGGCATTTGTCCTTGACAGGGCTATGGTAAGGCATGAGGATTGAGTTCCCTTCTTGGTGTTGAAAGTCATTTCTGAATTTTGGCCTGATAAATGAATGAGTATGGCTTGTTTTAGTGAACCGTTGGAGTGAACGGAACTGAGGAATGACCATGAGTTATTTGTTGAAGTGTTTGTAGAAGTTATTGTGAGAAAAGACTGTTGTAGTGTAACTGTTTCTGTTAAGGATTAGTTAGTAGCTCTGGAATTGGATGAATTAGTGAGTACTAACTCCTTGCTGAACTTGTGGTGGACCAGGTTCAGTAGAAGGAGATAAAGATGAGCAACCTATCCAGGAAATTTGGAAGGTCTAGAGGCGGAGCCTCTAGCTCGAGGCCGCCTGTGGCTGAAGAGCCGAGGATGGATGGCTTGCTAAGGACACTGGAGAGAATCGGTGACCTTATTGATAGGCAGACCCAGGATCGGGATGCTGCCATAGCCCAAGCGGTAGGAGCCGCCATAGCTGCCGTCAACGCCAACGACGACAACAACGGTGGCAATGGAAGCCAGGGTGAACTTAACCAAGGTAATGAGGCGATGAATGCCCAAGAGGAAATAGTCGTGGCCAGACAGATGGGTCAGTTAGTGGAACAATTCATAAAGCTGAAGCCGACTCAGTTCAACGGGATTGGAGACCCTAAGCTAGCACCCAGGTGGATTGAGAAGCTGGAGAAAGATTTTGGAGTGCTGAGATGCACAGATGAGGAGAAAGTATTGCTAGCAGTATACCAGCTAGAGGGTACCGCAAACGACTGGTGGGCTGCCACCAAGAATGGTGTTTTCCCTAAAGGAGCAGCCATGACCTGGGAAGCCTTCAAGACGACGTTCAACGACAAGTACTTCTCGGAGACGGCCAGGAAAAGGAAGCAAGTAGAATTCTTACAACTGCTTCAGAACCAGCTGACAGTAGACCAATACGAGGCCGAGTTCTCCAGACTGTCGAGGTACGCACCTCAATCCGTAAAGGACCCCTAGGAGAAAGCACGGAGATTTCGGGACGGACTGAGACTTGAATTCCGCAGTCATATGATTGCCCTTCGGGACGGACTGAGACTTGAATTCCGCAGTCAAATGATTGCCCTAAATCTGAGGACTTATAAGGAGATGTATGATCAGGGTCAGATGATTGAAAGGGACTTCAAAGAGAGGAATACCGTAGCTGGATCGCGGTTTACCCCATTCAGAGACAACCGTCAGATAGGCAAGAGACCGATGACGGGCAATAGGCGTTTTGTGCATCCAGTAAGGAAAAATATTGTGAAGCCGCCAAATCCCACAAACTGGAGCTGCCGCCTTTGTGGCAGAAGACACGGAAATGGACCATGCCCAGTAAGGACTGGAGCTTGCTTTAAGTGTGGTCAGATGGGCCACCAGATGAGGATGTGCCCAAATCAAGCTCCGGCGAGTCGACCTCAAGGGCAGAGATTGTCACACCCCGAATCCGACGAGCACGCAAGCATCCCGCCAAGCTGTTCCTTTATGAAAGCTTCAAGATCCAACGGCCAATGTCTTATTTGCTGAAAGAAATATGCATGCGGAAGCGATGTCAACTCTAATTTACAAATAAAGCAACACCCGATGACCTAGGACACAAGGGCACACCTTTAATAAAGGTCAATCATACTTCATTTATTATAAATCTAAATCCTCAAGATATCTACTATTTAATTCTAAGGTCACAAAAGAGAAGTCTTCATTTTTCCTCTAATGACTTCATCCATTGAATGTCAATCCATGGCGAACTCGGGACTTGGAAATATTGTCCCCAAAAGGAGTGAGATACACATCTTAGTAAAAGAGTCCTAACCCTAGGTTAGGTCGATCGTCCACTCGGTAGTCGTACACCCCAATAATTCCACTCACAGGCATATCAACCATAAATCAATAAAACAACAACATACAAATGACAGACATGCAACTATGACAACATGTCACACATAGATGATAATGCACACCTACTCCGCCATCTCACCACAACGACCCTTTTCTCCCTGCCTCAATCTCCAGCCTGCGATCTCATCGCATCAGGCTCGGTCCGTGTAAATGCATCAGACCGTCATCGGCAACCCATGTGAACGTATCAAGTTCCGATGGTTCTCCCCACCAAAATCACCATCTCATAATTCCGTCCCGCGAATAGTTCGCATCAGGACCGTGGCTATTTTAACCCCGCGATCTCGTAGCATCAAGGACCCATACATCATCAAACCACCCCGCAATTTCGTCGCATCAGGGTCTATATCTCCTGCCCCGCGTCTCATACACCTTAGGGCCTCTCTGTCCCACGAATAATTCGCATCAGGACCGTGGCCATCTCAACCCCGCGATTTCATCGCATCGGGGCGCCACATAATATCAATTCCACTCTGCAATCTCGTCGCATCAGGGTCTCCATCTCACGCCTCGCATCTCGTACGCCTCAAGGCCTCACCATGTTACATTCATGCCATGTTTCTCAATTCATTTCCCAGATAAAACAACAAGTGCATCTCATGCACAATTTGAAAATTCATGGCATGAAAGACAATCATTGACATACGACATAGCATGGGATTTAAATGTAATCAATATCACATAAGGGTTTCCTATAATCACTCAGGACTTACTAAGAACTCTCCCATTAGAATATTCTCATAATTCAATCCAATTGAACCTCGACTCGCCCAATCGAGTCCAATCTTCCTAGCATAAGGTTAGGAATCCCCTTACCTTGCGTTAGATGCCACACAAATTCTCTTCTTGGTCCTCAAAGGCTTGGCCAAATCAATCCAAAACCGAACTCATCGTGTAACCTAATAAATCCAACCAATTTGTCAATTTCCAAGTCCAATTCAACCTTCCATGCATCCTAATCCTCCATAGCACAATCCTCAACATCTTAACATGTTTTAAACATCAATTTACAGCTCAAACTCGCCAATCTCAGCCTTCAAGAGAATCGGTTTGGCCCGGCGCCGAACCTGTCCCATTCGATTTTGTGCAAGGCGAGGCCAACCAATTCTAAATCTACTCCAATTCTAATATTTATACACTATCCTACCTCTTAACATGTCTACCTAACGATTTGGGAGGATCACCGCGAGTTTCGAGTCGATTGGTTGCCGGAAACTCACCCAAGGTCGCCGGATCATCCACTTTAGTCTTCCGGGCAGATTCTGGCAAAATTCACAAGGCCGATTCGTGGTCAAAAATTTATCAAATTGAGTCCCAATTTTTATCACAGAGTCCTACCCATGTCTACTGAGTCTCCACGAAATTTGAGCCCAAAACTCCAAGAATTCGTCCATCAAAAGAGTAAAAAACCGGACCTACCTCAGGTTGAGTCAATTTCCGTCGACTCCCAGGAAAATGCTTGACCGGAGCTCCTCGATGCTCCAAATGGCATGCTTCCACTTCAAGGAGGTGGAAAGACATAGATCTAGGTTGATATGGCCGGCCGGCGTCCAGGTGGTGGCCGGAGGTGGTCGCTAGAACGGCCAAACAGAAGCCCAAAAACTGGTCGGCGATTGGCAGAATGAAGAGGAAGAAGAAGAGGGAATGGCGTGAGTTTCTTGGGGTGGTGGCTGGCCAAATGGGTTTGAGGAGAGAGAGAAAAGCTTATATTCACTCTCATGGTCAAAGGGAAGAATGGTAGGTGGCATAAAGTGGACAAGACTTCTCTTTAAGCCATCCATTGACACTTGTCCACCTTGTCTTCCCAATGTGATCCAATAGCCACCATTTACTCCCTTTTTCGGCAGCTCTTGGAGGGATTTAATGTCCAAAATACCCTTCTTCAATTGCAAAGGCAAAGTTCTAAGCTTGAGGGGCAAAATGATCATTTTACCCCTGACGTTCAGAACGTCGTTTTTCTCGTTCCAGAATTCCTCGATAGGGCGACGGTCAATCCAAATAACATTGAAATTCTTGAATTTCCAATTCAAACTTTCCAGGACTCATTTCTGATAGTTTTCTCTATTATATGTGGTTCTAGCTTATCCCGAGCCGACGGGCGACTTTTTGCAGATGTTACGTGTATCGACCCCGTGATTCATATCACGTTTAGGGCTCGTCAATTCATGGAGGCTTTGGTTGTCATGTAATTGTGAGGGTCTATCGCTAGTTCTCTCGACAGTCTTTATGGCCAAAGCGTCATTTTCTATCCGAGTTCCTTAGGTCAACGCACCCCGTCTCGCGTTAGCCTTTCCCTTTTGGTCAGTCTACTCGAATTGATCAGATTCGAGCAGAATGCGACTGAAATACATCTCTAGATATACACTTCTCATTAATGAGCCTGAAATTGACTGGAAATCAGAATGTCACAGCATTTCCCAACTTTATCGCGAGGGCACTCGCAACCCTCTCTAGTCATACCCTAAGTATTCCAACTTCTATGGCCTTATCGTCACGATGTATGTGGAATGCCCACTTCCGGTTGCCTTGCCATGCCTCAAGTTTCATTCTTGTCACGTCATTGCGATCCTCATATGCGTTCCTATTTCTTAACTGGAATCGTCATAAATAGTGTAGTCATCAGCTTAACTCGAGTCCTCGAAAACTCCTTTCACGTTCATTCATCCAATCGTGTTACATCTCATCCTTAATCCATTTTACCAATGGAACAGCTCTTGTTGAGAATCTTTCCACGATCCGTTTATTACAATTCACATCGACTCTAGTCGATTCATCACTTATTCCAATCCTCAAAGGCTCCATAGGGATTTCCTTTCCTCGGAATTTCACGACAGAGGAATCTTACTGTATCAAGTCCGTAACTCGCATTCTTCACATTCAGCATATAACAAGCATCTCCGTGTAATTCCTAAGATACTATCACATATTTCTCATGGCTCCTTAAATGAGTCCAATCATCGTCTTTCAAGACGGTAACAATAAACTCAACCATTCCTTAGACGCTCAATTCGACTATTATCAACTTCTTTCCACCAGGTGTCGAATCTTCCAGACTATTTCTCCACTCTTCACTTGAGAGTTCAGACTTTGGCTCTATGTTGTCACGGGTCTCCTCTAGGTCCGCACGATATTTTATTTATTATTGTCACTTTTCTCTTGAGAAACATTAGTGCTTTAGCCTCTAAGTTCCATAACTTATTAATGCGACCTTATTTCAATTCCATTCGTTCCACTGAACGTCAACATCATCTTTGAATTCAACATTGTCTACAAGACTGTCTCTTAGATTTCACTTCCAGGAGTCATTCAAGTTCTGCGTTCTCTTCTCGGTACAGACGCTCAATCATAATACTAAGACAATTTAGAGTTTTTCTTCCTTTTACAATAGGGTCTCTTACCCTAAGGAAGAAACTACACAACTCCGTGGCATTTTCTCACTTCAAATTCACCTTGTCCTTCCCATTCCATAGGATGGCAACCTTGGAGTCTGCACTGACGACGATACCTTTACTCCAGGATTCAAATGCTACCATGCTTTCACATTCTCTTTCGCATAACTCAATCACCTCAAGTGACAATATCTGTTCGTCCCTGAGTCTCCACCAGTTCACTTGTCGAATGCTCAATTCGATTACCTCCGCTCACTTGCAAGTATTCTCTAAGCGCTCTTTTCGTTTACAAAATTATTCACAGAATCATAACCAGCTAGGACTATCAGGTCCCTTTAACTTTTTCCTTTCATCAACAACCATTTTATGGTCCAATCGCCCTTCAAGAACAATGCCCTATTCTTTAGGGAACAACAACTCATGATTTCATCTCTCATGGTTCCAATTCAATCAACCGATCCCAGGAAATCATTAATTCCAGGCAAACTAGCATGCCGATTCTTTCTCGACCCCTTCCATAATAGAAAAGACGGACTACCCATTTTCCACCTTGTGTCTTATGCTCAGGTAATCAGCCATTTCCCATAGGCACACTCCATATCCATAATGAACATCTCTTTGCTCGTAATCCATAAGTAGGAGTTCTCTTATTCATAAGTCTTTCGATCATTCTCCTCTTTTGCTGAGTCCCATCAACATTCCTCAAAATCAGGAATGACAACCAGCCATAAGGTTTTCAAGTTCCAATTCACTCAGGGATTCACTTATCTTATTCAAGGGTTCTTGACTACCTTTACCATATGCTTAAATGACCTTGAGAACTTTGTCTCACGCTGGTCGATCGTCCTATGATCTTGGCAAAAGTATTAGAATCCAAACAACCCTTGCTCTCAAGCAATCCCAAGATGATACTTTCCATTGAACAACTCAGCAGAGGTAGTCTAGGCAGATCTCATGTCTTCGAAGAAACCCTTCCTCTAGTGACCTTTCACCAATTATCAACAGCCTCTTAAGACTACAATCTGCCAGGGTCACTTTCTTTCCTTAGTGTACCCAAAACCTCTAAGGTTTCCTTACAAGATCCTCGATCCAGAGGGGGACAATTTCAAATCTCATCCCTCTACTTGATTCAATCAATTTCAACCTTATACGTAATCTTACAAGCTTTTCCAAGCTCTCGTGGTCCTTCCCACATATTCAATTTCGAAAAGATTAACTCAGAGTCACCTTCTTCGTGACTTCCATCACTTTAACTCATCAGCACTAGCATTTATCATCACAGTGACTTAGAGAATCATGGCAGCTCCTCCTCGAGCTTGCTTAGCCAACAAATTTCCTGATTTCCATTTAAAGTTCCTATGACCCATTCAGCTCTTGGATCTCGTATGATTAACAAATCGAGTCGTATTTTCCTTTTGGTACCCATACTCCAATCGCTCATCTTTACTCGATTCTCATGATCCTTCTTAGTTCTTGGATTTCCCATGTCTTACATACTCGAGCCCAATGCTCTTCTACGACCATACCTCGATCGTTCAACCTTATTAGGTTCTCATGTCACTTGAACCACTATAATTTTCCCCAGGAATCAAAGACTTAAGTCATCTACTCGAGCCAACAGTCTGAGGCTGCCCATCTCATCATCTTTCACCATCAAGCAACCATCTTGTGGTCCCTATGCAACTCTCCACTAATTGCCAAATATTCAAGGATCTCAAAGTATCCTTGATCTGCAATCATTGATCAAGTCAGCCTCAACGAGGCACTTCTCTACTAACAATCGTTACTAGGCTAGCCTCAACTAGGTAACTATCAGACAAGCACTCAAAGCAGCAATCCACTGAGTCAATAGCTCATACTTAAGCCTAGAGGCATCCTCCATTCTAGCATAATCACAACAGATTATCTCATTCTCAGCATGCCTCAGTTCAACGGGTATAAACCTCCTACGTCGTCTAAATTCTTAATCATACTTTGGGCAAACCAATCACATGAGGCTAATCATCAAACATGCCTAACAGGCCCATCACAACCATCATTTTTTCTTTTCAAAGGGCATCCACTGTCAAGCACGAAGCTGTTAACTATGCCACTTATAGCCGTCGTTACACATGTCAGCCACTTTCGATCATTCTTGATGAGGATCAATCCCGTGCCATACATCTCTTATCCACAATTGGACTCAACCCGATACCTAGACTTCCCATTTCAAGTTATAACTTGGGTCATTCCTACATCTTGCCATCTTAGAAGCCTGCCAGGAGCCGCTCCTTATCCGGACCTCTTTGTCGCGGCGATCACTCCCTATCCTCATTAGACCTGGCCGTTGCAGGTTGTCCCAAGTCATACATCTACGGAGAAAGCCCCGTTCCACATGTCTCATACCATGTTTCAGTACAATTTATAGGTATCCTATCAACTTGTCCCATACCAAGCGACAATTTATTGAGTCTAACAGTGATAAGTTCATGCATGGACCCTCATCAACTTTCGTTTCAAAGCCACAAACTCAAGCATAGCATGACTGTCCTTACCACTTGTCATATCAAATTTGCCTTCAGTTCAATTCTTATCCATTTAAGAGTTCTAATTCCACCAATGACTATCACATCTCGTAGATCAATTGCCTATATTTAACCATGCACCTCAAGTGAAGTCACTAACTATGTCAAATCCCCAAGCATTCGATCACAATTGGCATTTAATCATATATTCCTTATCCACTCCCTTATATACATCTCATCTCATATCATCCAAGACTGTCAATAGTAATCGATAACTAAACCATCAAGATATCGCGCAATTCAAGTCTGAATCCACCAATACCAGCTGTCTCTTTATAACTCACACTCCTCAAGTTTGGTCATTGATAAACCAAGATCACAATCATACACCTCAATTGACCCTTCATTCATAATTTATTCTCTAGCAACCTCAAATCCAGACTCATGACTCCTCAATTTCTATTCACTTCCTTGTGAGCCTTATTCATAAATCACTCAAGATCGTCTCTTAATTTGGCACTAGGACCATTATAATACCTCACAAATTCAAGCCTATAATCCTCAAGATTCAGCAATCCATGCTTGTCCCTAAAGGTCTCACTACCTAATTGTCCTCAAGTCATCACTCCTTATCACACCGAGTCTCAATCACATTGGATCGAGCTGACATTGCACTAATACCAAATCGGACGGGGATGTCACGCCCTGAATCCGACGAGCACGCGAGCATCCCACCAAGTCGTTCCTTTATGAAAGCTCTAGGATCCAACGGCCAATGTCTTATTCGTTGAAAGAAATATGCGTGCGGAAGCGAAGTCAACTCCAATTTACAAATAAAGCAACACCCGATGACCTAGGACACAAGGGCACACCTTTAATAAAGGTCAATCATACTTCATTTATTACAAATCTAAATCCTCAAGATATCTATTATTCAATTCTAAGGTCACAAAAGAGAAGTCTTCATTTTTCCTCTAATGACTTCATCCATTGAATGTCAATCCATGGCGAACTCGGTGTTCTTCATCAGGGACCTGAAAATATTGTCCCCAAAAGGGTTGAGATACACATCTCAGTAAAAGAGTCTTAATCCTAGGTTAGGTCGATCGTCCACTCAGGTAGTCGCACACCCCAATAATTCCACTCACAGGCATATCAAGCATAAATCAATAAAACAACAACATACAAATGACAGGCATGCAACTATGACAACATGTGTGACATTCTGATTTCCAATCAATTTCAGGCTCATTAATGAGAAGTGTATTTCTAGAGATGTATTTTAGTCGTATTCCGCTTGAATCTGATCAATTCGAGTAGACCGACCAAAAGGGAAAGGCTAACGCGAGACGAGGTACGTAGACCTAGGGAACTCAAATAGGAAATGGCGCTTTGGCCATAACGATTGTTGAGGGAAATAGCAATAGACCCTCACAATTAGATGACAACCAAAGCCGCCACGAATTGAAGAGCTCCAAGCGTGATATGAATCACGGGGTCGATACGCATAATGTCTGCAAAAGTTGCCTGTCGGTTCGGGATCGGCTGGAACCACGTCTGGCAGAGAAAACCATCAGAAATGAGCCTTGAAAATTGAAAGTGGAGAATCAATAATTCCAATATTACAATTGGATTGGCCGTCGCCCTATCGAATAATCTTGGAACGAGAGAAACGACGTTTGGAACGTCAGGGGTAAAATGACCGTTTTGCCTCTCAAGCTTAGAACTTTGCCTTTATAATTGAAAAAGGGCAAATTGGACATTATAATCCATCCATGGCTGTCGAAAATGAGGATTAAAAATGGATATCGGATCTCTATGGGAAATGACAATGCCAAGTGTCAAGAGATTGGGAAGTGTGGTCATGTCACACTATTTGGCTCACCTAACATTCAAACCATTGACCAAGCAAATGGGATATAACACAATTCTCTATCTTCTCTCTCTCTTCACCCTCTCATTCGGCCAGACCATCATCCCCAACCACCGATCACCTCTCTTTCCCTCTCTTTCATCCTGCTCGCCGCCACACCAAATCGGAACCGCTTGTTTGCCACCCATGACCGGCCCTTTCGGCCACCATTCGGCCACCGACCAATCACATTGACGAAGCTTTAAGTCTTGCCGATGTCCTCGAACAAGAATCAGGTCGATTGGAGCATCGAGGAGTCCCGAGCAAAGATTCTCCCGAGAGCCGACAGAATCGGAGCAAACCTAAGGTAGAACCGGTTCTTAGCCCTTTTGATGGTCAAAATCTTGAAATTTTGGGCTCAAATTTCGTGAAAGCTTAGTAGACATGTGTAGGATTTTGTGATAAAAATTGAGGCTCAATTTGAAGATGTTTCGACCATGAACCGGCCAGACTTAGTAAACATGTGTAGGATTCGGTGCCGGGCCGAACTGATTCTGTTGGAGGCTGAGATTGGTGATTTTGAGTTCCAAATTGGTATTTAAGATATGATGAGATGTTGAGTGATATGTTATGGATGATTGAGGTTATTGAATTAAGGAATTGGACTTGGAAATTGACGAATCGATTGAATATTCTAGGTTGCGCGGCAAATTGACCATTGGATTTAGGTTGTTCGAAACCTTGGGGGCTCAAAAGGAAGAGTTTTGTATTGTCAAGCTCGATGTAAGGGAATTCCTAACCTTATGCTAGGAATATTGGACTCAAATGGGTGAGTCGAAGGTTGAATCGAATGAATTATGAGAATTTGTTCAAGTGGATAGCTTGGTTGTATCCTAAGATATTATAGAATGGTTGTGTATAACATTATCTATGCTTGAGTCATTTTCCATGTCTGGATATCATTTGATTTGCTTTGCATGCCGTGAGTGTTAATTATGCTTGAGTTGCACCCATGTTTGTTTGTGAAATGAAGAAAGGTAATATGGCATGAGCATGGCATGGTAAGGCCCTGAGGCATGTGAGACGCGGGGCGGGAGTTGATACCCTAAAGCGACAAGATCGCGGGGTGAAGTTATTGCTGTGTAGCGCCCTGATGCAACGAGATCGCGGGATTGAGATAGCCACGGTCCTGATGCGAACTATTCGCGGAACAGAGATATGAGAATACCCTAATGCGACAAGATCGCGAGGTGGAGTTGATGTTGTGTGGCGCCTTGATGCGACGAGATCGCAAGGTTGAGATTGCCACGGTCCTGATGCGAACTATTCGCGGGACGGAGGTATGAGAATACCCTGATGCGACAAGATCGCGAGGTGGAGTTGATGTTGCGTGGCACCCTGATGCGACGAGATCGCGGGGTTGAGATAGTCACGGTCCTGATGCGATGTATTCGCGGGACGAAATATATGAGATGATGATGTTGCTTGGAAATTTATCGGAACCTGATGCGTTTACACGGATTGCCGATGACGGTCCGATGCGTTTACGCGGATCGAGCCTGATGCGATTATCGCAGGCTGGAAATTGAGGCAGGTAGGAGGAGATGGTTGTGGTGAGATGGCATGTTGTTGTTTTATTGACTTGTACTAGATATATCTATGAGTTTATGAGTTTGACCTATTGGATATATAACTGCCTATGTGGACAAATCCAACCTAGGGTTAGGACCCACCTTACGGAGATTTATATCTCACCCAGTGGGGGCTTCATTTTTTCAGGTTCTAGGCGGAGGTAGCGCGAGCTTGCCAAGGATCCGCATTGAAGAGATAGTGGACCAATCGTATTTAGATTGGATTTGCCTTTTTGAATTAGGGCTTGTACTTCGGTTTGGTGCATTAGCAATTGATTATTTAGTAATTGGTTAATGTAACTTGATGTGCCCTTGTGCCCTAAGTCATCGGGTGTTGTTGTATTTATGAAAATGGAGATGGCATCGCTTCCGCGTGCTTGATGGTTTTTTATTACATCTCTCAACTTAAGTTATTGGCGAATCTTGGGACCGCGAGAGATCGTGTGTGGTTTGACTTGGTGGGATGTTCGCGCGCTCACCGAGTTCGGGACGTGACATCCCCGCTTGTTTGGTATCAAAGCAAGGTCAGCTCGATCCAATGTGATTGAGGCTTGGAGTGAGAAGGAGCGATGACTTGGGGACAATTAGATGTTGAGGCCTATAGGACTAAGCAAGGATCATTGAATATTGAGGATTGTAGGCTTAAACTTGTGTACACTTTAATGGTCCTAGAGTTGACTTTAATGGATGACTTTGAGCTATGAGGTGATTAAGGTTTAAGTGGAAGTAAGTTGGGATTAAAGAGTTATAAGCATGGATTTTGAGGTAGTAATTGTGCTTGAGGATAGTAGAAAATTGCTTATAAATGAGGAGTCATGAGCTTGGATTTAAGGTTGCTAGAGAATAAGTTATGAATGAAGGGCCAATTGAAGTGTGTGATTGTGATCTTGGTTTATCAATGACCCCAACTCGAGAAGTACAAGTTATAAAGAGACAGTTAGTATTGGTGGATTAAGGCTTGAACTACGTCATATCTTGATGGTTTTAAGTTATCGATTGTTATTGACAGCATTTGGTGATATGAGTTGAGATAAATATAAGGAGTATCTGAATTGAAGATCAGTTGTGATCTAATTGCGTAGGACTTGATTTGAATGTACACTGAACTTGAGGTATATGGTAGAATATAGGCAATTTACCTGTGAGATGTGACGGTCATTGGTGGAATTAGAACTCTTGAATGGATAGGAATTGATTTGAAGGTGATTTTGACAGGACAAGTAATGAGGATGGTCATGTTGTGCTTATGTTTATGGCTTGAAACGAAAATTGATGAGGGTGCATTCAGTGACTTATCGCCGTTGGACTTAATAAACCGTCGCTTGGTATGGGACGAGTTGATGGGATACCTATAAACTGTAATGAAATATGATATGGGACATGTGGAACGGGGCTTTCTCCGTAGATGTATAACTTGGGACAACCTGAATAGCCAGGTCTAATAAGGGCGGGGAGTGATCGCCGGGACAGAGAGGTCCGGACAAGGAGCTACTCTTGGCAGGCTTCTAAGATGGCAAGAGGCAGGAATGACCCAGTTCATAACTTGAAATGGGAAGCTTAGGCATTAGGTTGAGTCCAATTGTGGATAAGGGATGTGCGGCACGGGATTAATTCTCATCAAGGATGATTGAAAGTGGCATGACCTGTGTAATAGCGCCTATGAGTGGCATGGTTAAAAGCTTCGTGCTTGACAGTGGATGCCCTCGGAAAAAGAAAAGTGATGGTTGTGATGGGCCTGTTACACATGTTTGATGATTAGGCTCATGTGATTGGCTTGGCCAGAGTATGATTGTGAGATTAGATGAAGTAAGGGGTTTATACCCGTTGAACCGAGGCATGTTGAGATGAGATAGCCTGTTGAGACTATGCTAGAGTGGTGGATGCCTTTAGGCCTAGAGTATGAGCTTCTGACCTAGTGAATCGCTGTCTTGAGTGCCTGATTGATAGTTGCCTAGTTGAGGCTAGCCTAGTAGTGGCTGTCAGTTGAGAAGTTGCCTCGTTGAGGCTGGCTTGAGGAAGGATTGTTGATCAAGGACAATTTGGGATCCTTGAATAATTGGCAATTAATTGGGAATTGCTTAAGAACCATTAGAAGGTTGGTTGATGGTGAAAGATACTAAGATGAGTAGCCTGAGATTGATGGACTTGAGTAGATGATTTGAGTCTTGGATTCCTAGAGGGAATCATAGTGGTTCAAGTGACATGAAAACCTGATAAGACTGAAGGACAAAAGTATGGTCGCTAGAGTAGCACTTGGGTTGCGTATGTGAGATACGAAAAGATCCAAGGACTTAAGATGGATCATGAGAACTGAGTGAAGATGAGTAATCAGAACACGAAAACCAGCAGAGCAATTGACTCAAGTTTGTGAACCACGTGGGACCCAAGAGTCAAGTGGGTCGCAAGAACCTTGAATTGAAATGAGAAATTTTTATGGGTAGGCGAGCTAAAAAGGGGCTGCCATTGTTACCCAAGTCGCTGAGACAACTAATACTGAGGAGTTAAGTAATGGAAGTCACGAAGAAGGTGACTCTAAGTAAGTCTTTTCGAAATTGGATGTGTGGATAGGACCACGAGAGCTTGGAAAAGCTTGTAAGATTATGTATAAGGCCGAAATTGATTGAGTCAGGTAGAGGGATGAGATTCGAAATTGTCTCCCACTGGATTGAGGGTTTTGTGAGAAAACCTCAAAGATTTTGGATGCTCTAAAGAAAAGTGACCCTAGCAGTACTAGCCCTAAGAGGCTATTGAGGATTGGGGAAAGGTCACTAGAGGAAGGATTTCCTCAGAGGCATGAGATCTGCCTAGCCAACTTCAGTTGAGTTGTTTGATGGGAAGTATCGTCCTGGGATTGCTTAAGAGCAAGGGTTGTTTGGATCCTAATACTTTTGCAAGGATCATAAGATCATCGACCGGTGTGAGACAGAATTCTCAAGGTCGCGTAAGCATATGGCAAAAGTGGTCAAGGAACCTTGAATAAGATGAGTAAGTTTCGGAGTGGATTGGAACTTGAGAACCACATGACTGATTATTATTCCTGATTTTGAGGAATGGTGATGGGACTTAGTAAAAAAGGAGAATAGTCAAAAAACTTATGAGTAAGAGAACACCTGTTCATGGATTACGAGCAGAGAGATGTTCGTTGTGAATAGAGAGCGTACCTGCGGGGAAATGGTTGAGTACCTGTGCGTAAGATATATGGTGGAAAGTGAGTGATAAGTCTTTCCTATTATGGATGAGGTCAAGGAAGAATCGGCATGCTAGATTGCTTGCAGTTAATGATTTCCTAGGGTCGGTTGATTGGATTGGAACCATGAGAAATGAAATTATAAGTTGCTATTCCATAAAGAATAGGGCATTGCTCTTAAAGGGCAATTGGGCCATGAATTGGTCATTGACGAAAGAAAAAGTGAACGAACTTGATAGTCCTAACTGGTTGTGATTCTAATGAATGGCGTAGTAAATGAAAAGAGCACTTAGAGAATGCTTGCAAAGTGATTTTAGGTAATCGAAGCGACCATTCGACATGGAAATTTGTGAGACCCAAGGACGAACAAATATTGTCACTAGAGGTGACTGAGTTATGGGAAAGAGAATGAGATAGCATACTGGCATTTGAATCCTGGAGTAAAGGTATCGCCATCAGCGCAGACTCCAAGGTTGTTGTCCTATGGAATGGGAATGACAAGGTGAATTTGAAGTGAGAAAATGCCACGAAGTTGTGTAGTTTCTTCCGTAGGGTAAGAGACCCTATTGTGATGGGAAGAAAAACTCTAAATTGTCCTAGTGTTATGATTGAGTGTCTGTACCGAGAAAGAGGACGTAGGACTTGAATGACTCCTTGAAATGAAATCCGAGAGACAGTCTTGTAGATAATGTTGAATTCCAGGATGACGTTGACGTTCAGTGGAACGAACGGAATTGGGGATAAGGTCGCCTTAATGAGTAGGGAACTCAAAGACTAAAACATTAATACTTCGCGAGAGAAGAGTGACAAGAATAAATAAAATGTTGTGCGGTCCTAGAGGAGACCCGTGACAACGGAGAGCCAAGGTCTGAGCTCTCAAGTAAAAAGTGCGAGGAATAGTTGGAAGATTCAACACTTGGTAGAAAGAAGTTGATAATAGTCGAATCAAGTGCCCCAAGAATGATTGAGTTGGTTGTTACCATATCGAGAGACGAGGATTTGACTCATTTAAAGAGTCATGAGAAACATAAACAGTTTTTGAGAGCGTCATATGGGCTCTAAGGAAATGTCTATTGCATGTTAAATGTGAAGAGCACAAGTTGTGGACCTGATGAAGTAAGATTCACACATTGGAATAAGTGATAAATCCTTTAAGGATTGGAATAAGAGATGAATCGACTATAGTCGATATGAGTTGCGGAAAGTGCAAACTTCTTGGGATTGATGAATGGCAATAGACGGACCGTTGAAAGATTCCCTACAAGAGTTGTTATAGTGGTGAAATGGACTAAGGTCGAGTCGTGACACGAAAGGGTGAATGAACGTGAAAAGAGTTTTCGAGGACTCGAGTTAAGTTGATGACTATGCCATGTATGATGATTCCGGTTGGAAAATTGAAACGCTTATGAAGGTCGTAATGACACGACGCAGAATGAAACTCAAGGCATAACAAGACGATGTGAAATGGATATGGTTTGTACGTCGTAACGATAATGCCGTATGAATTGGCATGCTTAGAGCATGATTGGAATTGATTTGCGAATGTCCTCGTGATAAAGTTGGGAAATGTTGTTTGAGTGAAAGAATATTGCAAGGTTACACCTACCACAAGAGAATAAGGTAGCAGGTTCCCGAGGGGAGTTAAATAAGAGGCAATGCATATGTATAGAATTGCTTGTGGATATAGGAGCGTTGCTTGTGCAAAGAAAGATCTTGAAGTTG
The DNA here is from genome assembly GCA_028455895.1 of Rhodomyrtus tomentosa. NCBI lineage: Eukaryota > Viridiplantae > Streptophyta > Magnoliopsida > Myrtales > Myrtaceae > Rhodomyrtus > Rhodomyrtus tomentosa. The sequence continues at coordinate 19,495,204 of JAPCWY010000011.1, forward strand.
CGTGAACTAAAAGAGATTGAGGGTATAGATTGCTTAAAGGGAATTGAAGGCGAGGCATGTGGAACGAAGAGATCACCTAAGTGTTGTTATAGCGATATTCATATCACTAAGGAAGGGTGAATCATTTAGCGGATGCCTACAATTGAGAATTGAGCATGGTTTAATTGGCGATGAAGGGACAAATCTTCCCTCAAGAAATAAGAAATTCAACTCCTAAATGGGAAGTTCGCTAATGGACTAGCGTGATGCTACTGAAAACATCTAGCCCGAGGGCCATAAGGAGATTGAGGTGTACCATGATTAAACACCGATGCTGGAGGGATTATAGAGATGGATGGAACCCTTGAGGTCATGGAGGGAAGTACGAGTCCAGCATTGAAGAGAAACTAAAGGAGATGACCTCATTGAAATTCAAAAGGAGAATTATAATGTTTCCTGGGAATGGCACAAAGATGTGCCAAGATGCATATATAGATATATCGGTGATAAGATTGAAAGTTGAAATTTATTTATCTTGTAGTCGAGCACTAGACGTGTCGATGGAAGGGAATGACATGACGATGAAAGTTGAAAGATCACTTTGATCCAAGGGAATTTCCGGATGGAGTTGGGAATGGATTGCTACGGAAATAACCATGTGAATGTTTAAGGAGTTAAGAGGGTCAAAACTCGATTTGAATTAGTGGAGGGCAAATTGATAAAGCCCTTGAATCTCTGTTGGCGTGAAAGGAAGCTTGAAAGGAGTAATACGCCAAAGGGTGTGGACATTAAGAATGCATTCTGACGAGGGCTAGTATTAATGGTGATGGACAATTGAAAGAGATAAGATGAACCCTCGAAGAGGAACTACTAAGAGATGTCAGGAGTACCGAAAGAGAATGGAGAGGAGCAAATCAGATTGAGGACTAAAGGAGACAAATCCTCAAGAAGGATGGCTTTGGGTTGGAAAGGACGAGCAAGATTGTCAAGCCATGGGAAGGAATTATTCGAAAGAGTGAGGGTGCGACAAAGTGCCAATACCCTAAAGGATTGGATGAGTTGGAAGGTTGCAAATTTCGAGGACGAAATTTCTTTAAGGAGGAAGAGTTGTGACATTCTGATTTCCAGTCAATTTCATGCTCATTAATGAGAAGCGTATATCTAGAGATGTATTTCAGTCGTATTTCGCTCGAATCTGATCAATTCGAGTAGACTGACCAAAAGGGAAAAGTTAACGTGAGACGAGGTACATGGACCTAGGGAACTCGGATAGGAAATGGCGCTTTGGCCATAAGGATTGTTGAGAGAACTAGCAATAGACCCTCACAATTACATGACAACCAAAGCCGCCACAAATTGACGAGTCCCAAACATGATATGAATCACGGGGTCGATACGCATAATGCCTGCAAAAGCCGTCCGTCGGTTCGGGATAGGTTGAAATCACGTCTGGTAGAGAAATCATCAGAAATGAGCCTTGAAAATTGAAAGTGGAGAATCAAGAATTCCAACATTACAATTGGATTGGCCCTCGCCCCATCGAATAATCCTGGAACAAGAAAAACTACATTCAGAACGTTGGGGGGAAAATGACCGTTTTGCCCCTCAAGCTTAGAACTTTGCCTTCATAATTGAAGAAGGGCAAATTGGACATTATAACCCATCCATGGCTGTCGAAAATAAGGATTAAAAATGGACATTGGATCTACATGGGAAATGACAATGCCAAGTGTCAAGAGATTGGAAAATGTGGTCATGTCACACTATTTGGCTCACCTAACATTCAAACCATTAACCAAGCAAATGGGATATAACACAATTCTCTCTCTTCTCTCTCTCCTCACCCTCTCATTCATCTAGACCATCATCCCCAACCACCGATCACCTCTCTTTCCCTCCATTCATTCTGCTCGTCGCCTGACTAGACCGGAACCGCCTGTTCGCCACCCAAGAACGGCCCTTCCGGCCACCGGCCTACCACATCGACAAATCTTTACATCTTGCCGATGTCCTTGAACAAAAATCAGGTCGATTGGAGCACCGAGGAGTCCCAAGCAGAGATTCTCCCTAGAGCCAACAGAATCGGAGCAAACCTGAGGTAGGTCCGGCTCTTAGCCCTTTTGATGGTTGAAATCTTAGAATTTTAGGTTCCAATTTCATGGAGACTTAGTAGACATGTGTCGTATTCTCTGATAAAAATTGAGGCTCAATTTGATGAATTTTTGACCATAAACCGGCCTTGTAAACTTTGCACAGAATCTGCAGGTAAACTGACTTGGACGGTCCGGCGAGTTTTAACGGGAATCCGACGACTATTTGACTTCAAACCTTTGGTAAGCCTCCCAAATCCTTAGGTAGACATGTTAAGGAGTATGATAACATTCAAAGGTTGGAATTTGAGTGGATTTAAGAACGGTTGGCCCCGACTTGAGCATAACCGAGTAGGACCGATTCGGTGTCCAGTCGAACCGATTCTGTTGGAGGCTGAAATTTGTGATTTTGAGTTTTAAATTGGTATTTAAGATATGATGAGATGTTGAGGGATATGTTATGGATGATTGGGGTTATTGAATTGAGGAATTGGACTTGAAAATTGACGAATCGGTTGAATATTCTAGGTTGCGCGGCAAATTGACCCTTGGATTTGGGTTGGCCGAAACCTTGGGGGCTCAAAAGGAAGAGTTTTGTGTTGTCAAGCTCGAGGTAAGGGAATTCCTAACCTTATGATAGGAAGATTGGACTCAATTATGTGAGTCGAAGGTTGAATCGAATGAATTATGAGAATTTGTTCAAGTGGGTAGCTTGGTTGTATGCTGAGATGTTATAAAATGGTTGTGTATAACATTATCTATGCTTGAGTCGTTTTCCATGTCTAGATATCATTTGATTTGCTTTGCATGCCATGAGTGTTAATTGTGCTTGAGTTGCACCCGTGTTTATATGTAAAATGAAGTAAGGTAATATGGCATGAGCATGGCATGGCAAGGCCCTGAGGCGTGTGAGACGCGGGGCGGGAGTTGATACCCTGAAGCGACAACATCACAGGGTGAAGTTATTGTTGTGTGGTGCCTTGATGCAACGAGATCGTGGGGTTGAGATAGCCACGGTCCTGATGCGAACTAGTCGCGGGACGGAGGTATGAGAATACCCTGATGCAACAAGATCGTGGGGTGGAGTTGATGTTGCGTGACGCTCTGATACGACGAGATCGCGGGGTTGAGATAGCCACGATCTTGATGTGAACTATTCGCGGGATGGAGGTATGAGAATACCATGATGCGACAAGATCGCGGGGTGGAGTTGATGTTGTGTGGCGCCTTGATGCGACGAGATCGCGGGGTTGAGATAGTCACAGTCCTGATGCGATGTATTTGCGGGACGGAATTTATGAGATGATAATGTTGCTTGGAGATTCATCGAAACCTGATGCGTTTACGTAGGTTGCCGATGACGGTCCGATGCGTTTACGCGGACGGAGCTTGATGCGATTATCGAGGGCTGGAAATTGACGCAGGCAGGAGGAGATGGTTATGGTGAGATGGCATGTTGTTGTTTTATTAACTTGTACTAGATATGTCTATGAGTTTATGAGTTTGAACTATTAGATATATGATTGCCTGAGTGGACTGTTGACCTAACCTAGGGTTAGGATCCACCTTACTGAGATTTATATCTGACCCCAGTGGGGGCTTCATTTTTTCAGGTTCTAGGCGGAGGTAGCGCGAGCTTGCCAAGGATTGACATTGAAGAGATAGTGGATCAATCGTATTTAGATTGGATTTGCCTTTTTAAATTAGGGTTTGTGCTTCGGTTTGGTGCATTAGCAATTGATTATTTAGTAATTGGTTAATGTAACTTGATGTGCCCTTGTGCTCTAAGTCATCGGGTGTTGTTGTATTTATGAAAATGGAGATGGCATCGCTTCCTCATGCTTAATGGTTTTTTATTACATCTCTCGACTTAAGTTATTGGCGAATCTTGGGACCGCGAGAGATCGTGTGTGGTTTGACTTGGTGGAATATTCGCGCGCTCGCTAGGTTCGGGACCTGATAACATGTCACACTCAAATGATAATGCACACCTCCTCCGCCATCTCACCACAATCACCCCTTCCTGCCTATCTCAATCTCCAGCCCGCGATCTCATCGCATCAGGCTCGGTCCGCGTAAACGTATCAAACCGTCATCGGCAACCCGCGTAAACGCATCAGGTTCCGATGAATCTCTAGGACATTGTCATTATCTCATACTTCCGTCCCGTGAATAGTTCGTATCAGGACCGTGACCATCTCAACCCCTCTATTTCATCGCATCAGGGTGCCACACAACATCAACTCCACCCCACGAACTCGTCGCATCAGGGTATCTACCTCCCGCCTCGCTATCATATGCCTCAGGGCCTCGACATGTCATGCTCATGCCATAATTTTAATTCAATTTCACAAATCAAACAACAGGTGCAACTCATGCACAGTTCGAATATTCATGGCATGCAAGGCGATTAAATGACACACATACATGGTGAATAATTTCATGCATAAACAATAACATACATAATCCCCCTTTAGCCACTTAGGGCATACCAAGAACTATCCCTTTGGAAACTCTTCATAAATCGATCAATTTCAACCTCGACTCACCCAATTGAGTCCAATCTCCCTATCCTGAGTTTAGAATTCCCTTACCTTTGACTTGATAACACAAATTTCTCTTTGCGATTGTCTCAAGGTCTCGGCCAAACCAATCTAAGGGTCAATTCACCGCGCAATCTAGAATTTCAACCAATTTCATCAATTCCCTTGTCCAAATTCTCAATCCATGAACCATAAACTACCATAGCATAATCCTCATCCTCTTAACATGTCTTAATCATCAATTTGAGACTCAAAATCCAACGCCAACAGTCCTCCAAGGTTTGGCCATGCACAGAACCAAACGGTTCCGTACAAACCGGGCATAATCAGCCCTAAACCAACTTTAAATCCATCATTTAATCCTCATCCTACCTCTCTACATGTCTATCTAAGGGTTCTTGAGGCTCACCGTGAGTTTGAGGTCGATTGGTCGCCGGAAACTCGTCCAAAGTCGCCGAATCCTCCCAAGGTTAGTACCAGCAGCTTTCTATCCAAGATTTACAAGACCATTTCGAGGTCAATACTTCTTCAAATAACTCTCAAATTTTTACCACAGATTCATACACATGTCTACTAGATCTCCATAAATTTAACCTACAAAATCCAACAATTTGGCCTCGAAAAGGGTTAGAAACCGGACCTACCTCAGGTTGAGTTCTATTCTGTCGGCTCTCGGGAAAATACTTGCTTGGGACACCTCGGTGCTCCAAATGGCTCGATTCTTTTTCGAGGATGTCGAAAAGACATAGGGCTTCGTTCGTGTGGTTGGCTGGCCATTAGACGGTGGCCAAAAGGGGTCCCCGATGGTGCTGAACATAGACGGCAGATTTGGTCGTCGGACGACAGATTGAAGAGGAAAGGAGGAGATGGTTTTCGGTGGTCTTGGGATTCAATGGCTGGTCAATTGAAGAGGAGTGAGAATGAAATTGCTATATATCCAAGGCTTGGTCAATGGTTTGAATGTTAGGTTTGGCATAATAGATTTGACCACTCTTTAAGGCATCCATTGACACTTGTCCCCTTGTCATTCAAACTCAATCCAATGGCCAATAATCCTTCTTGAATTTCAGCAGCCTTGAGGGGGTTTAATGTCCAAAATGCCCTTCTTCAAATGCTTGGGTGAGGTTCTAAGCTTGAGAGGCAAAAGGGTAATTTTACCCTCGACGTTCAGAACATCGTTTTTCTCGTTCCAGAATCCTTTGATAGGGTGATAATCAATCCGAATACCGTTGGAATTGTTGATTTTCCATTTCAATCTTTTCAAGACTCATTTATGATGATTTCCTCTATCAGACGTGGTTCCAGCCTATCTCAAATCGACGGGCGGCTTTTGCGGACTTTACGCGTATCAATCCTGTGATTCTCATCACATTTAGGGCTCGTCAATTCGTGGCAGCTTTAGTTGTCATGTAATTGTGAGGGTCTATCACTAGTCCCTTTGATCATGATCTTTACTGTCCGATTGAGGAAAATTTTGCAAATCATACGTTGGTTAAGCGGAATCACCCACGCTCCAATCGTATGACACTCGCAAGGCAATCTCTAATCGTTCTTAGATCGACCTTTTGGTGGTTCTAAATATCCCCTCGACAATCCTTTTGGTCAAAGCGCCATTTCTTATCCGAATTCCCTAGGTCCACATACCATGTCTCGCGTTAGCCTATCCCTTTTAATCAGTCTACTCGAATTGATCAGATTCGAGCGAGATATGACTAAATTACATCTCTAGATTCATTTCTCATTAATGAGACTGAAATTGACTAGAAATCAGAATGTCACAACTCTTCCCCCCTTACAAAAATTTCTTCATCGAAATTTACAACCTTCTAACCATCAAGTCCTCTGGGGTATTGGCGTCTCATCACATCCTCGTTCTTCCGAATAATTCCTTTTTATGACTTGATGATCTTACTTGTCCTTTTCGACCTAAAGCCATCTTTCTCTAGGAATTGTCTCCTTTAGGCCTCAATCCAATTTGCTTCTCTCCATTCTCTTTTAGTATTCGTAACATTTGTCCTTACCATTCGACATATCACTCCTTTTCAAATTTCCTTTCATACCATCAGAGATTTAAGGGCTTTATCAACTTGCCCTCTATTAACCAAATCGAGTTATGGCCCTCTTGACTCCTTAAATAATTACATGCTTACTTTCGTAGTAATTCATTCTCGATTCCATCCTAAAATTTCCTTGGGTCAAAACAGTCCTTCAACTTTCGTCGTCATGTCCTTTCCTTTTATCGACATGTCTAGTACTCGACTATATGGTAGATAAATTTTAACTTTCAACCCTTAGCATCGATAGTATACATATGTACCTTGGCACATCCTCGTGCCACCCCCAGGAACACCATAATTCTCTCCTTGAATTTTTGATGAGGTCGTCTCCTTAAGCTTTCCCTTAATATTAGACTCGTACTTCCGTCCCTAGGTCTCAAGGGTTCCATCCATTCCTAATACCCTTCAAGTATCGATGCTCAACCATGGCAATACCTCAATTCCCCTCTAGCCTTCAAGCTAGGTGTTTCTGGTGGCTGTCAACTAGTCATTTGACAAGCTTCCAATTTAGAGGTTGAATCCCTTATTGCTCGAAGGAGGATCTGTCTCTCCATTGCTGTGACATTCTAATTTTCAATCAACTTTAGACTCTGTAATGAGAAGTTTATTTATATCAAGCGAAGTATTTCAGTTGTATCCCGCTCAAATCTGATCAATTTGAGTAGGCTGACTAAAGGGGAAAGGCTAATGCGAGACGAGATACGTAGACCTAGGCAACTCGGATAGGAAATGGCACTTTAACTATAAAAATTGCCGAGGGGATATTTAGGACCCCAAAAAGGCCGATCTAAGAACAATTAAGGATTACCATGCGAGCGTCGTACGATTGGAGCGCGGGTGATGCCGTTTAATCGACGTACGATTTGCAAAATTATCCTAAATCAGATTGTGATGATCGAAACCTTAGGGACTAGCGATAAATCCTCGCAATTACATGATAACCAAGGCCACCATGAATTGACGAGCCCTAAATATGATGAGAACAACGGGGTCGATACGCGTATAGTCTGCAAAAGCCGCCCGTCAGTTCGGGATAACCTGAAATCACGTCTGATAGAAGAAACGATCAGAAACAAGTCTTGAAAAAGTTTGAAATAGAGAATTAAGAATTCCAACATCATTTGGATTGGTCGTCGCCCTATTGAAGAAGTTAGAAAAGAGAAAAACGACGTTCCGAACGTTGGAGGTAAAATGACCATAATGCCCCTCAAGCTTAGAACTTTATCTTTATAAATGAAGGAAGGGAAAAATGGACATTCTCCCCCCCCCAAGCTGCCAAACATTGAAGAGAAAAAGGAGCCATTGGATCTCCTTGGCAAGAACAATGGACAAGTGTCAAGCATCCAAGGGTGGAAGATCATCTCACAAATAAATGCCCAACTACCAACCACTTCAATTAATCAATTCTTTTAGGATAATAATCCACTCATTTTTCTCTCTCCTTCACCCCCTTATTTGGTCGAAAATCCCCCAAGAACACCGAACATCTTTATCCTTCTTCTTCCTTTGTTCTGTTTTGCCCGACCAAGCCTGACGCCGCTGTTCGGTCTGCTCGACCACCATCTTCGGCCACCAGCTGCTGTCGGCCGACCACTCAAACGTAGCTCCATGTCTTGCCGATGTCCTTCAACTTGAATAAAGTCATTTGGAGCTCTGTGGAGTCCCGACCAAGGAATCTCCCACAGGCCGACAGATTCTGCTCCAGTTTGAGGTAGGTTCGGTTCTGAACCCTTTTGGTAGCCGAAATCTTGGAGTTTAAAGCTAAAATTTGGTGGAGATCAACTAGACATATAGATGATTCTGTGGTAAAAATTTGAGCTTGATTTCATAAGGCTTTGACCGTGAACCACCCTTGTACATTATGCCTAGAATCTGCTGGTATTTTGTGTTTGGGTGATCCGGCGAGTTCCGACAACCTTCTGGCAATCACGCGACTTGAAACTCACGTTGAGCACTCCAAACTCTTAGGTAGACATTATAAGAGGTAGAAATGTGTATAATTGATGGATTTGAGGTAGATTATTACCGATTGGACCCTGCATGAGCAGAACCGAATGGAACCGGTTCAATGCAAGGCCAAATCAAATCTGTGGATGGCTGAATGTGCTGGATTTGAGTTGTAATTTGATGTGTATGTTGTGAAGAGATGATGAGGAGTATGTTATAGGTGATTTGGATGGATAAATTGAGGAATTGGACTTGGAATTTTGACAAATCAATTGATTATCCTAGGTTGTGCGATAAATCGACTTTGGGCTTGGGTTGGCTGAATCCTAGGAGGCTCAAAGAGAAGTGAATTGTGTTGTTAAGTGAAGGTAAGAAATTCCCTAAATCAAGGCTAGGGGGATTAGACTCGATTGGGTAAGTCGAAGACCGATCGAAATGGTTTTTGAGGAATTCTCAATGGTAATAGCTTGAGATATTCCTGGCTGCTATTAAATGATTTCATGACATAGCCTATGCTTGAGTTGTTTTTGTGTCTAGGTGCCATTCGAATTGATTCGCATGCCACGGATTTATGAACCGTATTAGAATGTGCATTAGCTTTTGAAAAGCGAAATTTGAATTGAAAAATCAAGTTATTTGTTATAATGTGACATGAATTATGATTGTGGCATTACATAGATGGCCCTGAGGCATATGAGACGTGGAGCGAAAGGTCGAGACCCTGATGCGACGAGGTCACGGGGTGGATTATGAATATGTGGCACCCTGATGCGACGAAGATGCGGGGTTGAGACAGCCACAGTCCTGATGCAATATAATCGCGGGACGGAATATGAGTTCATGAACTCTGCCAGAGGATGAATCAAGACCGGATGCGTTTACGCGGGTCATCAATCATGGTCTGATGCATTTACGAGGGTCAAGCCTGAGGTGACCAATTCGCGGGCTAGAGAAAGAGGCGAACAGAGGTTGATAGATGTGGCGAAGTGACAGGTCGAGCATACATGTGCATTCGTGTGTGATATGAGACTATAAATGCATACCTGTCCTTGGAGTATTGTTGTTTAATGAATTATGATTGTCATACATGCATGAGTTCATGAGTTGGATAGATTGAGTGACTTGACTGCTTGAGTGGACGGTCAACTTGACCTAGGGTTGGGTTTTTCTTACTGAGATGTGTATCTCACCTCCTTTTGGGGAAATCTTACTTTACAGATCCTAGGTAGTAGCTATGTAGCCTATCAAGTTGGGGGACCCGCAGGAGATGACGGCATTTTATGACGAGTTCCCCGATGAGCAGGGAAATATTTACGTAAGGAAATGTATAGTAGTTTGGGTGGATGAGGGTAAACCTGACTAGAAGTCTAATCGGTTCTAGGCGTGGTTTAGACGAGACAGGGATAGGAAAGTCGGGCCGCTGAAGCCCCATGAGGTTTCGGAGGGTGTCATACCCCCTGGTGTTAAACTATTTCGAACCAGGAGTTTCTCGAGGGCTCAGTGGTTGGGTCGAGGAACGGCCCGAAGTGGACACCGATAACGGAGTACTCCGTGCCACTGCTGCAGGATGACGTCATCGTGGTGGAGCTGTTTGAGGGAGACCTATCTGAGCCGGACCAGGAGGCGACCATAGATGGACACCCAGCGGAGCCGTCACAGGAGGCGACTATGGAGGACTTTGTGAAGATTCCGTCGGAGACTTTCTCCGAGTACGAGCCATTAGAGGAGAGCGAGGACACCGGAGATTCTAGCAGTTCGTCCTAGGCGACTCTGGATGACGATCTGACTTTTTGACTGGCGACCTGACCCCTTCCCTGGTGGATTTTGTGGATACCCTTTTTGCCATGCTTACCCGTCGCCTTGATATATAGTGGTTTGTAGTAGATGTGACCAGTGGTTGATGATGTATGGCTTTCTGATGCTATTTAGTCCTACTCAGTCTGTATGTATATATATATATTTTGTATGGGAGTTGTTGGGAACCGCTTTCGTGTGTTCAATGTAAATTATTTTATCTCTCGACCTTTCTTTATCTATAGGTGGATCCTTGGGACCATTGAGAGATTATTGTTGTTTGCTTGTAGGGATGTTTGCGTGCTCGCGATGAGGCGCGGGGGCGTGACATCCCCGCTTATTTTGGTACCAGAGCGAGGTCAGCTCGATACGAAGTTGGATAAGAATTGGAGTAATAAGGAGGACTAAGTAGGACAAGGACGGATAGCCAGACCTTAGGAAACTGGTCAGGGTAAGGCAAGGGATGCCTAGTTGTGACTTGACACCTATGGATGGTGTTTGACCTTGGTAAGGTTGTGACAGGGCATAAGAAATTAAGTCCACTGCTTAGGATTGAAGGTCATTTCTGGACCTAGGCTTGTTTGATGCTTGAAAGTGATTGATTTTGGTGAATCACTGGGGTGAATGGAATTGAGTAATGGCCATGAGCCATTGGTTGAAGCATTCCTGGAAGTAATGTTGATGTAAGGAGTATTGTGGTTGTATAATTATTTTTGTTAAGGAGTAGTTAGTAACTCTGGATTGAATTGTTGAGTAAGTTACTGACCTGTTGCTGAACTTGTGATGGACCAGATTCGTTAGCAAACAACAAGGATGAGTAACCCATCCAGGAGATTTGGAAGGACTAGAGGTGGAGCTTCTAGTTCGAGGCCGCCCGTAGCTTAGGACCCAAAGATGGATGGTGTACTCAAGGATTGGTGATATGATCGATCGACAGGCTCAGGATCGAGACGCTGCCATAGCTCAGGTAGTAGGAGCTGCCCTAGCAGCTGTCAACGCCAACCAAGGCAACACTGGGGGTAATGGAAGTCAAGGGGAACCAAACCAGAGTAATGAAGCTGGGAATGCCCAAGAGGAAATCGTAGTGGCTAGGCAGATGGGCCAGTTGGTGGAGCAGTTTATGAAGATAAAGCCGACCCAGTTTGACGGGATTGGAGATCTCGAGCTAGCACCCTGATGATGGAGAAGTTAGAAAAGGCTTTCGAAGTGTTGAGATGTACAGATGAAGAGAAGGTGCTACTAGCAGTGTACCAACTGGAGGGTACGGTAAATGACTGTGGGTTGCCACCAAGGACGAAGTCTTTCCTAAAGGTATGGCCATGAACTGGAACACTTTAAGAGGGCGTTCAACGATAAATACATTTTAGAAATGGCCAGGGAAAGGAAACAAATTGACTTCTTGCAGCTGCGACAGAACCAGCTGACAATAGATCAGTATGAAGCTGAATTCTCGAGACTCTCAAGGTATGCCCCTCGATCGGTGGAAGATCCTTTGGAGAAGGTACGGAGATTCAGGGATGGTCTGAGGCCTGAACTCTGCAACCAGATGATAGCCTTAAATTTGAGGACCTCCAGGGAGATATATGAGTAAGGCCAGATGATTGAGCGAGATCTGAGGGAAAGAAATACCGCAACTGGATCGCGGTTCTCATCGTTCAAAGACCATCGCCAAATAGGTAAGAGGCCGATGGCAGGTAACAGACGTTTCGTGCCGCCTGCAAGGAGGAATATAGCAAAACCATCAAACCCGGCGAACTGGAGCTGTAGGCTGTGTGGCAGAAGACATGGGAATGGGTCATGCCCAGTAAGGACAGGAGCCTGTTTCAAGTGTGGTCAGCTGGGCCACCAGATGAGGACGTGTCCAAACCAAGCACCGGCCAATTGACCACAAGGACAGAGGCCGCAAGCAGGACCATCAACTGCCGCACCCCGGATAGAACAGAACAGATCACAAGCTCAGGGCAAAGTGTACGTTGTAGCTCGCAGTGAGGCGGAGAAGGCGCCCGGAGTAGTCACAGGTATGATCTACTTGTTCAATCAAACTGCTTATGTATTGTTCGACCCGGGTGCCACGCATTCTTTGATATCTGCACAGTTTGCTGAGTTAGTAGGCATGAGATTGGAACCATTGAGCATGATATTGCATGTTGCCACCCCATTGAAGGATAATGTCTTGGTTTCATTAGGGTGCGCTGGGTGTGAGATGGTGATTAGGGGAAGTAAGGAAAGTATCGACTTAGCCGTATTGCCTATGTTTGATTTTGACGTGATTATAGGAATGGATTGATCGGGTAGGTAGGGAGCAGTGGTAGACTGTAGAAATAGAACAATTCGGTTTTATCCGAAAAATTGTCCTAGTTTTGAGTTGGTAGGAAGTCGAGGAGGAATCTTGATTCCCTTGGTTTCATCTTTGCAAGTAACTAAGTTAATGTCTGAAGGATGTCGGGCATACTTAGTAACCGTAATGGATACGACTGTCGAGGAACCCAAGTTAGAGAATATTCCTGTGGTGCGTGAATTTTCGGATGTGTTTCCCCAGGAATTGCCAGGATTACCACCGGAATGGGAAATAGAGTTTGTGATTGAATTAGCTCCTGGAACGGAGCCGATTTCGAAAGCACCATATAGGATGTCCTTGTTTGAATTGAAGGATTTAAAGGTGCAAATGCAAGAGTTGCTGGATAAAGGATTCATCCGACCAAGTGCTTCGCTGTGGGGAGCACCGGTGCTGTTTGTAAAGAAGAAGGACGGATCCTTGCGACTATGCATTGACTACCGACAGCTGAATCAGGTGACGGTGAAGAACAAGTATCCGCTGCCGAGGATTGACGATCTTTTTTATCAGCTACAAGGAGCAGCAGTGTTCTCGAAAATTGACTTGAGGACGCGGTATCACCAGCTGAGGATCAAGAAGGAAGACATACCCAAGACTGCATTCAGTCGAGGTATGGACATTACGAGTTTACGGTGATGCCGTTCGGATTGACTAATGCCCCAACTGCAGTTATGGATCTAATGCACCGAGTATTCAAAGAGTTTCTGGACAGGTTCGTCATAGTTTTCATTGACGACATCTTGATTTATTCGAGGAGTGACGCGGAACACGAAGAGCATTTAAGGATCGTATTAAGAACCCTAAGGGAACATTCACTGTATGCGAAGCTAAACAAATGTGAATTTTGGCTGAACAGGTAGCGTTTCTGGGTCATGTTGTGTCAAATGAAGGAATTGCAGTGGATCCTGCAAAGATAGAGGCTGTAACGGCCGAGGCCTACTACGGTCACGAAGGTCAGGAGCTTCTTGGGACTAGCAGGATATTGTAGGCGATTCGTAGAAAAGTTCTCATCCATAGCCGTCCCACTGACGCGGTTGACGAAGAAGGAAATGAAGTTCGAATGGATTGATAGGTGTGAATAGAGTTTTCAAGAGCTTAAACATAGACTGACGACCGCACCAGTGCTAACCATTCCGTCGAGACCAGGAGGATATGAGTTCTACAGCGATGCTTCGCTGAAAGGACTGGGCTGTGTATTGATGCAGCACGACACGGTAGTAGCTTATGCATCCAGACAACTGAGGCCGCATGAGATGAATTACCCGACCCACGACTTGGAGTTAGCTGCGATTATGTTTGCATTGAAGATTTGGAGGCACTATCTTTGTGGCGAGAAGTTTCAGATATACACAGACCACCAAAGTTTGAAATATTTGTTCTCTCAGAAGGAGCTAAACATGAGGCAGCGCAGGTGGATAGAGCTGTTGAAAGATTATGACTGCCAGATACTATACCACCCTGGAAAGGCAAACAGAGTGGCAGATGCATTGAGCCGAAAGTCAAGTATTGCATGCCTGCTAGTGAGAAGTTGGTCGACGATAGAGGACCTGAGAGATTCTGAATTCAGATTGGAGGTCGATCAGCTATCCAGTTTGATAGCGACTTTAAGGGTGGAACCTGAGGTTCAAGAAGGGATTAAGGCATTACAGTCTACAGACTTAGAGATTCAGAAAGTTATCGAGATGCATGCGACGAAGGGAAAGCCAGAGTTCCAGCTATCTAAAGATGGACTTTTGAGATTTCGAGGGCGATTATGCATACCAAAGGATGAAGGGCTCCGAGAAAGAATCTTGTCAAAGGCTCATAGGGGCAATTACAGTGTCCACCCTGGAAGTACGAAGATGTACCAGAACTTGAGGCAGCATTATTGGTGGAATGGGATGAAGATAGATGTAGCAAGACATGTTGCTAAATGTTTGACTTGCCAGCAAGTGAAGGCGCAGCATTGTAAGCTTGGAGGATTGTTGCAGCCGCTGGAGATTCCAGAATGGAAGTGGGAGCACATAACTATGAATTTTGTGATGGGACTTCCGAGGAGCCAAAGTGGTCACGACTCGATCTGGGTAGTCGTGGATCAATTGACTAAGTCCGCCCACTTCATTCCCGTGCGAAGGACTTCACCATGGATAAGTACGCAGAATTGTACATGAGGCACATAGTAAGACTACATGGAGTGCTAGTGACGATCACCTCAAATAGGGATCCGCAGTTCACGGCGAACTTTTGGAAGAGCCTGCAAGAGGCCATGAGGACCCGACTACAGTTCAGCATAGCGTACCACCCACAAACTGATGGGCAGTCAGAAAGGACAATCCAAACGCTCGAGGACATGTTGAGAGCGTGTGTCATAGATTTCACGAGAGGATGGGAAGAGTAGTTACACCTGGTAGAGTTTGCGTTCAACAATAGCTATCAACAGAGTATACAGATGGCACTGTTTGAGGCACTCTATGGCAGAGCCTGCAAAACACCGATATGCTGGGACGAAGTAGAAGAAAGGAGCATCACGGGCCCCGAATTTGTAGAGCAATCGGTGGAAGCAGTGAATATCATCCGGGATAGATTGAGGACGGCGCAAAGTCGCCAGAAGAGCTACGCAGACAAGCAGGGCAAGCCTTTGGAGTTTCAAGTGGGCGATCATGTCTTCCTCAAGGTGTCGCTAATGAGAGGACTTTCGCAATTCGAAAAAAAGAAAGAAAGAAAGCTGAGCCCAAGATATGTAGGCCCTTTTGAGATATTGGAGAGAATTGGAACCTTGGCCTATCGGCTTGCATTACTGCCAAATATATCCCAGGTACATAATGTATTCCATGTGTCAATGCTAAGAAAGTATGAGCCTAACCCAACACATGTGCTGGACTAAGAAGCCATAGAGGTGGACGACAAAGTATCCTATATAGAGAAGCCGATAAGGATCGAGGATCGGAATGAGCAGATCCTCAGGAATAAGAAGATTCCACTGGTCAAAGTAATATAGGAGCACCACGGAACGGAAGGAGCCACATAGGAGAATGAAGAGACGATGATGCGACAGCACCCCCATTTATTTGAGTAGTTAAGTGTAATGTAAATTTCGAGGACGAAATTTTTGTAAGAGGGGAAGATTTGTGACATTTTGATTTTCAATCAACTTCAGATTCTGTAATGAGAAGTTTATTTATATCAAGCGAAGTATTTCAGTTGTATTCCGCTCAAATTTGATCAGTTTAAGTAGGTTGACCAAAGGGGAAAGGCTAACGCGAGACAAGATATGTGGACCTAGGCGACTCAGATAGGAAATGGCGCTTTGACTATAAAGATTGTCGATGGGATATTTAGGACCACAAAAAGGCCAATGTAAGAACGATTAAGGATTACCATGCGAGCGTCGTACGATTGGAGCGCGGGTGATGCCGCTTAATCGACGTACGATTTGTAAAATTATCCTAAATCGGACTGTGACGATCGAGACATTAGGGACTAGCAATAAACCCTCACAATTAAATGACAACCAAGGCCGCCATGAATTGACGAGCCCTAAATGTGATGAGAATCACGGGGTCGATACGCGTATAGTCTGCAAAAGCCGTCCGTCAGTTCAAGATAGGTTGGAATCACGTCTGATAGAAGAAACGATCAAAAACAAGTCCTAAAAAAGTTTGAAATGGAGAATCAAGAATTTCAACGTCATTTGGATTGGTCTTCGCCCTATCGAACAAGTCAGAAATGAGAAAAACGACGTTCCGAACGTCGGAGGTAAAATGACCAGAATGCCCCTCAAGCTTAGAACTTTGTCTTTATAATTTAAAGAAGGGGAAAATGGACATTCTCCCCCCCCCCCCAATCTGCCAAACATTGAAGAGAAAAAAAGAGCCATTGGATCTCCTTGGCAAGAACAATGGACAAGTGTCAAGCATCCAAAGGTGGAAGATCATCTCACAATTAAATGCCTACATACCAATCACTTCAATTAATCAATTCTTTTAGGATAATAATCCTTTTTTTTTCTCTCTCCTTCAACCCCTCATTCGGTCAAAAATCCCCCAAGAACACCGAACATCTTCATCCTTCTTCTTCCTCTGTTCTGTTCCGCTCGACCAGGCCCGACGCCGCTGTTCGGTCTGCTCGACCACCATCTCCGACCACCAGCTACTGCCGATCGACCACCTAGACGTAGCTCCACGTCTTTTCGATGTCCTCCAACTTGAATCAGGTCATTTGGAGCTCTGTGGAGTCCCGGTCAAGCAATCTCCCACAGGCCGACAGATTCTGCTTCAGTTTGAGGTAGGTTCGGTTTTGAACCCTCTTGGCAGCCTAAATCTTAGATTTTAATGCTCAAATTTGGTGGAGATTAAGCAGATATATAGATGATTCTGTGGTTAAAGTTTGAGCTTGATTTGATAAGGTTTTGACCATGAACCACCCTTGTACATTATGCCCAGAATTTGTCGGTATTATGTGTTTGGGTGATCCGGCGAGTTCTGACAACCTTCCGGCAACCACGCGACTTGAAACTCATGGTGAGCACTCCAAACTCTTAGGTAGACATTATAAGAGGTAGAAGGGTGTATAATTGATGGATTTGAGGTAAATTAGTACCGGTTGGACCCGGCATGAACAGAATCAAATGGAACCGGTTCAATGCCGGGTCAAACCGAATCTGTAGACGGTTGAATGTGCAGGATTTGAGTTGTAATTTGATGTGTATGATGTGAAGATATGATGAGGAGTATGTTATAGGTGATTTGGATGGAATGGACTTGGAATTTTGACAAATCGATTGATTATCCTAAGTTGCGTGACAAATCGGCTTTGGATTTTGGTTGGCCGAATCCTAGGAGGCTCAAAGAGAAGTGAATTGTGTTGTTAAGCAAAAGTAAGAAATTCCCTAAACCAAGGCTAGGGAGATTGGACTCGATTGGGTAAGTCGAGGGCCAATCGGAATGGTTTTTGAGGAATTCTCAATGGTAATAGCTTGATATGTTCCTGGCTGCTATTGAATGATTTCATGACATAGCCTATGCTTGAGTTGTTTTTATGTTTAGGTGCCATTCGAATTGATGCGCATGCCACGGATTTATGAACCGTATTAGAATGTGCATTAGCTTTTGAAATGCGAAATTTGAATTGAAAAATCAAGTTATTTGTTATAATGTGGCATGAATTATGATTGTGACATTACATGGCATGGCCTTGAGGCGTATGAGACGCGGGGTGGAAGGTCTAGACCCTGATGCGACGAGGTCGCGGGGCGGATTATGAATAGGTGGTGCCCTGATGCGACGAAGTCGCGGAGTTGAGACAGCTACAGTCTTGATGCGATATAATCGTGAGACGGAATATGAGCTCATGAACTCTGCCAGAGCATGGATTGAGACCTGATGCGTTTACGCGGGTCATCGATCACGGTCTGATGCGTTTACGCGGGTCGAGTCTAAGGTGACTAGTTCGCGAGCAAAAGAAAGAGGCAGGCAGAGGTTGATAGATGTGGCGAAGTGACTGGTCGAGCATACATGTGCATTCGTGTGTGATATGAGACTATAAATGCATACCTGTCCTTGGAGTATTGTTGTTTAATGAATTATGATTGTCATACACGCGTGAGTTCATGAGTTGGATAAGTTGAGTGACTTGACTGCCTGAGTGGATGGTCAACCTGACCTAGGGTTAGGTTTTTCTTACTGAACTGTGTTTCTCACCCTTTTTTAGGGAAATCTTACTTTACAGATCCTAGGCAGTAGCTATGTGGCTTATCAGGTTCGGGGACCCGCAGGAGATGACGGCGTTTTATGACGAGTTCCCCGATAGGCATGGGAATATTTACATAAGGAAATGTACAGTAGTTTAGGTAGATGAGGGTAAATCGGACTGGAAGCCTCATCGGTTCGAGGCGTGATTTAAACGGAAAGGGGATAGGAAAGTCGGGCCGCTGAAGCCCCATGAGGTTCCAGAGGGTGTCATACCTCCCTAGTGTCAGACAATTTCGGACCAGGAGTTTTCTAAGGGCTCAGTGGTTGGGTCGAGGAACGGCTCGGAGCGGACGCCGACAGCGGAATACTTTGTGCCACCGCCACAAGACGAGGTCATCATGGTGAAGTTGTATGAGGGAGACCTATCCGAGCTGAACCAAGAGGCGACCATGGATGAAGACCTAGCGGAGCCGTCGCAGGAGGCGACTATGGAGGACTCTGTGGAGATTCCGTCGAAGACTTTCTCTGAGTACGAGCCATCAGAGGAGAGCGAGGACACCGGAGATTCCAGCAGTTCGCCCTAGGCAACTCTGGATGACGATCTGACTTTTTGACTAGCGACATGACCCCTTCCCTGGTGGATTTTGTGGATACCCTTTTTGGCATGCTTACCCGTCGCCTTGATATATAGCGGTTTGTAGTAGATATGACCAGTGGTTGATGATGTATGGCTTTCCGATGCTATCCAGTCCTACTCAGTCTGTATGTATATATATATATATATTTATATTTTGTATGGGAGTTGTTGGGAACCGCTTTCGTGTGTTCAATGTAAATTATTTTATCTCTCGACCTTTCTTTATCTATAGGTGGATCCTTGGGACAGCCGGGAGATTATTGTTGTTTGCTTACAGGCATGTTTACGTGCTCGCGATGAGGCGCGGGGCATGCCAATTGCCAATTAAACAATGCTCAATTCTTAACTGTAAGCATCCACTAGACAATTCACCCTTCCTTAACGATATGAACGTCGTTATAACAACACTTGGGTGATCTCTTCGTTCCACGTGCCTCGCCTTCAATTGTCTTTAGGCAGTCCATACTTTCAACCTCTTTTAGTTCACATAACTTCAAGATCTTTCTTTAAACAAGATACGTTCTCATATTCACAAGCAGTTTCACGCATCAGCGTTACCTCTTATTCAATTCCCCTCGGGAAACTACTACCTTATACTCTTGTAGTATGCATAGCCTTGAAACATTCTTTCACTCAAACAACATTCCCCAACTTTATCGCGAGGGCACTCGCAACCCTCTTCAATCATACTCTAAGTATTCTAACTTCTATGGCCTTATTGTCACGATGTATGTGGAATGCCCACTTCCGGTTACCTTGCCATGCCTCAAGTTTCATTCTTGTCGCGTCATTGCGATCCTCATATGCGTTCCTATTTCTTAACTAGAATCGTCATAAACAGCGTAGTCATCAGCTTAACTCGAGTTCTCTTTTCACATTCATTCACTCATTCGTGTTACATCTCATCCTTAATCCATTTTACCAATGGAACAACTCTTGTGGAGAATCTTTTCACGATCCGTCTATTGCAATTCATTAACTTCAGGAAATTTCAACTTTCCGCAACTCACATCAACTCTAGTCGATTCATCACTTAGTCCAATCCTCAAAGGCTCCATAGCGATTTCCTTTCCTCGGGATTTACAACTGAGGAATCTTACTGTATCAAGTCTGTAACTCGCGCTCTTCACATTCAGCATATAACGAGCATCTCCTTGTAATTCCTAAGATACTATCACATATTTCTCATGGCTCCATAAATGAGTCCAATCATCGTCTTTCAAGACGGTAACAATAAACTCAATCATTCCTTGGACACTCAATTCAACTATTATTAACTTCTTTCCACCAGGTGTCGAATCTTCCAAACTATTTCTCGCACTCTTCACTTGAGAGTTCAGACTTTGGCTCTTTGTTGTCACGGGTCTCCTCTAGAACCGCACGATATTTTATTTATTCTTGTCACTCTTCTCTTGAGAAGCATTAGTGCTTTAGCCTCTGAGTTCCATAACTCACTAATGCGACCATATTCCAATTCCGTTCGTTCCACCGAACGTCAACATCATCCTGGAATTCAACATTGTGTACAAGACTGTCTCTTGGATTTCACTTCCAGGAGTCATTCAAGTTCTGCGTCCTCTTCTCGGTACAGACGCTCAATCATAATACTAAGACAATTTAGAGTTTTTCTTCCTTTTACAATGGGATCTCTTACCCTAAGGAAGAAACTACACAACTCCGTGGTATTTTCTCACTTCAAATTCACCTTGTCATTCCCATTCCATAGGACGGCAACCTTGGAGTCTACGCCGACGGCAATACCTTTACTCCAGGATTCAAATGCCACCATGCTTTCACATTCTCTTTCCCATAACTCAGTCACCTCAAGTGACAATATCTATTCGTCCCTAAGTCTCCACCAGTTCACTTGTCAAATGCTCAATTTGATTACCTCCGCTCACTTGCAAGTATTCTCTAAGCGCTCTTTTCATTTACAAAATTATTCACTAGAATCATAACCAGCCAGGACTATCAAGTCAGTTTACCTTTTTCCTTTCATCAAAGATCATTTTATGGTCCAATCGTCCTTTAAGAACAATGCCATATTCTTTAGGGAACAGCAACTCATAATTTCATCTCTCATGGTTCCAATTCAATCAACCGATCCCAGGAAATCATTAATTCCAGGCAAACTAGCATGTCGATTCTTCCTCGACCCCTTCCATAATAGAAAAGACAGACTACCCATTTTTCACCTTGTGTCTTACGCCTAGGTAATCAGTCATTTCCCATAGGCTCGCTCCATATCCATAATGAACATCTCTTTGTTTGTAATCCATGAGCAGGAGTTTTCTTATTCATAAGTCTTTCAATCATTCTCCTCTTTTGCTGAGTCCCATCACCATTCCTCAAAATCAGGAATGACAACTAGTCATAAGGTTTTCAAGTTTCAATCCACTTAGGAATTCACTTATCTTATTCAAGGGTTCTTAACTACCTTTACCATATGCTTAAATGACCTTGAGAACTCTGTCTCACGCTGGTTGATCATCCTATAATCCTTGCAAAAGTATTAGAATCCAAACAACCCTTGCTCTCAAGCAATCCTAAGATGATACTTTCCATTGAACAACAAAGTAGAGGTAGTCTAGGCAGATCTCATGCCTTCGAGGAAACCCTTCCTCTAGTGACCTTTCACCAATTATCAATAGCCTCTTAAGGCTACAATCTGCCAGGGTCACTTTCTTTCCTCAGTGTACCCAAAACCTCTAAGGTTTCCTTACAAGATCCTCAATCCAGAGGGAGACAATTTCAAATCTCATCCCTCTACCTGATTCAATCAATCTCAACCTTATACGTAATCTTACAAGCTTTTCCAAGCTCTCGTGGTCCTTCCCACATATTCAATTTCGAAAAGATTAACTAGAGTCGCCTTCTTCGAGACTTCCGTCACTTTAACTCATCAACACTAGCATTTATCACCACAGTGACTTAGAGAATCATGGCAGCTCCTCCTCGAGCTTGCTTAGCCAACAAATTTTCTCATTTCCATTTAAAGTTCCTACGACCCATTCAGCTCTTGGGTCTCGTATGATTAACAAATCGAGCTGTATTTTCCTTTTGGTACCCATACTCCAATCGCCCATTTTTACTTAATTCTCATGATCCTTCTTAGTTCTTGGATTTTCTCATATCTTACATACTCGAGCCCAATGCTCTTCTACGACCATACCTCAGTCGTTCAACCTTATTAGGTTCTCATGTCACTTGAACCACTATGATTCGCTCCAAGAATCATAGACTTAAGTCATCTACTCGAGTCTAGCAGTCTCAGGCTGCTCATCTCATCATCTTTCACCATCAAGCAACCATCCTATGGTCCCTATGCAACTCTCCACTAATTACCAAATATTTAAGGATCTCAAATTATCCTTGATCTGCAATCATTCATCAAGCCAGCCTCAACGAGGCACTTCTCCACTAACAGTCGTTACTAGGCTAGCCTCAGCTAGGTAACTATCAGACAAGCACTCAAAGCAGCAATCCACCGAGTTAATAGCTCATACTTTAAGCCTAGAGGCATCCGCCATTCTAGCATAATCACAACAGACTATCTCATTCTCAGCATGCCTCAGTTCAATAGGTATAAACCCCCTACCTCGTCTAACTTCTCAATCATACTTTGGCCAAGCCAATCGTATGAGGCTAATCATCAAACATGCCTAAAATGCCCATCACAACCATCACTTTTCCTTTTGAAGAGGAGAGAGAATGAAATTGCTATATATCCAAGGCTTGGTCAATGGTTTGAATGTTAGGTTTGGCATAGTGGATTTGACCACTCTTTAAGGCATCCATTGACACTTGTTCTCTTGTCATTCAAACTCAATCCAATGGCCAATAATCCTTCTTGAATTTCGACAGCCTTGAGGGGGTTTAATGTCCAAAATGTCCTTCTTCAAATGCTTGGGTGAGGTTCTAAGCTTGAGGGGCAAAAGGGTAATTTTACCCCAAAGTTCAAATCGTCGTTTTTCTCGTTCCAGAATCCTTTGATAGGGCGAAGGCCAATCCAAATAAAGTTGGAATCCTTGATTTTCCATTTCAAACTTTTCAAGACTCGTTTCTGATAATTACCTCTATCAGACGTGGTTCCAGCCTATCTCGAACCGACGGGTGGCTTTTGTGGACTTTATGCGTATCGACCCCATGATTCTCATCACATTTAGGACTCGTCAATTCGTGATGGCTTTGATTGTCATGTAATTGTGAGGGTTTATCACTAGTCCCTTTAATCACGATCTTCACTATCCGATTTAGAAAAATTTTGCAAATCATACGCTGGTTAAGCGGCATCACCCGCGCTCCAATCGTATGACACTCGCAAAGCAATCCCTAATAGTTCTTAGATCGACCTCTTGGTGGTCCTAAATATCTCCTCGATAATACTTATGGTCAAAGCACCATTTTTTATCCGAATTCCTAGGTCCATGTACCATGTCTCACTTTAGCCTTTCCCTTTTGGTTAGTCTACTTGAATTGATTAGATTCGAACGAAATATGACTGAATTACATCCCTAGATTCATTTCTCATTAATAAGTCTGAAATTGACTGAAAATCAGAATGTCATAGAGATCGCAAGCTTGACCGTCGACTGCCACCCCTCAGATCCAGCCGAATCAACCACCGGCCCAGGGAAGGGTATATGCAGTAGCCCGCAGAGAGGCGGAGGAAACACCAAGCTTGGTCACAAGTACGGTTTACTTGTGTGACCAAGATGCATATACATTATTTGATCCTAGTGCCACGCATTCATTTGTGTTTGCTCAATTTGTTGATTTGATGGGCATGAAGTAAAAATCGTTGAATATGATTCTTTGTTGCCACTTCGTTAAAGGATAACATATTAGTTTCATTGGGCTGTGCTGGTTGTGAAATCATGATTGGAGGGAGTAAGGAGAGTATTGATTTAGTTGTATTGCCCATGTATGATTTTGATGTGATCATAGGGATGGATTGGTTGGGTAAACAGGGGGCAGTGGTAGACTGTGATAGCAGAATAATCCGATTTTATCCGAGAGCCGCCCTAGCTTTGAATTGGTGGGAAGTCGAGGAGGAATCTCGATTTCCTTAATTTCGTCTCTAGAAGTGACCAAGTTGATGTCAAAAGGGTGTCAGGCGTACTTGGTTACAGTGATGGACATGACTACCGAAGAGCCAAAACTAGAGAGTATCCCAGTAGTGCGTGAATTTCCTAACGTGTTTCCTCAAGAGTTGCTAGGATTGCCACCGGACCAAGAGATAGAATTCGTGATCGAGTTAGCTCCTGGAATGGAGTCGATCTCGAAGGCACCTTATAGGATGTTCCTGTCAGAATTAAAGGAGTTAAAGGTGCAGATAAAGGAATTGTTGGATAAAGGATTTTTTCGACCGAGTGCTTCACCGTGGGGAGCGCCAGTGTTGTTCGTAAGAAAGAAGGATGGGTCTTGGCAACTATGCATTGACTACCGGCAGTTGCACCAAGTAACAGTGAAGAATAAATACCCATTGTCTAGAATCGATGATCTGTTTGATCAGTTGCAAGGAACGGCGATATTTTCAGAGATTGACCTAAGGACAGGGTATCACCAGTTGAGGATCAAGAAAGAAGACATACCTAAGACTGCTTTCAAGACGAGGTATGGACATTATGAGTTTATAGTGATGCCTTTTGGATTGACCAACGCTCCAGCTACTTTTATGGACCTGATACATCGAGTATTTAAGGAATTCCTAGATAGATTCGTCATAGTTTTTATCGACGATATCTTGATTTACTCAAGGAGTGACGAAGAACATGAGCAGCACTTGAGGATTGTCCTACAGACCTTGAGGGAACACTCGCTCTACGGGAAGTTGAGTAAATACGAGTTCTAGCAGAACAAGGTAGCATTTCTTGGTCATGTGGTGTTTGGAGAAGGGATTGCACTAGATCCTGCAAAGATCGAAGCGGTAACAAATTGGCCTAGGCCTACTACAGTCACTATGGTCAGAAGTTTCTTAAGATTAGCCGGATATTACAGACGTTTTGTGAAGAAATTCTCATCCATAGCCATCCCATTGACGAGGCTAACAAAGAAGGAAACAAGGTTTGAATGGACAGATAAGTGCAAAAGGAGTTTCCAGGAACTCAAGCGTCGGTTGACGACTGCACCGGTGTTAACGATTCCATCAGGACTAGGGGGCTATGAGATATACAGCGATGCTTCGATGAAAGGATTGGGCTGTGTGTTGATGCAGCACGGGAGAGTAGTGGCCTACGCATCCAGACAATTGAGACCACACGAAATGAACTACCCAACGCATGATCTGGAGTTAGCAGCAATCATATTTGCCCTGAAGATTTGGAGACATTATCTCTGTGGCGAGAAGTTTCAGATTTACACCGACCACCAGAGCTTAAAGTATCTGTTTTCCCAGAAGGAGCTGAATATGAGGCAACGTCGGTGGATGGAGCTGCTCAAAGACTATGATAGTGATATACGATATCACCCTGGGAAGGCAAACAGAGTAGCAGATACGCTTAGTCAGAAGTCAAGCATCGTGGGTCTGCTAGTAAAGGGATGGTCGATGATCGAGAATTTAAGAGATTCTAAGTTTAGACTAGAAGTCTGCCAGTTGTCCAGTTTGATAGCTACATTGAGGGTAGAGCCTGAGGTTCAGGAAGGAATAAAGACCTTACAGTCTATAGACCCAGAGATTTAGAAAATTCTGGAGATGGAAGCGACAAAGAGGAAACCAGAATTTCAGGTGTCAGAGGATGGAATTTTGAAGTTCCAAGGACGACTATGCGTGCCAAAAGATGAAGGGCTCTGGGAAAGGATTTTGTCAGAGGCTCATTAGAGCAATTATATTATCCACCCTGAAAGTACGAAAATGTATCATAATTTGCGACAGCACTATTGATGGAACGGAATGAAGGTGGATGTGGCAAAATATGTGGCAAAGTGCTCGACATGCCAGCAAGTGAAAGCGCAGCACTGTAAGCCTGGAGGACTATTACAGCCACTGGAGATTCCTGAATGGAAGTGAAAGCATATAACTATAGATTTTGTGATGGGACTCTCGAGAAGCCAGAAAGGCCATGACTCTATATGGGTAGTCGTGGATAGATTGACTAAGTCCGCACACTTCATCTCGATGTGAAAGGACTTCGCAATGGATAGATACGTTGAGTTGTACATGAGACAGATAGTGAGGTTACATGGAGTGCCTGTAACAATTACCTCAGATAGAGATCCCAAGTTCACGGCAAACTTTTGGAAGAGCCTTCAAGAAGCCATGGGAACCCGACTGCAGTTTAGCACGGCGTACCATCCACAAATGGATGGACAGTCGGAAAGGACGATTTAGACGTTTGAGGACATGCTGCGAGCATGCGTCATAGATTTTAAAGGTGGATGGGAAGATCAGCTGCATTTGGTGGAGTTTGCATATAATAATAGCTACCAGCAGAGCATTCAAATGGCACCATTTGAAGCACTCTATGGAAGGGCCTGTAGAACCCCGATTTGCTGGGATGAGGAAGGAGAAAGAAGTATCACAGGCCCAGAGTTGGCAGAGCAATCGGTGGAAGTAGTGAAAATAATTCGGGATAGACTGAACACGGCACAGAGTCGTTAGAAGAGTTATGCAGATAAGCGGCGTAAGCTTTTGAAATTTCAAGTAGGCGATCATGTCTTCCTCAAGGTGTTGCCAATGAGGGGATTATCGTGACTTGGGAAAAAGGAAAAACTGAGCCCAAGGTACGTAGGTCCATTTGAGATACTGGAGCGAATTGGAACCTTAGCCTACAGGCTTGCCTTGCCGCCTAACCTATCCCAGGTGCATAATGTTTTCCATGTATCAATGCTACAGAAATATGAACCAGATCCGACACATGTGCTGGACTACGAAGTCATAGAAGTGGACAACCGAGTATCTTTCGTGGAGAAACCAATCAGGATCGAGGACCGGAAGGAGTAAATCCTCGAGAATAAGAAGATTCCATTGGTTAAGGTGGTGTGAGAGTACCATGGAACCAAAGGCGCCACGTGGAAAAATGAAAAGACGATGAGGTAACAACACCCCCATTTGTTTGAGTAATTAAGTTTGATGTAAATTTCGGGGATGAAATTTTTGTAAGGAGAAAGAGTTGTAACATTCTGATTTCTCAGTCATTTTCAGACTCATTAATGAGAAGTATATCTAGCAATGTGTTTCAGTCACATCTCGCTCAAATCTGATCAATTTCAGTAGACTGACCAAAAGGGAAAGGCTAACGCGAGACGAGGTATGTGGACCTATGGAATTCGAATAGGAAATGGCGTTTTGACCATAAGGATTGTCGAGGGGACATTTAGAACCATAAAAGGCCGATCTAAGAACGATTAAGGAATGACTTACTAGCGTTATACGATTGGAGCGCGGGTGATGCCGCTTAACCAATGTATAATTTGCAAAATTTTCCTAAATCGGACAGTAACGATCGAGACCATAGGAACTAGTGATAGACCCTCACAATTACATGACAATCAAAGTCATCATGAATTGACGAGCCCTAAATGTGATACGAATCACAGGGTCGATATGCGTAACGTCTGCAAAAGCCGTCCGTCAGTTCGGGATAGGCTGGAACCACGTCTGATAGAGAAAACGATCAGAAACGAGTCTTGAAAATTGAAAATGGAGAATCAAGAATTCCAACGTCATGTTTGGATTGGCCGTCGCCATGTCGAAGATTATTGATTAAGAAAAACGGCGTTTCGGACGTCGGGGGTAAAATTACCATTTTGCCCTCAAAGCTTTAGCCTTGCTTTATGCAAACGAAGAAGGGCATTTTGGTCCTTCAAACATCCCAAGGCTGCCGAAAAAGTAGAGAGAGCATGGCCATTGGATCACCCATGATTGACACTTAGGACAAATGTCAATGGATGAGATAAAGAGTGGTCTTGTCCACTATTACTCAACTACCATTCAACCTTTGACTTTGAGAGATGAATATAGCCTCTTCTATCTCTCCTTGGCCAGCCATACACCCCTCAAACCACCGAGACTTCATCTTTTTCTTCCTCTTCTCTACCGTCGCCAACGACCAGCTTCTGCCTCGCCATTCGCTACCGCCGATGAGCCTCTCCGGCGACCTTCAACAGGTAAGCCGACCACCCACTCTTAGCCCCAACTCATGCCGACCTTCTCGAAGTGGAAGCGCGTCAATTGAGCCACCGAGGAGCTCCGGCCAACCATTCTCCAGGAAGCCGACGGAAATCGACACAATCCGAGGTAGGCAACGTTTCTGACCCTTCAGTACCTCAAAATGTTAGAGTATTGTGACCAAATTTTGTGGAGATCTAGGGAACTTTTTTAGTGATCTGTGGTAAAAATTTGAGCTTAATTTGATGGATTTTTGACCCCAAATGGGTCTTGTGAATGTTGAATAGAAACTACCGGTTTGCAGTCTTGAAGGAGCCGGTAACTTTCGAAGGGATTCCGACGAGGACACGGCCTCAAATCTTCGGTGAGACTCTTAGACCCTTAGATAGACATGTTAGCAAGTAGGTTAGTGATTAAATAATGAAATTGGAGTAAATCAAGGGCTGGATGTGCTCGGTTTACACAGAACCGAACATAACCCGGTTCGGCTCAGTGTAAATCGGTTATGTGGAGGTTGATGGCTGTTGATTTTGAGTCTCAAATTGGTGATTGAGACATGCTAGGATCTTGAGGATTGTGTTATAGAGGTTTGTGGTTCATAGATTGTTGAATCGGACAAGGGAAATTGACACTTGGTTAGAAATTCCTAGGTTGCGCGGTGAGTTTGGCCTTGGACCATTGAAACCTAATTTTTGAGGGCTCAAGGAGAGGATTTTGTGACATTAAACTTGAGGTAAGGGAGTTTCTAACCTTATGATAGGAAGATTGGACTCGATTGGGCGAGTCGGGTGGAATTGAGATTGTTTCTTGAAAAGCTTAGCGTGATTGGCCCTTGTGTATGCTAAGAGAGTATAGGTGATCCTAATGTTTGTTTATATTTGTCTCTTGAGTAATTGGTCACGATTTATTGTGTATTGAATCGTCTGCATGCCATGGATGCATTGTTTATGCATGAGTTGTACTTGGCCTTGTGTGCATAATTTGTGATTGTGGCATAGCGGAGAAGAGGCGAGACCCTGAGGTGTATGAGACGCGGGGTGATGTGGTTGATACCCTGAGGCGCTGAGGCACGGGGTTGGAGTTGTGTGGTGCTCTGATGCATACGAGACACGGGGTTGAGATGACCACGGTCCTGATGCGTTTACGCGGAACGAAGATATGAAGTGACGACACTAGCCTGGAGTATCATTGAAACCTGATGCGTTTACGCAAGTTGTCAATGACAGTCTGATGCGTTTACGCGGACCGAGCCTGATGCGATCTAATCGCGGGCATGAGAATGAGGCAGGCAGGAAAATATGATTGTGGTGATGTGGCAGGATGAGTCGTGCATGATCATCTGAGTGTGTTATGATGCCATAATTGCATGCCTGTTACCCGAGTATGGTTATCTATATTTGCATTGCCTTATATGTCGATGAATTTGAATTATTGGGGTATGTGACTGTTTGAGTGGACGGTCGGCCTAACCTAGGGTTAAAACTCTTTTACTGAGATGTGAATCTCACCCCGTTGGGGACCCCTTCTTTTTACAAATCCTAGGACTTGACAATGTGGCCCATACATTTTGGAGACTCCAAGGAGATGTCCACTTATTTTGATGAGTTTCCTGACAAGCAGGGAACTATTTATGTCAGGAAATGTATTGTCGTCTAGGTAGACGAGGGTAGTACTAGCTGGAAGCCTCACAGGTATGAGGCCTAGTTTAGGAAAGTCGGGGATGTGTCTACCGAGCCGCTGAAGCCCAATGAGGTGCCCTAGGGGGTTGTCTCTAATTGGTGCCACCCCACCCGAGATTTAGACCAGGCTGAGGAGTCCATTGTCGAATCGAGGAATAGACTGAAGAGGACCCCGACCATAGAGAACACGGAGGAGGAGGTCATTGTGGTCGAGGCAACTACGGAGGATCTCATGGAGCCATCTGCTGAGGAGACCGCTGAGGATACTATAGAGGTTTGCTCTGAGACCTTTTCGGAGTACGAGCCCACGAAAGACGCAGAGGAGACCGAGGACTCCAACAGCTCGTCTTAGGAGCTCCCAGCTTATCAGTCAATCTTTTGATGGCGATCCTGACCCTGTCTCTTGTTGTATAATAGTGATTGACTCTTTTGTGTACTTATCCCATCACCCCTCTTATTAGCAGATTTAGTAGCTATTCGTCTGTATGAACAGTCAGATTTTATGTATGACAATATTTGCGCTATCCAGGTCCCACTTCATATTTTGTACGGGAGTGTTATTTCATTATTGCTTCCACATGTTTTGTATATTACACGTCTCTTGACTTATGTGTGGATCTTGGGACCGCGAGAGATATTTGATTTGCTTGCAGGGAGTTGCGTGCTCGTGCCCGATGCGCGGGGAGTGACAAGAAGGAAGAAGAAGAAGAAGAAATCTGCAAATAGAAGAGGTATTCGGCCATGAGGAGAGAGAAGGGGGATTTATACTTCCATTGGCTTGGTCAACATGGGTTGAATGGTAGTTTAAAAGTGGAAACATCAACTCATGGTTTTATCCATTGACACTTGTCCAATGTGTCATTCAAAGCTCATCCAATGGCCCACAATTTCTTCAATTTTTGGCAGCCCTTGGGGGTTTTAATGAACAAAATGCCCTTGTCCAATTAATAAAGCAAGGCTAAGGCTTGAGGGGCAAAATGGTAATTTTACCCCCGACGTCCAGAACGTCGTTTTTCTGATTCTCAATTTCTTCGATAAGGCGACAACCAATCCAATTGTAATGTTGAAATTCTTGATTCTCCATTTTCAAATTTCAAGACTTGTTTTTGAATCATTTCTCTATCCGATGCGATTCCAGCCTATCCCGAACTGACGGGCGGCTTTTGCAGACGTTACGCGTATCAACCCTGTGACTCATATCATAATTAGAGCTCGTCAATTCATGACGACTTTGGTTGCCATGTAATCGTGAGGGTCTATCACTAGTTCCGATGGCCTCGATCATCACTGTTCGATTTAGAAAAATTTTGCAAATTATACGTTGGTTCAGCGGCATCACTCGTGCTCCAATTGTATAACGCTAGTAATGCATTCCTTAATCGTTCTTAGATTGGCCTTTTATGGCTCTAAATGTCCCCTCGACAATTCTTATGGTCAAAGCGTCATTTCCTATTTGAATTCCTTAGATCCACGTACCTTGTCTAGCGTTAGCCTTTCCCTTTTGGTCAGTCAACTCAAATTGATCAGATTCGAGCGAGATAGACTGAAATATATCGCTAGATATATTTCTCATTAATGAGTCTGAATATGACAGGAAAAATCAGAATGTCACGGCTACTCTCAAGAAGAGGGAGTCAATTGTGATGAAACTTGTTCCCCGGTAGCAAGATTAGAATCTATCGTCTTACTCGCTTACGCTTGCTATCATGACTTTAAACTATATCAAATGGATGTTAAGAGTGTATTCCTGAATCGATATAGCAAGGACGAAGTCTATGTTGAACAATCTCCAGGCTTTAAAGATTCAAAAAGCACATATCAAGTATACAGACTTCAAAAGGCTATCTATGGACTCAAACAAGTACCACGAGTCTGGTATGAAAGGTTAAGTAATTTTCTTACCGACAGGTTTTGAGAAATGTGAAGTCGATACAACTTTATTTATGAAAAGGGAAGGTAACGAAATCTTACTTATCCAAATATGTGTAGATGATATTGTATTTGGATTATCTAACAAAAATATCTGCAAAAATTTCTCTCACATCATGTAGAATGAGTTTGAGATGAGCATGATGGGAGAACTTACATTCTTCCTAGGACTGCAAGTTAATCAGACTAGACAAGGCACTTCCATACATCAAGAGAAATATGCTCTTGAACTGATTAAAAAGTTTGGTCAGGAAAATTGCAAGAAAACTGAATCACTAATGTCTTCTTCGTCCAAGCTAGATAAGGATGACAGGGCAAACAGGTTGATCAGAAGCTATACAGAAGTATGATTGTTCATTACTATATCTTATTGCTTCTAGGCCTAAGACCTCAAATCTTATATTACATGAATATTCAGATGCTGACCTTGCAAGTTGTAAGTTAGACAGGAAAAGTACTTCAAGTACATGTCAACTTCTGAGATCAATGCTGGTGTCTTGATTTTTCAGGAAGCAAAATGTCGTAGCTCTATCAACTGCAGAAGTTGAGTATGTTACATTAGGAAGTTGATGTGTACAAATCCTATGGATAAAGCAACAACTGAAGGACTTTGGTGTTCAAGCTCGCAACGTGGAAATCAAATGTGACAACACAAGTGACATCAACCTTACCAAGAATCCAGTTCTGCACTCATGAGCTAAACATATTCAAATTAAGTATTATTTTATTCGTGATTGTGTGCATAACGGTGATGTTAGTATTCAATTTGTTGATTCAAAGATCAATTAGCTGACATATTCACCAAGCCACTTGATAAAAACATATTTAAATATATCAGACAAGAATTAGGTATTATTATAATGCCTATTTGAGCTGTTATTTAGATAGGAAGAATTTGCTTTTGAGCATAATGCAATATACGAAAGAAGCAAAGGATGCCAAAGCTTCATCTGAAGAAGCTCAATGACTACAGGGAACTCAGAACTTAAAGCATCATCTAAAAATCACATCTTCTAAGAGGAAATAACTAAAGATTTGATCATTCAAATTTTTGGCGCGTAAGTAGTTATATTTTTGGCAACAAATAAGATACGCATCATCACAATCTCTCTAAATATTCTGTAAATATTCTGATTGTATTGATTGTCTTGATTGATTAGATTAAATTGATTTAAATTGATTGAATTGATTGAATATATTCTTTCCAAAATTAATTCAATCATGCCTTCTCAAGATATCTTTACTTCCAAACAAGCTCCAGTAATCCTACTATTTAAACATTCTCTCAAAAGGAGTATACGCACTTACTATTACGCCCTGAACCCGACGAGCACGCAAACATCCCACCAGGCCGTAATCAAGCTGTGCCATCCAGGATTCTTCGACCCTCATATAACAACTTGACTAAGGAACCAGATCGCAGAATCCATAAAACTGCTTCGTACAATGCCATAATGAAATGACTCAGGACATTAAGGTATACACTTCTTATAAATAAAATTCTCCTTAGAAGTTATCGTAGTCAAATACCCAAAATTCAATTCATAATTCCTCAAAATTCAGATACAATCCCTAAGGCCACAAAATACATAAAATCATTCATGTCATCAGTTCATCAAGAGCTCATCCTCATCTCACATGTATTTTCATCTTCAAGGACTTGAAAAATTAATCCCCCACAGGGGTGAGATATATATATATATATATATCTCAGTAAGTGAAACCTAAACCTAGACCTGAACACCAGTCCCCCCAAACCACACACAATGCCACCAAGATGTAGATAAACAATAATGCAACGGCACAAGGCGTCACACAATAGTAATATCAATTATAAGGCATGGATAGTCAGTACAAACAATCATGCTCAATTCCAGGGTCCCAATATGCAATCACATGCACCACATACACCACAGCCACCACTTTCTCATCCACCCACATACTCCACTGGCACTCCTGCCACATGACATCTTCGAGGTCATCAGACCAAGATGTCCATGTACCATTGGAGTCATCAGACCAATCGGTACTCTCCAAGCTTACAGCCACTCAATGCCACTGGGGTCATCAGACCAATCGACATTCTCATTTAAGTTCACCACCCTCCAATACTACTGGGGTCATCACACCAATCGGTATCCTCAATATCTTTCAAGCTCACTACCATTCAATATCACGAAAGCCACAGGCCAATCGGTATTTTTATCATCAAGACTTTTAGTCAATTGGTACCACTAGGACCACAGGCCAATCGATCATTTCGAGGCTCACGGCCAATTGTCATCTCAGAGACTCGCAGCCAACGCGATCTTTGAGACCACAGGCCAACGATTGCTGTGGCATTATAGCCCATTCATAAAACACATGCATTAAGCCTTATATATCACGTAGGCATCACAGCCAATTAAATAATGAAAGGCTCAATAGCCAAATCTGTCATCAAGGCATATCACAGTTCAATTATCATATTATGCTATTCAAGTCATGGAATCCAATACTTAGTCAAGCAATTCAAGCCATAAGTTTTACTGAACACTCAATTCATCCAACCAATCAATCTAGTAGTGTCATAACTTCGAGTAAGGGTTTAGGAAACACTTACCTTGGTCAATTAACAAAATGTCACACAAAGTGACTCTCCTCAATGCCACAAGTATGAAATCCCCAAGAATACTTCGTCAAACTAGAAAGGTTCATCAATCTTGGGTCAAAAGCCATTGGATTCTCATTTCCATTAATCCAATTTCTCATTAGCCATACAATTGGCAATTCAAGACACCTTATCTATCAAGT
Organism: Rhodomyrtus tomentosa; assembly: GCA_028455895.1. Taxonomy (NCBI): domain Eukaryota; kingdom Viridiplantae; phylum Streptophyta; class Magnoliopsida; order Myrtales; family Myrtaceae; genus Rhodomyrtus; species Rhodomyrtus tomentosa. The sequence continues at coordinate 19,529,765 of JAPCWY010000011.1, forward strand.
GAACACATGATAAAGCTCTCACGAATCCTTAATGTGTTCGGTTCACATGGTCGCACACAAGGCAAGACACAACCTAGAGATTCATGCGCCAAATAGCCTTTAAATCACCTCTAAATCCCAATCCACTTCACATACTTCTCATTAACACCTCACACAACATCTTATATAGTCTTATGAAGCAATTTGATGTCAAAATATCCCTTAATCGATCCTCATCAAGTTCAGCCAGAATAGGGTTCACCACAAAACAGAACCGATTTTCTGTTCCAACCGTTCAATCAAGTCATAACTCAACTTTAAGCCTCAATTCTTCATAAAATCAACTTGTCATAACCTTAATCTACATGTTAAAAGATCTCATCAAATATTTTGAAGCAAAATAACACCTCAAAGAATTTTGAATGGCCCGGTTCCTCCACGGTCTTCAAACTAGCAGAATTTGCTTAGTAAATACCTCCACAAATCAGCCATGTACACCCATCAAAACTCAACTAAAATTGCAATTCAAGCTCAACCAACTTTAATACTATGAGTTTAGAAGACCTCACCAAAAATTTAAAGTCATTTGAAGTCCGAAAGCCACCAAAACTTATCTTTCCCCAAAACTAGTTAGAATCAGCCTCCATCCTGACCTTTGCCTACTAAAATAGACTTACGGGACAAACGGCTGAGAAAAATCAAGTTTATAATATGTCTCTAGAGCCACAAGATAATAAGATTTAAGATGGCGGTGGTTTTACCTCAATCCGATGTCGGATGAAAAAGTTATGGCCAGAGGAAGAGAGGTAGTCGAGATTGGTCGGACGAGGTCTGTTCGGCCAAGAAGGAAAAGAAGAAGAAAATTGAGGAAGAACAAGAGAGAGAGAAGGTCATAGCTAAAGATGGTGCAATATGAAGTGTTCCACACATATAATTGATATTAAATTGATAAGATTGGTTTAGGTGGGCAATAAATGCTTAAGGCCTCTAATGAGTGACACATGGCATGGCTTCTAGAAGACTTTGACTTTCTTTGACCTCATCCTTATCAATTTTTGACAGCCATATGGAGGGTTAAATGATCAAAATGACCTTCTAAATTTATTAAGGTAAGGCCAAAGGTCGAGGGGCAAAATGGTCATTTGGCACTTTTCGTCTGAAATTCTATTTTTCTAGTATAAACCACCCTCGATGAGGCGACGTCCATTGCAATTCAAACATTGGAATTCCTTGATGTCCAATACACAAATCTTGAGGTCTAATTTCATATCGAACTCTCATCGACTGTAATTCTAGTTTATCTCAAACTGACAGGCGACTCGTGCAGGCACTACACGTATCGAACTTGAGATTTTCTCAAGCCGTGGCGACTTTGATTGTCATGTAATTGCGGGTTTATCGTTCGTTCCTTCAATCCTGATTATTGAAATTCAATTTAGGAAATTTTCGCAAATTACACATTGGTTAAGCGGAATCACCCATGTCCCAGCGTATAACGCTAGCAAGATATTCCATGATCATCCTTAGATTGATCTCTACCGGCCCAAGATATTCCCTCAACAATCTTTATGGTCAAAGTGACATTTCTCACTCAAATTCCCTAGGTCCACGTACCCGACTCTGCGTCAATTTTTCCTTTTGGTCCGTTAACTCAGGAGTGGCCAACTCCGAGCGAGTTACAACTGAAATATATCGATCTATATACTTCCATTCAATAGTCACGAGAGGGTCGAAATTCGGAATGTCACACTTACGTTCCCTTAATTCTCAAAAGGCAATACTCTCTAAAATTTTATCTACCATCTCTCATGGCTTCTAACAATTATGCTGCCTCAAAGAAATATTTTTACGATCTAAAAATCACTCTGAGTGTTCCATAAGTTGAAAATAAACTTACCTCTGAAGGGTTCACCATGAAAGGTTGAAAGGAAAGAGAGGATCAATCAAAAGTTAGAATGGATGACGAAGACATCTATCACGAGGAAATGATAGACGAGTATTATGCTTTTATGCAAGAAAACAGAGAAGATAGTATTTGGCTTAGTGAAATCAAAGGAGCTAGTTCTCAAGAGAAGCCTATAGAAATTAAATTGAAGAAGATGAAGAGGAAGAAATGAGTCTAAACACGAACTGTGAATTACTGAAAGATATCATGTACTTTCAAAATGAGTTAAAACATTAAACTCATGAACTATACAAGATACTCTTTCAGGAAAAATGGGAATTGAGAGATAAGTTGGCAGATGAATTCAAGGGCTTAATCTTTCTAAAAGTGGATCACATAGAGAAAAGAATATGCAGATTCAGTGGTGCAATTAACCAAAAATCGGAAGAATTTTTCAAATTGGTAGTGATGAAATTTCCTCAAGACTTCACACTGTCCAATTCGGTCCATGAAGATTCAAACCAAGTGATGCATGAGTCAAAACGGCTTAATATCCTGTTAAAATCTCTTAGTGCTGAAAAATCTGCATTTTATCTTGAGAGAAAAATCAAACTTGCCAGGGTTGTTAGAGAAGCTATTGTAAAGGTTAAAAAAGAATGAACCAACAAAAATTCTGTGAAACATTTGATAATAAATAACGATTTTATCTTGAAGGAAGATGTTGTTGAATTCGCATCCAAATCAACTGAAGAAGAGTTAAAGATGGCCTCATTAAAGGGAAAAGAAGCCCGCACAGTATGGACCCACTACTGAGTGACTTTAGCATTCTATATCTCATCAACTTCTGCAAGGAACACGAACAAGATATGACCAGAGCAGAATACGCCAAGTTCTAGTTCAAGAAAACTAGTTTGATCCTAGTTATATCTTACCTAGGATGTATGCTCTCGAGAAATTGTCAGCACAGATGAATAAGGAAATAAATGAAGAAATCAAGCAAAAAGAAAGAAACAAGAGACAGGGGGAGATGTGTGATTGTTGAGAGTCAAATGAAAAGGAAGGAAATTCAGGCATAGACACATTGTTGAATATCTTGTTCAAACAAGGAGAATGCAATGATAACTTGAGAAAATTCATAATAGACTTCAACATTGACATAACTCAGGTCAAGCAGGAAATGAGTCTATAAAGTCGGAGCCTACTTGATGACATAGTGAACAAATGTCATTTCACATGCCTAGAGTATGAGCAGGCTGAAAAGAAGATGGACAATATAGAAGAAGAACTCAATTTGAAGTTATCTCCAGTGTCCAAGTCTGTTGTATTCCAGCTCTATTCTGATTCCTTCAAAATCTCTCAAGCTAAATCCTAAATTCTCATCCTACTCAGATTAACTACTCTCAAATGAAATTTGCTTATGCAAATATTATCTTACCGAACTTGATTCTATTAAGGATTTGGTTTTTGACTTATTCCCAGAGTGATATTCTAAGGTTATTCACATCCAGTCCAAACTCCTCACGACCAAAAAGATTTTCATGACTATTCAAATATTTTTAATCGTGTTGGTATTTGGATATGTAATTGAGTATTTATTACTATGGATGTCGATTTATCTCTGATGAATCATATGAATGTTTTATGAATGATTGATATATTTATGCTTTATTGGACAAATATTCAATTCAAAGGGAGTAACAACTCTATCTCCCTGTTTATAATTTATGTTTGATCATGAAGGTCATTCGTTTCACCTTTTTGTGCTGATGATAAAAAGGGGGAGAAGTTACAAAAGTATTGAATACTGTGAATGTATCATACAAGCTGTGAATATATTGTGATGTGAATGTTATGATTCTACTATAGAAGCTATGCATTGTGTGTACAAACAGGATATGCACGAGAAGAAGTATATACAGGTTCACAGGTTGATAAATTGGAAACTTGAAAATATAAGTTCCCATGTTCAGCAGAAACGTGATTTGAAAAGAAATATCATTGCTTTCCTAAGCCGAATAGGTAAACAAGTTCCTAGAGTGGGTGAATAAGTGTATCGATCGAACTTCGATCAATAATGTGGAATTGATAAATTAATCGAATTTGTGGAGTCACAAGTGAGACATTTTGAATTTCCTGTCATTTTGAGGCTGTTGAATGAGAATGTATTTTAGATGTATTTCAGTCTTGTCTCACTCAGATCTAATCAATCTTGAGTAAACTAACCAAAAAAGGAAATACTAACGCATGACAAGGTACATAGACCTAGGAAACTCGAAAAAGGAAATGACGCTTTGACCATAAGGATTGTCGAGGAAACATTTAGAGCCAATAAGGCCGATCAGATAATGATTAAGGAATACAATGCTAGCATTATACGATTGGATCGCAGGTAATGCCGCTTAACTAATGTATAATTTATAAATTTTCCTAAATTGAACTATGACGATCGAAGCTGTCAGAACTAGTGATGAACCCTCTCAATTACATGACAACTAAGGCTGTCATGACTTGAGTTTTCCTAAGTGTGATGGGAATCACAAAGTCGATACGCGTAATGTTTGCAAAAGTCGTCCGTTAGTTCGAGACAAACTGGAGTTCGGTCGACGGACGAATGATCATGAAATGGAAGCTCAAAATTTACAATTGGAAATAGGGAATTCTAATTGTAGACAAGAATTCGATGACGTTTCGCCAAATGATAATTTCGAATTGGAAAAGTGAAGTTTGGACTGAAAGTACAAAATTATCATTTTGCCCCTCAACCTTTTGCCTTGCCTTAAGAATGCAAGAAGGACAAAATGGTCATTCCCTCTCCATTATTGGCTGCCAAAAATTGATGAACAATGAGTCAAAGATGAGTCAAAGATGAGTCAAAGTCTTGGTTGTATTATTTGACACATGTCACATGTCAAGCAAAGGAGACCCCATGCATTTATTACCCACCTAATCAAGCCTAATCATTTTCAAGCCAATAATTTGTGTGAAATAACTTGCCAAAGACCCTTATCAGTCGTGCATACCATCTCCATCAATTCCCTTGCATTTGTTTCTCTCCATTTTGCTTCCACTGAAAAATGCCTAGAAAGATAGTTTTTTACCTTGCTGTTTGGCATGCTCGAGCACCCCTTTTCGGCGCCGTCTGGCCATGCTTCGACCACCAGGAGCAAGCTTGATGTGTCCTTGACACGTTCCAAGTGGTAGATCGAGGTTTCATTGAACGGTTTTTCCCGACTAGCCCTTAAACCAAAATCAGACAGAAATCACGCGGGTTATGGTAAGGTCTTCATTTTACCTCTTAGAGACTCCGATTGACCTCAAATTCTTTAGGAGAGCTTCATAACATTTAGTATTAAGATTTGATGGTCTGTGGTTGCTAGTTGGATGGTATTAAAATAGGTTTTTATGGCTGAACATTGATGGTGAAATTTGGATAGATTTTGCCCTTGAGGAAGCCGGGTTGCTCTGAGGTCCTTGGAGTGTGGTTTCGCTTCAAATCTCTTGGTGAGCATTCTAAACATGTAAATGAAGGTCTTGGTACATTATTTGTGTAAAGAGTTAGGCTTGGGATAAAAGTATGGCTCGATTGAGTGATTGGAAATCAAAACCGGTTCTGTTTAGTGGATGAACGATGCTGGTCGATTCTGTTTAGGGGTTGAATGATGAGCATTTGAACTACAAATGGGCTTATAATACCCTATTTAATGTATTGTGAAGTGTCGATGAGAAGTGTGAGAAGTGGATTGAGGTTTAGAAGTGATTTATGACAAAATTAGTGCATAAACCTCTAAGTTTTGACTTATTATGGATTGACCATGTGAACCGAATACATTAAGGACTCGAAGCAAACATTGTCATGTGTTCGATTGATAGAAAGAGTGTCTTGACTTGCCAATGATATGGCTAATGAGAAGTTGGATTATTGAAGGCGAACATTCCATGGTTTTTAATTTAAGATTAATAAATCTTTTTAGGTTGACGAAGAATTCGTGGGGATTCTATACTTGTGATCTTGAGAAGAGCCATATTGTGTGACACTGTGCTAATTGATCAGGTAAGTGTCTCCTAAACCTTTATCTGAATGCTAGGACACTGCTGGTGGAGTCATTGAATGATTTGAATGATTGGTGAATTTTATGAATTGAATTGTGCGTGTTGTGTTGGCATTGTGAATCCAATGAAGGAAGTGTGGAGGATACCGATTGGTATGTGACCCCGGTAGTATCGGAGGGTAGTGAAGTTAAATGAGAATGAAAATGTCGATTGGTCTGTGACCCAAATGGCATTGAGAGGCTGTAAACCTGGAGAGTACTGATTGGCCTGTGGCCCCTGTGATGTCAGATGGCAAGAGTGCCAGTGGAGTGTATAGGTGGATGAGAAAGTGGTGGCTGTGGTGTATGTGGTGCATGTGCTTGCATATTGAGACCCTGAAGTTAAGCATGATTGTTGTATTGATTATCCATGCCTGATAATTGATATTGCCATTGTGTGATGCCTTGTGTCATTGCGTTATTTGTTATTTTACATTTGAGTGGCATATGTGTGTGGTCTGATAGGACTGGTATTGAGGTATAGGGTTAGGTTTCACTTTCTGATATGTCGATCTCACCCATAGTGGGACAAACTTTTCATACCCCAAGTTTTAGCCATGTTGCCAATCCGTTTGGGTGATCCAAAGGAGCTGACCGTTCTTTTTTATGAGTTCCCTTATCGGAAGGGTATCACATATGTCAGGAAGCGCATAATTGTCTGGATAGATGAAGGAAAGCTGGAACTACGACCCCACCGTTTTAAGGCATGGTTTCGTCAAGTTGGTGACAGTAGCTTGATGGGATCTCTGCTGCCTGAGGATGTTCCATGGGAAGCAATTCCTACCTGGTGTCATCCGTTCTGACCAGACATTGAAGTGGACAACCCAACTTCCGTGGAAGGTTCAAGGAACATACCTGAAGTGCCGAAGTCTCCACTGTCTTTTGCGGAGTACATGAATTATATAGAGATTTCTGTTGATGCGATCGAAGCCGCTGACGAAGAAGACAAAGCAGAAGCTGAAGAAGAAGAGGAAACCGAGGAAGACATTGAAGAACCTTCAAAAAATATACCATCCGAGACTTTATCGAATTACAATCCAGATGATGAGGGGGATAATGGAAAGGATGACTCAAGCTGTTCTTTTGAGAAGTATGGTTAAAGGGGTTAGGTGATTAAGGAACTATTTTGGTGTTAGGCTCTGGGAAAGGTATAGAAGTAAACTTTGAACCATAGACCTTAGTTCCTTTTTCCTACCCAAGTGTGCGGCTTTGTATTTTCTTTTGTCTTTTCCCTTCCAATGTGTGTACTGAATGCTTTTGCAATGTATAAATAAGTGCAATTTTCCCCTTGTTCTAAATTTCTTTTTTATTTCTTTTGTATGGTGATGTTGTCACCCTCTCGTATGTGCATTCCATACCATGCTAGGCCGTGTGAGATTCATGGGTAATTGAGGGTCTAAGGTGGATTTAATGAGCTCCAAGGGACGAAGAGCGTTAAAACAAGTAACAATAAAATATTGCTCCTGCCAAACGATTAATAGAAACATAATGAATAGAAAAGCAATGCACACCAAATTATAGCAGTTTGGCTTTAAGAAGCCTACGTCCACTCTTCCACACTAACAGCCTACTGACTGGATTTCACTAAGTAATCAAATAAGAGATTACAGGAACAAAAGTGATCGCTTGAACTCCAAGCACTTCCAATAGAATTGAGCTATGCCTCTGCCAAGGCTTTCAACTCTACACATTTTTTCTCTGTTTCACTCCCTTACAAGAATTAGATGAAGTGCTCATACACAATCCTAATGCTCTCTTTATGTAAGGTTGATGATATTCTGAGAATCGTTCTCCGTTCTTTGACCTTTGTGCTCTTTATAGTCCTCTTACTCCAAGCTTCTCGCTGGATAAATCCACTCCAAGCATCAATCACCGAAGCTAGCCGTTGGTTGATTGACAAAGAAATTACTTGTATTTTACGGAAGATACATCAGAAATATGTAAAGATTTATTTGCCCATACAAACAAATCTTAAAAAATTCACACAAAAAATGTAAATAAGGTAGGTATCAAAAGATTGAATATCAATCAAGATCTCATTTCAAAGGAAAACCTTTAAAGATCTTTATGATTGACATAAAAAGTAATATGACTTAGTATCGAAATCCTATCCAAATCATTGACCTTTAGTAGGGAAATTCAATCTGTAAAAAAATATGAAAGATTAATTTGAATTGATCCAGAGGATAATGGTTGGAACATATCTCCCATTTTTCTTCAAGATTGAAATTGCTTCTTATTCGAGCTTTGCCTGCTTCTAACAAGATAGATACGTTAGAAACTACGAGCAATGAAGATATGAATCCTCTGAGTTCAATCAAAAGTCTTTTCATCAAAGCATGATAGTTTTGTTTCCTTTAAAATCAAGTGTAATAATCATAACAAATTACACTTTCGGTGTGGATCTGACTGAAAGATGTCCCACTCTCGCTATGGTCTTCTTCCGACATTAGTTGCATAGCGAGCTTGATTGGTAAACCACTCTTTGTTGATGCTCATACGGACCAAATAAAAAGGTTATTTTTTGCTCGGGTTTGTGTGTAAATTAAGGCTTCTTCCCCTTGTCTTGAGTTGGTTAAAATTCATTGGGATGGTGAATTCATGCCCGTTGTGGTTGAATACGAATGAAGGCCAATGACATGTGATAAATGTAGAGTATTTGGTCACAAAGATGGTGATATTGGACCCCCTTGCCATGTGCCCACTAAGGCTAAACCACCTTTGGGCTCTTCCTCAACTCGGGCCCCTGACAAGGAACCCAACCTGCTGAAACAAGTTGGCAGCAAGTGAAAGGTATGAAAGACTGCAACAGAAGAGTAACTATCCAACCTAGAGACCTCTTACAACCTTTGTCGGCTTTGGTAAACTCCCAGCCTGCTCCAGTCCTCATGGTATCTAGGCCTTCTACCCAGGTTAACTCTCGACCACCTCTGGCTTCGGCATTGTCAAGGCACCTCCTGCAACCCGATTCCCTTGCCACCGAGAGCTTCACAACAGCACATGACCAGCAGCTCCCTCCCTTGGCTTTGCCACCCTCTCCAAAAGTGTCAAATACTAATGTTGAGTCTCGGCCAGCACATCTCCCTGTCCAGGTTAGCTCTCGACCGACCCCTATTACCGAGAGCCTCAAAGAAGTAGATGACTACCAGCTCCCTCATATGATTCAATCTCCACGAGAAGATCTTGCCCTCTCATCGGGCTCAGAGAATAGTGGGGAAATGGTGAGTAATATTGGCAACGATGATGAGGAGGACATATCTTCCCCCCTCCTCACCGATCACTAGATCTCGAGCGACGGTCTTTGCTCCCACAGAAGACCCCATCATGTCTCGGCCTAGTGATGCTTCAACTAAAGAGGAAGGCATCCCTTCTTCTTCAAAGACTAGCAACCCGAAGTCTAAGAAGAAGAAGGTAATGAAAAGATACTGGTAACTCTTTCTCACCCCTTGTAAATATGGTTTGCGGAATACGAAATTAGGGGTCTTGTTAGCCCCCTTATAGGCAATCTGAGATACCGTCTTTCTTCTGTTGGCATAGTTGAGACTAAGGTCAAAGCTCATCAATTTGGGCCTATCTTTAGAAGCCTTATACAGGGTTGATCTTGGACTTCAAACTACGAATACTCACCTTGTGGTAGGATTTGGTTTGGATGGGATCCCCAGGTGATTGAGGTCAGTGTTCTCTTTACTTCTTTTCAGATGATTCATGTTATACTTAATATGATCACTATAAACAAGCTATGCCTTCTCTCTATTGTATATGGTGAGCCTACTTTTGTGGTACGAAGATCCCTTTGGGCTGACTATATTCGACTCAATGATTGTATAGACCCGTGGATGGTAGTTAGAAACTTTAATGCTATCCGTGATAGGATGGGGAGTTCCAACCCTTAGATCCCTCCTTTTGATGAATTTGGGGAGTGCTTAGCACAAGTCGGCCTAGATGATCTCATATATGTAGGCCATCATTTTACATGGTCTACTTCCTCCGGGGAGTCATGTAAGCAATGGAAGATAGACCGTGTACTTATCAACGATCAATGGACTCAAAATTTCTCCTTCTCAGAAGCAACATTCTTGCCCTCGGGGATTTCGGACCACACACATATGGTGGGCAAGATTCTTCTTCCTCACGATTCCAAGAAGCCTTTTAAGTTCTTTAACTAATGGCTCTCTCATCTTTCTTTTAAAGATATTGTGACTGAGGTCTGGAATACCAACTTTCGGGGCTCTCCTATTTATGTGATCTATTACAGACTGAAGTTTCTTAAAGGTCAGTTAAAACTACTTAATCGAAGCTCTTTCTTCGATATTTCTAGCCGTACTGAACAAGCCAGGCAAGCTCTCTCTTCTATCCAAAATTCTCTTGATCAAGACCCTACAAATCATAATCTAGTTGATATTAAAGTAGAACATCTCAAGGCTTTTTCTGACCTTAGGCTCCAAGAGAAGTCTTTCTATAAACAAAAGTCAAGAATAAGATGGCTTAAGGAGGGTGATTTGAACACGAGGTACTTCCATCACTTCGAGAATAAAAGACAACTTCACAACCACATCCTCTTTGTGGGTGGTGCGAATGGTACCATCTTGACCGAACCATGCTTGGTTTGAAACCACATCGTGGGACACTTCCAAGAGTTGCTCAACGGGGACTCTACCTCCATTCGATCACAATTGGATGATATTAGAGGTTTTCTTTCTCACACACTGGATGAAGACCATATTGCTTCTCTTTCTCGGCCAGTTATGGAGGAGGAGATTCGCACTACATTTCTCTACCCAACCAAAGGTAAGGCGTCTGGCCTAGATAGTTATAACGTTGATTTATTCAAGTCTTCTCGGGACATTGTTGGGTCATTGGTGTCACACTCCGCGCCCCGGGCACGAGCACGCAACTCCCTTTCAAGCAAACTAAAATATCTCTCGTGGTCCCAAGATCCACACATAAGTCGAGAGAAGTATTATAAACAAAGCACGTGGAAGCGACCATACAATAACTCCTCCATTCAAACATAAAGTGGGACCTAGATAGCGAAAATACCATAATACAAATACCTAAAGGTTCATACAATAGCAACTAGATCCGTTAATAAAGGGGTGACGGGGTAGGTACACAAAAGGATCCAACATTAACATCCAACAAGAAACAGGGTCAGGATGCCGTCAAAAGATCAAACTAGCGAACCGGGAGCTCTTAAGACGAGCTGCTAGAGTCATCTATCTCTCCTGCCTCCTCCGTGGGCACGTAGTCCGAGAAGATCTCCGAACAAACCTCTACGATGTCCTCCATAGTCTCCTCAGCAGACGGCTCCACCAGATCATTCTCTATAGCCTTGACCACTATAACCTCCTCAGTATCCTCTAAAGTCGGGGTCCTCTCAGGTCCATTCCTCGACCCGGCAACTGACCCCTCAGCCTGCTCTAAATCCCAAGTAGGATGACACCAATTAGGGACGACTCCCTGGGGTACCTCAATGGGCTTCAATGGTCCTGTAGATACATCCCTAACCTTCCGTAACCAAGCCTTATACTTATGAGGCTTCCAGCTAGTGCTACTCTCGTCTACCCACATCACCGTATATTTTCTAATATAAATAGTCCCATGCTCGTCAGGAAACTTATCAAAATAAATGGACATCTCCTTGGGGTTTCCAAACCTGATTGGCCACATCTTCAGGACCTAGGATCTATAAAAAGGGGGTTCCCAACGGGTGAGATACACATCTCAGTAAGGTGGGTCCTAACTCTAGGTTAGGCTGACAGTTCACTTAGGCAGTCATAAACATCAGTGTTTCATGCAAACAAATACATGAGGCATTTAATTATCAACAATCATGCAGATGTCAGATAGGCAGTCATGGCATCACAACGCATCACTAAGATCATGCACACACCGCCACGTCTCACCACCACTTCCACCCTTTTACACCTGTCTCATTCTCATGCCCGTGTTTAGAACGCATCAAGCTCTTAAGACGAGCTGCTAGAGTCATCTATCTCTCCTGTCTCCTCCGTGGACGCGTAGTCCGAGAAGATCTCCGAACAAACCTCTACGATGTCCTCCATAGTCTCCTCAGCAGACGGCTCCACCAGGTCATTCTCTGTAGCCTCGACCACTATAACCTCCTCAGTATCCTCTAAAGTCGGGGTCCTCTCAGGTCCATTCCTCAACCCGGCAACTGACTCCTCAGCCTGCTCTAAATCCCGAGTGAGATGACACCAACTGGGGACGACTCCCTGGGGCACCTCAATGGGCTTCAACAGCTCTGTAGATACATCCCTAACCTTCCGGAACCAAGCCTCATACCTATTAGGCTTCCAACTAGTGATACTCTCGTCTACCCACATCACTGTATATTTTCTAACATGAATAGTCACATGCCCGTCAGGAAACTTATCAAAATAAATGGACATCTCCTTGGGGTCTCCAAACCTGATTGGCCACATCTTCAGGACCTAGGATCTATAAAAAGGGGTCCCTAACAGGTGAGATACACATCTCGATAAGGTGGGTCATAACCCTAGGTTAGGCCAACAGTCCACTCAGGCAGTATAAACATCAGCGTTTCATGTAAACAAACACATAAAGCATTCAATTATCAACAATCATGCAGATGTCAGACAGGCAATCATGGCATCACAACGCATCACTAAGATCATGCACACACGGCCACGTCTCACCACCACTTCCACCCTTTACACCTGTCTCATTCTCATGCCCGTGTTTAGAACGCATCAGGCTCAGCCCGCGTAAATGCATCAGACCGTTATTGACAACCCGCGTAAACGCATCAGGTTTCAATGTTACTCCAGGCCAGTGTCGACACATCACAACTCCGTCCCACGTTTCAACGCATCAAGACTATGGCATTCTCAACCACGCGTCTCATACGCATCAGGGTGTCATACCACTTCAATCCCGCGCCTCAAGGTATTCCTCACACCACCCCGCGTCTCATATGTATCAGGGTCTTACCATGTCATACTCATGCCATGATTCCCATTCAATCCACACACATAATGCTATGTGCAACTCAAGCACAATTCATATACTCATGGCATGCAAGACAGTCAAATCGACATTTAGACATGGTAGACAATTCAGGCACACGCATTTGCACACATTCAAGCCTTCTATACCATTCTAGGACACACAAAGAATGATCTCATTGAAGTCACTCAAAATCAATCATAATCTCACTCGACTCACCCAATTGAGTCCAATCTTCCTATCATAGGTTTAGGGTTCCCTTACCTCAAGCTTAGTGTCACAAATTCTCTCTTCAAGCACCTCTTCAAATTCGGTCCAAGTGGTCCAAGACCTAGTCCACCGCGCAACCTATGAAATTCCAACCAATCGTCAATTTCTCTTGCCCAATTCACCCATCCATGAACCATCAACCTTAATGACATGATCCTCTACATTCTAGCATGTATCAATAATGAATTTGAGGCTCAAATCCAACTCATAACAGCCTCCACAAAATCGATTTGCACAGAACAGAACCGGGTTACTTTCGATTCTGTGTATACCGAGATTATCCAGCCCTTAAACTACCTCAAGTTCACCATTTATTCACTAATTTACTAGCAGATGTACCGGAGTAGTGTCTCTGGGAGTGTATTAAGGCTTTCCGTGGAACTGCATAACGAACGGGTCTCGTGGTGATCTGTGTGTTCTGTGCTCAATAGGCATAAAATGAAAGAAAAAAGAATTAAGTACAGGTCTGCTTCTTGCCGAGATTAACCTAAGTTAAATGAACATGTAAATCTAAGGGTTTGGGAAGCTCACCGAAGATTTGGGGCTGAGTCGTCACTAGAAACACCTTGAATATCACTGGTTTCCCTTAGTCCTCCAACCAGCAGTTTCTATCCATCAAAGGAGACACCATTTCATCATCAAACCTCCATCAAATTCTGGCCAAATTTTTACCACAACTCAATATATGAGTATCCTAGATCTCCACAAAATTTGGCCGAATGATTCAAACGTTAAGAGGTCCTACGAGTCCTAACAGCAGCTTACCCCAGCTACGACGGTTTTCATCAACTTCCGGGAGAATGGCTGGCCGAAGCTCTCGGTGGGTTAAACAACTCGCTTCCACTTCGAGGATGTCGGCAAGAGGTTAAACTAGGAGTGAGTGGTCGGCCGAAGTCCAGGCGGTGACCGGAGGTGGTCGTCGGAGCAGGTAAATCCGACAGCAGAAATCGATCGGCGGCAGCAGCTCTTGGCAGCAAGGAGGAGAAGAAGAAGAAAAGAAAAAGTTGTAGAGAGGATTGAGGGTTTCGGCCAAGTGAGGGGTGAAAGAGAGAGAGAAGTGTATATGCAAATCTTCACAAGTCAAAGGATTGAATGGTAGTTAGGAAAAGTGGATATAACCACTCATTGCCTAATCTATTGACACATGTCCTAAGTATCATTCAAGCAAATCCAATGGCCAAGATTCATCCAACTTTTTGGCAGCCTTGGGGTGTATAAAAGACCAAAATTTCCTCGTCCAATTATATAAATAAGGCTAGGTCTTGAGGGGCAAATGGTAATTTTACCCCCGACGTCCGTAACGTCGTTTTTCTCATTCCAATATTCTTCGGTAAGGCGACGGCCAATCCAAATATGACATTGGAATTCTTGATTCTCCCTTTTCAATTTTCAAGACTCGTTTCTGGTCGTTTTCTCTATCAGACGTGGTTCCAACCTATCCTAAACCGATGGACGGCTTTTGCAGACGTTACGCGTATCGACCCTGTGATTCATATCACATTTAGGGCTCGTCAATTCATAACGACTTTGATTGTTATGTAATTGTGAGGGTCTATCACTAGTTTCTATGGTCTCGATCGTCACTGTCCGATTTAGAAAAATTTTGCAAATTATACGTTGGCTCAGCGGCATCACCCATGCTCCAATCATATAACACTAGCAATGCGTTCTTTAATCGTTCTTAGATCAGCCCTTTTGTGGTCCTAAATGTCCCCTCGACAATCCTTATGGTCAAAGCATCATTTCTTATTCGAGTTTCCTAGGTCCACGTACCTTGTCTCACGTTAGCCTTTCCCTTTTGGTCAGTCAACTCAAATTGATCAGATTCGAGCGGGATACGACTGAAACACATCGCTAGATATACTTCTCATTAATGAGTCTAAAAATGGCTGGAAAATCAGAATGTCACAATTGGTTACTTTTGCCATCAAGGATTTCTTTGAGCATGGGAGGCTCCTCAAGGAAATCAATACCAACATTCTAACCCTTGTACCGAAGATCCCCAATGCTATGACCATGAATGATTTTTGCCCCATTGCATGTTGTAATACAATTTACAAATGCATCACTAAAATGTTAGCCAACCGGATTGCAGCGGTCTTGCCATCTATCATTTCCCCTCCAAACTACTTTTGTTAGGGGTCGGAGAATTAGTGACAATATCATAATTGCTTAAGAACTCTTTGCGAATTTCTATCATGAGCCGTACCTTCCAAAATGCACTATAAAAGTTGACTTCAGGAAGTCTTATGACATTATGGATTGGGATTTCATTGAGATTGTTATGCATGCACTTGGGTTCCCAGCCTACTTTATTAAGTTGATCATGGAATGTATATCCTCGCTCAAGTTCTCAGTTGCTATAAATGGGGAGCTACATGGTTTCTTCTCTAGTAGCAGGGGCATATGACAAGGAGATTCTCTCTCTCCATACCTATTCATTATGGTTATGGAAGTTTTCTTCGGGATTTTACATGCCAAGACGACCCTTCTAGGGTTCAAATTCTTCTGTCGTTGCAAGCAGGCTCGACTATCTCATCTATTCTTTGCAAATGATGTCCTTCTATTTACTGAAGCTCACTTGTCCTCTATAACTTCTATCAAGGATGGGCTAGACTTATTCTCGGCTTGGTCTGGATTGAGGTCGAATTCTAACAAGAGTGATGTATTTCTTTCCGGTTGGTTGGCTACCCTACATGACCAGATTCTTCAATGCTTTGTGTTCCGACAAGGTATGCTTCCTTTCTAGTACCTAGGTGTCTCTATCATTGCTACTAGGTTATACAAAGGCGACTATCACATACTAGTCGATATTATCACTGCTAGAGTTCGTGCTTGGGCTCAAAGATTTTTATCTTATGCCGGACGCCTACAACTCATAAAATCTATCATGCATTCCATTCATGTGTATTGGTCTAGTGTTTTCACTCTTCCAAAGGCCATTATGAAAAGGATCGAGCTTATCCTTAGATAGTTTCTGTGGAAAGGCCCTGATTTAGGTGTTAGAGGAGCCAAAGTTTCTTGGTTGGATATTTTCATTCCCAAGGAAGAGGGGGACTTGGGAATTCGCCGGTTTGTAGATTGCAACAAGGCTATGACCCTCAAACATATATGGCTCCTATTCACAGATAAGGAGTCACTGTGGTGCCGGTGGATCCACTCAACCTTTTTAAAGAACGCTAACTTTTGGGTTGCCACGAAGCCTACATTCTGCACTTGGACATAGAAGAAGATCCTTGACCTTCGCATGGATTTCTTGCTCTAATTTAAATGGAAATTTGGTAATGGCCTTACTACCTTATTTTGGTATGACCACTGGCATGACAACATAAGCGCTTCACATCAATCGTTATATATCATTCTGGTATTCATCGGGACATTACCATCCGTGTGTTCTTTGATTCGATTTGGCATTTCTCGATGGTAGGGACAACATTACTTCATGGCTAGAGCTGAATCCTACTTTCATTGACTCCCTAGAAGATAGATTCACCTGGTTAGGGCACTCCTCAGACAACTTCTCAGATACTTCAGCATGAGACTTTATCAAGCCTAGGAACTGCTCGTATATTGGAGTTCTTTTATATGGGATAGTGCCATTACTCCACGCCATTCTTTCATCATGTGGTTAGCCTCTCTTAACCGTCCACCTACTCAGGTTTTACTACCTTAATATCGTGGGATTAATGATGGTACTTGTGCTTTTTGCCGACGTAGAATGGATTTAGTGAACCATCTATTTTTTGCTTGCTCTTTCACTAGTACTCTTGCTCTGACTTGGGCTGCAAATTGTAATCTTAATTGGCATAACAAGTCTTGAGACGATCATATACGGTGGGCCAAGGTATATATAGGAGGCCGATTATTCTCTCATCGGATTGCTAGGGTCTCCCTCGGGCCCTTTGTCATATATTATGGATTGAGAGGAACAATTTCCTCTTCCGTGATGAGTCTATTCTCATACCGAGGATTATCAACCATCTCGTCAAGGTAGTAAAGAACAAGGCCCTCTCGTTTGGTCACATAGAAGATAATCTTTGCAATAGAAGATTGCAAAGCAAATGGGGATTCTCACTCGTCATCTTTGAAGACCGCTTACATGCATCTTAAGTTATTTTTTGAGATTGTTTCGGCTTTTGTTTTGGATGTGTTTCAAACCTAGCTCCCGGCCACTGTTTTGGCCTGTTTATAGCTTTTATAGCTGCTTTCAGGCCGTATATTGGCCCTTATTTTCTCTCCTTTCTCTTTCTAGCCCATGTTGTTGTATGGTACTTTGTATTTTTTCTGCTCTTGGCTGTATGTTGGTGTATGTTGGTTCCCCAATTTACACAAGTTCGAACCTCATGTTGATGTTCGAAGTTAGTGCTGCCTAGTTCTACTTCTGCCCAGTTCTACTTCTGCCTAGATCTGCTGCTGTCTGAACATGTTACCCATTTTAGGTCGACTAGCCTAGCAATTTTTTGGTCGGCTGATCGGCTTTTTTTTATGCTTGTTTTTCTTATTTTGGCCGTATGTTTGGCTTTTTTTCATAGCTGGTATGGCCTTGTATTGGCTATCTATTTTTACTCCATCTACACAGGTTCCACCCGTCTTGGCTAGCCATCTCATCACCGTGAACAGCCAGGCCTTGGTGTTTTGGTCGAGATGCTTGTTGCTTTCCCTGATACCGCCTGGACATTGCTCTGGCCACTTTTCTTGGAGAAAGATGCTTCATCTCCCTTCTTTTTCTCGGCTGCTTGTTTGGCCTTACTTACTTCTTTTTGTTTTTTCTGTTAACTAGGTCTTTGGCTGATTGTTTGGCCATTTTCTCTTTGTCTCAGTCGACTTTGACCTCTAGGTAGACGCGTCTTGCTGTGTGGCTTCTCTTTGCAGCCGATTCATCGTTAAACCCATTTTGAAATATTCTTTGCCAACGTTGGTTCATGATTTTTGTGTCTGGTTATTCCCTTATACCTAGTGATTTGAAAAGTCTATACATACTTAATTTATCCAAAAAAAAATAAAAAGAGAGGAGAGAGAGCGGGAGGGGCTTATATAGAGGGGCAACAGCGGTGGATAGGTTGGTGGTGGGAGCTTCGCGCTCCAATCGCCAACCAAACTTCACATCAAACCATTTTACACAAACTATCAAAATCAATTAAATCATAGACGGTCTAATAGTAACATGCTCGCTAAGTCATTAAACTCAAAAATGAAATCCTCAACGTCACTTTCCGCCACTCTCCAAGCCCGATATATATTATTCCATTTATAATCTTAATCTGGCGAAAATCGGGTCGTCGCACTTCGTGTATGCTTATACTATGATCAAATTTGAACACTACAAGAATCATAATGGATCTCACTCATCGTATAAGGACCATTTCAAAATGCTAGCACAAGTGTAATTTGAAAAAAAAAACCAAAAAACCAAAACCTTATAGACTTCAAGGAGTTGTTTTACCACATGTTTGTCTGTCGAGTGTTCGAATGCATTCAGTATCCTTTCGGGCAAAAAGTGAAAATGCATATTGCATACGTTGTTGTCCTTGTCCCTCAAGCCTCAATATATGAAATATCGCACGCTCATTGTCAATCACGAATGACCCCTAAACAAAAGGATCCTATTTTAAATTTGGTGACGCCCTTTGAAAGGGGTAAATCTGCATGAGTTCAAATAGAATCCAAAAAAAATTATCAGCCTGGAGTGGATGGGTTACTCCCACTCGGATATGATAAGAAGAATTTACAAAGAAAAATTGGAAAGGAACAATTGCTTCATCTTAGAGATGCCACATCACAACCTCCGACGGCATTCTATCCTCTAAACAAGGCCAGACAGGAGCAAAATATGGTTTTGACAAATATAAGATGGAGCAACATCACAAATTTTGGCATTCGAAAGACAGGACAGTTGTGTGATTTAACCGAATCCAGAAACCTGTGAAGAAGCATCATTGGCAGCCCAGAACTCCATCTCAGTAAGTAATTCTCGACTACAGTCCAGTACATTAGATTTATCTCCTGGGACCAAAAAGATCGAGGCCAAATCAAAATTCCGACTCAGCTTGTGATTTTTTTTTGTTTTTTTGGTACCGCACTCTGCCGCAGTTTCTAAATCACTCATATGAAGTTGAAAATAACTGCAAATTCCATGTTTATAAGGTTGGCTGAAGACGGTCTGCAAACATGTTTCAAAGTAAAACTTTGAAATGCTAAGCATCGTCACAGAAAAGGAAAATATAGAAATGGTACAGATAAATAAGATTCACAGTACGCATCATCAGGAGCCTCAGCCTCGTCTTGGGAGCACTTTCGGATTAGAGGACAGGCGGTCCAATGGCACTCATTCGTCTGGGATCATCACCATGCTCCTCGGCACTCCTTATTGTGGTTTATAGCTCTTAAACAGACTACCGACCCAGATCGTCCTACTTACCTATCACATTATTGATAAAGGTACTTGTGTATTTTGTAGTTGTCGTGCCTACTCTTTTGATCACTTGTTTTTTGGTTGCCGTGTCACGAATGCTCTTGCCTTGTTTTGGTCGTCCAAATGCAACACAGCTTGGTATAACGCATATTGGCAAGACAACCTTCGATAGGCAATGACACTTTCGTGGCCACTCTTTTCGTCAATGCATTGCTAGATTCTCTTTTAGTGCCTTGTGCTATGTAATTTGGACGGAGCAGAACCATGTTCTCTTCTGCAGCAAGCAACTCAACTTGTCATTCCTTAAGTCGCATCTTCGGAAGATTGTCAAGGACAAGACTCTCACCTTTAGTCATTTAGATGACAATTTCAAAAATCGAAGGATGCAAGCTTCTTAAGGTATCTCTCTAGCGATTTTTTATTGATGTTGTATGGAGGTTAGATCTCCCTTTCGATAATTTGGGTTGGCTTTTGGGTGTGTGGCTCATTGTATAAGTTATACAGGCTCTCTTTTTGCGTTTTAGTTGCCACTTTTCGTGGCATTTTATTCTTTGATTTTACCCGAGCTGCCCTTATGCTTTCAGCGACACTTTGGTGGTGTGCGGCGGAAGTCCGTACGAATTTTGCCCTCTCTTTCAATGCATATCTTACTTTCACCAAATATATATATATACATATATATAAAAGATTCACAGTACTGTTTCAAGGCCAATCAGTATGAAAACCAAACCCCTGACCGATCAAATGTGCAAAGTGCAGTGCAGTCACTGACGTGCTACTTGCCAATTCATCCAGCCTCAAGACCATAATCAAAAACTAAAAAGGGCTAGACATTTCTTAACTATCAATATCCATCAAAAAATTCAAAAGTATGGTTATTAAAATGAAAATCTTAATATCCACTTAAAAGGAAAATTAGATGATGATATAGGAGACATCAACGAATTCACCATAAGATTTGACATGTAAATTTCTTAACTGTTGCTCGTGTCAATGAGCCAGCACGTGCAACTACAGTGTCGAACCGCGAAAAAAAAAAAACAAAACAAAACAAAAAAAATGGAAGTGTTCCTTGGTTACATAGACAGATCATCGTACCTGGGACGGGGAACAGAGTAATCCTGAAGCATCTGCCCCGACCACTGCAAGATCACACACGGTACAAAGCTGTCCTTCCTGGCTAGGCAAAAACTGGGATGTGCAGAATGGGCAGGAGACATGCTTCTGTCCTCGGTATATTGGCACATAGGTAGCCCCACATACCACAAATGGGTTTCTAAAATCATAATTTAGCTCAGCAGTGTCTGTCATATTCCTCTCAGCCGCCTGCAGAACTTGCCTTGCCGTCTTTGCTTGATTTTCAATGGTGGGATTGGTATCTAGAAGCCGCCGGGCAAAGTTTGCTGCTGTAGCAAGGTTTCTTGCCCTGTAGCATACATTAATTGCATTCAGCAAGGCCAGCCTCAAGTGAGGCACTTGAAGATTGCAGTGCGTGAAGTAGGCTGCGAGTTCCTGCTGGCGCACAGGATTGTCCTTAATTTCTCTCCTCCCAACCTCCATTTGCAGACCCAAGACATACTCTTTGACTATGATGATCAGCTCCTTAACTTCGTCAACTGCTCTTCTTGATTCCACCACAATAAGCGGAATTGCGTGAAGAACACTGAGGAAGAGCCGAAGAGCCTCAGTGAATTTCCCTGCTGTTGTGGCTCGATAACCAGCCCTGAGCTTCTCTTCCAATTGAGAAAAACTGAAAATACCTACTAGTGGACCCCGGACATTAGGGGTTGCAGATTCACTCCAACCACGCTCAACAGCCAGAGATATCACTGGAGCAGAAGAGAAGGCACGTAGATAGGTGTGGCTGCCAGTGTGAAGATCAAGTAACATGGATCGCAGGGGAGCAAAATTATGAATTCCGAGTTGCCTATTCAGCAACCTCATTGATGTTTCGAAATTACCAGCGGCCGCATGTTCAGCAGCAAGAGATGATTTCTGGGTCCATATTTGACTTACTGGCATGCCTGGAGTTGGGGCAACGAAAACAGTTTGGCGAGAACTTACAGAAGCCCTAGGGCTTTCTGCCTCAGGAGGAAGCTCCAAATCTTCAAGGTCCCAGCCTCCCTCTTCCTCGTTTTCTTCACCAGCTTCACCATCGTCCATAATACCTGTCACATCTCCGTTGGGTAAACCATTCGCATCAACCATATCCAGTTCCTCTCCCCAATCACCCTCAACACCCTCTTCATCTTCATCTGCAGTACCCTTGCTGACATTATCTAACCCACCTTCGAATACGCCTTTCATGACTCTCAAAAGAGGCCAATCACCACCACACATTACAGGCATTGGGGGCATCAGAAGGGAAGGTCGCTTTCCCTCAGGCAAAGAAGGAATAGATTCTCCCAATTCAGCTGCTAGCCTTTCAGCTACATCCTGTAACCCATGCACTGAAGCGGCCATATAAGCAAGATGCAAGTGCCCAGCATTCTCTAATATCTTAACACGCTCTCGAACATCTCCTAAGTACAAAGCATTATGAAATTGCCCCATAACATCATTCTTCACTTCGGCGATTTTCAGCATTTTGGTTGATTTGTCTATGTTTCCAGTTATAAGATAAAGGAAAGAAAGCCTCTCAAAGTTCTTAGTCCTCTGATAAGCATACTCAACAATGCCGGCATTGCCTTGGCGAAGAGCCTCGACCCCCAATCTGCACCAATGATCCTTCTCATCAATTTCCTTAGCTGAGGCAACTGCAATTTCGATGTTGCCACTCTCCAGAGCCAAATTGAACCGTGTCCTCTCATCCTTTACAAAATGAAGAGCCACTTCAGGAAATCCCTTTTGCTGCAGATATGCAATCATAGCCTGCCCACAGAGTTGAGAGTTCCTTATCATGCTCATGACATGATCATATCTCTTCTTCAGCAAAGACAACTTGAAATTATACTCCGTTGCATCAATAACCATAGCTCTGTTCTGTCCATCACGGTCCAAACAAAAGATTGTATTCGCTGTAACCTTAGTGATGTAGATAGGCACATCAAGAGTTCTAATAATTCCAGTATCACCATTAGGGAGGCAGTACTTAATGTGGTTCAATGTAGTATAGATAAATACCCCATCGTCATCCCAGGCTCCACTTTTTACACGAATGGTCTCATGGATAGTGCATTTGTGGACAAGCTTCTTGCTAGCAATAAGAATTGCGTGTTTGCTTAGCAAGGCAACACTTTCCATGTCATTTGACCACACTACATATTTGATAAAGGCGGTTTGCAGCTCACCAAGAACCAACCTCTGCTGGAGATCAAATATGTAGACTCTGTCTTCTGCCCTACACAGCAAGTTACCGGTTCCAGCATAAAATATTGCATCCGCAGCAAAGGGAAGCCCGCTCTTCTTAACAATCTCATTCTTTAGATTCTTGACAAATACTTGATTGCTACTTTTGTCAAGCACTGCAAACCTATTTCGAGCTATGAAAACAGCAGATCCCCCAGCACCTCTCTTTGCCTCTTGAACACTGTCACCCCTCCCAGCACTATCTTTCAGTATGACATACAGTTCATAAGATCCTCCATCCACATCAGAGCAAATAAGAAGAGCATTTTCTGTAGGACTGTAAGAGAGCATTTTTGGACTTTGGTTCAGGCTGGTAGATCCAGGGCGTCTAATAGGAATAACCTGGGTATCCCGTTGACTAGAAAACTCATAACAGCGTAAGAAACGCTCTTTGGTGTAAAACAGAATATCATTGTTCACAGAAAAGGCAGGTCGCTCTCTCTCCAACTTAAACACTATCATGCCACTGTCATGACCAGCTGCCAAAAGATTCATTTCAGGATGAGAAGCAAGTATCCAGAAACGGTCATGCTCCCGTCGAAAAGTTTGAATTCCAGTTCTCTTTGTCGCATCCCAAACACGGATACTTTTGTCTTCCGAATTGGATACAATTATGTCTTGTTTTGCATGGAACATAACACAAGACACATTATTCATGTGCCCTCTGAGAGTGTCCACTTCCCAAGCCTTTGTATCTGGAGACAAACATGTATATCACATCAGAGTTAATTGAATCCTATGATTCATGAGTTACGAAGTTTCAAGATGCTTCTAACAAATAGTAAGCAAAAATGATTGCATAATCATTACTAGGTGTTTTGGGATATTATGGCTTTTATTTTGACTTTAAAAGTATGAAATCAAACTTAATTTGTAATAAGTAACATCAAAAGTAACCATTTAATCATATTCTAAATAACTATCACATTTTCTTTTACTGGGTAGGGAATCCAAAATGGAGCTAAACGAGCACCTCCTTCATACCATTCTAGTCTAAGTGCATATTATTCGAAAACACATGTTATTTCACTCACAATTTACTGCATTTAAGCCTACACAATAATCAAGCAACCATTCTGCTGATCCTTAAAGTTCATCGCAAGGAATGACTTTAGAAAACAATGTGTTTGGAACAAGTACCATTCATGCGCCATAACTTCACTTGGCGATCATCTGCTCCAGAGACAATTAAGGGCAGGGTGGGATGAAATGTAGCCCAGTTGACACCTCTATCATGGCCTTCCAAGACATACTTTACAACAGCATCCACACCACCAAATAAGTCTGTATTCATCTGACTCAGCCGCAACAAGTCATCACCAGGAGAAGCTGTCTTCTTTTTTAAGGCACTGATATCCCATACACGCACGGTCTGATCAAGGGAAGCTGACACGACAAGGTCCTCTTTCGGGTGGAATGAAGCACACATGACGTAATGATTGTGACCAGTCAAGACAGAGATGCAAGTACGAGACTGCCAGTTCCATATGCGAATAGTCTGATCATCGCTGGAACTCACTATCCACGGATGCTCATGATGGAACTGCACAGTTCGGATGTAATCAAGATGTCCTAGAAGGGTGAAAAGGCACCTGCATGTCTTGTAGTTCCAAGCTTTAATTTTGTAATCGTCTCCTGCAAAATGTAAAGAAATTTATGTTAGACTCATCTCGTACACACCATGATGGTTACTTTATGAAAAAGTAGCATACCCCATAGCAGTTATCCCCAAAAAATGTTATCATACACCAGAGCACATCTTGGAAAGACTCCAGTCCAGTATAGTTAAAGATGAAAGACGCAAGGCCCTAGCATAATAAAATGCACCAGGGCAGAAGGACAAAAAAGAGAGGGAGCGAGGGAGGAGCAGATAGCCCAAGTGAATCAACATGCAATGAACAAAAAAAAAAGGGAAGAAGCAAAACAAAACCTCAACAGTTAAAACTATATCAAATAAAAGGGTAAATTGAAGGGGAGTAAGAACACTAGTTTTGCAGGCTAGAGGTAGTGAAAAACTCCAAAAGCTTTCGACGCTAAAAACAAAATAATGCTTTAGCCCCAGATTTTCTTTGTCAACGCTTGACCATGGCCAACAAAATTAAATGGTCAAGGGCTTATTTTTCAAATATAAACCAAATGTTGGGTTTCTAGAAACATTTGAAGTTGCCAAGTGAGGGATTCAGCATTTTCCCTGACTGCTTCTGTGCAAAAAGTGTGTGCCTTGCTGAAAGTTGCTCGGCTTAGATGGTGAGAAACAAGAAGTCTTCCTATTTTTACTGCAAACACCAGGACCACGGCAATCTGGCTCTTTAGACTGTTGATCAAGTCTTCAGTAAAAGAAGAATCTGTTTGGCAACTTCCTAATAAAGGACAAAGATCACTTTCGAGTTTCGATAGCATATCTAACCTATCTAAGATCAGCCCAGCTATACTGCAGATGCTCCAGGGAGGAAGCGATAGATATTTGGGAAAATCCACAATTAGATGACAACACATCTCAATGTATTAACAAATTTGATATTTTTACCAAGCCTTCCAAGAGAATGGCTCATTCTAGAACACTGGGCAAAAACACAAGCATAAAAATTTGTCTGCAAAGTTACTAATTCATGGAACTAGGTTTGGACTTGACATGATTATCCAAGTTTTTTTTACAAGGATATCGATCCTGATTATAGGGCTTGCTACCCATATGATCTTAGATTCCAATACAGAATTTATTGCTTTCTACAAGACAAACTGCTTTTCTAAGACATTGTTAAATAACTGCGTATATTGTGCATTATATGAAAAATATCAGAATAATGGCTGTCCTATTAAATTGCTAGGATTCCATGAAGGCAATATCAGCTCCAAATAGCAAATTGCTAGAGTAACACCATCCAAAGTCAATTTGATAAGAAAGTGAGAACCAGCAAATTTAATCTAGAATCTGTGATTATTGATTTTGAAAGCCAGAGAGAGAGAGAGAGAGAGAGACATCCTCCATATACCATTAACTGAAAAATGCCCTCTCCTGTCTTTCCATGCACATAAGTCATATCCCTGCTGAATTAGATTCTTTTTGTAATTAATATCACTGTGGAATGAACAATAACAAGGAACTGGAGATCAAACCTAATAGCTACACGAGAAACTAATCTACTTTTAACTTACTCTGCACGACAGTTATCTTTCAGATCAACATGGAACTACATTGATATGGACCTTAGGACAACCACACACCAAATGCTAACTATTGAGGTCGGAGAACCTATGGCCATATAAACTTATGTGGGATCCAAGTTCCATGCCTTGCAATTAGGATCATAAGAATCCACCATGCTCTGCGGTCCCTGTGGCCCCCATCGAGCTAGCTTGACTAGCCATTTGATAGTCCCAAGCAAACACTCGTGCCACTAAATTATAACTAAACCTGCCAAATAAGTGGGTTCGGTTGGTTTGGCATGAAAAAGCTTCAATAAATTGCAAGGAAAATGAACTAAATATATGAACACCATTACGGGATCAACATAACTAATATGTACATACATACCATATCCGCTTTGTTGCAATATCAAGTAAAATACATGTTTCAATGTATTCTAAACTGTGATTGCAAGTAAGTGCATTTTAAATGGACCACCTTCCTCTGATTTCTATCTTTGGCTCAATCAGTTGTTTGAAAAAAAAAAATCCAAAAGAAAAAAATAAATACAAATTTTTCCCTTGCAGTGTATGTCTAAAAAAATGACTATATAATTTAATTATGCTAGTACATACCAGAATAAGGGATAAATTTCAGTGTTTGTTACTTTTAATAATTGACATAATAAATAATGAAAAACGTGTGTGCTATTTGGAAGATTATTAACCACTTAGCACTAAGATTCTAAGAAATCCTTCCAAAACTAAAGAAATAAAACCCTCATTGGGTGAACCACTTCATAATGCATTCTTGATGCCTGTTGTACCGGTGGTACAGTTTAGACTGTTTCAATGTAGCTAACAAATAAGAAGGATCTGAGTCTAAACCATTTAGACCTATTTTTAGTTGGTCTTTGTTTCTTATGGCTCATTTAAAACCATTCATAAAATTGCAGTGACCCATTTCAACCCAAACTCAGTAATATGAGTGGAAAAATGGGTATAAGGAGCTTCTCGAAGTCCCATAATGTCAATCTTAGATCCTGACTCACATGCTTTGCAATTAGGATCACAACAAACTCCCAAACAGCAGCTAACACGGAAGATGCACTTGAATTTATGTAAGTAGATTCATATCATATAACTTAACAAAACAATACCTCCAGACACAAAAAGTGGTTGTGACTTGTGGAAATGCACCCCACGAACAGGGCCATCATGCTCATCAAACCGATCAATCAGAGTCCCCATGCGGTAATCCCATAGCTGGATCACGCCACTATGGAGAGACGTAAGGATCCACGGTCTCTTACTGTGGAAACTGAGTCCCTTCACCCTATTACTCTTGGTCTCAAACTTCGTCAACATTCTCTCCAATCACTGAAAGCTCCACCGCTAAACCACCGGTGTCACGCCAAAAAACCACTGCGCAGTCACAACAGACCAGAGCACGCCAAGCACAAACCAGATCAAATAAAACACAACCTAAATCAATGCAAGCTCTTATTCAAAACCTGCCATGTCTCTTCAGCCAACACGAGAAATCAAACGGATTACACATAATCTCTACAATAGAATTTTGCGGAAGACGATAAGTGAACGCTTAATCAAGCAAACCCTGATGCACGGAATTCAAAATAGATCTAACGCCTACAGCAGCATTGAACTAGACAACGAATTCGCACGTCGGGCGATGAAAATTTACCTCGGGGATCAAGTACACGTATACGCGAAGATCAAGCAAAATCGAAAACGCCACGATCACTAGATCATCTTGCATCACATACTGATACAGCAGAAGAAGAAGAAGAGGAAGAGGAAGAGAAAGAGAGAGGACTTAAGAACAAGCAGTTCTCTCTAGATCTGGCCTGTCTGTACTTCCCTCAGTGTTAAAACACAGCGCACCGTCGAGGAGGAGGATGAGGACTGAGGAGGGAATTGAGTAACTAATGGAGGGCAAAATGGAGAATTCGGCTTGTAGCTCGCCTTTAGTTTTGAACATAGTCCTGACCGTTGGATCCGGTTTTGAGGGCTGGGATCTTTGTACTGTATCTTCCTTAAGCCAAATGTCTATTTGTTTAAAATTTTGTACGCAATGCATGCGATATTGCGATGTTGATTACTTTTTCGATCCACAATTCTTGTAATTTCGAGAAAATATATTTTGACTCGATACATATATTGCGTTGTTCCACATCAGAGGAACCTCTAATAAAAGATAGGACCCAAGTACCTCGAGAATCTCTTATGATTTTGGTCCTTCTCTCAGCTCACAATTTATACGTCCTTATGATCTCGAAAGGCATATTTTCAACATTACACATATTTTGCACTGTCTCGCGTCAGAAGTAAACTTCTGGTAACAGATAGGGCACCCTAGTACCTTGAGATCATAGCGTCCGCAAGAATCTTGGAGATTAAGGGAATCATTAGTATTATGAGGCATTTGGTAAAATTGATATTTTCATATGCAATCCATATGCAGGTTTCTCTAGCCCATTTCATGAAGGAAGGAAGCTTTGACGCATGTTATTTACAACTATGCATCTCATGCATCATTGTCATTTGCACTAGAAAAAAAAATCCGATAAAAAATTATCACTTATTTGCTACATTCATAAAATTTAGGTTTCAATTTTAGTTTTTGAGCAAAAACCTCTATAAGCCTCCACTCAAAGATGGACAGCTGTTGACGCTTAAATTTTGACTTCCTATAATTCATTCATTAAAGTATAAAATGAGAACTAGTTATTGTTCTGACAGAAACATAATTTCTCATTACATATTTAATTTTTGTCAGTGATTACATTCAAGGTCAGATGTGAGTCAGTTAAGCTTAATTTAACAAGTGGTTAGATAGGTCTCAGTTCGAGATTTTCAACTGAAGCCACAGGTGGATGTGTCGAATTTGTGTGGGCTTATTAAACTTAATTTCAAGCTTATTTCGGTCCATTCGATCGTAATTATTTAATTAAGGCTTTCAGTTTAATGCTTATTATTCAGAATTGGCCTTAGTTGAGCCGGAAAATTTGAGACGAGCCCGTTTCTTAACTAGCAAAATTCGGCAAAGGCTTGTCCACGGGTGTGCCGGATTCTCATGTGGGTCGAGGCCTAAATTCGAATTCAAATCAGCCTATTTTGCTCATATAATTAAGCGCTGCCCTACTTAATTACCTATTTGATTAAATAGAACCCAGAGTAGACGCAAGATATTACCACAAGCCCACAAGAGCCTCGCATTTTCGGCCATGCTCACTTTTATCCTCACATTGCCAAAAATTGAAAAGTCCTAGGGGAATTGGACTCTCTTAATTTAAAAAAAAATGTAAGAGTTTGATTAATCTATAAGGGATGTGGACTCTATTAATCTAACGATAATAATTGACCCTACTGAGGCTAGGAGTACTAATCCTACGGTCACAATTAGTCCCTACCTTGACTAGGATTAGTGCATTAGAGTCTATACAAGGAGCTCATCACACCAAGTTTAGTGTTGGCATTCTTGGGTTTGGCACCTCAAAATTTCGGCACATCTGAGGGTAGAGCATCCTCGAGAAAGCTAATGTTCGATTGTCTTCCCGATGGCCGAGACAATTCCTAAGCCGACTCATCAAGCTTGAACCGAACATCCCCAGTCAAGGCTCCACCATGCGTGTGACATCACTCCATTGTGCTCTCAGTCGCCGTCGGCCCCTGCTCTGCCGCTATCCTGCCACGATACACCTCATCGACAGTCCACTTCAACCCGGTTTCAGCCTAATCAACCCGTCGAATACCACCGACGCCCTGTTCAACCCCTTTGGTTCGCTATCTAGCCTAGTTCCGCTACTGACCGGCCTCAGATAAAAGTCAATCACCATGTTTTCCTTTAAATTGAGGGTCTAATCTTGTGTTAGATCATTCGAAAAAGGACTATTTGTAGCGAATTGAGCTCAAAAGGAGCTGTTCTAGGCGCAATCTCGAAGTTACGCGTTTGCTGGAATTTTTGCTTGAAAAAGTCAAAAACTCTCAATTTTTTATTGCAATCTATGCTTGTTAATTTGGTAACTTGAATATATTTATTAGCATATATTCATTAGGATCACTTGCTGACTTGCAATTAAAACTGAAAGTTTAATCCTTTATCATTGAAAACATCAATTTTTTAAAGACGAATTGATTCATGAATTGGTTGAATTTGATGATTTTTTTAGAATTGATGAAATTTAATTGAAATCATGTACTTTCTCAAAGCAATGTATTATTCAATAATTTTTAAAGATCAAATTGGACTAAAAAAATCAGGATTTTTGTGAATTGATGAAAATTTTCAGCATATAGCATCTCTTGGCCAAATTGCATGTTGATAAGCTTGGCTTTGAATCTTGTCTTGGTTGAATTGACTCGATCTCATGTCATGGGTAAGGATTGCTTAATTGAATTTTGTCTATTTTGCGAGAATGATTGAATTGGAGAACATCCAATTCATTGTGATAATATTTGGCATTGGATGGTTATTTGATGTTATCTATTGTAGAATTATCTTATTTCTTGTGGTTTCATGATGATATTCGACCTAAGGATAAGATTGATTGAGTTACGTAATATCCGGATTTTTTTTAAAATTATCTGAAAATAAAATTTCTGAAATTTTAGACATAATTCTCAAAATGAAATCAGATTTCGGATGAGGAAAGGTGGGTCCTCGCTTCATATTTTCGGCCACCTCTTATTATTTTTGAAAAAAAATCAAATTTAGTTTTATTTTGTTTGTTTGATTGCTTACTTGTTATAAAGTTTTCACATTTATAAACATGCCCATAATATATGCTTCCATGTGCCTTGTCCCATCGGAAAAATAAATTACATTCCTTAGCCATAATCTTATGGAATGGGATTGTAATTTAGTATAGAATTTCACATTCATCCCTTTAATAAAAAGGATGATGTTATTCTATACAATTATCCGCATACTAGCTTCAATATTCAAGGATGTAGCGGATAAAATTCTGCTCTAGCCCAGATCTTTGGGAATTAGTGAATTTTTCAGAAAAATCAAAATTGAAAAGTATATTATATGCATTTTTGTTTATTTTTGTTCAATTTTTTTATTGCTTTTGAGTGTTTTGATTATTGTTGAAAAATTCAAAAAAAATTACTTTTGCATATCATGTACTTCATATCACTTTTTTTCTTAAATCAAAACCAATTCACATCAATCAATTAAAAAGGATTTTTTTTATGAAATTGATATCGAAAGGGCATTAATTTTTCAATTAATATAACCAAATCCCTAAACTCACTTTCTATATTTCGCGGAGATAAAATAGTTCTCCTGCTATTTTATATAAGTTTCTAATCTCCCTACCATAAATGATTATCCGGCTCTGATTGAACAATTTTCATGAATTAAACCTAAGATACAATTTGGTAGGAATTAGCAGAGTCTGAGTTAGGTTAGTTAATTTAATTAACTTGAAAATTCATTAGCCTAATTTAGGTGGCGACAGCTACCACCGATGCCAATCAGATTCACCAAACGCAAATTTTGGAACTTCAGTCTCTTCCTCACACGATGAACAACCTCTTCTTGATTCTTAGTTTCACATAGAAATATTAAAATGGGTCTTTCCTGAGCCAAAATGGCTCTTAAGTCTTGAATTGTCAAGGATGTGCCCGACCTTTGATAGTTCCATGAAAAGATACTCATTTGTGATCTGGTGGCTTATTAGGGCAAGCCACGAATGCCTATAAGTTTAATTCTTTAGCAGAACCCATACGTGTTTCAAGTAGGTTAGATTCATCCTGCAGCATAATTTTCATCTCCTTATCATCAGTAACAAAGCTATGTTTGAAAAAAAGTTAATGAATTAGAGGAAGGTATTTATTTCGTCTAATATTCTAATTTTTTTAAAATAAAGTTAATGAGGTATTTTTATATTTTTTGAAAATACTAAAAAAATGCGAAAAATATGAAAAACTATTTTTGTTCAAAGATAGTCCCTTAGGCTTGACCAAGTTACCCAAGTTGATTTTTAGTTTTTTTTTTTTACTTTTTATGGATTTTCTATAAATTTTCTAAATAAAAATGACCGAACATCAAGTATCAACAATCATTTTTCACAAAACAAATGGAGCCTTACTAGCAAAGATGATGAATCAATGGTTGAACATGTCGATCAATTCATAGCTTGATGTGGTGAGATAGGGACAAATAAATTTATAAGACTTAGGCTTTTTTTTTTTTTAGCTTTGTCAAAAAACTAGTATGAAGTCAGAACATGTAAAACACTTCACTTCGCCTTTTATGATTGCCACGTGGGAAGAAACATGTTATAAATCTTTGAAATTAGTTCATCTTCGTCATCCCGAAAGATCTGCCAGCGATTGAGTTACAACTTTTGAAAATGACTTAAGAGAAAACTTTTACACATATTTTTTTAGGTGGTCAATTTTGCTTTTAGCAAAAATAAAAAAAGAATAACTTTCAAGAAAAATTTCAAATAAAGGACCCAAGTCTCCTCATTTTCTCAAATAAGAGACTGAAATTGAACTTATTTCAAATAAGAGCCTAAAGTGTCCTTATTATCTCAAATAAGTGTCTCAAATGGATATTGTTTTAAACAAGGGCCTGAAGTGGCCATATCAGTCCCAAAAAAAAGACCTAACTCATCATCAATTAGGAACATTTTCGTAAATTTAATCATTTTCTTTATTTTAATTTTTTGACTTTCCAAAGAAATTAAAACTATAAAACATAATTTAAAAAATAGATATAGGCGGGAGGGGCTGGTCGTTCGCCTATGGTCGTTGCCTTAACGCCGAAGGGGTGGCAACAATGGTCGTAGGCTGCTAGCGACGATGGCCTTGATTCAATGGAGGGCCTCCACCTGCTCCTGGAACTGGCAAGGGACAGCGAACCTCGCCCAAATTTTGGAGAGGGGCCTAGCTCTAGGAAGGGCCACTAGGCCCTCGCCTTTGGTTAGTGGGGTCACCGGCCCTTACCGAGACGCCAGCGATCCTGAATGCCATCGCCGCCGCCCCATCGGTGTTAGGGTAATGGTCACAAGCGAAGGGCAGCCCCCTTTCGCCTGTGTACTACTTTTTTTTTACTTTTACTTTTAAAATTTAAAATTATATTTTGACAAAAACACCTTTTATCGGTCGAAATATTTGGTCGGTCAGCCTTATTTGAAATAATTATGGCGACTTCATACTCTTATTTAAGACAAAAATGGTACTCCAGGCCCTTATTTCAAATAATGACAACTTCATACCCTTTTTTGAGAAAATGCGAGCACTTGAGCCCTTTATTTGAAATTTTCCTTAACTTTCATACATCTAGGCTATTAAGCATTGACACGTTGAACAGGTTACCGTGTCGGTGTCGAATACGTGCCGCACACGACATGCATATGACATGTGCGGCACTGCATGTCAAAGATCCGATACATGGTCAAAGCTGGCAACATGCTGGAGACATGCGAGACAGTGAGGAATGAGGCCGTACGAAGCGTAGATGTGGAGGTTGGAGATCAGGGGAAGAGGAGGAGAAGGTTTCTTGAGTCTCGAAGAGAGAGAGAGAGAGAGAGAGAGAGAGAGAGAGAGCCGACAATAAGTGAGTCGATGGGGGAAGTAGGGCTAGATAGCGCATATCTAGAAGGAGGGCTGGAGGCAGGGATGGAGCGAGCCAACACAAGATGATGGGTTTCATATGCACCGGAGGAGAGACAAGACGGCCAAAATCATGTAGTCATGTTGCTTCGTGAGACCGAGAGGAGAGAAAGCGGTGTTGACACCTAAATTTTGACTAACATTTTCAATCATTTGCATGGAAAATCAAAGCTAATCTTTTATTTCTAACAAAAAATAATTGTGTCATATTTCATAATTATTTTTAGCATTTATGCATTGCATTTGCATTTTAGACTAATGGCATGGTATTTGAGCTTAATTTGTCAGGCGATTTGGTCCTAGATTGACGGGCAAATTCTTGAGTATTTGTGCTGAAAATTTTAACCAATCATGGAGCTTATAATTTAGAAAAAAGGCTTTAATTCTAGTATTTGATTAATTAGAAAAAGCCTAATCTAAGCCTAGAAAATGCACAATAAGCCCATATAATACATGAATTTCGGTTAGCTTAAAGCACAATGGGCTTAGCCGAAATTTTCAGGGAAAAGTAAATTAATTTGGTGCAATTTAACCTTGGGACTTAATTCAGGTCATATTTTAAGCTAGGGTTTATTTTGCAAAAATTGACAAACTTTAGGCCCCAAGCTTGCAACAATTTTCTCTAAGAAAATACGCCGCTGAAAGTAGAGAAGTAGAGAGGGAGGATGAATTCATGGCCACAAAACACATAGTGCCAAAGAGAGCAGTCAAAGAGAGAAGGCGTGAGACTGGGAGGGAAAAAAAGGATTAATACCATAGAAAATCCTAAACGGGTACATCTATGATAAATTTACCCAAAATTATTTTTTTGACAATGAAAAATCCTAAATTGGTACAATTGTGACAAATTTACCCCAAACTATTTTTTTGACAACCAAAAATTCTAAATTGGTACATCTGTGACAGATTTACTATAAATTAATTTCTTTGACCAAGAAAAATCTCAAATTGGTATGCCTGTGACAAATTTACCCTCTGTTAAATTGTGTTCATACAACGAAAAATTTCAAATTGATACGCATATGACAAACAGAGGGTAAAAATCTCAAGCTGGTATACCCCTCTATTGACACGTGTCATAAACTTAGCACTTTAACGGTTAGATTTAATGAAAACTAACGGAGAGTAAATTTGTCACAAATGTATCACTTTGGGGTAAAATTATCACAAGTATACCAATTTAGGATTTTTTATAGTTAAAAAATAGATTTGGCTAAAATTGTCTGTTTGGGATTTTTTGTGGTATTAAGAAGAAGAAGAAGAAGAAGAAGAAGAAGAAGAAGAAGAAGAAGAAGAAGCAGCGGATTCGTTTTCTACTGGGGATGGTCTTCCTGCAAGTTCTAAAGAGAGGTAGAAAGAAAAGTCTTGTACTCTTCTTGAAGGTTCTGATCTAGAAGACTTGAGGCCAGTACAATTGTAAAGAGAGAGGAGTCACGTCTAAGCTCCCGCTTACACAACCTCGACCTTGTTGTGCTTTGACACCAGTGGTTCTTTCTTTTCGGCCCGAGGAGTAGCTGTTGTAACCACAAAAATGGTGCCGCTGGATTGCTTCACAAAAAGTCTATCAGAATCAAACCCTGGGTTGATTCTCGAAAGAATCCACTTGGCGACATTCGGAGACCAATACCAACCGCACTGAATTAATTTTACGCAGACTTTCTAAGCATCCCCGATGTGCCAGACCTCTTCAATGATTCGGCCCTGCCGCTCAATCCTACTCCAACGCCGACCCTTTTCGAGTCCTCACTTGCGTTTGTTCTTTGGTTCGGCGTACGGTTGCTCATTGATCAGGCGTGCTCCATTCCGATCCCGTGCCCGACAACGAGTGAAACTTTCCAATTTTCCTTGCAATGTTAACTCTGTTTTTGACACTTGCAAGCTGTCCAGAAAGTTTAAGGTGTTCTCTCGTAGAGACCGCCCATGAACTTCAATACTGACAGTTCTTCATCTCATTTTTTTGCATTTGTATAGGTGGCTAGCAAAGTTCTAGGAGATCCCAACAGCCTACGACACGAGTGTCGAGACCCGAAAAAATTCTTCGGGCTAATGGATTACCGATCGGGCCCTCTACCACACTGAAACGTGGATCGCGGGCCTCGATCGGCACGGGCCCTCCCAGGCCTATACCAAGTCGCGGCAGGAGTCAATTTAAAGATTTTTCGACGATAATAATCGATCGAATTTCGACCTTTGGTTTAGTCGTGATGGCATCTGCTATATGTGCATGCATTTGGAGTCGTCACCATTCATTCTTGGAAGGTGGACTGAAACCTCACTAATCAATTGGGAGATATCGATTAGTTCTTCGGAACCAGAGATTTTGGGTTCGGGGACTTTGTTACGTTGATCTCATTACCAACGCCCTTTCGGTATCTAACGTGAGTGATTTTCCTAACAAGATTTCATGCATGCGGAATTTTGGGTGAGGTAAGTCTAATTTAGGGTTTCATGCAGATTGGAACACTTGTCCTATCAACCACAATAAATATAATGGAAGCTCAATCAAGTGCATAAATTAATCACATCAATGCACATCAATTCAAATCAAGGGCTTCCGAATACAGCTCTAAAGGCTTAGAGAATGTGTGATTTAAGGCCGACGGTAGAATGAGAAGATTTAGAGACAATTCGTCAAAAGGGCAAAATCGCCATTTTAAAAATATTTCGAGGATTAAACACTCGAAAATAGGTCATGACCAGTTAATTGTGGCCAATTCCTATTTTTTAGGATTTTTTTGGAATTTTTGAGAGACGATTTTCCAAAAGGCCAAAATCATCATTTTGAAAAGATTTCGGGGACTAAACACCCAAAATAGATCATGACCAGTTGATTGTGATCATTTCCTATTTTTAGAAATTTTTTTGAAATTTTAGGAGACAATCTGCCAAAAGGGCAAAATTGTCATTTTCAAAAAATTTCGGAGACTAAGCACCCAAAATAGATCATGACCAGTTGATTGTGGTCATTTCCTATTTTTAGGATTTTTTTTTGGAATTTTCAGGAGACGATTTGCCAAAAGGGCAAAATCATCATTTTGAAAAGATTTCAGGGACTAAACACCCGAAATAGGTCATGGCCAGTTAATTGTGACCATTTCCTATTTTTAGAAATTTTTTGGAATTTTTGGGAGACAATTTGCCAAAAGGGAAAAATCATCATTTTGAAAAGATTTCGGGGACTAAACACTCAAAATAGGTCATGGCCAGTTAATGGTGATCATTTCCTATTTTTAGGAAATTTTTTGAAATTTTCGGGAAACGAGCTGCCAAAAGGGCAAAATCGTCATTTCTAAAAGATTCGGGGACTAAACATCCGAAATAGGTCTTTTCCAATTGATCATGCCCATTTCCTATTTTTTGAAAAAATTTGGAATTTTTCTGACTTTTTAATGATTTTTTCGATTTTTTATTAAATTTCCCAATTTTTTGAATTTTATTTATTTATTTTAATTAATTATTAAAAAAATATTTTTCAGACCTAGTCGAACCCGACTTGTGCCTCCCGGGTGCTCGGTACGACCGTAAAGGTGGAAAACCGATCTAAAAACGACACCGTTTTAGATTTTTTTAAGATTTTTCTATTTTTAATCAATTTTCTAATTTTTCCAAATTTCTGAAAATAAAACCCATCGGAGTGTCTTAAACTTGCGACATGGCGCCCTCCGATGCGTCCAATCTATATTTTAATAATTTTTTTGAAAAAAAGACTCGATCGGACGGATCACAGAGTGACACTTGGCACGGTCTCAACCATCCGATATATTTTTTCAATATTCGAAAATGAATTTCGTTTATTCTAAAAAATCCTTTATTAGTTTTGAAAAGCCAAGATCGCGACACATGGCCAAATCGGGATCGTCGGATCAATTTTTTAAAATATTTTCTGAAAATCTGTTTAATAATGTAAAACATTTATTTAATTTTTGAAAATTACCGAATCGCGACACGTGGCCTCTCCGCGACCATCCGATCCAAGTTTTATTTAAAATCGAACCGGGCCCACCATGCCGACGTGGCTGCCTACATGGCACGCCACGTCAGCCCTTTGACCTGTTGACCAGACCCCTCGCTGGAGAAGACAACCGGCGCCTCGCCGGAACAGTTATTATTCTGGCAATGTCGCCGGAAAAACTCGAACCGAGCCCGAAACTTTGAATTTTTCGTTCATTTTTACACCATTTGATTCCTCAGACAACCCATATTAAAATATCTCATATTCACGGCCAAGAACACGTCGGAAATCGATGAACTGAACCTCCACCGTCTCAGCCCCGGCGAGCATTTTGCAGAAATATTTTTTGTTAAAAAAACTCTACTTCGTTTGTTCAAACAGCATCCATAGGGTACAGAGAAGCTTACCTGAGCTAGGTTCGAGCTCAACGACCGCGCGGACTCCTCCATTGAGTTCTTTGTTCTAACCAAAACCAAGGAGCACCGAACCACCAATTTCATCACGGATCGATGCAAAATAGAGACATTGGAGGACTTAGAGTTGGTTCTAGACGAGATTTAAGGCACTAAAGAGGTATAAATCGCTCTAATAATGCACGGTCGAGGGCGTCCGGCGGCATTTTGTCGAACACGTACTAGGCATGCAAAAAACAAGTGTTTTGGCTCAAACATGATGATCAACATGCGACGTCGAAATAAACAAGCATTCATACATGACTATGGGGGAGGGAAGAGGTGCCGGTGTGCATTTGGTTTGGCTCAGTTTGGTCAAAAACCAAACCGGGCTAAACTCATAGGATGTTTGCAAAAGGAAAAACAGGGGAGGGATAGTCGAAGGCTAACAGACCTGTTTCGAGCTCGTCGACGACGAGGGCGGTCTTGATGATGATCAGTGAGGTGCCAGGAGGGTCGAGGACGGTCGTTCGAGTTTCGATTTTAGCTCGAGCTCGCCCACGATACTCTCCTCTCTCTTGGTCCGAGTTGCTATGTTTTTTTTTTTCAGAATAATGGGGGTCTGGCTGCCAGCTCACTTGCTCTTCGTCTCCCGTGCCCTCTTTTGCTCTCTGTGCTCTCCCTGTTCGCTCTGCTCTATGTGTGTCCGAAAAAAAAAATTCCTCTCTCTCACTCGGCTCCCCCTCTCGTATATCACCCGTACCCGAGCTCTCTCTCTCCGCTCCTCTATCCGCTGTCTTCGTCCTTTTTCCTCGGATCTCTATGCCGCCAGCTACTTCGTATGGTCGTCCTTGTGCGCAAGATGACAAGGCGAAGATTCCCTAGTGGTGTTGTACGGGGGATCGCTCTTAAGGAGGAAGAAACGTGCGAGAAATAAGCTGGTGAGTTGCAGACCCGAATTCGCTGGGTCGGGTCGGATCTGACCCGGCGGATCCGGTCTTGAATTTTCTATCCAATTCGCCCATTTTTTTGCAAAATTGATCTCGCAATTGGGTTCCCCAACATGTTTTACATGTAAAATGGGTGTTTTCATGAATGAATGGATTGGAATTAAATGAAAACCCCAAATTTCATGAAAGATCCGAAATTGATTTTCTATTAATTAGAGGCCTAAACGATTGAATCAGTTGTAATTGAGGCTACCATCGAATTCGGAATGATGAAAATCATAGGAAAAAGGTGTCCTATTTTTATAGATGTGGTCCGAGAGAATTTACTTTGAAAATTAGCAAAACTGGGAACTAAGTTGAAAAGAAAATTTGTGCAATTAAGTCATTTTGTCAAAATCAATCAAATTGGAGGCTAAATTGACTCAATTGCACTTCAAGGCTCTAGATTCAAGTGTCATAGCTTATGAGAAGTGAAATTTGAAAATTAAGAGACTCAAAAAGGAATTTTGATGCTCGATTCGGATTTATGTTTGTGAAGGAACGTAGTTATACAAGTCGTATTTTTGAGATTTAAAGTGATCATTCTGAAAAGGGAATTAAAATAAAATTATTGACTATTTTTGTGTATTTTTCTGACCATGAATAGTATTTTTCCAATTTTTTTGGTATTTTTATAATTAAATAAATTCGGAAAAAATTTAAAAATATATTTAAAATTGCGAAAAATATTTTTTGTTCAAAATTGGTTCCTAAGGCTAGGCCAAGGTTTTCAAAGTTGATTTTGAAATTTTACAATTTTTTTGCTATTTTTAATTAATTTTGAAAAAAAATTAAAATGAAAAAAGTGATTAAAAATCAGGTGTCAACAGCTGCCCCTCTTTAAGAGTGAGCTCGTCAGAGGTTGCTTTCAAAGATAAAAATGACATCTGAGTCTTAACCGACTCGGTTGGGGGAAAAAGGAATGCTATGACATCGAAATTCAATAAATCTTTTGATGAAAGTTTAAATTCCAAGTTAATCCTCGACTTACTTTGACGATTTGAAGATGGGTCAGAGGGAGAGAGGGAGAGGTATACCTGAAGCTCGCCTGTTGAAAGCCGTGATTGTGAACTTTGAGGACTCATCATTATGCTCTTGGGGGGTCGAAATTTTGGGTTCGGCTACTTTTCTTCTTTAAATTTTTTTATAAAATGTCGTAGCTTCACATCAGCTATACCGGGCTTTCATGTTTTTCCTTCGTAGCTTCTCATCCACTATACCATGCTTTTATGTTTTCCTTCGTATCTTCCTACACGCTATACCAGGTTTAAATTTTCTTTTCCGAGGCTACCGGCTGCAATCCGTTCCAAAAGGTGAGAGTTTCGAGGCATGGCTAACCGTGTGCACTATCGGAAAAGGTGGTCACCGTATTTCTAGGAGGCAAGTCGCGAACATCATGGGTTTCGAACTTGATCTGTGCTTTGAGACACCTTTATCGAGGATCCCTGTCTGGTGGAATTTGGGGGAAAGAAATCTCCTGTAGTTGAGGATTAGCGATCTGGTTTGAGGGATGGCAGCTCCGCGGCTACTAACATGTACCACTTACAGAAAGATTTATCAAAGTCATTATGCTTTCGAAACGGCAAACGTGCCTTTTGGGTTTTGATCTTGGATCGATTTCTAGGTACCTATTGGTTTAAGGGAGTCCCATGACGCTGACTAGCGGGGTCAGAGGAGGTTTTTCTCTGTTTTGAAGGAGTTCTCATGACAAGCAAAGGGGATTTTTCTTGTTTGGAAAGGGTTCCCATGACGAAGGTTTTCTACGACAGAGGGGATTTTCTCTTGTTTTGAAAGGTATTTTCCCATGACGATGGTTTTGACGTCAGTAGGGATTTTCTTTTCTTGATATGATTTCCATGACAAGCAAAGGGGATTTTTGTTCTTTGATTTTGAAAATGGTAAGCAGAGGGGATTTTTTCTTCTTTTGGAAAAGGTTCTCCCATGACGGTGATTTTCGACGTCAGTTGGGGATTTTGTTTGATTTCAAAAGGGGTTCCCGTGACAAGCAGAGGGGATTTTTCTTGTTTAGAAAGGATTCTCCACGTTAGAGGGGATTTTCTCCTTTTTTGAAGGGGTTCCCATGACAAGTAGACGGGGTTTTCTTGTTTGGAAATGGTTCTCCCATGACGGTGATTTTCGACATCAGATGGGATTTTTGTTTGATTTTAAAGAGGATTTACGTGACAAGCAAAGGGGATTTTTCTTGTTTGGAAAAGGTTCTCCCATGACGGTGATTTTCAACGTTAGATGGAGTTTTTGTTTGATTTTAAAATGGGTTCCCGTGACAAGTAGAGGGGATTTTTCTTTAATTTTGAAAGGGGGTTTCGAAGTTTAACGGGGGTCTCGAAGTTTAATGGGAGTCTCGCTTTAATTTCATTTGGACGAAATTTCATTGGGTATGCTCATGATGTAGGAGGTAATCCAAAAAATCTTGTAACGTGATTGCTGATCAAAGCTCATTTTAGGGAGGGTTTTGAATCAAATGATCTCATATCATCAAAAGAATTTGGTTAAAACGCTAATTGAAGTACGCTCATCAAAGAGGGCTCCTCACCATGTTCCGAGGAATTTCTTCTCATCTTGAAACACTCGAATTATCTCTCGAACCTATGTTCAAGGTTTCGAAACTATTCGCAGTGTATACCCTTTGATTGATTGGAAATGGACTTTTAAGGGACCGTAATGTTGGGTTTGGTCCGTGGTTTTCAAAAGGGACTCATGGTTGAGTTGAGGCCAATGAATTAAATATCTTTATCATCTGCTTCGGGTTTACAAGTCAAGAAACCTGCAAAAATGAGAAAGAAATAGTCTTGCTCGTACCTCTTCGAGCAATGCTTAGAATCATTTCAACTCTACGACAATTCAAGTGGAAAAGACTTTCAATGGTTGTAACGTAGGTGAGGATTGATGACTGAAAAAGGCATGTTTTGGCTCAGAGTATATAAGAGGGGTTTGATAGTTGTGGTCATTGCAAATTTACCACCGATTTTGCCCCTTGGAGTAATCTTCAGAAAGCATCTTCGTTGTTCAAGGGTGGTGTCGTCGCTATTTGAATGCGCTCCGGTTGGGGATAATTTTATGATTTGATTCCCGTAAGGATTTTCCTTTATAAACAGAATCAACTGGGGATTGTCATTTGGATATTGGAAATTGTTTTTTGGGATACTTATACGACCCAAAAGTGTGCAAGAATTTCAGTGGGCATTGGCCTTGCTTTTACTAGGCACTTTGCGTTTGATACTCGGGATTGGCCTTTGCTCCTTTTTTTTGTTTCTCTCTTTTTTTTAATCCCGCCTTCTCTTCTTCTTTTCTTTGGAAAGGAAATTTTCGGAGATTATGCTAGACAGCCATGCAAATGGAATCCTAGGACAATTGATCAAGGAATTCTTTGTGAATCCAATTCTTTTAAATTCTCCTGCTTTGAGGTGGTACCGTCTTTGTCTCGTAATGGGCAATGATCACCAACGGGGTTTATGAAATAAATACTCAAGCTCAATTGGGCTGTACAAAGGATGAAAGTGTGTAGGATAAAGAAACGACTACTTTTCGTCGTCCTAAAGCACTTGAATTACAGCATGAGTTTAAATGCAAAGAACACTTGAAGATTGATGTTAGTTCGAGCAAAAAGATTTTTGACCATTTACCTCACACCGCCGTTGAAATTTTTCCTGATTGGCCCCGATGTGGGGTGGTTCTTGACAGGGTTATAGAAATAAAACATCCGCTCAAATGGGTTAACGACGGATAACTTGTGTTGTTTGAGGTAGAGAAAAGAATGCCCTTCGTATTTTCAATCCAAGTAGACACTGCGAATGATCCCTACATCCTCGAACAAGGCTTATATTCTAATTCTTATTTCACTCATCACTCGAGTGTGTAGGGACGTGTTCAGACATGGGTTGCCTCTAATGTCTGAGGTACTCCTTTTGACGGTTTTAAAAATTTCCTTTTGAAAATTCGTTTCCTTTATTCAAAACATCCTTTTATTGGGACTCTTGATGTATGATGCATGTTCCAATGCTTGTGTTGGATGACTTCAAAAACTTCAAAACATGAATGCGGATGAAAGGGTTTCGAGAATTTCATAAATTTTCTCTTGAGACTATTGGGTATTTCAAAGCTCTTCGAAATCTCGATGGCTTTAAGAATTTTCAGAGTCGGAATATAAGTGAAATATTTTTGAAGATTTTAAACCTTAAGAGGTAGAGAAAAAGGGATACTTACTTGTCCCCCGTGGTGGGGTGTCCTTGGAGATGCAAAAGAGATGTGTCAGTATATGTTCTCGAATTTAGAGAAAATTGGAACGATACAACTTCACTTTTGATTATGCATTCCAATCTGGATGTGATTGCATAGAGTTTGGAGATCTGTCATCCATCCGATAAAGTGAGATTGCCAAGGGCTTGGAGATACTTTGGAGTCTTAAAGGGAAGAAAAGGGATACTTACCTGTCCATCTTGGCGGCGAGTTCCTGTCAAGATAAGAAATGAAGAGTCAGCATACGTTCCGTGTTAGAAATAAATTGGAACGATACCGCCTTACTCTTGACCCAGTTGGATAGCGTTTGCCCTGGCCAAGTGGAGTTTGCCCCAGTTGAATGCTTTAATCTATTTCACGTTTTTTTTTTGCCATTCTCCTTCCAATCTGAGGATGTCTCTTGTTCGGGATTTCCTGTTTCTCATCATATTGCAATGCTTGAAGACATTATCTCTTTCAAGGCGTCCTGCCCCTGTGAGTCGTGTCTCGTGGCTTGTCGCAATAGTCCTAGTGGCTTTGTCCCAACATTCTCCCTCCTAAGGCATTCTGCGAAAATCAAGGGAATGTCTTCAAAG
The DNA here is from genome assembly GCA_028455895.1 of Rhodomyrtus tomentosa. NCBI lineage: Eukaryota > Viridiplantae > Streptophyta > Magnoliopsida > Myrtales > Myrtaceae > Rhodomyrtus > Rhodomyrtus tomentosa. Next base: position 19,573,681 of record JAPCWY010000011.1, read on the forward strand.
ATCATATTATAACTAAATCTCTTCTGCTTGTGGCTCCCATGATTGCATGTCGTTCCATGTCTTGGAAGACGGTGATCAGGACATGCCCCTTCTGGTTGACTGTTGCTCTTGAGGGCTCCCTACAAAAGTGAGGAAATGCGTATGCATGTATGCATGAGGTATATGAGAAGATTTCTAAAAGACTCGCTACACATGTTTGGGACGAAATGCCTAAAATACCCTGAAAATGATTGGTTTGCGCGTAGCAAGAAAATTTCTTGGAAAACTTTCCTTAAGGTTTGATCAGAAGGCAGGAAACAGAGGCTAATCCTCCTATCATCGGATACCCTTGCCCCTCCAAAAAGATTTTGAAAACTAGGAGACATGTGGGAAATCCAGTCTTAGAATTTTTCTCTCTTTTTTGCTTTTTGTTTTTGTTGTTGTTTTTTTTTTTTTGCATCGTCATTGGCCGATTTGAGATTCCCGATGTACTCATAGGTAATATTTCCTAAGGGTGTCAGTGTTTACCGGGTATCCTAATTCTACTCCTTCCGCGTTCCCAAGGACTACAGCCCCTTCCGGTAGGATATTTTTAACCACGTACGGCCCATCATAGTTTGGGATGAATTTGCCCCCAGGATGGGGCATATTCGGGAGTGTCTTCCTGACAACGAGATCGTTGACCTCGAACGTTCTCGGCCAAACCTTCCGGTTAAACGATTTAGCGACTTGTTTCTGGTACGCTTAATCATGGCAAATTGCCTTTAGACATTTCTCGTCTATTGAGTTCAACTGTTCATATCGCTGTTGGACCCACTATGCCTCTATAAGCTTTACTTGGGATAGAATCATCAGCGACGGGATTTCTGTCTCAATTGGTAGGACTGCTTTCATACCGTATACCAGGGAATATGACATGGCCCCAGTTGAAGTTCAAATCAAGGTTCGATAAGCCATTAATGTGTATGGCAGCCTCTCACGCCAGTCTCGATAATTTTTGGCGGTCTTGGCCAAGATCTTCTTGATGTTCTTGTTTGCCGCTTCCATCGCTCCATTCATTTAAGGCCGATAGGGGGATGAATTGAGATGCCGGATGTTGATGCTATTCAAAAGGCTATCCATTATATCATTGTTCAAATTTGAACCATTGTCTGTCACAACTGCCTAAGGGGTAACGTACCTCAAGATGATGTCTCGCCTGATGAATTTCGCTACGTTCTTCGCGGTGACATTCGTATAGGATGAGGCCTCAATCCATTTGGAAAAATAGTCGATCGCCACTAGTATGAAGCGATTCCAGTTCGAGGCATTGGGGTTGATTGGCCCTATCATATCAATCCCCCACATGGAGAATGGCCAAGCTTCAGACATCTGGTGTAGCTCGGTTAGAGGGGCATTGATCATATCCTTATATACCTAGCATTGATGGCACGACCTCACGTGTTGATTGTAATTTGACTCCAAGGTCATCTAGTAATAACCTAGTTGCATGATTTTCTTGGCGAGAATGTGACCATTCATGTGCGGGCCGCATTCTCCCTCATGGATTTCTTCCATGAGCAATTTCGCCTCTTCGATATCCACGCACTTGAGGAGCACAAAATCATAGGATCTCTTATAGAGGGTTTAGCCATTGAGGAAAAACTTGCCGGCTATTTTTGTTATGTACCTCATGTCTCTTATTTGGCTCCCTGGAGGGAATTCTCCTTTTGCCAAGCAATTTCTAATGTTATGATACCATGGTTGATCGCCGTACCCTCCTTCAATTACCATGTAGTGTACGGGTTCTTGGGTGCCAATCCTCAATGGCTCGATGTCCATGCCGTTTGTTACTTGAAGCATAGAGGACAAGGTGGCTACGGCGTCTGCAAAGTGATTTTGCGTTCTTGGCAAATATTCGAAATCAATCATTTTGAATTCCTCGATCACTTTCTCGAGGAATTTGTGGTAGGGGATGATCCTAGAATCCCTCGTTTCCCATTCACCCTGGGTCTGTAAGATGATTAACATGGAATCGCCATAGACCTGCAACTTCTGTATCCCCGTGTTAAGGGCTAGTTGTAAACCGAGAATACAAGCCTCATATTCTGCCACATTATTGGTACATGAAAAGGTCAACTTGGTGGCTATGGGATAATGCTGGCCTTCTAGGGAAATTAAGACTACCCCGGTACCTGCCCCGGCTAAATCGACTACGCCATCGAAGTACATGGTTCACTTGCTGTCTGAAAGAGACAGGACGCGATCTTCAGCTTCCTCTTCCTCAGGGGTAGCATGACTCCGCGAGTTTTCAGATAACATATCGGCGATGGCTCGTCCCTTCACAAACGTTCGATTTAAACTCTTTACATCGAATTCTGAGAGAAGTGCCTGCCATTTGGCCAATTTTTCCACCAATGACGGCTTCTCCATCAGATATTTGATTGGGTCCTTTTTCGTGACTAGCAGAATGGTGTGATGGAGGATATATTGCCTCAAACTGTGGAGTACCCAAACCAACACAACACAAGTTTTCTCAACCGTTAGGTATCTCGACTCTAACGCTGTGAACTTCTTGCTTAGGTAATAGATGGCTCGCTCCTTCCCATCATCTGGGGTCTGGGCAAGTAAGGAGCCTAATGATTCTTCATGAATTGTGAGGCATAGAGTTAACGGAACGCCGGGGGTAGGAGCCACCAAAACGGGGGACTAATTAGATATGCCTTGATTTCATCAAAGGCTTGCTGACATTCGAGGTCCCACTTAATCTTAGCGCTCCTCTTCTAGAGCTTAAAAAGAGGCTTGGCAGTTTCTGAGAACTGGGATATAAAGCGAGCGATATAATTCAGCCTGCCTAGTAAACTTCTTACCTCCTTGGTCGTTGATGGAGGCTTGAGTTTAAGGATGGCTTGAACCTTAGCTGGGTCAATTTCGATGCCACTATTACTGAACATAAATCCCAATAGCTTCCCTGACTTTGCCCCAAATACGCATTTAGCGGGGTTTAGTCTCAATTTATACTTCCTAAGGCTTTCGAACAATTTCTCAACACTACGGCATGATCTTCTCCATATCTGAATTTTGCTATCATGTCGTCCACGTGTACCTCGGTCTCCTTGTGCATCATGTCATGGAACAAGTTGACCATTGCCCTTTGATAGGTTACTCCTGCATTCTTCAGGCCGAACGGCATGACTTTGTAGCAGAAGGTCCCCCATGGTGTAATGAATGATGTCTCAGCTTTGTCTTCTTCCCTCATACAAATTTGGTTGTAGCCAGAGAATCCATCCATAAAAGAAAATCTTTCAAACCCGGCCGTACTATCCACTAAGACATGAGGTAGCGGGAAGTCGTCTTTGGGTCTGGCCTTATTCAGATCTCGATAATCCACACAGACCCGGACTCTTCCGTCCTTCTTCATGATAGGAACGACGTTAGCAATCCATTCTGGATACGCGATTACTTCAATGAACCTCACTTTGAGGAGCTTCATCACTTCCTCCTCTTTCTTCTTTGATAGTTCGAGTTTCGTCCGCCTCAGCTTTTGCTTCTTGGGCAGAATGGTGGGATCAGTTGGCAACGTATGTTCTACAATCCTAGGGTCTAACCCCGGCATGTCAGCGTAAGACCAAGCGAAGACATCTTGGAACTCTCCGAGGAGTTCAACCATCCTAAATGCTTCCGTCGACGATAGACTTTCGCCAATTCTGACATCCCTAACGTTCTTTGAAGTCCCTAAGTTCACTGGGATAGTATTATCATCTGTAAGTGGTTTGGATTCTTTGTAGTGATCCCAGTTACACTTAATTTCATTATGATTTCAATCTTCGTCTTCTCCTTCCATTCGAGGGGTGGATCCTTCTTGGGAATCTGAATCGCCTAGTAACCTTCCATGTATACTTGGAATGGTATGCCTGAAATGTCACGCAGGTGATTAGTCATCATATAATAGAGAAAGTTCATACATGATGGATCTCTCTAGAAGACAATTTCGAAAAGGTTTTAAATCGGGAGGGAGAGATTGGAGCTAGTCCTCTTATCATTGGACATCTTCGCTTCCCAAAAAATTTTGAAAACTAGAAGACATGTGGTAAATTAGGTCTCAGGTTTTTTTTTGCTCTTTTTTTATTTTGGGTCATTATTGACCGATTTGTAGCTCCCATATGTCCCCAACTTTTGTGTTATTTTTGTTTTTATTTGTTATTTTTGTTTCAAAAACAAAGTGCAGATACTCGCGGGAGACATCTAACATGTAGTAAATTTAGATGTGTCATAGGAGGATAGGAATTTCTTTACTCAAGGGTGAGCACGCCGTCGTCGATCCATTCGATGATGACGTTGACGTGATCCTCTTGGAAAAGGTCGGTCAGGCTTGGCTCCTCTGCAGCGACGTTAACATTCTCGTCTTTCAGCCACTTGGATGCTTCAGCGAAGAAACGGCTCAAGGGTGTTCCAAACATCTTTCCCTTGCCTTTCTAGGCGCTCGATCCCAGAAAACGACCGCTCTGGCCCCGTCTGCGTATGTGGCTCTCCGATTTGTTACTCTATGCTCCTTAACCATAATTTGTTCCGGCTTTCGACTGTAGCCAAGCTGATCGGCTCGCGAATCCCTTGGTGGTGTTTGCCCAAACCCAAACTAGGGGTGAATCCATGTCTCCTCAGTATCATTTTCGCCATAATTGATGGCTTGGAGCAACTTGGTTGCCTGATGATTGCGCTAGCGGGCACGTGCATGATGTACATCCTTTCCAAGGCTTAGAAACTTGATTCCCCTTTCGTGTCAGGCTCTATTCGCGGGACGACATTTATCTGGCCTGTTAAGTAATCGGTCTTTGAATGCACCGTGACCAGCTTGTTGTTAACCACCATTCTAACCTTTTGATGCATACTAGATGGAACAACCTCAGCTGTGTGGATCCACGGCCTTCCTAGTAATATTTCGAACGATGTCGGGATGTCCATGACCTGAAAGCTGATTAAGAACTCTGTCGGGCCAACGATGATGGCCAACTCAACTTCACCAACCACCTCACTCTTTGCTTCATCGAACACTCGAATGGTCGATTTTGATGCCTTAATCGAGTATTCCTTCACTCCTAAACCTTGGAGTGTATTTATGGGGAATATATTAAATGCTGACCCATTGTCCACTAGTACGCGTGACACTTGTTTGCCACGGCATATTACTGATATGTACAGTGCTTTGTTATGGCCTCGGCCTTCTGCTGTAAAATCTTTGTCTGAGAAGGAAACCTGATCCTTTAGGAGGATAGTGCCCACGAAATCCTCTAATTGCTCCTCGTTGATAGTCTTGGGTACATGTGTCTCATTGAGTACCTTCATAAGAGCATCTCGATATTTTTCAAAGGTCTTGAAAAGTTTCAAGAGCAAGATCTGAACAGGCATCTTTCTTAACTGCTCGAACACTTCAAATTTGTTGATTCAAATAAGGGACAAGACCTGCCTGGCGTCCTCTTCGGTTACCCCCCCTCTTTTCTGCGACATCATCTCTGTGAACGAGACACCTTCCAAAGCGGGTGATAGCGTCGACGTCGCCAGTACCATAATCTCAATGAGCCACCTTATGGTCATAGAGTCCTACTGCGGTGAGAGCAATTACCAGAGGATTGCCTTTGGTGATTTCAATTTCGAGAGACTCGTTGATCTCCTCTATCGTTCTATCATCACCCTCGACTACCGTGTCAAATTCAGCGAGGTTAATCACAAGTGGGTTCGCCCCCTCCAACACACAGATGGACCCATCCAGGTAAAGTTTTTCTGAGTAATACCCACCTCTCGAACTAGGAGGACACGCTTCAGTGGATATGGATCTAGATTTGGTGGGTCAAGATTCTCCATTCCTTTTTTCCATAAATTGAACTACGCCGTGTGTTTTCCCGGTCCTTGATCCTCGTGTTTTATCTTGCTGGCAAACCCACTCGATTTTTTCCAATTTGCCTAACAGATGGGCGAAAGAGTGATATCTGTAGGCACCTATGGATGTCGCAGCTTCGCGTGGTATGGCCTTTATGAAGTGTTCTATCAACTCCTCCTCATATAAAGGTGGGTATACCTTCGCGGCAATTTTTCTCCATCAAAATGCGCAAGATCGAAAGTTTTTGTCTCCCTCCTTTTTCACAAAGATTGAGTCCTCACGACTGAAGTGAAACTGTTGCTTTGTGTCAAAGCGCTCAAGGAAATGAGCTATGAATTTGTCCCATGTGTTAGGTCGGGAATGCTCAGAAGTGAGGAACCAAGTAAGGGCTGGTCCTTTCAAACTTGAATCAAAATTCTAGACAAGCGCCTCCTCGTCCTTGCCGAGCCCAAAGAACGGCCTTAAGTAAAACAAGACGTGTGCTCTCAAACATACTTCCCCGCTATACGGCCGATGGAAAGTAACATCATCAATAGGCTTTAATGAGGAAGCTTTGGTTTGGGGGAGAAAAAGAGTTCATCGGGTTTTCAACTTGGGGGGCCATCGGTTAACTCTCGATATTGTTCCTCTAAATTGGTAAGTTTGTGGTCCTATCTTTCTAGTTCTCTCCGTTGTTCCATCAGTATAAAGATATCATTTCTAGGCCTATCCTCTTCCGTTCGTCAGATTGAATCGATCAGCATGTTTATGAGATCGGCCACTCGTGCTTCCAACTTGGTTAATCGCATGAGCACTCTTGAGTCATTCTCTGGTCCTCGAGCTTGCATGGGGATTATTTCAGCGGTCGTCTTGGCTACTCTCAACTCTTGGGGGTCATCCATGCCTCCCCAACCATCAGGAATCACTTCCTTAGGACCAGTAAAAAAAGCTTGAAGAGATAGATTATGATACCTTGAAGTTGTAACCTCCACTGTCCTGCCCCAGATTATCGATAATTTCTCATCTTTGGAGAGTCTCTTTAATGAATTTTTTGTCACCATGGTGAGCCTTCTCCAGGCGTTTCTCGTGCTTATCTGACTCCTCTATTTCTTCAGCCCCCCTGACATTCAATAAATATCCTGTAGGAATGTTCAGGTCTTCCCTCTTGTGGCCTTCAAGACGAATTGGCTTGAATCGAGGTTAATCCTTGCATAGTATCCCGTGAAGGGATGACTATTGGTCTTGGTGATAACACCCATATCGATCAACTTAGATAAACAGGTCATTTTTTGTTCTCTCGTGACTTGGTCCTGTCCCTAATACTGCGAGGCCATGGCTAGTACTACTTCCATCTTAGGCACGTGAACCAGAAACTCCAAGTCACCTCCTAGATCAACGTCAAATACAACGTTAATAGTGTGTTCCAGTAGGGGATTGTGCTGGACATTTGGATCAGTCCCGTCAAATTCTAGGAGATTATTATCGATGAGGGCTTGTACGTCATACTAGAAAGCCCGACAGTTATCTACATTTTGCCCTTTTTCGCCCATGTGTACACACATGCTTGCCTCTCATCGAACCTCGAGAATCTGGGAGGCCTCGTTCTTGGTGATTTTTTAGCTAGTAATCTTGCCTCGAGGAGTTTGGGGAGCAATTTCGACATCAGGATCGAGAGGGGGTGAATAACAGAGGACCCCTCTTCCTAGATTTCGAGTTCTTCTGATTTGTCCAGGAAACACTCTCTTGGGTTGGGATCAAGTCATCGAACCTCCTTGGCCTTGGAGGGTTGGAGACAAAGGCTTCTTCAGAACTTGGTTCTCGATCTTTCTTCACTAGGAATTGGCACCTCGGGTCTGCTTCAGGTGATCGCCTTTCCTTCATTGCCCATTCGTGTCTTTTTGCCACCTTAATCAAATGCGCGAAAGTTTGGCACCCGGACGTGTTTAGTCTCTCAAAGTACTCGTAAGGCAAGGAAGATGTCAACCAATTCTTCTTCGGGGATCAGAGGTTTGACTTGGGTAGCCAAGGCCCTCCACTTTTGAGCATACAAGCGAACGCTTTCATTTCTGCCTTACACAGTCTTGAGCAAGTACACCCTAGTAGGGGCAGTAGTCATATTGAATTTGTATTGGCGCTGAAATTCCGCCACAAATTCCTCTCAGTCCTCGTACTTCTGGATATCCAGCTCGACGTACCAAGTCAAAGTCGCACCCGTTAAGCTTTCTTGGAATGTGTTGATGAGTAAGAGGACGTAATCGGAGTACTTCGCCATCTTAAATAAGTAGTATTTCAGATGCATCTTAGGGCAACCGGTTCCATTGTACCTCCTCATAAATTCAGGCTCCTTGTAGTTGGAAGGGACCTCAATCTTAGCGAAAGGCGTGATCTTATCATATTTAGATAACTCAAATCCCTGACTGGTAAGGCATTCCTCGATCTTGGCAATTCTCCTAACTCCCTCATCGAGCTTTGGAACATTCTTCTCTTTTTGTTTTCCCTCTAGGTCGATCACAATGGGTGAGGCCTTAGGTGGGATCTCAACAGTGGGAATCTGATAGGGAGTAGCAGTAGTATTTACCCCAGCAGACCCACTTGCATCAGAAGCGGCAAGTGTATGCGGGTTCACAGTTTGATTAAGGTCAATCGGAGAAGCATGCCTAGCATTAGCTGCTGTGAACATGGCCTTCATCTCGGCCATCATCTCAGCCATTTGGTCCAGTCGTACTTCCAGAGTTCCAAAACGAGCGTCAATCTGCTCTCACTCCATCTTGTCTTTCAAGCGAGTTTGGGCTCGGGTCCTCGTGATTGAGAATCACCTATATCGAAAAGACTCCAAATCAGTAAATTCCACGTGAAGAAATTATCACATGTTATGGGGCCTTCCCACTAATATGTCATGGTGTGGACGATAGCCTATTTGAGGACGTACTTCTTCACACGAGGGTTTTCATGCTGTCCACACTGATAGACATATTATTAGGGAGGTAGTAATCCATGTTAATCGAATGCACACAACAATAATTTAGCCATGAGAGTTATAATTTCTCACCATCAAGAGTACACTCGACTCACACCTCTATTATCTCAATCGATCATGAACAATCAATGCACTAGACTCCCAAAATCATCAATATATCATCCAAACGCATCTAGTAGTGTCCTAACTTCCTAAAAAAGGTTTAGAAGTCACTTACTTTTCAATTTAATTCTTAAAATTCCGTCCAAGACTTCTCCAAAGGTTTGGTTCCCTTGATCCCAAAATAGGACAGCCATGCGACTTAATCCAAAGTTCATCAAATGATCAATTTTTCTATTTCAATCACCAATTCACATAGCATACACCTCATTAACATCTCAATTAACATTCTAGTATGTCTTAACGATAAATTTAAAGCATGGTGACACCTCCCACAACCCTCAAAGGGCTCGGTTCATCCAAATCGAAATAAGGCAGAATTCGATTATGCCCTTTACCTCCTTAATCAATCAATAATTCAACTCTAAACCTTGATTTACCATAAAATCAACTTGCTAACATGTTGTATTACGTCTATAAGGGTCTCACCGAGAGTTTTGGAGAGAACCGACCCTGGAAAGAGCCGCGAACAGCCCCGTTTCTCCTATGTCCACCGGCGGTTAGAAACTGCTTTGGAAAGTCACCACAAGATGGCCATGGTTACACCTCTACACTCAACCAAACTCATAATTTCAACTCAGTCAACACAAGTGCTATGAGTTAAGAAGTTCTCACCGAAAATTTGAAGCAATTTGAAACCTCGAAGTGGCTAAATGAAGACTTTCCCCCAACTTGGTCAGAATCTGCCCTATCTGGACCTTTGTCCACTCAAATCGAGTTACGGGAAGTTATACTGGGTCAAATTGAGCTTATAATATGTTTATGGAAAGATAAGACAAAAAGCTTTCATTTAACGATAGTTTTATCTCAATTCGGTATCGGACGACGGAGTTATGGCCAGAATAGTGGGACGGGTCGGGTCTGGTCGGGCAGCAGCAGCTCGGGTGAAGGAGAAAGAAAGAGAAAAATGAGAGGAAGAGAGGGGAAAGGTGGCCCACGAAAATGAGGAAGAAGAAGGGATTAGGCTTGATCTCACTTGGTCAACTTCTTTGAATGGTATGTTAAAAGCTTGCATTAATTGTTAAACAATTCCAAAACTCCACTTGTCTTCATCTAAATACGGCCATGGCTAACCTTGACTTCTATTGATCAATATGTCTTCATATTTTCGGCAGCCACTAGAATCTTAGAATTGACTAAATTGCCCTTCTTCAATTGTTAAGACAAGGCTAATTCTTGAGGGGCAAAATGGAAAATTCTGCTCTCGCCGTCCGAAACATCGTTTTTTCAATTCAATTTACCTTCGATGAGGCGACATCTAATTCGATTAGAACGTTAGAATCTTTATTTTTTATTTTTCAATTTTGAGATTCCATTTCATATCTCAAGCCTCGAGGAGTTGGAAATTCGGAATGTCACAAATTTTGTTGCCTAAATTGATTGTTTTGAATTTTGATTGTATCTTGTGGAATATATTGCACATCTTGTCTAATAAATTGCATATTTTTTGTGGATATTCCTACATTTAAAAAAAAATTGTGAGTCTCGATGGTAAGATTGTTTTACAATTTCCAGCTATCCTGTAGGCCTTTCAAAATTGATATGTCTTGGTGGATGATTTTTTAGCATGCTTTTTCTTGCATATTGTTTACCATTTATTCTATATCATCTTTGCCCATAACACATGCTCCCTAATTGTGCATTGTCCCCAGAAAAACGTACATTAAAGGTAACATATGACTTTGATCTCGAAGTATAATTATGCCCGTTTGTGCAAATTATACATCAAATCCTCGATCTCGAGGAGCGAAATGATAATTCCCAAATAAAATTTTAATGTTTGCCCTATATATATAGGGACGAAAGTTTCGAATACAAAGGTCTTTTATGGGAAATATTGTTTACTTTTGTTCAAATTTTCTTGCTTGGTTTAAATAAATACTTTAATAAATCTAAAAAATAGATGCCATGTTTTCTTAGGTTAAATCATGTTTTCTCTTACTTCTTGCATTAAGACAACATTTAATAAAATTAGAGACTTTGGGGGATAAATTTCTTAAATCAAATTAGATGTTATTTCACTATAAGATAACTTTTCATCAAAATTTTCCATAAATCCGAAAATGCACAAAAAATACCCAAAAAAAAAATGTCATTCTCATGGCATAGCATATGGTATCATATTTGTCATATCATGCACATTTGGCACATCATTCATGCTTACTTCATATTATGTTATCATGTCACGTAATTTGCCTATCATCATATTACATATCATTATTTTCACGTCTTTTATGCATATTTTTCCATGCAACATACTCTCGCGGACAGACCAAAATTGCTTCACTTTTCCGGTCATAAATTTGTCGTCTAACATCTGATTAAGGTAAAACCACCGCCATATAAAATCTTATCATCTTGTCGTGCCAAAAAAAATATTATAAGCTCAATTTAGCGCAGCCGTTTGTTTCGTAGGTCGGTTTGAATGGGCAAAGGTCAGAATCTAACTCAATTTTGGAGAGAATCTATTTTTGGAGGCTTCAAGACTTCAAATGGCTCCAAATTTTTAGTGAGTCACTCTCAACTCATAATATAAGAGTTTGGAAAGCTGAGATTGAGGATTTATGAGAGTTGAGATGGGTTTTAATGGATGAAACTACTTGATCTTACATGGACAGATTATGTTCTCCAGAAGACCGTGGGGAAACCGAGTGGATCGAAGGCTTTGTGATATTTTTTCGCTTCAAAACTCACGGTGAGCTCACTAAACATGTGAATTAAGATTTTAGAAATTTGACTTTGTGAGGAATTTGGGTCAAGAGGTAATTAATGGGCTATTTGAAGTGAAAATGTGAGATATCGTCCAACCTATCCTCAACACGCACCAATTTTGAATTGAGTTGTTCTAAGTCGTCCGGTATTCAAATTGAGTTCCGTTTTTGCCCACACGTCCGTAACACATTGAAGTGTAAGATTATGGAATTTAATTTTATAAAAAGTCAATTGGTCAATGTCATTTTACCTGCAAATGAAGCTGGTTATGGGGCACAAAAAAAGGTAGTTTTTGGGGAATGATATTTATGATGATTTGCCTTGATAGAACGACTCTTGACATGCTTAGGGGCATTGATTTAACACTATGATGATGTGAGGATAAGGTGTTGTGTGTGTTATTGAGGTAGTTGCGCAAGAAAATTGAGAAATGATTGAATTTCGATGTGGTTTTTCCTAGGCACGCCATGAAAGCCCTATTTGGCCGTGAGCTTGCTGACCTAGGAGGGTCATTTGAACTGAATTTATTAGCTTGCTTGAAGAGGTAAGTATTTTTCAAATATTTACTTGAACATTAGGACACTACTGGATAAAGTGGTAGAATGAATTGATTGTTTGGTGAAGCCTATGGCTTGAGTGGCTTGATGCAATAGGATGATGTTTGTACTGTGATATGCCTTGATGATATAGTTCAGCTATTGAGCCCCGAATTCATATAAATTGGTTATGAAACCCCTGTTAATGAATTGGTAATAGTATCTATGTTATTGAATTGGTTATAATGTTTATGTTATATAGATGGCTATAATGCCTATGCTATATAAACCGCTACAATGCCGATGTTATATGAATGGGTTATAGTGCCCTAGCGATCAATTAGCTTGGAGCCCTGGAGATCGCATTGGCTTGGTGCCTCAGTGATACCTATTGGCTTGTAGTGCCAGTGGTATCGATTGGCTGTAAGCCCCATTAATATTAATTGACTATTAGCCCCAGAGGTTTCGATTGGCTTGTAGCCCCGGTGGTACCAATTGGCTATTAGCCCTGATGATATCATTTGGCTTGTAGCCCCGGTGATATCAATTGGCCAGAGTGCCTAGAGAAGTACATCGCGGCCTGAGAGCCAAGCGATGAATGACTGTGATGACTTGTGAAGTTATGTGTGCTTGTTTATATGCCATGTGCTTGAAGCTTGAACCCACGAGAATGAGCATGATTGATTATGGCTCTTGTTTATGCCTGTCTTACCAAGATGCTTGATTTATGAAGAACTTGTGCTATTGCCTTGGTAGTTTTCTGCATCTGGTATTGTTTTGTGATCTGGAGGCACGGGTGATCAGGTTTAGGTTTAGGTTTCACTTACTGAGATATATATCTCACCCCGTTGGGGATTAACTTTTTCAGATTCCAGGCGAAGGAAATCCGAACTTGTCATGGGTTGGCATTTGAGGAAGTCGTTGAAGGAAATCATAATGAATCTGGTTGACACTTTAGAAACTGTATATTGTTTGGAGTTAGATTTGTAACCGACTTTGATATTTATGAAAAGTGTATACCCTTTTATCTTGAGTCATCCTATTGTGAATTTGTATGGAGCTGTTTAATTACTTTAGTGACCTTGTTTCATTTTGGAGTTGTGATTAATTGGCCGAGGGATCCTAAAAGTTATTCTAAAGTCAATGACCAGGTGGGATGTTCACGAGCTCGCGGATTCGAGGCGTGACATTCCCGTTTAAGTGGTATCAGAGCAAGGTCAGCTCAATCCAATGTGATTGAGGTTTGGGAGTGATAAGGAGCGATAACTTGAGGACAATTAGGTAGTGAGATCTTTAGGATTAAACATGGATTGCTGAATCTTGAGGATTACAGGCTTGCACTTGTGCTATATACTAATGGTTCTAGCATTGATTTTGATTGATGATCATGAGTGATTTTATGATTAAGGCTCACAAGGAAGTGATTAGAAATTAAAGAGACATAAGCATGGATTTTAAGGTAGTACTTGTGCTTGAGATTAATAGAGAATTGCTTATGAATAAGGGGTCGATTAGATTATACGATTGTGATCGTGGCTTGTCGATGATCCAACTTGAGGAATATGAGTTATAAAGAGACGACTGACATTAGCGGATTCAGGCTTGAATTGCGTTGTATCTTGATGGTTTAATTATTGATTGCTATTGACAACCTTAGATGTTATGAGATGAGGTGTATACAAGGAAGCGGACAAGGAATATTTTGATTAAAGGCCAGTTGTGATCAAATACATATGGATTTGGCTTGAATAATGACTAAACTTAGGGTATATAGTTGAATATAGGCAATTGATCTGTGAGATGTGATGGTCCTTATGGAATTAGAAATTTTCGATTGATAAGAATTCATTTGAAGGTGATTGCGGTATGACGAGTAGCGAGAACAAACATGTCGTGCATGTAGTTATGGCATTAAAACGAAAGTTGATGAGGATGTATGCAAGAGCTTATCATTATTGGACTTAACAAATTGTTGTTTGGTATGGGACAAGCTGATGGGATACTTATAGACCGTAATGAAGCAGGTATGGGACGTGTGGAACGGGGTTATCTTCGTAGATGTATGACTTGGGACAACCTGCAATGACCAAATCTGGTGAGGGCGGGGAGTGATCGTCTGGACAAAGAGGTTTAGACAAGGAATGGCTCCTAGCAGGCTTCTAAGATAGCGATGAGGGAGAAATGACCCAAGTCATAATAGAAAGGGAAAGTCTAGGTATCAGATTGAGTCCAATTGTGGTTAAGAGATGTATGGCACGGGATTGATTCTCAAAGTGAATGTTCAAAAGTGGCATAGGATGTAAAATGACGCCTATGATTAGCATGATAAAGAGCTTTGTGCTTGGCAGTAGATGCCGTTTAAAAAAGAAATGTGATATTGTGATTGGCCTATTAGGCGTGTTTTATAATTAACATAATGTGATTGTTATGGCCAATGTCTAATTAAGAGATTAGACGACGTATGTGGAGTTTATAACTCGTTGAACTGATGCATGTTGAGGTTAAGATAGCCTGTTGTGATTATGCTAGAGTGACAGAGGCTTTATGCTTAAAGCATGAGTAGTTGACTCACTAAAGTGATGCCTTGAGTGGTTGCTTGGTGTTGACCTAGTTGAGTTTTGGCATAATCGATGTTTGCCCAGTAATGGCTGTTAATTAAGAAATTGCCTCGTTGAGGCTGGCTTGCTATGTGGTTGCTGCTTACAAATAATTTGGAATCTTTGAATAATGAGCAACTAGTTAAGAGTTGTTTGGAGAACCACTGGATGGTTGATGGTGAAAGAAGAAGAGATGAGCAGCTTGAGACAACTAGACTTGAGTAGATGACTTAAGTCTTTGATTCCTGAAGGGAATCATAGTGGTTCAAATGATATGAGAACCTAATGACGTTAAACGATCAAAGTATGGTCGTAGAAGAGCATTGGGCTCGAGTATACATAGTATGGAAGATCCGAGAACTGAGAGAGATCATGAGAATTGAGTCAAGAGAACAATTGTAATATGAGTACTAGAAGAGCGTAGGGCTCGATTATGTTAACCACGTTAGACCCAAGAGCTGAGTAGGTCCTGAGAACTTTAAATGGAAATGAGAAAATTTGTTGGGTAGGCAAGCTCGAGGAGGAGTTGCCATGATTGTCTAAGTCATTGTGGTGACAGATGCTAATACCGATGAGTAAAAGTGATGAAAATCACAAGAAATGTGACTCTAAGATTACTCATTTTCAAAGTGGGAACGTGGAAAAGAACCACGAGAGTTTTGAAAAGCTTGTGAACCTATGTATAAGGTTGAGTTATTCGATGGAAAGTATCCTCATGGAATTGCTCGAGAGCAAAGGTTGTTTGAATCCTAATAATCTCGAAAGGATCTGAGGACAATCGACCAGTGTGAGACAGAGTTCTCAAGGTCGTTTAAGCATATGTTAAAGGTGGTCAAAGACCCTTTGAACAAAATGTGAAACTCCTGAGTGGGTTGGAATCTGGAAGCCTTATGGCTAATTGTTATTATTGATTTTGAGGAACTAGAATAGATTTTAATAAGAGGAGTGAATGATTAAAAGAAATACGAATAAAGAGAGCGTCATTTGTGAAACACGAGAAATGTCTCAAAGGAATGGTTAATTTCCTGGGCGTAAGATACATGGTGGAAAATGGGCAGTCCGTTTCCTTTGTTATTGAAGGAGTCGAGGAAAATCAGCATGCTAGTTTGCTTGGATTTAAAGATTCCCTAGGATTGGTTGATTGAACTGGAACCATTAAAAATGGAATTATGAGTTGTTGTTCCCTAAAGAATAGGCCGTTGTTCTTAAAGGAATGATTGGACCATGAGATGGTCATTTACAAAAAGAAAAGTGAACGGACTTGACAGACCAGGTTGTTCGTAATTATAGTGAATGATTGAGTAAACGAAAAGAGCGCTTAGAGTGTAATTGCAGAGTGATTTGAGGTAATCGAATTGGGTATTCGATACATGAATTGGTGGAGACCAAAGATGAACGAATCTTATCACTTACGATGACTGAGTCATTGGAAGAAGAGTGTCAGGCATAGTGACATTTGAATCTCGGAGTAGAGGTATCGTCGTTAGCGCACACTCTAAGATTGACACTCTAAAGAATAGGAAGGACAATATGGATTCAAAGTGAGAGAATGCCACTGAAGTTTATAGTTTCCTTCATATGGTAAGAGACCCTATTATGGAAGGAAGAGAAAATATGAATTGTCTTGGTATTGAGGTTAAGCTTATGGACTGAGAAAGAAGACGCAGAACTTGAATGATTCGAAGTAAAGTCTGAGAGACTGTCCTGTAGACAATGTTGAATTCTAGGATGATGTCGATGTTCAGTTGAATGGATGAAATTGGGATAATGTCACGCCCCGTGCCTCATCGCGAGCACGCAATCATCTCTGCAAACAAAACAACAATAATCTCTCGGCGGTCCTAAGGATCCACTTATATATAAAGGAAGATCGAGAGATGAAATAATTTACATTAAGCACACGGAAGCATTTCCCAGCAACTCTCCATACCACATATATATATATATCCCAAGACTAAGCAGGACTGGATAGCATCATAAGATCGTACATCAACTGGTCACATCTACTACAGATCGCTATACACCAAGGCGACGGGTAAACATGTCAAAAGATGTCCACAAAATTCACTAGGGAAGGGGGATCAGGTCGCTAGTCAAAAAGTCAGGTCATCATCCGGAGTCGCCTAGGAAGAACGGCTGGAATCTCTGGTGTCCTTGCTCTCCTCTGACGGCTCGTACTCGGAGAAAGTCTCTGACGGAACCTCCACAGAGTCTTCCATGGTCGCTTCCTGCGACTGCTCAGCCTGGTCTCCCACCACGGTCGCCTCCTGGTCCGGCTCGGATGGATCTCTCTCGGACGACTCCACCATGATGACCTCATCCTCTCGCAGTGGCACTGGAAACTCAGTTGTCGGCGTCCGCTCCGGGCCGTTCCTCGAACCAACCACTGAGCCCTCGGGAAACTCCTGATCTGCTATCGTCCGACACTAAGGAGGTATGACACCCTCTGGAACCTCATGGGGCTTCAGTGGCCCGACCTTCCTATCTCCGTCCTGTCTAAACCAAGCCTCAAACCGATTAGGCTTCCAATCAGGTTTGCCCTCATCTACCCAAACTACTGTACATTTCCTTATGTATATATTTTCCTGCCTATCGAGGAACTCATCGTAATACGCCGTCATCTCCTGCGGATCCCCGAACCTGATAGGCCACACAGCTACTGCCTAGGATCTGTAAAGTAAATTTTCCCCAAAATGGGTGAGATACACATCTCAGTAAGAAAAACCTAACCCTAGGTCACGTTGACCGTCCACTCAGGCAGTCAAGTCACTCAACCTATCCAACTCATAGGTTCATGCAGGTATGACCTTCATAATTCAATAAACAATAATGCAAAGAGGACAGACATGCATTAATATTCTCAGGTCACACACAGTTGCACGTATATGCTCGGCCTGTCACTTCACCACATCCATCAACTTCTGCCTGCCTCATTCTCTAGCCCGCGATTAGATCGCATCAGGCTCGACCCGCGTAAACGCATCAGGCCTCGGTTCAATTTTCAGGCAGAGTCTATGAGCTCGTATTCTATCCCGCGATTATATCGCATCAAGACTGTGCTTATCTCAACCCCGTGACTCTGTCGCATCAGGGCGTCACCTTTTCATAATCCACCCCCCGATCTCGTCGCATCAGGGTCTCAACCTCCGCCCCGCGTCTCCTACGCCTCAGGGCCATGCCATGCAATGCCACAATCATGTCTCATGCCACATCAAATCAATTAACTTGATTTTTAAAAAATCAAATTTCATAACCAATGGCCAATGCGCATGATAATATGTTTAATAAATTTCATGGCATGCAATTCAATTCAAATAGTACTCAGGCTCTCAGACAATTCACACATAGGCTAGGTCAAACAATCATTCTATAACGTCCAAGGACGCATCAAGCTATTACATGCGAGGGTTTTCTCATAAATCGTTCCGTTCGGCCCTCGACTTACCCAATCGAGTCCAATCTCCCTAGCCTCGGTTTAGAAAATTCCTTACCTCCGCTTAACAACGCAAATTTCCCCTACTTGAGTCTCTTATGGTTCGGCCAATCCAAGTCCCAAAGCCGACTTGTCGCGCAACCTAGTTTAACCAATCGATTTGTCAAAATTCCAAGTCTAATTCCTCAATTCATCCATCCAATTCCCTCATAACATACTCCTCATTATCCTAACATATCATACACGCCAAATTACAACATAATCCCAGCCTATTCAGCCCTCCACAGAACCGCTTTGGCCCGGCATTGAACAGGTTCCATTCGGTTCTGTTCATGCCGGGTCCAACCGGCCTTAATCTATCTCAAATCCATCAAATATACACCATTATACCTCTTATAATGTCTACCTAAGAGTTTGGAAGTCTTACCGTGACTTTCGAGTCGCGTGGTTGCCGGAAAGTCGTCGGAAGTCGCCGGAGCACTCACACACAGAATACCGGCAGATTCTAGGCATAATGTACAAGGGTGGTTCATGGTCAAAAATTTATCAAATAAATTCTAAATTTTTACCACAGAACCATATATATGTCTACTTGATCTCCACAAAATTTGAGCCAAAGATTCCAATTTTTCAGCTGTCTAAAGGGTTCAGAACTGAACCTACCTCAAACTGGAACAGATTCCGTCGACCTGTGAGAGAATGCTTGCCCCGAATTCCTTAGAGCTCCAAATGACCTGATTCAAGTTGGAGGACGTCGGAAAGACGTGGAGCTACGTCTGGGTGGTCGGAAGGAAGCAGAGGACGGCCGGAGGTGGCGGTCGTACGGACCGAACGTGACGTCCGGCAGGGTCGGCGAAAACAGAAACTGGAGAAGAAGAAGAAGAAGCTTGGTCTGGTCTTTGGGGGAGCAAAAATGGCCGAATGGTAGAGTGAGAGGGAACAGAAAGAGAGCTTATTATCCCCAAAAAATTGACAAATTTGAAATGATTGGTAGGTGGGCATTTAATGTGAGTTGATCTATCACCCTTGGATGCTTGACACCTGTATATTACTCTAACCAAGACGATCCAATGGTCATCCCTTTGTCCTTCAATTTTCGGCAGCCAAGGGGGAGAGAAATGTCCATTTTTCCCTTCCTTCAATTATAAAGATAAAGTCCTAAGCTTGAGGGGCATTATGGTCATTTTACCCCCGACGTTCGAAACGTCGTTTTTCTCGATTCTAACTTCTTCGATAGGGCGACGGCCAATCCAATTGACGTTGGAATTCTTGATTTTCCTTTTTCAAACTTTTCAGGACTCAATTCTGATCGTTCCTTCTACCAGACGTGATTCCAG
Organism: Rhodomyrtus tomentosa; assembly: GCA_028455895.1. Taxonomy (NCBI): domain Eukaryota; kingdom Viridiplantae; phylum Streptophyta; class Magnoliopsida; order Myrtales; family Myrtaceae; genus Rhodomyrtus; species Rhodomyrtus tomentosa. The sequence goes on from JAPCWY010000011.1 coordinate 19,593,244, forward strand.
CCTATTCCGAACTGACGGGCGGCTTCTGCAGACTATACGCGTATCGACCCCGTGATTCTCATCACGTTTAGAGCTCGTCAATTCATGGCGGCCTTGGTTCTCATGTAATTACGAGGGCTTATCGCTAGTCCCTGTGGTCTCGATATTCACAGTCCGATTTAGGATAATTTTGCAAATCGTACGTTGGTTAAGCGGCGTCACCCGCTCTCCAATCGTACGACGCTCGCATGGTAATCCTTAATCGTTCTTAGATCGGCCTTTTTGCGGTCTTAAATATCCCCTCGACAATCCTTATGGTCAAAGCGTCATTTCGCCTAGGTCCACGTATCTCGTCTTGCGTTAGCCTTTCCCCTTTGGTCAGGCTACTCAAATTGATCAGATTTGAGCAAAATACAACTGAAATATATCGCTTGATATAAATAAACTTATCATTACAGAGTCTGAAGTTGATTGAAAATCCGAATGTCACAACTCTTCCCCCCTTACAAAAATTTCGCCCTCGAAATTTACGTTACACTCGACTACTCAAATAAATGGGGGTGTTGTCGCCTCATCGTTTCTTCATTCTCCCACATGGCTCCTTCCGTTCCGTGGTGCTCCCATATTACTTTGACTAGCGGGATCTTCTTATTCCTGAGGATCTGCTCCTTTCGGTCCTCGATCCTTATCGGCTTCTCTATATAGGACACTCTGTCGTCCACTTCTATGGCTTCATAGTCCAGCACATGTGACGAGTCAGGCTCATACTTTCTTAGCATCGAGACATGGAATACATTATGTACCTAGGATAGACTTGGCGCTAACGCAAGCCGGTAGGCCAGGGTTCAAATTCTCTCCAATATCTCGAAAGGGCCTACGTATCTTGGGCTCAGCTTCCCTTTCTTTCAGAATCGCGAGAGTCCTCTCATTGGCGACACCTTGAGGAAGACATGATCGTCCACCTAAAACTCCAAAGGCTTGCGCCGCTTGTCTGCATAGCTCTTCTGGCAACTCTGCGCCGTCCTCAACCTGTCCCGGATGATTTTCACTAGTTCCACCGATTGCTCTACCAACTCGGGGCCTGTGATACTCCTTTCTCCTACTTCATCCAAGCATATTGGCATCCTGCATGCTATGCCATAGAGTGCCTCAAACGGTGTCTTCTGTATACTCTGCTGGTAGCTGTTATTGTACGCAAACTCTACCAGGTGTAACTGCTCTTCCCATCCACCTTTGAAATCTATGACACACACTCTCAACATGTCCTCGAGCGTCTGGATGGTCCTTTCTGACTATCCATCAGTCTGTGGGTGGTACGCAGTACTGAACTGTAGTCACGTCCCCATTGCCCCTTGCAAACTCTTCCAAAAATTTGCCGTGAACTTCGGATCCCTATCTGAGGTAATCGTTACTGGCACTCCGTGTAATCTTACTATGTGCCTCATGTACAATTCTACGTACTTATCCATGGCGAAGTCCTTTCGCGTGGGAATGAAGTGGGCGGACTTGGTCAATCGATCCACGACTACCCAGATTGAGTCGTGACCTCTTTGGCTCCTTGGAAGTCCCATCACAAAATTCATAGTTATGTGTTCCCACTTCCATTCCGGAATCTCCAGTGGCTGTAGCAATCCTCTAGGCTTACAATGCTGTGCCTTTACTTGCTGGCAAGTCAAACACTTAGCCACATATCTTGCCACGTCTACCTTCATTCTGTTCCACCAATAATATTGTCTTAAGTTCTGGTACATCTTTGTACTTCCATGGTGGACATTGTAATTGCTCCTATGAGCCTCTAACAAGATTCTTTCTCGGAGCCCTTCATCCTTTGGTACACATAATCGCCCTCGAAATCTCAAAAGTCCATCCTCAGACACTTGGAACTCTGGCTTCCTTTTCGTCGCTTCCATTTCAATAACTTTCTGAATCTCTGGATCCGTAGACTGTAATGCCTTAATCCCTTCTTGGACCTCAGGTTCCACCTTCAAAGTCGCTATCAAACTGGATAGCTGATTAACCTCCAATCTAAATTCAGAATCTCTCAGATCCTCTATCGTCAACCAACTTCTCACCAGCAGGCATGCAATACTCGACTTTCGACTTAATGCATCTGCCACTCTGTTTGCTTTCCCAGGATGATATAATATCTCACAATCATAATCTTTCAACAGCTCCATCCACCTGCGATGCCTTAGGTTCAACTCTTTCTGGGAAAATAAATACTTCAAACTCTGGTGGTCTGTATATATCTGAAACTTCTCGCCACAAAGGTAATACCTCCAAATCTTCAAGGCAAACACAATCGCCGCTAACTCCAAGTCGTGGGTCGGGTAATTCATTTCGTGCGACCTCAACTGCTTAGATGCATAAGCTACTACCCGGCCATGCTACATCAATACACAACCCAATCCTTTCAGCGAAGCATCGCTGTAGATCTCATATCCTCCCAGTCCCGACGGAATGGTCAGTACTGGCGCAGTCGTCAATCTATGTTTAAGCTCTTGCAAATTCTGTTCACACCTATCAGTCCATTCGAACTTCATTTCTTTCTTCGTCAACCGCGTTAGTGGGACGGCTATGGATGAGAACTTTTCCACGAATCGCCTATAATATCCTGCTAGTCCCAAGAAGCTTCTGGCCTCCGTGACCGTAATAGACCTTGGCCAATTGGTTACAGCCTCTATCTTTGCAGGGTCCACTGCAATCCCTTCACCAGACACAATATGACCTAGAAATGCTACTCTGCCTAGCCAAAATTCACATTTACTTAGCTTCACATACAGCGAATGTTCTCTCAGGGTCCTCAATACGATTCTCAAATGTTCTTCGTGCTCTACGTCGCTCCTCGAGTAGATTAAGATGTCGTCAATGAAAACAATGACGAACCTATCCAGAAACTCTTTGAATACTCGATGCATTAGATCCATAAATGCAGCTAGGGCGTTAGTCAATCCGAACGGCATTACCGTAAACTCGTAATGTCCATACCTCGTCCTGAATGCAATCTTCGGTATGTCTTCCTTCTTGATCCTCAGCTGGTGATACCCCGTCCTCAAGTCAATCTTCAAGAACACTGCTGCTCCTTGTAATTGATCAAAAAGATCGTCAATCCTCGGCAGCGGATACTTGTTCTTCACCGTCACTTGATTCAGTTGTCGATAATCAATGCATAGTCGCAAGGATCCATCTTTCTTCTTTACGAACAGCACCGGTGCTCCCTACGGCGAAGTACTTGGTCGGATGAATCCTTTGTCCAGCAACTCTTGCATTTGCACCTTTAACTCCTTTAATTCTGACAAGGACATTCTGTATGGTGCTTTCGAAATCGGCTCCGTTCTAGGAGCTAATTCAATCACAAACTCCATTTCCTGCTCCGGTGGCAATCCCGGCAATTCCTGGGGAAACACATCCGGAAACTCTCGTACCATAGGAATGTTCTCTAACTTAGGTTCCTCGACAGTCGTATCCATCACAGCTACTAAGTATGCCCGACATCCTTCAGATATCAACTTAGTTACTTCCAAAGATGAAACTAAAGGAATTGAGACTCCTCCTCGGCTTCCTACCAATTCATAACTAGGGCGATCTTTCGGGTAAAATCGAATCGTTTTATTGCCACAGTCTACTACCGCTCCTTGTCTACTCAGCCAATCCATTCCTATAATCACGTCAAAATCAAACATAGGCAATACAGCTAGGTCGATACTCTCCTTACTTCCTCCAACCATAATCTCACATTCCGCACACCCTAATGAAACCAAGACATTATCCTTCAATGGGGCGGCTACATGCAATGCCATGCTTAATGGTTCCAATCTCATGCCTACTAACTCAGCGAACTGTATAGATACAAAAGAATGCGTGGCACCCGGGTCAAATAATGCATAAGCGGTCTGGTTGCACAAGTAAACCGTACCTGTGACCACTCCGAGCGCATCTTCTGCCTCGTTGCGCGCTACAGCGTACACTCTACCCTGAGCTGGTGGTCTGTTCGGTTCTATCCGGGGTGCTGCAGTCGATGATCCTGCTTGCGGCCTCGGTCCTTGTGGTCGACTGGTCGGTGCTTGGTTTGGACATGTCCTCATTTGGTGGCCCAGCTGACCACACTTGAAACAGGCTCCAGTCATCATAGGGCATGGTCCATTCCCATGCCTTCTGCCACATAGCTGCGGCTTCAGTTCGCCGGGTTTGGTGATTTCATGATATTCCTCCTTGCAGGCAGCACGAAACGTCCGTTACCTGCCATCGGTCTCTTGCCCATTTGACGATGGTCTCTAAATGACAGGAACCGAGATCCAGTTGCGATGTTTCTTTCCCTCAAGTCTCGCTCAATCATCTGGCTTCGCTCGTATATCTCCCTGTATGTCCTCAAATTCAAGGCTATCATCTGGCTGCGGAGTTCGGGCCTCAAACCATCCCTGAATCTCCGTGCCTTCTCCAAAGGATCCTCCACCGATCGAGGCGCATACCTCGAAAGCCTCGAGAACTCAGCTTCATATTGATCTATCGATAGCTAGTTCTGTCGCAGTTGCAGGAACTCGATTTGTTTCCTTTCCCTGGCCGTTTCTGAAAAGTACTTGTCATTGAACGCCCTTTTAAAAGTGTTCCAGTTTAGGGACGTACCTTCAGGGAAGACTCGATCCTTGGTGGCAGCCCACCAGTCGTTTGCCGTACCCTCTAGCTGATATACGACTAGCAATACCTTTCCCTCATCAGTACATCTTAGTACCCCGAAAGCCTTTTCCAGCTTCTCTATCCATCTAGGTGCAAGCTCGGGATCTCCAATCCCGTCAAACTACGTCGGCTTCAACTTCATAAATTGTTCCACCAGTTGGCCCATCTGCCTGGCTACTATGATTTCCTCTTGAGGGTTCACTGTTTCATCACTCTGGTTCGGCTCGCCCTGACTTCCACTTCCACTAGCGTTGCCAGTGTTGGTATTCGCAGCTGCTAGGGCAGGTCCCACTGCCTGGGCTATGGCAGAGTCCCGATCCTGGGCCTACCTCTCTATGATGTCCCTAAGTCCTTCCATTGCCCTCAGTAGACCGTCCACTCTTGGACCTTCAATTGCGGGCGACCTTAAGCTAGAGGCTCCGCCTCTTGGTCTTCCAGGTCTTCTGGATGGGTTACTCATCTCTGTCACTTAATAACGAACCCGGTCCATAACAAGTTCAGTAACAGGTTAGCAACTTACTCAATCATCCAATCCAGGGTTACTAACTACTCCTTAACAAAATAATTACACAACAACAGTACTTCATACGTCAACATCAATTCCAGAAATGTCCCAATCAATGGCTCATGGCCGTTACCCAAATCCATTCATTCCAGTGATTCACTAAAACTAATCACTTTCAAGCATTAAGCCGGTCAAGGTCCAGAAACAACCTTCAATCCTAAGCAGAGAACTCAATCCTCTATGCCTTGTCAAGTCACAACTAAGCATCCCTTGCCTTACCCTAACCAGTTTCCTAAGGTCTAGCTATCCGTCCTTGTCCTACATAGTTCTCCTTATTACTCCAACCCTTAACCAACTTCGTATCGAGCTGACCTTGCTCTCATACCAAAACAAATGGGGATGTTACGCCCCGTGCCTCATCGCGAGCCCGCAATCATCCTTGCAAGCAAAACAACAATAATCTCTCGGCGGTCCCAAGGATCCACTCATATATAAAGGAAGATCGAGAGATGAAATAATTTACATTAAGCACACGGAAGCGTTTCCCAGCAACTCCCCGTACCACATATATATATATATATATATATCCCAAGACTAAACAGGACTGGATAGCATCATAAGGTCGTACATCAACATCAACGTCAACTGGTCACATCTACTACAGACCGCTATACACCAAGGCGACGGGTAAACATGTCAAAAGATGTCCACAAAATCCACTAGGGAAGGGGGATCAGTCGCCAGTCAAAAAGTCAGGTCATCATCCGAAGTCGCTTAGAAAGAACTACTAGAATCTCTGGTGTCCTCGCTCTCCTCTGACGGCTCGTACTCGGAGAAAGTCTCTGACGGAACCTCCACAGAGTCTTCCATGGTCGCTTCCTGCGACTGCTCAGCCTGGTCTCCCTCCACGGTCGCCTCCTGATCCGGCTCAGATGGATCTCTCTCGAACGGCTCCACCACGATGACCTCATCCTCTGGCGGTGGCACTGGAAACTCAACTCTCGACGTCCGCTTCGGGCCGTTCCTCGAACCAACCACTGAGCCCTCGGGAAACTTCTAATCTGCTTTCGTCTGACACCAAGGAGGTATGACACCCTCTGGAACCTCATGGGGCTTCGGCGGCCCGACCTTCCTATCCCCGTCCTGTCTAAACCAAGCCTTAAATCGATGAGGCTTCCAATCATGTTTGCCCTCATCTACCCAAACTACTGTACATCTCCTTATGTATATATTTTCCTGCCTATCGGGGAACTCATCGTAATACGCCGTCATCTCCTGCGGATCCCCGAACCTGATAGGCCACACAGCTACTGCCTAGGATCTGTAAAGTAAAATTTTCCCAAAATGGGTGAGATACACATCTCAGTAAGAAAAACCTAACCCTAGGTCACATTGACCGTCCACTCAGGCAGTCAACTCACTCAACCTATCAACTCATAGGCTCATGCAGGTATGACCTTCATAATTCAATAAACAATAATGCAAAGAGGACAGGCATGCATTAATATTCTCAGGTCACACACAGTTGCACGTATATGCTCGGCCTGTCACTTCACCACATTCATCAACCTCTACATGCCTCATTCTCTAACCCGCGATTAGATCGCATCAGGCTCGGCCCGCGTAAACGCATCAGGCCCCGTTTCAATTTCCAGGCAGAGTCTATGAGCTCGTATTCTGTCCCGCGATTATATCGCATCAGTACTGTGCTTATCTCAACCCCGCGACTCTGTCCCATCAAGGCGCCACCATTTCATAATCCACCATGCAACCTCGTCGCATCAGGGTCTCAACCTCCGACCCGCGTCTCTTACGCCTCAGGGCCATGCCATGCAATGCCACAATCATGTCTCATGCCACATCAAATCAATTAACTTGATTTTTAAAAAATCAAATTTCATAACCAATGGCCAATGCGCATGATAATATGTTTAATAAATTTCGTGGTATGCAATTCAATTCAAATAGTACTCAGGCACTCAGACAATTCACACATAGGCTAGGTCAAACAATCATTCTATAACGTCCAAGGACGCATCAAGCTATTACATGCGAGGGTTTTCTCATAAATCGTTCCGTTCGGCCCTCCACTTACCCAATCGAGTCCAATCCCCCTAGCATCTGTTTAGGAAATTTCTTACCTCCGCTTAACAACTCAAATTTCTCCTCCTTGAGTCTCTTATGGTTCGGCCAATCCAAGTCCCAAAGCCGACTTGTCGCGCAACCTAGTTTAACCAATCGATTTGTCAAAATTCCAAGTATAATTCCTCAATTCATCCATCCAATTCCCTCATAACATACTCCTCATCATCTTAACATATCATACACACCAAATTACAACATAATCCCAGCCTATTCAGCCCTCCACAGAACCGGTTTGGCCCGGCATTGAACCGGTTCCATTCGATTCTATTCATGCCGGGTCCAACCGGCCTTAATCTATCTCAAATCTATCAAATATACATCATTCTACCTCTTATAATGTATACCTAAGAGTTTGAAAGTCTCACCGTGAGTTTCGAGTTGCGTGGTTGCCGAAAAGTCATCGGAAGTCCCCGGGGCACTCACACACAGAATACCGGCAGATTCTGGGCATAATGTACAAGGGTGGTTCATGGTCAAAAACTTATCAAATAAATCCTAAATTTTTACCACAGAACCATATATATGTCTACTTGATCTCCACAAAATTTGAGCCAAAGATTCCAAGTTTTCAGCTGTCTAAAGGGTTTAGAACGGAACCTACCTCAAACTGGAACAGATTCCGTCGACCTGTGGGAGAATGCTTGCCCTGAATTCCTTAGAGCTCCAAATGACCTGATTCAAGTTGGAGGACGTCGGTAAGACGTGGAGCTACGTCTGGGTGGTTGGCTGGAACTAGGGGACGGCCGGAGATGGCCGGAGGTGGCGGTCGTACGGACTGAACGGTGACGTCCGGCGGGGTCGGCGAAAATAGAAACTGGAGAGGAAGAAGAAGAAGAAGCTTGGTCTGGTCTTTGGGGGAGCAAAAATGGTTGAATGGTAGAGTGAGAGGGAGCAGAAAGAGAGCTTATTATCCCAAAAAAATTGATTAATTTGAAGTGATTGGTATGTGGGCATTTAATGTGAGTTGATCTATCACCCTTGGATGCTTGACACTTGTATATTACTCTAACCAAGAAGATCCAATGGCCCTCCCTTTGTCCTTCAATTTTTGGCAGCCAAGGGGGAGAAAAATGTCCATTTTGCCCTTTCTTCAATTATAAAGACAAAATCCTAAGCTTGAGGGGCATTATGGTCATTTTACCCCCGACGTTCGGAACGTCATTTTTCTCGATTCTAACTTCTTCGATAGGGCGACGGCCAATCCAATTGATGTTAGAATTCTTGATTTTCCTTTTTCAAACTTTTCAAGACTCAATTCTAATCGTTCCTTCTACCAGACGCGATTTCAGCCTATTCCGAACTGACGGACGGCTTCTGCAGACTGTACGCATATCGACCCCGTGATTCTCATCACGTTTAGAGCTCGTCAATTCATGACGGCCTTGGTTGTCACGTAATTACGAAGGCTTATCTCTAGTCCCTGTGGTCTCGATTGTCACAGTCCGATTTAGGATAATTTTGCAAATCGTACGTTGTTTAAGCGGCATCACCTGCGCTGCATGGTAATCCTTAATGGTTCTTAGATCGGCCTTTTTGCAGTCCTAAATATCCCCTCGACAATCCTTATGGTCAAAGCGCTATTTCCTTTTCGAGTCGCCTAGGTCCACGTATCTCGTCTTGCGTTAGCCTTTCTCCTTTGGTCAGGCTACTCAAATTGATCAGATTTAAGCGGAATACAACTGAAATACATCGTTTGATATAAATAAACTTCTCATTACAGAGTCTGAAGTTGATTGAAAATCAGAATGTCACAGATAAGGTCACATTAGCGAACTATGGAACTCAGAGGCTAAAGCACTAATGCTTCTTGAGGAAAGAGTGACAAAAATAAATAAAATGGTGTGTGGTCCTAGAGGAAACCAATGACAATAGAGAGCCAAGGTCTGAGCTCTCAAATGAAAAGTATGAGGAACAGTTTGAAACATTTAACTCTTGGTAGAAAGAAGTTGACAATAGTCGGATTGAGTATCCGAGAAATAATTGGATGGACTTTTACGTCTTAAGAGGCGATGATTGGACTCATTTAAGGAGTCATGAGAAACATGAATAACTTTCGAGAGTATCCTATGGACTCTAAGGAGATGCTCGTTGTATACTAATGGGAAAAACATGAATTGTGGGCTGGATAAGGTAAGATTCCCTAGCTATGAAGATTCTGGTAAGTGAAATCCATGTAGAGCCTTGGAGGATTAAAATAAGTGATGAATCGACTAGAGTTGATGTAGGTTGTTGTAAGTTAAAGTTTCTAGAGATTGGTGAATTGTTACAAATGGATTGTGGGAAGATTCGCCACAAAAGCTACTCCATTGATGAAATGGACTAAGGACGAGATGTAACATGAATGAATGAATGAACGTAAAAAGAGTTTCGAGAACTTAGGTCAGGTTGATGATTACGCTGTTAATGGCCTTTCCGATTGAAAATTGAAAAGCTTATGAAGGCCGTAATAACGCAACGCAAAGTGAAGATCGAGGCATAACAAGGCAATCGGAAGTGGGCATTGCATATACATCGTGATGATAAAACCATATGAGTTAGAATGCTTAGAGCATGATTGGAGTTGAGTTGCGAATGTCTTCGCGACAAAGTTTAGGAAACATTGTTTAGGTGAAAGAAGATTTCAAATCTATATCTACTCCAAAAATATCGAGTAATAGTTTACTGAGAGGAATTGATGAGAAGCAACGCCGATGGATGAAATTACTTACGGATACGGGAGCATTGCTCGTGTAAGGAAAGACCTCGCAACTATGTGAACTGCAAGAGTTTGAAATGTTGACTGCTCCAAGGGGATTGAAGAGAAAGCATAACCGTTGCAAGTTGGTGGATTAAATTGGTCATTAGAGGATCTCGAATGTAATCGAGGAAGAGCTATTAAGAACTCAATCATGAGTTTGCCTGAGAAGTCGAGAAGGCTATGGTTCGATTTAGACAATCGATGGTATGCTAATAGAATTTGTGCATCCCCGAAAATACGAAATGACATTTGAATTGCATGATTATGCCAAATGATAGAGGCACCAAGGAGTACATTTTCATGATGATTTGGTAATGATTGTGATAGGAAAAGAACATGAATTTAAGGCGATAATTTAAAAATGTCTTACAACTGGGAATTTCAAATGCAAGATTGTAGTGTGATGCACATATTATTCTCGGACCAATAGGCAAATTGAAAGGAAGATTCAAATGTTCGAAGGTGTATCATCGATAGATATTATGAATGTCAGAAGAAAATAGAGAAAAACAAATGCAGGTTGAGGACGAAGGAAAACAAGTCTTAGAGGGAGATAACTTTTGTCAAAAAAGACACAGGGGAGTGTCAAGTAATGGAAGGAACTATTTTGAAAAGTGAGAATGCGGTGAGGCGACAGTACCCCCATAGAAGATTCAAGAGGGGTGTGGACATTCTTGCCCCTAGGAATTCGGCTTCTTATGGCCAATCGCTGGTTCCAAAGGACGCGATCATCAATAATTGATTTAGGTTAATTTGCAAATTATACAATGGTTAGATAGAATCACCCGCAAACCAATTATATAACACTTGCAAATCGTTCGAAGACCAATCTTAGATGGGCCTATAATGTCTCAAAAGATTCCCTCGACAATCCTTATGGTCAAGGTGTCAATCCATGGTTCAGTTAGTTAGCTTTTCCCTATCGGTTAGTCTTATCAAGAGTGGTCAATTTTGAGTGAGATTTAACGGAAGTGTACCGACGAGATATCTTATCCATTCATACTTCGAAAAGGGTCAGATTTCATAATGTCACAACTCTTCTCTCCTTACAAAAATTTCATCCTCGAAATTTACCCTAAGCCCCACTATACCAAACAACTAAGTGTTGACGCCTTATCACTTCTTTGTCTTTCTCGGTGGTTCCCTTAATCCCAAAATCTTATGCCTGCATACCTCTGACTCGACTTTCCTTTCTTTTTTAATCGAAACAAGTTTTGTATGGGTGATAATTGAGGAAGACATAATCTCCCACTTGAAGTTCTAAAGATCCAAGTCGTTTATACATGTGACTCAATCATCAATGCCAAGGCCTGCGTACTGACACATTAGGCTATCGGGCTTAACAAAGATCCATGAATTACACCTCATATAAGTATTTCTCGAAACCTGCGTCTCGACGCTTCAGGCCAAATATCTCGCGTAATAACGCATCAAGATGAGTACAAATCCCCATGTCATCATATGACATTCCGAATTTCGACTCCTCTCGAGGCTATTGAATGAAAGGATATTGATCGGCGTATTCCAGTTATAACCCACTTGAAGTTGGTCACTCTTGAGTTAACTGACCAAAAGGGAAAGACTGACGCGGAATCGGGTACGTGGAACTAGGAAATTTAAATGAGAAATGACACTTTGACCATAACGATTATTGAGGAAATATTTTTGGCCAGTAGAGATCGATCTAGGAACGATCGTGGGATGCCTTGCTAGCGTCATACGTTGGGATGCGGGTGATTTCGCTTAACCAATGTGTAATTTGCGAGAATTTCCTAAATCGAATTCCGATGATCAGGACCGTAGGAGCCAGCGATAAACCCTCGCAAATACATGACAACCAAAGTCGCCATGGTTTAAGAAAAATCTCAAGATCAATACGCGTAGTGCCTGCAAGAGTCGCCCGTCAGTTTGAGATAAACTGAAATTTACAATGGGCGAGGACTCGATATGAAATTGGATCCCGAGATTTGGGTATTGGACATTTAGGAATTTCAATATTTGACTTGAAATGGACGTCGCTTCCTCGAGGATGATTTATATTGAAGAAATGGAATTTCGGACGGAAAGTGTAAAATGATCATTTTGCCCCTCGACCTTTGGCCTTGCCTTAAGAACTAATATAGTCTATTTTGGTCATTTGGACTTCAATAGGCTGCCGAAAATCAAGAGAGGGGTGTCATGTGATTAGCCATGCCAAGTGTCATGTGATTTGCCATGCCAAGCATCATGTGGTTAGCCATGCTAAGTGTCGACCTTTGAGAGGTTAAGCATTACTTACTCTCACCTACCAATCTTATTTTTGACCAAGTAAATTATTGGTGGAAGACTCTCTCTCTTCTTATTTTTCTTCCTTTTCTTTCTCGACCGAGAAAGGCTCTCGCGGACAGACCAAAACTACTTCACTATTCCAGCCATAACTTTGTCGTTCGATATCGGAATAAGGTAAAAACTACTGCCATCTAAAAGCTTACCATCTTACCATTCCAACAAAGTACTATAAACGCAATTTGGCCCAGCCGTTTATTCCTTAGGTCAGTTTGAGTAGGTAAAGGTTAGAATCTGACCTGGTTTTGGAGAGAACCTATTTTTGAAGGTTTCATGGCTTCAAATGGGTCCAAATTTTCGGTAACTCACTCTTTACTCATAATATAAGAGTTTGGAAAGTTGAGATTGAGGATTTATGAGAGTTGAGATTGGTTTTAATGGATGAAACTACTTAATCTTGCATGGACAGATTCTGCCCGCTAGAGGACCGTGGGGAAACCGAGTGGAACGAAGGTTTTGTGGCATTGTCTCACTTCAAAACTCTCGGTGAGCTTCCTTAACATGTGAATTAAGGTTTTAGCTAGTTGGTTTTATGAGGAATTTGAGTTAAGAGGTGATTAATGGGCTGTTTGAAGTGAAAATGTGAGATGCCGTACAACCTGTTTTCAACGCGCACCAATTTTGAATTGAGTCGTTCTAAGTTGTTCAGTGTCCAAATTGAGCTCCATTTTTGCCCACGCGTCTGTAAGATATTGGAGTATAAGATTCTGAAATTTAATTTCATAAAAAGTCGATGGATCAGTGTCATTTTACTTACGAACGAAGCAGGTCGTGGGGTCTAGAAAAGGGTAGTTTTGGCGGAGTGATATTTATGATGATTTACCTTGATAGAACGACCCTTGGTAGGCTTAGGGGCATTGATCTAATACTATAATGACATGGGGATAATGTGTTATGTGTGTTATTGAGGTAGTTGCGCAAGGGAATTGAGAAATGATTAAGTTTCGATGTAGTTTTCTTAGGCACGCCGTGAGAGCCCTATTTGGCCGTAAGCTTGCTAACCTAGGAGGGTCGTTTGGATTGAATTTGTCATCTTGCTTGAAAAGGTAAGTGTTTCCTAAACCCTTACTTGAACATTAGGACACTATTGGATAGAGTGGTAGGATGAATTGATTGTTTGGTGAAGCCTATGGCTTGAATGGCTTGATGATAGGATGATGTTTATAATGGGATATGCCTTGATGATATAGTTCGGCTATTGAGTCCTAGATTCATATGAATTGGCTATGAAGCCTCTGTTATTGAATCGGCAATAATGTCTATGTTATTGAATTGGTTATAATGTTTATGCTATACAGATTGCTATAACGGCTATAGTGTCGAAGTTATATGAATGAGCTATAGTGCCCATCGGTCAATTGGCTTGGAACCCCGGAGATCGCATTGGCTTGGTGCCCCAATGATACCGATTGGCTTGTAGCGTCGGTGGTATCGATTGGCTATGAGCTCCAGTAATATTAATTGGCTATAAGCCCCAGAGGTACTGATTGGCTTGTAACCCCGATGGTACCAATTGGCTATTAGCCCTGATGATATCGATTGGCTTGTAACCCCGGTGATATCAATTAGCTAGAGTGCCAAGAGAAGTACATCGCGGTCTGAGAGCCAGACTATGAATAACTGTAATGACTTGTGAAGTTATGTGTGCTTGTTTATATGCCATATGCTTGAAGCTTGAACCCACAAGGTTGAGTATGATTGATTATGGCTCTTATTTATGCCTATCTTACCAAGATGCTTGATTGCATAAATAGACCGAACTCGTACTTAAACATTCAATAACTCATAGCTTGTAAATATATTACTCAAAATGGTTCCAATCTTAATGGTCAGGCCCGCGTATTAACGCCTCAGGCTAAGGTAATTATCGTACCCACGTTAACATGCCTCAGGTTACAATGTCATTATCGGACCCGTGTTAATACGCCTCAGTTCAATCCCGCAATTAACGCATCAAGATATAATAAAACCTCGTGTAACACGCATCAAGGTCAAATGTGCACACATTGTCAAAACTCAATCAATCAATGCTAATCAAATGAATTACACATTTCATTACTCAAGGAGCACAATTCAGGCTCTAGGCCTCAATTCACAATAGTTGGACCACATGCCAAAACTCAGTCATTAATTACTTTATAGGACTTCATGATCGAGTATAATGCGTGTAGATAAAACCACAAGCCACTAATTCCACATTTTCACCTCATGGCCGATGTCGCGTCTCTCTCAATCTGCTTCAGAGCGTGGAACGGGCAAATGGGTCGTCCACTCTAGTCGGACGCGAACCTCTCCCAAGACCCCTTACCCAAGTCGCAACAGCGGTATAGGTGATCAACCTTTTGTGCGATCTGGTGACATGTGATTCGTGTACATTGTAAGGAGTCGCCACCAATCGTTCTGTGGAGAGTACGATTGGAAACTCTATCGAACAGTTTGGAACATTCTATTCAATTCTGCGAAAATCAGATAAGTAAGATCAGAGACTTTGTTACGCCAACTATTAGAGTTGATGCCGTTTCGACACCTAAATTGAATTATTTGTCTAATCTAAGATTTCATGCAGATGAATAAGATGCGAACCCTAAAACTAGGAGTTCATACAGATAGGATGGACTATCTTAACAAACACAGTCAATACAATGAGTGCGCAAATCAAGGATCAAATACGTGCGGATAAATCATATGAAATCAACGTGGCATACCTAATAAGGCTCTATTAGCCTAGAGAAATGTCAATCAAGGTTCAAGAATATTTTTGACATGATTTGCCCTTGAAGGGCAAAATTATAATTTTGAAGAATTTCGGGACAATTTACCATAGAAGGACAAATTTATCATTTCAGATGATATATGGAGTCAAAAAAAGGGTGGAAGTAGAATTGGTCACCAGACTAATCCATTTCCTATTTTTAGAGAATTTTCAGAATTTTTCTGAAATTTTTAAGGCGATTTATCCTTTGAGAGATAAAATCGTCATTTCAGAAAATGATGAGAAGTAAAAATCTCAAACAGAAGGATTGGTTGACCTCTTGACTCAAATCTTAATTTCAAATAATTTTCACGGCTTGATCGGAATAGGAAAGACGATTTACCTTGAGGGGTAAAATCGTCATTTCAAAAAAATGACGAGATTTAAAAACCCAAGCATAAGAATTGATCGCCTAACTGACCATAATTCTTATCTTGGCATTATTGACCTCTCTCATATCCAAGGCGAAGGCGACTTACCCTTCAAGGGTAATATCAACAATTCTCAGATAAACAGATAAGAAATCCCAAAAATACGATTGACTAGTTTTCTATTGTCAATCATCAATTTTTGGGAATTTTTGGAATGTCTAGGAATTTTCATAATTTTTCCATATTTTTTAATTTTTTAGGATTTTCTAACATTTTTTAAGAATTTTCTAGGATTTTTCTTTTTCTTTTTTTATTTAAAAAATATTTTTTGAATTTTTTATTATTAAAAATGATTTGGACCGGTTCAACCGGACCCACTCGGGTCGAATACCCGGCCCAGACTCGGACCTACAAACCCACACACCAAAAAGACGCTGTTTCTCATTTTTTATTTTTCGGTATAATCGAATTTAATTCGACAGTTCCTATTGAACCACGTGGCTAATCCACGATCATTGGATTAGCTGACCGAGGTCTACTGCTCAAATCAAAAGCCGAATGTCTCTCAGCCATCAAACCTGATTACTTAAGCCTATGGTCACGATTAAAAGCTAAGACTCGATTTGGATTTTCCATCCATACTAACCTAAACGACGTCGCCTGCTCACTTATCCAAACAGCACCGTTTCGATTTATTTTGATTTTCTGATTATAAAATCACTTTTGGATATTCCTAATTTCTAATCGGACGGTTATTAAAAATAAGAATCGATTAATCTCAACCGTTCGATCTAAACTGACTCAACCCAAACAGACTAACAGTCGAGCTGACTCGACTTCCACGTGGATCAACCACGCTCTGCCACCTAGGATCGCTAACTATTTGATCAAATATGTCAGCTTTGTCTTCAATCTCTCGACGACATCTAAATGAACGGCCGAAAACTTCCAGCGACGGTCTAACGGTGTAACCTCATCGGAATTACACAAAACCAATGCCGATCAACTCGTCTCATTATCGCACACAACATATCGTAAAATTGTACGAATTCATCCACAAAATCGAGTACAAGCAAGCTCGAACCAATATAAATACAACTACTCTAATCATACGATTCATGGCATTCCAAGTCAATTCATCAACACAGAAGCATTACAAAAGGTTTAGAATACTTACCTTGAGCTCTAATTAAGCTCGCACGACCTAGATTTGGCTAGGCGATTTCAAACAACGATCGGCAATGGAGGTCGAGTTTGGAGACTCAATTCGAGATATTCAAGCAAAGTCGATACAAAATGAAGATGCGATGATGGTCAGTGATGCTTGGGGAACAAAACGCACACACTAAATGCAAAGATTAAGGCTGGAGATGAGATCCGTCATTGATGCACAGTATGGAAGTTCGAAGATTGAATTCACCTTTTTCAGGATTATAGCCGGCCCGGCTAATGGCGATCGACTCTTGAAACTTCAAGCAAGCTTCTGACGACTCTTAGAAGGTTCGGTTTAGCCTAGAAGAGCCCAACCAATGCTCTACAGGTTCGATCTCGAGCTTTCAACAATGGTGATGGAAGGCGAGCTCTCTCTCTCTCTTCTCTCTCTTTATTCTATTCACCCTTAGCAGCAGAATGAATCGATCCTTCCAACAGAAAGCCCTTCCAAAGGCTATATACCACCTTTCAAATTTGGCGCTGAACGATGAAGTGTATACCGGCTTCAATTGCATGTGAGGCCACGTGCTTTTGAGTCCAAACGGCATCGGAGATGATGGGCATTTTGTCCAACTCCGTTTGGTTCCCCAGCAAATTTTATTCAATGCGAATTTGATGTGAACTTGATCTGAGTTTCTCTTTGTTGACTTTTTACAGCTCAGAAGCTTGACCGGCCGATTACTCCTTACTCTGGTGATGTCGAGTGGTGCCACCGGTGTCAATCGACAGAGAAGGGTATAGGCGACAATATGCCCACCATTGCTCGTCTAATTATCTACGAATTGGTCTTCTATTTGAGGATCAAAATCAACTCATGGACTGTTCATCCGCATAGAAGCTTGAGGAAGAAGACGACACTGTAGCAGATCGGTTCAACAGGTCCGACCAGGCGGTCTGATCGGTTAGAACCGGTTCGGACTTGTTTTTTTCAAAATTAATCCTAATTCAAGTAGAATTTTTACAAATTGAACCTCAGAATCGAATTTATGGCATGAATATTGTCTAAAAAATTAATTTTGCCTAAAAGTTCACATCAATTTCTATGAAAGTCCCAAATTTTCACTTAATTGCAAATCAAAAAATTGTGCAATTGAGGGCTCAAACGGTCAAATTGGGCCAAGCCACCTAAGCCAATCAACTTACAATGATGAAATGATTTGGATAGTGGCTTCAATTGGCAAAGCTGGTCCTTGAATTGAAAGTAATTTCAATTATGCCCAAATTCAAGGACTAAATTGCAATAAAGTATGCAATTTTACCCAATTCATGCAATTGAGCAATTTGTGCAAATAATTAGACTGAATTACAATGAAGTACAATTAGATTGAATGTCAAGACCCTAAAAATGCCAAAATTACAAATTAAAAGGCTCAATTGATATTTTTTTTAACCAAATTAAATCATACGTGAACACAGAAACACATAAAATTAAACTTGAATTTGGACTTTTTATGAGGTCAAAAATACAAGGGAATTAAAATAAAAATATTAACTATTTTTTCATATTTTTGGAGCTATTTTTATTGAATTTTGATCTATTTTTCTATTTTTCGAAAATATTAAAAATTATGAAAAATAAAGAAAATTATTTTTTGTTCAAAAATGGTGACTTACGCTTGGCCAAGGTTATAAAAGTTGATTATATAATTTTTCTACTTTTTGTGAATTTTTTGTGAATTTTCAAAAATAAGATTGAAAAATACTAATAAAAAAATCAGGTATCAACAGCTGCCCCTCTTTGGGAGAAATCTCATGAAAGGTTTCACCCAAAGACAGGTGACACCTAAATCTAGATCAACTCAATTGTGGAAAAGAAAAATGAATCCGGACATTCAATCTTTCTTGTCCATGTTCATTCTATTTTAGCTGATACAAGAGAGAGATGGAGTAGGGATAATCACCTGTTATTCATCTGCCTAATGCTCGTGTGGCATATGTGGTGTATGGAGAATTCAAGTAGATACCTGGGGACTCGTCTCTTGAATATCCTAAGGTAGTTAAGTTCTAGTCCGTATGGTAGGCCAAAGCAAAATGGAATTCCTATTTGACAGGAACCTAGAAGTGACGCACCCGTTCTTTAGGGTTTATCACAGGTTTCAATCCGTATGAGGATCAGGCCTTGAATATGACTCCTTTATATCAGGAACCTATGGATGATGCACTTGTTCTATGGGGTTTGTTTGAAATTAAGCTTCTCATCTACCAAGAACCTAAGGGTGACGCACCCGTTCTTTAAGTTTGTCGGAGAGTAGGATTCCTATTCATTGGGAACCTAAAGGTGACGCATCCGTTCTTTAGGATTTGTTCAAGACCAGGCTTACTATCCACCAGAAATCTAAAGGTGACGCACCTATTCTTTAGGGTTTGTTAAAGACTAAAATGATCTTACACCTTGAAGAATCAACGAGGGTCTATACAAATGAGATATACCTAACTCTTAGATTCTACCAAAGGAGCTATTCTGGGTTTAGGGTTTACCTAGAACCATATAGAAAACTGATTCTAAATATTGTCTTCTTGACGTGCAAGGTGTCATTCTAGGATTTGAGGACTCCAAGTATCCTGCAGAAAGCTCAAACATACAAAAACTTTTCTTATCAGGATTGTTCTTGGATTTAGGGGTTACCTTAAATCTCGCAGAAATTTGAATATGGAAATTATCCTTTTGACATGGGAGGTGACATTCTGAGATCTGGGGACTCTAGATATTCTGCAGAAAGCTCAAACTTGTAATCTCACATAAAATACGACTCTAACTCTCTTTCTTGTTAAGCAAGGTATTCTTCATAGAAGTTTAAACCTGAGATTTCATTTCTCATCAAAAGATATATGTTATCTCGAGGCAATGACAATTATACTGCAAAGAAAGCTTTACTTTGACCTATGTAATTATGCAAAATCACTTATGATGTAGAAGGTTATCCAAGACATCTTAGCATGCAATGATGACCAGAAATCCTTGTAGGGAAAATCCTAGATCAAACATTTTGAAGTTTCCAACAAAGCTCAATTTTAAGTATTCCATTGGAAGACGGGTTTTTCTCACTGATTCTTCAACTTTAGTCTTTTATGAAGAAAACACTCGAATTTTCTAATAACATGTACATGGGTTTTTGGAGCTATTCGCAGCGCATACAATTTGATCAATCAGGAGGTATTTACGGGACCATAATGTTGGGCTTGGACACAATTTTCAAGGGGAACTCACTCTTTGAGTCAGGCCTTTTGAATAACAGTTTTCCTCACCTACTCTAGATTTATAAGCCAAGAACTCTGCAAAAAAAAAAAAAAATTTGCTCGTACCTCTTCGAGTTAAGATACACATTAACCTAGGTGTCTAGGATTGAGGATCAAAAAAGAGTTATTTTTGCCCAAAATCATGAAGGGTTTAACATTAGTGATCATTGCTGATCAATCTTTTGTTTTGTCTCTGGTCGACAACTCTTTGAAGAACACTTATAGTCTTCTTGGCAACAGATCTAATATTTGAAATACCTTTTGTATCTTTTAGCTGTTGGCTATGATTCATTTTGGAGTATAGCCCATTACTGCGCAATCCGGTTCTTCTTTACTTTAGAATTTGTTTGGGAGTGGGAGCATCCAGTAATCCTTTGGTACTTTTCAAACTACTGAATTGCTTCTACACGACCCCAATGTGAGGCGATTCTTGACAGGGTTAAGAAATAAAGACTACCACTCAAAGGGTTTATGGAGAAAAATGAATGACTCCGTCACCCAATCCATTTAATCGATGCGAAGCCTTACATCATGGGTTCACGTTTTTCTATCCTTACACTCCCCTCATCTTTCTGGTGAATATAGTGCGTGTTTAGATTAAGCTTGACTATTATGTGAAGGAACATTCCTGCTAGATAGCTTAAATAACTCTATTTTGAAAAAATCATTTTATTTTTCTCTTATAGGGAATTTAAAGATGTGCCATGCGTACCTCAACCATATATGGATAAACTCTAACCCAATCGTTAGAAATTTATCTTTTGAAATTATAGTTCTTTTTGAAAGTTTGACCACATATATATTCATCTCCGACTTTTTCTCTTATAAAAAATTGAGAAATTTTACAGTATTCTTTCATTGGTTCTTTTGTCTTCATCAAGGGAACAGAAATTCCAATGAGTGGAATATATTTTAAAGTTTTATAGAACGGATACATATTACATGGTTCTACGTGTCAAGAACTGTTCTGACCTTTCGACGCCTGCCCAACGCTGGCGAGGGAGACTGCGCTTGAGTTTGGCAACCTCCGCCAGTGATTCTGGGAGGGAAAAGGGGAAAAAATAAAAAGAAAAAAAAAACAGAAAAAGAAAAAAAGGAAAAAGATCAACCATGATGTGGCCTTAGTTAGTCCTTTCTTGGTTAAATGATTTAGCCACCGTAGTTTTGACAGTCACGCCCCGTGCCCTAAGCACGAGCGCGCGGCCCTACAAGCGTATGTTCTCGAGCATCCGGATTCAATAGACCAAGAGATGCGAATGATCAAAAATATACTGAATCGATGGCACACAAACTACTCCGTACAAGGGAATCTAGTTAACGAGAACATCAATATACATCTGAGTTCATATAAATAGCAAGTAAACTAACCCTGCTAACAGGTCGGGAAATCGAGACTCCACCAAAAGACGCATCTGTTGTCAAGAAGACTATAGGTGTTCAAGGCTTGGATATACATCATCGCCTGCTATTCCAAGGTTGCAATCCTATCGAAAATGTTCCTTGAACCAGCTGCTGACCCCGACCTCCACAAAATCTCGAGAGATATGACACCAACTAGAGATTTCAGTGGTCCAATAATAACTTTCCCTACCCTCCAAAACCAAGCCTCGAACCTAACTATGAAACTTTCAGCTCTTTCACTCTTATCAACCCAGACTACAGTACATTTAATAAACGTACATGGTTCCCTGTCCGTCCGTCCGGAACTCCTCAAAATACGCAGACATCTCCTTCGAATCACCTAATCTGATCGGCAACATTCTCACAATCTAAGATATAAAAATGTAGCCCCGCAACGAGATAAGATTTACATATCTCAGTAAGACGGATTCTAAAATGTAGCTTGCAACGAGATGAGATTTACATATCTCAGTAAGACGGGTTCTAACCTAGGTTAAGCTAACCGTACAATGTAATCAAGAATAAAATGCACAAGCAACCACATGAAACATTCAGCGGTCATGAAATAACATATAGATACAAGCTACTGTCAAAGCACGCATTCATGACATCAATTCTCATAGTTCAGATTAAGCACGCATAGCCAAAACAGGTCACACCTTCCACCCTTTCAGGCCTCCATTATTTCACGCCCGCATTTAGAATGCTTCAGGCTCGATCCGCGTAGTTACGCCTCAGACCATCCCATTGACAAACCCGCGTAAACACATCAAGTTTTCAATTTTATTCCAGACCGAAACATCAAATTCCGTCTCGCGTCTCAACGCATTAGGACATTGATCATTTCAACCTCGCGTCTCAACGCATCAGGATGTCACAAGTTTCTAAAACATGCCAAATACTCATTTCAATTCAGAACCTCATAGTCAAGTGCAAACTCATGCAACAAGCAACACACTTATGGCATGCGAACCTCATAGTCAAGTGCAAACTCATGCAACAAGCAACACACCTATGGCATGCGAACCTCATAGTCAAATGCAAACTCATGCAACAAGCAATACATCTATGACATGCGGGACAATTAAATTCAACATGTATGTTGGCTCACACAATAAGAGTCCCCCCACAGCAGAGTCAGAACAAGCTGCCAACATATCTATCAGACACAATTTCAACATCAACAAACAGGCAAG
This sequence comes from Rhodomyrtus tomentosa, assembly GCA_028455895.1. Taxonomy (NCBI): domain Eukaryota; kingdom Viridiplantae; phylum Streptophyta; class Magnoliopsida; order Myrtales; family Myrtaceae; genus Rhodomyrtus; species Rhodomyrtus tomentosa. The sequence goes on from JAPCWY010000011.1 coordinate 19,615,778, forward strand.
AATCAATAAATTTATAAACTGCACGGATTAGCTTCTTGCCAAAAAAAAAAACAATTTGTTCCCCATATAAACCCATAGAAAACCATCACAAACACAAGTCTAACCACATCAATAGATACTTCTTATTAAAACTAACCCATGGCAAGCAAGAATAAGTGCTATAGAACCAAATAAATAAGAAACTGCTGGTTAAACTGCGACTCAGATGCAAGTAATAGAATTCGCAAAGGGACGATAACAAGAGATCCAAAAGATTGACGAGGACTTTCAGACTGTTCCTGAGATATGTTGAAATGATGCAAAGGAACAAAGAGCAGATGCACCACATCTCAGAGTTCACCTTGAACGTGTAAACGATATACAGCAATGTTGTAATTATGTGCCGTTGCTTCAAAATTTGCTAGTGAGTTTTCGGCACATGAAGCCCGAACCCACACAGATGAAATCAGGAGGATGCTTGGCGACTGCTCAATCAAAGGGAAGTAACATCGTATCTAAATTACCAACAAAAAAAAAATCTAGTGCATATAGGCACCTCTAGAACATTTATTTGCAGATGCAGCTAGTAGTTAAACGCTACAAGCATGAAAACTTCATACTGCTTATCAATCTGTTAGTGCAAGCTTCAGCATCTGCATCCAATATCTGATTAACTTCCTCCTTCGATGGCATCACTGAGTCCTTCCCTTCACTGTGATCCCCGGACCATCATGCCTTTAATGTCCGCGCATGCTTCCTCTGGTCTCATACATCGCATAAGCACAGCAGAAAGAACGGAGTATGCTCCAATTCTAGCTTCATGGTCTGGCTGGACCGTACAACCAGCAATTGATAAAATGAAAAATCAGGGAAAACCTGGAAGAGTCGTACATGCAAAGTTATCAAAGAAAGCCTTTGCATAAGCACTGAAAATGAAGCAGCATTTCGTGATTACCATACTGGCCTTCTTATACTTCAACACAATAGGGACTGAAGGGATGATCCGCGCAGCGCCGCAAGCAGCATAAAGGGATGATCTGGCCAAAAGTGTAGTAGGTGGGAGACTCTCCAACACCACAGCCATCTTATCCAGTATGGGTTCTACATCACCAACCTGACAATAGCCAGCTTCACTTTTACGATAAGAAAGAGCATAGCAATAAGACATTTGCACAAGAAACTGAACTTGGAAAGTCCGTTACTACGACGTCAACAATAACCAATACTTTTTTTTTTTTTGGTAAGGAAACAATAACCAATACTTTTCCCACTGTGCAGTCGACTAAATGGATTCATTACACCATCCCACTTGCCTATTATAGTATTTGTAACATACATGATATACCCATGTGTTTTCCACCTTCGCCTGCCCCTTGAGCATACGTCTCCATCATGACATCAATTATTCTCATTCTGGCCTATCCAAAACATCTTAAACGAGTTTCTTCATTTGATCCTCAAATGACGCAACGCCCATTCCTTTTCAAATGTTCTCATTTCTAATATTATCCTTTCTTGAGTGTCCAGACATTCAACAAAGCAAAACCAACAAGATGATGGCAACGGCTGTAAGTAACACAGAGATATGTTATCGAGTTATAGCACAGTAGCATCCTAATAAACAAACAAAATGCCATAGATTGACTGGAATCTTCATATGTGGCCATCTCAAGCAATGACCTAATCAAAACATACGCAGATTGAAGAGGAAAAAAACGCTCGCCGGTGTTGCGGAAAATCTATGCTTCGCAGTCAAATGACCGGCCTAGTTTGGCAGGAAAAAGAGGTGAAAAAAAAGACCATCCGTTACTTGCATTTAATTTATTAATTGAAGCACAGTGCCGTAGCAAAATTGTCATATGGATCTTAAGCTATCAAGACCAGGACCTGTAAAAGCTGAAAGTTTTAAGAATAACTAATGCTTCAGCAACCATTTCGACAGCGAGCAGTCCAGGATTTATAGTTATGTTTAGCATGAAGAGGTGAGAACAACCGCCAGCAGTGCAACCAAAATTTTTCCAATTGATAAATGTGACTAGTGAGAGTTCTATCCTTGTTTCTGCAATAAAGGTCGGGATAGCGATAACTATTGGAACTACATAGATGACCTTAGCATTGCAATCATCATAAAGAAGTCAAGCAAAAGTCAATAGTTGTACACGCCTTTTTAGAAAGCTCTGAAATGCAATTCACCAAGGTGGAATGAAGATCGGCATTCCTCTTACCCATACCATCTCCAGGGGTTAATCCTTCAGATATTTCGACAATCACCTCCTTGGCTGCTTAATTAAATCAGTAAGTCGCACCAATTGTTGTAACTTAAGTTTTTCATAGAGCATAACACATGAACATCTATCTACAGTAATGGTCTCCCAGCAACATTTTTAGGATCCAAGTGCTGGACCAAAATTGATAAAAGCAAGTTAGAATTGTATCCAGCAGAATAACAAAAATGCTAATAATTTAATATCTATGACAGTAATCAGAAAAAAGTGCACCCTGAATAGGAAAATTTACTGAATTCTCAGCCTCTCTTCCAGAAGCGCCTGGAAGTACATCGATACAGGACATCCTCACCTTGTCAAAATCCATAGAGACATGGACAACAATACCTGGGATGAGGTAAGACAAAAGCGACGCATCAGTCGCAATACCCAAACGACAAACCAAGTGTCGAAGCAAGCAAAAGATAGAACCAGGAGAATTAACATTTTACATGAACACCAAGAACACGGTCAACAGATCCATGCGCATAAAATAAGATAAAAATTCATCACCTAGATGTCAGCTCTATAAAAAACAGATGAACAGTGACTTACCATTTCAAAATCTAGAGGCAATATCAATACATGATCAAGTCGCATGACAGAAGAAGCACTTGGAAAACAGGACTTTCTATGATTACAAGGAGAAGAGGCAGCTAAGACTGCGGAAAGACAAATTGGGAACCATACCACGTCAATAACTATTAAAACACAGCACATGTTGAACACATATGGCATGATCTTGGGTATCATACATGAATGACCAAGGTATTACCTCATCCACTCCAGGACCTTCATCAAGCTTTATCGCTCCAGGGGACACCTTCTAATAAAGCACTACCCGAAACTGACGGCTCCATAGCCCGGTTCAGTATTCCTTGGTGAAAACCCCTAATCTGAAAAGCAGCAAATAGATGTCAACAGACGTTCGTATAGTGCTTTCTGCTCCCCTAAGAACAAATCATAAACTTGAGTAACTGCAGCAAATAGCACATTTGATCCTGCTGTTCTCAGCTGCAACAAGCCTCCTACGTTCAGAAATCAGGTGAGTAGAGAAGATGACACATTGAGTTTCAAAAAACAAAAAAAAAAAGAGTGAATTGCAAATGCTGAATCTTTCCTTAGTCGCCAAAGTAGCACCTAGTCCCCAGTTATCCTTTCCCACCAATGCTTTTACTAATTAATTCAAGGTATCTTCAGAGAAGGTTTCCCAAGAGCATTGCCATTACATCCATGAACATAAATAAGATAAAATGTCAACATATAACTGACAGCCAGCATTACACAAAACAGATGAACAACGATTCACAATCTCAACATCAACAGGCAACATCAACATGTGAGAAGATGCATGGTTACAGAGGGACATTAAGTGTGGAGAGGCATCATAGAACATGGTTCCTGATGTTTACTTCTTCCAGGAATTTTCTAAAGCAGTCATTTCATGGCATAGCATTCTTTCCCATTTTTTCTACGAAGGTTTGCCTTCTCACACGATCTTTTCGCTTCCGTGTTTTTTTCCAAACTAGGTTATGTGGGCTAATGCTAAACTACCACAGCAGTCATTTATTACCTCGGACAGATTCCCACATTAAGCAATCAAATGTGATAGCACAATTTCTCTAAACCGTTGATCATCTAAGCTCATCTCTTAAGGCAACTTCAGCACAGCAGCATCATCTACTGCTGAACCCCACAGTATCGTCTCCAAGTCAGATTCCACACATACAGCACTTAGCCTGATATATCAGATTAACTGGAGGTATCGATCACGCTGCCCAACAGAAATGATTGATTTTTCTTATGACAATGACATTATTTAAGAATAAACCTAAAAAGAAAGATCAAGCATGAGTCATTTAGTTTGTGCACATGAATGTGTCAGGGAAATAGAAAGGGAGGTATGGGACTCCCTATTCTATCTGTTTATGATGCTTTCGCATAAGGGATTATGTCTGGAAAATTGCCAGCCCTCGCTGAGAATATAAGCATGTAGGATGCCAGGGCAAAAAGAGATCTTCGTGGTTGCAAACCACCTTCAAAGGAAAAACCGTCATTAATTAAAATATTTAATACTCAACATTGGTAATATGCGCATATAGTTTGCAAAAGAACTACCAAGATGAAAATAGAAGAAAACACAGCGAAGTCACTTACCTTCTCGGTCAAGAGAAATGCTTTCAACGGACAATGCTATGGAAGCATCTCCCTCGGGCCATAAGACTGGAACACTGCAGAGACAATAAATAGAACATTAAACAACTAACAAGTGTCTAATAAGTAGAGATGTACAGTACTTCCAACACAGCCTTTAGATCTTTGTTCCCAATGTGCACATTACATCTAACATTCCATATTTACTCATGTACCAAGCACTAAAAAAATGCAGTAGTGGCCTCATAAGAAGCTTTTCAGTTAGCAAACATGGGTAGCATGAAGATTATACATCTTCATCGCCACGTCTCCAAAACATCATAATAACCCCAAGAAAGGACGTCCCCACAGGAAATTACAACTTAATCAAGTAAGTTAATTCACAAAAGGACGATAACAAGAAATCTGAAAGACTGTTGAGGGTTTTCAGACTGTTCCAGAACGATGTTAAAACGATGCAAAGGAACAAACAGCCGATGTACCACATCCCCGAACTCACCTTGGAACGTGCAAACTATATCAGGTAAGGTTATAATTAGGTGGCACAGCTTCAAAATTTGCCGGTGAGTTTTCTGCATAGGATTCCTGAACACAGATTGATGAAACCTAAAGGCTGACTTGCTGACTGCTCAATCGAGGGGAAATAAAATCCTATCGAAATTTGGGGGAAAAAAAACGAATTAGTAATTACAGGCAACTATCTGGAACATTTACGTGCAGATGCAGATAGCAATGAAAAGATTAAAGCATGAAAGCTTCATACTGCTTTTCCATCTCTTAATGCAAGCTTTCCCAAACTATTAGATTGGCAAAGAGTTCCAGAAAGAGCTGATTGTTTAGCATCCGCATCCAATACCTGATTGACATCCTCCGTCAAGGCAGTTGATGGCACCACTGAGTCCTTCCATTCATCCTGCCATCACATCCAGATTCGGCTCCACATCATCAACCTGAAAATAGTGAGCTTTCAGGATGATAGAGAAAAGCATAGCATAAAGACATTTGGACAAGAAACTGAACTTAGAAAGTTGTTTCCTTCAATGACGCCAACAAGAACCAATAACACACAAAAAGGAGTGATGTATGCTTGACACGGACCAGGATGACCAAGAAAAGCCTAAAGGCAAGATCCCCACCAGTTGATAGTATATGCCTACCATTAGCGTAGAACCTGCAAACATAAATTATGACTGGCATATCATTCTTGATCCAAAAAAAAATCATATGGTACAATGCACAACAAACTGTACTTCTCCTAAAGCAAACACTAAATAGAAAAGAAAAACTATTACCTGGGGCAAAGTGAAGGAGCACTATCACCACGCCGAAAGCGCAATAAATGCCAATCTCCATCACTTAAGTCAAGAATCCACATCCAAACGCAGCAATTTATTGTGCACAAAGAATAATAAGTAATAATCTAGAGATGACACCACTTGATATAAACTTCCAACCCCATTATTCAGAAATAAACTAGGCTCTCTCTCAGGTTATCCACAAAGATTATCACCAGTGAAAGGTGAGAAGAATTATTCCACTTTCCCAAGCTTATTACCCAATAAGGGCTAGTGCTACCTTCTCAATCCAAGAAGAAGGCAGAATGATTTTCAACAGCTGCCATCTGCTGACCGACCCTACATGGCCAACTACAATAAACACAGACAAAAGGCTGCGAGAAGATAGTGCAACCAGAAAATCTCTTTGACACCAATATTTAAAACTGCTCCGACTGAAAATACCAGAGCGAGAACATGACTTTAAGGCCTTTTAGGAAAATGATATCAAGCTGGTAAAGCGAGCTGACAAACAAATGGACATTTAGTATTATTCAATATCACCAAATTGCCTTCAGCTTGGAAGATATCATCACTCATCAAATCCCACTACAAGAGGAGTCATTGTCAAAATGAACTTAACTCAAGAAAAGGGTTTGTTAACCATGCCAAACGACAACTCCCTAGTCAGAAAGGGCTTCTCCCATGCTCTCAAGAAAAACCATTTGATCCCATCCGTTATTGTGGGAAATGAACATTATCACTCGACATACCTCGCACTACCACTGCAGAAGGTTTTGAGAATCATTCGCAATAGGTACACATTGACGAATCCAAGATGTCTTTTAAAGGACCCAAATGTGGCCTTGGTCACGGTTTAAACAACGGAAAAGTATCATTGGCTGAGAAACAAAATAATCATCGATCATAATCTTCGCCGGGTTTACAAGTCAAGAAACCTTAAGATGACACAAGACAACCTTGCTCCCACTTCTTCAAGCAGCAGCTATCCATGAGAACCCAATGTTAGCCCGAACAATCCAATCCGAAGAGACTTTGATTAAGGGATATAATATAGGCTCGGTATTGGGGTTAAGAAATGAAAGGCTCGATAGGCTCAAAAGTACATAAAGGGCTTTTAGAGTTGGTGATCATCACAGCATCATGACCTGCATCCTTTGACTAGTCTCGAGAGTTCAAAGTTCTTTCTTTTCTTTCTCAGACCTTTTCTACATTTACGGGCATTCATGCCTTGCTTCTACGTGGCAACCGCTTTTTCATGCCCATTTTCATCATCTTTTTCACTTCATGCTTTTTGCTTTTGCCATTCAAAGTCTATACAACAAAATTCCCTCATTTTTCTATATCCGAGCGCTATGGACTCTCGAAACTCCTTCAGTCACCACACTTGACTAATCACCTGCCTTGCTCTAGTGTCGGGAGATGATCACCAACCAGGATTTGAGAAACAAATTACTAGGCTCAAATTGGCTTTGCAAAGGATGTAAGTGTGTCGGGTACACAAATAAATGCTCTTCTTCACTTTGGGATGTCTCGAACTTCCATTTGGATTGACCTTAAAGACACCACGAGAAGATTGATGCAAGTGAAAGCAAAGAAGTCTTTATCATCTTTTTCACCAAATAATGTCAACCAAAACCTCCATATTTGCCCCCATTGTGGGGTGGTTCTTGACAGGGTTCTTTTGAAAATTCTCCAAATCCGAGACTTGAAAGGGCTAACTATAGTCAACTGTAGTGTGTAGGATAGAGGAAAGAATTGCCTCTCATCATTTTAGTCCATGTACCATTTGCGACCGATTCTCTCGCCCTTAAACAAGGGTTTTCTTTTTCGCTCAACTTGTTAAGTGTTTAAAGGACGTGTTTAGGAATGGTTTGCCTTTCCTCATTCTAAGTGCTTCTCGCTTGGCATGATTAACATCTTCTTTTCATTTTGTTGAGATCATATAAGTAGATTAATCCCTGTAGGAAATTTTGATTTAAGATGAATAATCCGCCAAGCTAAAAGACAATTTTCAGTGACACGATCTGAAAGGTTCAGTGAACGTATGGAGGGAAGAGGGTGTAATAGAGATTAGAGGAAAGAAGAGACGAATGGGATATATGTGAAAAGAACAAACTTTCTAGGGAAAATAATAATTCAAGAGAAGAAGCAAAGAAGGTTGGTTTTTGAAAACCCACACCTTTTTGGAACCAAACCTTATCTTCCCTATTAAATCTAGGTAAGATACTTTTACAACCAACTCACAAATAAATCTAGGTAAATGCAGGTGCATGACAAAGGAGTTTGGTATGCGAACCATTTAAAAAAAGAAGTGATTGGTTTGCACCTCCACAAAAATCATACAACAGATAAATAGAATACTAGAGCAGAAAAGCAGTGCACATGTCAAGGATATTGGAATATGCTGTTCCTAATTGGTGAATATTGAGAGAAATGGGTCTAGAGAAGGAAATGAAACAGACATATGATGACGCAATTGTCAATGTAGACAATACCGTTAACTTCAGTTTTTTTTGCTCGCTTGGATAAGAGGCGCTGAGATAGCTCTTGACATTGCCGATCCTGCTCTTACAATGGAAACAAACACCAAACAGGAAATAAGAAAAAGAATAGCAAAAAACAACACCATACTGTGAACATGGCTCAATATTTCTTAGATTGGTCCAGAGAAATTTAAAATGTGAACATGGCAGCTAAGCATTCACAATTTCTGGTACCAGTTTGCTCAATTCCATCCTGCTTTGGCTCACCTTACAAACAAATTGTCGTTAAAGTCCAATCAGGATCTTAGGATCTTACCACCCTACAATTCTAAACTTAAGAAAAAATCCAGATCTTACGTAAGGTTATTTACAATCTTTAGTGGGTTGCAATCCAAGTTGACAAATATCATAGGATGGTATTGCCATATTCGTTTCATCATTTAGTAAGACAAACGTACTCAAGACTTCCTTTGAGTTTCAAGTTGTGACGAAAGGATTTTACTTTAAAATCAGAGATGAAGATCATAAAGGTGTTTAATGTAAGACTTTTATGAGATCTCAGAAAAGACATAACTACTGGGTTGAAGAGATGCCAGAGCACAAACAAAAGTCCAAGCTCCAACGTCTTCGCCGTGCTCCAGGGACCGACGTCGCCCTAAGCTCGAAACGACTCTTCTCACGGTCGAAACCCGAACTGCGCAAGCCACTCCACGGGCCGAGCCTCGAAGAGGAGAAAGGGGGCGGAGAGCTGGAGGAACAGAAGGGGCGTCGTCGAGAGGAGAGAGATCGCGGGAGCCGGCGAAGCCGGAGACGCGAGCAAGATCGACCGTACCGATTTCTCCCTCCGATCATCCTCACCGTACCCACTTCTCGAACATCCTACCCATTTCTCGAACATGATACCCATTTCTCCATCTCCCTCGGATTGTCCTCCCCATACCCACGTCCTCACCGTACCCATTTAGCCACTACATACCCATTTCTCCCTCCGTCCGCTGAGCCGCTGGACGGAGAAAGAGACGCCGACGGTGACGAAGGTCTGGGCGCCATCGTTTCCACGACGAGAGAAATGCACAGAGGAGGTATCCGCCGAAGAGATTTGGAACCTGACGACAGCGAATCGAGGGTTTAGGTTCTTTTCTTTCGTTTTTCTATTTTTTGGGTGGAAGAGGTTTTAGGTTTATGCAATTCTAAATCGACACAATTTGGCTGTCCCTTTAGCACCGTTGGATGGGCGGCCTCGACAAATTCGGACTCGGGCTCGACCGTTGACAAGTAACGACGATGCTTTGGACCGATGTGTCGTCGCTAGAATTTTTTTCTTTTTGGGAACAGGGCATAGCAAGTTTTTACTTTGGATCGAATTTTAAAATTCTAAAACAGTTTAGCCTAAACTCTAAAGGGTATTTTTATCATTTCTCATTTTGATTTTTTTATTTTTTCCTCTATTTTATCCTTTTTTATTTTCTAAATTTTAACAAAATTAACCAAAAAAAAAATATCCACACACATGCGGGAGCTCAAAAGCTAGGAGGGAACTCGGAAGGGTAGATGACCCCGCTGACCAGAGGCGAGGGCTAGGGAGTCGGGAGAGGGACCCTCTCCCAATTTTGGCGAAGGCTAGCAGGCCCTTGCCCGAGGGCCGACGACCCCACCAACCTCTGTCGCCGCCTCTGTGTGTTGTCTATTTTTTTAAAAAAATTATTAATTTTTAGGGAAACAAAGAAGGAAAAATATGATAAAAAAAGACTACATGTTGTATTTAATTCTGTTCTTTTTCATAAGAATTCATTCGGTATAAATCCAATCGACTACATAGGCTCATTACTTGTGAATTTTAAGGATCACACCCATTTTGCTGCTAGCAGCTGGAATTCTATTTGTTTCTTGACTTTATTTGAGAAAATAAGAAGATTTCGGGCTCTTGTTTGGAATTTTCCCAATACATCATATTCGCTACCTAAGAGAAGGAAGTGTTATGTAGCAATTATATGGCTAATGTGATGCAGCAAAATTATTTTCTAACAAAATAATGAGAAAATTACATAAATTGTCCACTCCCTATATCTTCACTTTTTGCATTAGATTTCAAGTTCGCATCATTCACGCATGATTTCTCAAATTTCAATTTTATTTCTCAAACCACCACCGTCCTAAAAAAACCCTAATCAGCATTGAGGCTCGATTGGACCTCAGTTGAGGTCGGACGACCTTGATTTGGTGGCCTTGATCGTCGTGGCGGAGCTCTATTGTTGACCTTAATTTGAGATGCAGCTCTGCTACTCGGTGACCATGGTCCTCACGACCATCATTGACCTAGGATCTGAGGCCGGCGATGGTCGTCGCACCAACTCAATTGCATATCAAGATTGATCACATTGATTTCGACGGTGATGGTGGAGCTCTCTTGGAGATGCTAATGCAGCCCGCCGTGGCCCCTGCGAGCCAATCTCGCATGACCCTGGCGACTTGCGAGGCCGAGCTCTTATGCTGCACCTCCACAAGTCGTGAGCAACACGGGCATGAAATTTGAAAACCATGTATAGTTGACCGAAAGTTAAAATAAAGTCTGACCGAGCTAGGAAAGAAATGTAAATTTTCGTCTAGCATATAGACAAATGGGTCCTTCATATAACATGATATGTGCGGAAGAAAGCCAATGAGAAGCACGTGATGTGATCCATCGCGAAGATAGTCAACAAACATTGCGAAATAGCTCACTATAAAAATTGTAATGGTTACTCAACGAAAGTGAAAAGATTATATCCTCGTGAGTTTGACTCGGTGGATTGGCTTACCAGATACAATTTCTTCCAAAGAACAATGGACTAACATATCCAAAATGATGGCATAATTTGACTGAATGATAATGCTTTGAACACGCTTCAATAATGGATTGGAGTCTGACTCGACGACACATATCAGTGATAAAGAAATACGCTAGAGTTTGATTCGATGACAAGAATCTAAAATTTACAGCTAAGAAAAGTAAATGCAATGCGATAGAGATAAAATAAATTTGTTGATTTCTTCAGAAGGGCATTCCTGTAGCTACCCATACTTATAACGGTCACACGCAAAAATTTGCCGCACTCTTCACTTTCCTTCTAGCCATTTTGACCTGGTCTTTGAGCAGTTATTTAGCTCCAAACAACTGATGGTGTTGTTGCCTTTTTTTGTCTGATCCCTCCACTAAGGTCCGTTCCCACATTCACCGGCTCCTTTTTAGATCGTGAGGGTCTACCCATGTTCGCCGCGCTCCACGACAGCAAGTTCTTTGAATCATTCTTAGGACTCATTTTGATTCCAATTGCCTTAAAAGTATCCTCTCGCTAAAGAATTCAAAAGGATAATCTTCATATTTCTTGGCGCTCCTTGAAAATATTTTGAACTTGGTGAGACTGGCTCTCATTGGCACTCGAATTGCTAGGCGATTTAGTGATCCCATCGATCTATTCCTATCGATGCTATCACATGTTCTGCATAAAAATTCTGCATTCTCTATAGAAATACCTATTCCTCAGTGTTCATCACGTGCATCGACTCTTCATTATTCCACTCGGATGTCGATTTCTCGCGTGCTTTGGAAGTGTGTTTATCCTTTAGGTGCACCCTTTCACGTGGGTAGCACGTGTTTCAGTAAGCAAATTATTTTGAGTGCCAACATGAGAGGACTATTACCGTCCAAACATTCGCTTTTACACATGGCATGATCAAACCCCCATTTGATGGAAATAAAATAACTAAAGAAGCGTAATCTCTTGTGTATGCACTATTTGGGGTTAGTATCCCAAAAAACTTTAAAATGGTACACAAAAATAAATTTGCCAAAAATTAATTTTTTGACCATAAAAAAATCCCAAGCTATACATTTACAATAAAATTACCCTTTGTTGATTTTTATTAAATTAGGTTAATATCATGAAAAACTCCATATCGACGTACATTTGACAAACAAAGAGAAAAAATCACAAAGTAATATACCCTTCAATTGCCATATTTTATCTAATTGGGAATGCGATAATAAAATTCGGCGGAAACTAACGGATAATCAATTTATCGTAAATGTATCCATTTAGAATTTGTGATAATCTTTTAAAATAAATATATTATCAATATATCAATTTTATATTTTTTTTGGTTGAATTAATCATGCTATTTAGCCAACCATGACCCCTCTTCACTTTTCAACCATTATCTCTTCAACCAACCGCGACTTTTGAACGCAGGCCATGTGAGAGAAGCCTCGGAACTACACGACTTTCCTTATCTTTCTGATTCCCGACAACTTGCATTTGCATTCGCAGACATATCTCCGTGCTATTTGTGCATCATCATCATCCGAATCCCACGTCCGGCAAAGTGAAAATTTGTCGTCTTTTGGCGTTGGTCTAATCCGCTCCCCTCCTTTTTCTTGCGTTCCCAACCTTGTGTCGACCACCACATTCCGCCCCGGTTGTGGGTTTTTTTTTTTTTTTTTTTTTGGGGGGGGGGGGGGGGGGGGGGGGGGGGGGGGTGTTGGGGTTGGGGTTGGTTTGCGTGGGCTAGGGTGGAGGGGTGGGGCGTGCGGGTGGCGCTCCCATCTTGCACGGCACGTCATCCTCCTGCCAATTTTCCAGGAATTAAATTGAGTTAATGGGCTAGACTTGTCAATCCCCTCAACCTGTAGCGACTAATAATGTGGTCACTGGTCGTAGTTGTTATCTTGTGAACTTCCAATCGATGGTTCACTTACCTTGTTCAAACCTCTAGTTGGGAGATGTCGATTTGTTTGATTTCCTCTCTTTTTAATGGTCGAACAAACATAGGTGTCGCCCTATCTTATATCGAATCGTTTGTTCTGTATTTCGTTAGTAATTGCGTACTGGATGGTATAGAAAAAGCATCGTTATATTCGGATAATCTTGTGAGAGTGCTTCGAGGCACTGTACTGCTACTATTGCCCCTTGGATGGCCGTCTTATTTTGTCCTACGGTGCACCACTAACCAGAACCTTGTTTTTATGGTACAGGGTAGCACAATTGTGGTACACACTACATACGCTAAAGTGCGACAAATTGGCACCACATGATTTGGTACCATATTTCGGAACGAGCACACGATGCCACAAATTAGGGCTATTTATATATGCATTGGTGCCTCAACTCATCGTAGCAATTCCAAGGTACCACTCTCGTGTACCTGTTTCGTGATACCTGATGTCACGGTCTAGTATTGTATCCTAAAATGCGGAAACGGGTGCTGGATGCAAGGGTGTGTATACCGCAAATGATGAGACGCGTGACCCTTTCATCTTGAAAATATTATCCAAAAAATCCTGAACATATTGCAACTTTTTTAATTTCATCCTAAATATTTTAATTTTGCCAATTAAGTCAATCCAGTCAATAAAAATGAGGTAAGCAGAAAAATTAAATTGTGCACGATAAAAATATTTAGGACACAATCTCACGAAATTCAAACCTTCGGGACTTAGATTACCCATTAGGTCAACTGCTTATGTTTGTCGGTGCGATTTTCTCTTCTTTATTTGAAACAAAAATGACATTATCCGTCCCAGTCATCGAAAACACATTTGTCATTTCTGCTACTTGCTGCACGTGAGATAGAAGCATTCAAGCACACGAGTAAAGGAGCCATGAACTACAAATTATTGGTGAACATTCACACAAGTAAACCATTATCGGCATCAATACCGACAGCCAAATCACCTGACAACTTAATTTTACAGAACGGGTTTTGCAATTTTTTTTTAGTTTCGCATGAGTCCATCATGTGAGCCATCGGATCCATAGTCCCGTCCACGAGGTAAAGAACCATTGCGGGCAAGTCGGGCTTACGAGCTGAGAAACCCGTATATTGGAAAACTTGAAGTGTCAAATTGAATTTCATGCTTCAAATCGATTAGCTATATGTACCAGTATTCCTCATCTATGCTAGAAATTTTCCTAATAAAGAAGGTCAAATAGTCAATGCGCTAAAATGGCACTATGTGGGCACTCAAAAGTAGGGTAGATGAGAATCTCAACGAGTAAGAATACAAAGCTTCTTTTATTTGAATATAAAAAAAAGGGTTAATGCTATCAAAAAAATTCCAAAGTGGTACATATATGATAAATTTACTCCAAATTATTTTTTTTTTGCCACGAAAAATCTTAAACCAATACACTTGTAATAAATTTACTCTAAACTATTTTTTTGAGAAAAAAATCATAAACTGACACACTTGTGACAAATTTACCATGAATTGATTTTTCATCACGAAAAATCCCAAACTTCACTAAATTGAGTTAGCATCACGAAAAATCTCAAATTGATATATTTATGATAAACAGAAAGTAAAAATCCTAAACCGATACGCCCATGAACTATCATGTGCTATCTAACTAAGCAAATTGATGGTTAAATTTAACGAAAACTATCGAATAATGAATTTGTTAGAGGTACACCAATTTGTGATAAACTTAGCACAAATATACCAATTTGGGGCTTTTATGGTCAAAAAATAATTTTGGATAAATATGTCATAAGTGTATCAGTTTAGGATTTTTTATGGTATTAACCCTGAAAAAATTAACCTCCGAGTGCATTTGTTTAGAAAAAACATCATGATAATGAAAAATACTTTCCGAGAAATCATTGTTCAGGAAATTGTGTGGCTTTCTTTAGTTCGATGATATTTGATCAAAAACGTTGTTGTTATTTGAATTTTTACAAAAAAATATTTCAATCTCATGATTTTATCTATAAAAAAATTTAAAATTTTAAAATCATTACTTTATTTTATTCTTTTTCTTTTTCTTTTTTCTTTTTCCTCCATCGATTGTGGAACCTTGACAACGGTTGGCGATCAGCCGCAAGAGCTCGAGTCTCATCGGCGTTGAGCGAGCGAGCGAGCCAAAACAAGGCACCTTCATTGGATGACTCTGTCATTTATTCCCTAGCTTTGCCCCCTCAACTGCCTTGCCGTAGAGGTGGGAACTCAACGCCGAGCACTCATTAGAATCCGCCCCTCGAAGAGAGTGAAAAGGTGCAGATGCTTGTGCGCTCATGGTATTAATAATTATGCATAAATGAAGACAAAACATGTGAAACTTTTGAATCATATTACGAAATATGTTTTGCACCGAAAACTAATCAATTATTTTTAGGTAAAGAATATTTAATTTTTAGGTAAAGGAAATACTAATCAATTTTTGGTTATTATGTACATGTGATAAACTTAATCGATAAGAGCAGAATTCGGTCATTTATGAAGAGGATTAGCAAGAACATGAGGAATTTACAACTTGAATAAATCAACAAAAAATTGGAGTCGACCATCTCCGATGCAACCATCAAAGAAATAACAATTAATGTAATGGAACAAAGCAACCGGCAAAATAGTGAAATTGAAAAAACTATCAACGTAATGGAATTGATGTAATCATCTGGTAACATTTTTAATCTTTTATTTGTAATTTCCGTTTGTAACCTCCATTTATAACTTCCGTTGAGAAGCATCGTTTTATGCTTTAAATTTGAATAGCCACATTCTACTCTCCAACTACGTTACACGGATACAGCCCTTTGAAATTTTGTTCCATGTAGGTGTCCGACACAGTGGACACAGCTACATTATAGTCAAAAGGCCCAATTTTTTTACACTTGAAATAGTCAAAAGGCCCAATAGACAACCACTTTACTGTAGCCCACTCAACTTGCTGCTTTGTGTCTCTTTTTTATTAGAAACTTTCCATCACTTTCATTGTTTTTCAACCCATGTGGACAATTGACATACAACTCATGGGGGTTGGCTACATTTCACCTCCTTTTCATCACTTTCTTTATTTTTCGGCCAATTTGGGACACAAAAAGGTGTCATTGTAACTTCAAAAAACTAATAATTTATCATGTTTATATAAAAAAATATATTTAATATACATGTTCCAACGAGTCGAAATTTTTTATTTTTTGAGTGTTCACATGTCGGCGTATCGTGTCGTGTCACATGTCGTATGCGTGTCCATGCAACATAGTTATTCAGAGACTATCCCTATACAAATCAAACATTCTTACTATTTTTCAGTCCTTTACTTTCCTACACTATTGTTATAGTTTCCAAACTCGTGTCATCGATTAAATTCCGACGTGAATTTCTATCAAAAGTATCACGTCGTTGATTAAATTTCGGCATAATATGGTAGGGTTTTTGAGTTATGTCGTCGGTCAACTTCCGATATAGTTTGTTTATGAAAGTCGTACTGTGAAGTTTGTATATTCCAAGCCTTGTTGTCAATTAAATTTCGGCTTGATTTGTGTCTGTACAAATCTACTAAAATTTAAGGTGTTGATTTCCTTATTTGCTTGGATATTTCCTGTCCGTAGCAATTTTACCGGAAGCATTTTGATAAATACATGCGAGATCACGATTGTCGTACTGATGAGTTTCAGATTATTATTTAATTCATTGCTACTTGTAGTAGCAAGAGCTGTCCATTCCCCTTCCCCTCCACTCCCGACAATAATCATAGCAAGCATAGAAAGAAAATATTTAAATTTGAATGGGTTTTGAGCTGTACAGTTTGCCATCCTACCCCCAAAGTTCAGGGTATTAGCTGACCAAGCTCTTTAATTTTTATATAGTCTGTTTATGTGATTCTTCTTTATCGCCGTTCGTTTGCTATATATAAATAATTTTTCTCGTATTCAAGTTTACGAAACAAATATCCTTTAATTACTTTAACATAGGAATTGAAGCTAGAAAACTACTTGTGCTTTTCCTTAGGACTAATACCCTAAAAAAAACGTTCAACTTGAACTTTTGTCTCAATTATACATTTTGTCTCATAAAAAGTTTCAAATTTTAGGTTCAGTCTCAATTCTACCATCAATTTTTTTTTTATTTTGTAAAAAATTTTACCATCCAGTCCTAATTTTATTCTACTTTTTTAGAGTCACAAATTTGTCCCCATCAACTCTCCCTCCAAAATTTCTCCTCAGCAATCGAAAAATGAAAAATTTCCAAGCACAAGCTATTCGAGTGCCCCAAGCACGAGCTCTTTGGTCACAAGAGATGGAATATTACCAAGCACGAGAGATCGAGAATTGAGCAGAACATCACTAAAGGTGATTTTGATGGAGGATTAACATATGTAGATTTAATATTCAAGTAAAAGTTGATGATATTTTATGAGACAAAAATTAGTCTGGACCTAAAGTAGATGGTTGTTTATTAGGCTAAAAAGAAATTTACAGTAGAATCGGGACTAAACCTAAAACTTTGAGATTTTTTATGGGACAAAAAAAAGTTTATGGTAGAATTGAAACTGCATCTAAAGTTGGAGTTTTTTTTTATATATAAAAGAAAATGCAGAATTGGGACAAAAGCTAAAGTTAAAAGTTGTGTTGGATATTAGACCTTTCTGTAATATAAGCACCTAAGATAAAGCTTAAAGGGTTGAAAACTTTCTAAACTTGTCTGATATTGAATGCAATTCTAAATGAGTGAATTGGAGATATGTATATTTAACATGGGTTGTGCATAATAAACGGATCGAATTAGGCATCACCTGGATCGAATCGGGCTGAACTGGCTGATTGGGTCCTATTCTTGAGGGTTTTGATTTGGTTTTCGATTCCATAAAATTGGAACGCATTATGGTTGATGTGGCTTTTGGTTCCGAGGGGGATGGGACCGTCCGAACATAATTGAATAATTTTTTATTAAAAAATATTAAATGTAAACCTAAACATAAGATGCTTGGGATTATTAGTATGACTTCAAAATTTAACAACAACATGATGCAATTAACAAGGGATAGGCTAGTGTGTATGTCATTCACGAGAAAACTTAATGACAAATCACAAAAATAAATGCGACTATTCCAATAATTGGATCGCCCGAGATAAGGTCTAGACTGCTCCGATCACTTGACCCTAATCCAATTTTAGATCTCGAAGTAGTATCGAATCAGATCGAATCAGGAATCCGGACTCCTAATTTAATATTGATAATGAGCTACGTCATGTCAATCAATGTTCTCATGGCACATCATGAGAAGCTTGTCGTTTCCATTAAAAAGTGAAAATGCTTTTTATATTTCCCTGTTAAAACTTAAAATGTTATTAAATATAATTACTGATGAATTTTTTTGGTCAAATTCTCTGTGAATTTACATGTTAATATTTGAGCGCTGTGAAAATTTCGAGAATTTAAGATTTGAAAAAGAAAATAAAATGTGTTAGCCACAAGCTTTATATTAGAGCTGGCGATATGGATCACAAACCCATATTTGATCCATATTTGTATAAAATGGATCAAATATGAGTCATTAACTTATAAAGGGTTCATTAAAAATTGGTCAATAATGAGTCACACTTAAATCTATATTGACCAATTTTCGACCCATGTTGGACCAATTTTCGACTCGTAAGAACAACATCCTTCCACTAGTTATAAGTGGTCCAATCCCGAGGTCGGCGATGGAGGCCAGGATCAGAACTGAAGCCCGGGCTTGGGGCGGGCGACCGGGGCCGAGAACAAGATTAGTGCCCAGGCCGGAGCCAGGTTTGGGGACGGGGGCTGAGAATCGGCGACTGGGGTCGGGACCGGTGCCGAGGGGTTGGGGATCGACAATCGAAGTCGGGACCGGTGCCGGGGACTGAGTTCAGGGGCTAAGGACCGGGGCCTGGACTTGGGCCGAGTCCCGAGACCAGGGTAGGGGCCCAGAGACTTGACCGGGGAAGGGGCCAGGTCCCGGGATCAGGACAACAACCGAGGCCGGGACAGTGGCCGGGGCCGGAACCCTCGTCGGACACCGGAATCGGGACTCGAGGAGGGTGCCGGAACCGGGACCCGGGGCAGGTGCCAGGGTCAGGTCCCGAGGCCGGGACTGGGGCTAGGTCCCGGGGCCGGGACCCAGGGTCGGGGCTCGGGCCGGGTCCTGAGCATTGGGTCCGGGGTCGAGGATCGGGGCTGGGTCCCGAGAAATAGGGCCGGGGTCGGATCCTAGGGCAGGAGCCGAGTCCCTAGACCGAGTCTCGAGACTGGAGTCGGGGCTGGAGTCGAGTCTTGGGGCAGGGGTCGGGTCTCGAGACTAGGGCTAGGGCTAGGGCCGAGACCGTGGCCATGACCAGGCCTAGGACCTGGGCGGGCACTGGGGCTAGGACCCGAGGCCGGGGCGGGTCCCGGGGTAGGGGCCGAGGCTAGGGCCGGGAACGGGACTGGGTCTCGAGGCCGCAGCTAGGTCCCAAGACTAGGTTCTGAGACAGGGGCGGGCGCCGGGGCCGAGGCCGGAGCTGGAGCCGGGGTCGGGACCGGGGCAGGGGCTAAGGCCGGGGCTGAGACTTGGGAACGGGGACCAAAGACTAAGGACGGGGCCGGTGTTAGGGACCAAGGACGAGGCCAGGGGTAGGGCCAGTGCAGGGACTGGAGCCAGGGTCGAGGCCGGGACTGATAAGTATTTTAGTAATATTATTTTTTTAAAATATATTATTGTGTTTTGATAATATGGGTCAAAACGGATCACAAACTTTACATGTTAATATTTGGGCGCTGTGAAAATTTCGAGAATTTAAGATTTGAAAAAGAAAATAAAATGTGTTAGCCACAAACTTTATATTAGAGCTGGGGATATGGATCACAAACCCATATTTGACCCATATTTGTATAAAATGGGTCAAATATGAGTTATTAACTTATAAAGGGTTCACTAAAAATTGATCAATAATGAGTCATACTTAAATCTATATTGATCAATTTTCGATTCATATTGAATCCATTTTCGACCCGTAAGAACAACATCCTTCCCCTAGTTATAAGTGATCCAATCCCGGGGTCGGCGATGGAGCCCGGGATCAGAACAGGAGCCCGGGCTCGGGGCGGGCGACCGGGGCCAGGTACAAGATTAGTGTCGAGGCCGAGGCCGGAGCCAGGTCCCGGGACGGGGGCCGAGAATCGACGACAGAGGTCAGGACCGGTGCCGAGGGGTCGGGGATCGATGATCGAAGTGGGGATCGGTGCCGGGGGCAGAGTTCAGGGGCTAAGGATAGGGCCGGGACCTGGGCCGAGTCCCAAGACCGGGGTAGGGGCCCGAGGACTTGACCAGGGAAGGGGCCAGGTCCCGAGATCGGGACAACAACCGGGGCCGGGACAGTGACCGGGGCCGGAACCCTGGTCGGGCACCGGAACCGGGACTCGGGGAGGGTGCCGGAACCGGGACCCGGGGCAGGTGCCGGGGTCAGGTCCCGGGACTGGGGCTGGGGCTAGGTCCTGGGGCCGGGACCCAGGGTCGGGGCTCGGGCCGGGTCCTGAGCATTGGGTCTGGGGTCGAGGACCGGGGCAGGGTCCCGAGAAATAAGGCCAGGGTCGGATCCCAGGGCAGGAGCCAGGTCCCTAGATCGAGTCTCGAGACTAGGGCCGGGGCTGGAGCGAGTCTTGGGGCAGGAGTCGGGTCTCGAGACTGGGGCTAGAGCTAGGGCCGGGACCGTGGCCGTGACCAGGCCTAGGGCCCGAGGCGGGCACCGGGGCTAGGACTTGAGGCTGGGGCGGGTCTCGGGGCAGGGGCCAAGGTTGGGGCCGGGAACGGGACTGGGTCTCGAGGCCGCAGCCAGGTCCCAAGACTGGGTCCTGAGACAGGGGGGCACCGGGGCCGGAGCTGGAGCTGGGGTCGGAACTGGGGCATGGGCTAGGGCCGGGGCCGAGACTTGGGACCGGGGACCAAGGACTAAGGACGGGGCTGGTGTTAGGGACCAAGGACGAGGCCAGGGGTAGGGCCAGTGCAAGGACTGGAGCCGGGATCGAGGCCGAGACTGATAAGTATTTTAGTAATATTATTTTTTTAAAATATTATTGTGTTTTGATAATATGGATCAAAACAAGTTGGGCATAGGTCAGTCACTGTCGAGTCGGGTTGGGTATGAGTCATTAAGTATGAGTCAATATGGGTAGGGCCATATTCGTCCCGATCCAAACCTGACCTGACCTACCCATTTGCCATTTCTACTTTATATAAACCAAAAAACAAAAGTAATTTCAGATGAGTATTAAGTATCTTTCAAGGAGAAAATTTCAATTTAACTGGGCGTAGATTAAACGCATCACAAATGTTTCGTCACTTTGAAAATGAAAAGTTTTCTGTCTAGATGTTTTTTTCCCCATCTGAAGACACTTTTTTGATTTGTGCATTATCTTAGATTG
Organism: Rhodomyrtus tomentosa; assembly: GCA_028455895.1. Classification (NCBI taxonomy): domain Eukaryota; kingdom Viridiplantae; phylum Streptophyta; class Magnoliopsida; order Myrtales; family Myrtaceae; genus Rhodomyrtus; species Rhodomyrtus tomentosa. Next base: position 19,637,136 of record JAPCWY010000011.1, read on the forward strand.
GAGAGGGCATGATCAATTGATCATACAGCTCTGTCATAATGGCTAAAGAAAGATGCCCATCTCATGTCAATAGGCACATTCATTGTCAACTTGTTAATGGGTATTGAAAGAGCCAGCTCTGGTTTCTCATAAGCTCTCTCTCTCTCTCTCTCTCTCTCTAATATAATATATTAGTTAAGGCGGATCAGTCAATGTGCAGAGCAATGCTTCCCATGCTCTCTCAATCTCTCACACAGCATGAGAGTGACGGTAGGAATCCTCGATTTTCGATCCGATCTGATCCCATTTTGCAATCAGGAACCGGACCGAGAGGACCGAAACTGGAACGGGACCGATCTCAATTTTTTTGAACTTCAAGGATCGAGAGGACCGAGAGGACTATTTATGAACTTCAAGGATCGAGAATCGAACTAGATGGACTTAGGATTTTTTTTTGGTCAAATAGATTGGACCGTTCGATTTTGGCAATCTAATCATGGGACCGATCTCAATTTTTTTATGATTTATTGTTAATTTTTCTCTCTTACGACAAATATATTGTATCACCTCTCGTTAATTTTATCGCGTTTTCACTAGACCTAAAAGTAATGCTAAGCATCTCAGCTTTAGGTTTACGTTTACATTTAAAAAATTTCTTTAAGAAAGAAAATATTGGATTTCTCTCTAGAATCGAGAATCGGATCAGAACCGTCAGGAACCAGACCAAACAGGACAATCCAGTTCGATTTATGCAGTTCCCGAGTTGGTCGATCTATTATGTTCCGCGTAACCGATAGGTTTTTTGTTTTACGTCATATGAAAGGCCCTACCAAAGCTAAACCTTTTCAGCTCGAGGAAGGGTACAGAAGGAGAAAAACCATATTCTCAGACCCTAACTTGCTTCCTCATCTTAACTCAAGAAGAACAAGAGGGGGTGGGGCAAGGAAGAGAGATCATCCGGAGACTTCTACCAAGAAAAGTGCCCCTTCTCTTAGCTGTTCAGCCATTACCCTTTAAGCCTCCATGCCCATAACTTTTTGTCTCTTCCTCTCTTTCACAATTCAATAGCACCCTTTGTATCTGCAAGTGATTCAAGGGCACTTTTTGAGGAAAAAGTACCCAGAGAGAGAGAGAGAAAGAGAGGGAGGGAGGGAGCGAGTACATCACTAAGCTCGAAGAGAATGAAGATCCAATGTGACGTTTGCGACAAAGAAGCAGCCACCATCTTTTGCGCTGCAGACGAAGCCGCCCTCTGCGACCACTGTGATCGCCGAGTCCACCATGCCAACAAGCTCGCCAGTAAACACACGCGACTCTCCCTTCTCCATCCGACCTTCAAGCAGTCCCCTCTCTGTGACATCTGTCAGGTAAATACCATATAAAAAACATTTCTTGGGCCCTTTTTACTTGTTTTCAACAATGACAGTTTCAATCCGAACGGCCCGTCGAACAAGGAATTGAAGATGAAATTTGCCCCCTTTTTGCACTAAATGTTACAGAGTCAGTTTCAGCTCCAGAAATTTGCTAAGTGTCAGGTGCAGAACCCCAAGGGAAGCAGCTGGAGCGAAATTTAGGCCCTCCCTAGTCATAGTCCTCTTCCATCATTTTCAGGAATTTTATTCTCTTGTTTCAGGAGAGGCGAGCATTGCTTTTTTGCCAAGAAGACAGAGCGATCCTTTGCAGAGAATGTGATGTTCCCATTCACAGATCCAACGAGCACACCCAAAAGCACAACAGGTTTCTTCTAACCGGGGTCAAGCTCTCCGCTTCTTCATCCTCCAACCAAGCCTCATCGTCATCCAGTGCACCGAGCACAGACGTGAAGAGCTCCAGATCTTCGGCAAAGAGACAGAATCGCTCGCCGTCTTCGGTGTCGACAGCCGAGAGAAGTTTGCCGTCGGGAGCTTACCAAGATGAGAACCACACAAGCGACGCCGGCTCGATCTCGACGAGCAGCATCTCAGAGTACTTGATGGAGACGTTACCGGGGTGGCGCGTGGATGAATTTCTTGATCCTTCATCGACCGCTTCGAATAGTTATTGTAAGGTTTGCATTACATGGAGCATCCACTCTATTTCCGATTGAGATAATTGCAATTTTCTCTGATATCGTTGCCGGGTCAGTCTGATTTCGTTAAGATGTCTGTGGGGTTGGACCAATTCGAATAGATTTGTTAGTTCCATGACTCGGAAAAGCCTGACTTCATCATAAGCAGGAATTGGAAAGTACAGATGATACCAACGAGGAATCTGTTGCTATGCTAAAGAAGAGTTTAGTTCGTTTCACTTGTCATTTGAGTTTGATCTTTCTCTGATCGTTTTACTAGTCCAATAGTCTTTCTTATCTTGCTCAATTTTGCAGTACCAAAAAGTTCTGCACTTCATTTCAGTGAATTTGGGCTGGTTTGAGTGTGACATATATTTTAGCCGATGCCTACCAATAATTAAGGAGTAAACGTTGAAGGAGCTGCTGATGCTCGACTGGATTTTATGCAGACTTTTGATCACTTGTCGCCAGCTGTGGATCCCGACTTCCAAAGCGACACGAGCTCCTCTGCCTCGAAAGATTTTTGCAAACTACTCCGCCCAAGTTCCTCATCCTCTCTTCGCCTTTCTCGGGCTCAGAGTCCTTTCTTTTCATGGAATGGATCAGCAAAGGGAAGGCAACGAGCAACAGAGTCATCAAGGAACAGAGTGACGATGGTTTTCTTTAACGAAGCTCATACTCAGCATCCCTTCTCTCATAATTCTCAGGCTTTTTGTCTACAGCGTTGAATCTACAACCCTTTGTGCAATCTTTTGATGTATTCTCTGCGTTGTTTTATATGTTTAACGGTTCCTCATGATCTCCTGCTCAAAGGGCAGGTTTGTTCTTCCCCCCTGATAACCACAACAATGAAAAAGGAAAATAACCTTTTTTGTTCTTCAGATCTCTGGAGAAGTTCATTTAGGTAAATCTTCCTACAAAATAGTACGTTTGTTCATTCAATGTGGCGAAAAAAGAAGTTTTCATCGTATTGTATTCCGGGTCCAATTTTGCGGTAAGCTGAGGTGAAATACCGCGAAATATGCCTATGCCGATTCATTCTTTTGACACTGATAGTTAGCTGCCCCGTGCAGACAACTATCGATCAAGCATTGAAACTGAGCTAAAGCCATAGTTGTCCCCATTCAAAAAATAGCCCAAATGGATGGTGACTAGCTCCGTGCGCAAACTGGACCAAGTTACCTGCTAATTTCATCAGCTCTCGTAGCTGTCGGCTTCGCATGATTCCAACTGGGCACGGCGGGGATGGAGACTGGTCAAAAAAATGGAATGTGGCCGATGAGAATGAGAAGAAGACGACGAGAAGTTTTGGCTGAAAAGTCCAGTGGGGTCAACAAAATATTTCCGGCCCCGGAAAGATCTTGAAAGACAGAAACTTATTCCAGAAGAAGGATTTTTACTCTATCCACAGCCGGCAGAAATATTATTGGCGGTTGCTGCAAGCCTTTTCGTAATATAAGGCTCCGTTTATTTTACAAAAAAAAAAAACGAATAATTTGTAAAATAATTTTTAAAAAATAATTGGCCATTTTTGCATATAAAAATTAATAAATGAAAATATTTTTATCGTCCACGAAATTTTGGAGACATCAACAATTATCGATAATAAATATATTTCTTGTTTACTAATTATTTTCAACCTATACAAGCAATTATTGTTAGGAACATATTTTTCAATTCGTTTATTTTTCACGAAATGAATGGAAACCTAGTATCTTTTTCCCTGATTTTAGCTTTACTGAGATCGATAATTAATGAGGTCTACAAAAAAAAATTATAAAAAAAAGCCCTAGAAACATGATCGATATATATGATCCTAACGACGCAACTCAAATCACCTGGAAATAGCTCTTTGCAAAGTCAACAATGTTCAGTTTCTGCTTTGAAAGAAGCAGTGAAATTGCCGAAACCAAGCTGCTATTTCAAGATTGCTGGTCACCCAAAGATAAAAGTAGAGCGTAAAACCGCTATTCTAATAGTTTCAGCTAATAGTGAACATTATATACTTGCCACTCTCCCCTCACATCAAGGTAGATTTCATGATAAAGGTTATTCTAAAAATTTAAGCTAATTAAGAACATCATATACTTGCTAGGGAGATTTGATGATAAAGGTCTATGGAGGGACAAGAATTTGAGCTCTGTTACTTCAATATCAAGATGAAGTTATAAAATTTATTGTATATTCCAAAGTTCGCATAGCTATTTGTTGTCATTAAGCTTAATAATTAGAGGAGCACATATATTTTATAAACTGCGCTTTTTTTTAAGTACATATCGCTCTAATTGATATGTCCGCAAAAATTGTTTTTTTTTGTTAAATTGCCAATTGTGTATCTTTTAAGAGGAGTTATGATATCTTTAGGCTCCATTTGCTCCACGGAGATTTTGATGTTTCTGAAAAAAAAAATTCTGGAAAATCATTTTTCAAGAAAATGACAATATTTTTCTGGTGTTTAGCTAAGACTTGTAAATGAATTGAAAAATAATTTTCGTTGTTTCATAAAGAAAATCTATTTTATTTTTTTATTCATTATTTCGTCAAAAAATTGCTGACGTGTAAAACGGCCATCCAACATGGTACGGTCAACATTAAAGTGGACAAATTTTATAAAATTTTCACACAAAATTTTTATTTTTATTTTATTTTTCCTCGGTTGATCACCATCGACCGGAGATCAGCCGAAGAAAAAGGAAAATAAAAATAAATAAAAAGAAGACAAATAATTAAAAATAAATGGAAAAAAATAAAAAAAATAATTGCAAAAAAAAATTTATTAAAAAATTCATAATGTTCTTAAAATCAATTAAAGGAAAATAAAGGTAAAGGAGTGAAGGGAGGAAAGACGAGAGAGAATGATTTCCTCTCTTCAAAAAGAGGAAATCATTTTTCGTTCTTTTGGAAGTGTTTTTTCTATTGGTGGAAAATTTTTTCCGAGATTAGTTTATTTTCTATAAACCAAACATTGGAAAATATTTTTCGAAAAATTATTTTTCACAAAATAAACGAAGCAGTAATTCATAAACCTTTTCACATTGGTTAACATAATCCAACAAAAAAAAATTGACCCAGTAAATAAAAAGAGACTACATGAAGTTAAAATTAGAGCTGTCGATACGGGTCCATGACTCATTTCCAACCCATATTTCGTATAAATAGGTTCCACGTGGGTTGTCATTTTTTTGAGGATCCACTAAAATGAGTTCAAAAAATAGAAAATAAATCTGATGGGTCAAAACATTGAAACCATTTTGGACCCATTTTCAACCCACCAAAAACGTTTTAGTCGTCCAAAAAGGTCAAGCGGAACGTGCGTGACTCAACTTCCACAAGCTCCTCTTGCCCTCGCATCTCACAAGCAGCCATTGCCCACCTCTGTCGCGCCTGCCTCCAGTCGCGTCTCTCTTCCCCTCACTCGGGTTCTTGTCCTCTCTTTCCCCATTCACATTCGATAGCCACCATCGTCAACCCACGAGTCACCCCTTCTTTTTTTGACGCCTTCCCTTTTGGACTCGCCAGAGGTAAGCCACCATCGTCAACGTGCTAGAATAGAATCACGTTGATCCGCGTGCTTCTCTGCTTCCTTGAGGGAAACGCAAATTTTGGGTGATAGAGAGATAGCGGACTGCATGGTTACCCCTGTTGCTCAAACTAGCACGAGGAATCGAAATGGGTTTCATTGACAGAGAGACAAGAAAGAGATGGAGAGAGGAGTGAGGTGTCCCTGGTCGAAGGAACAAGAAATGGATTTGTTGGAGCAAGAAGTTGTCGAGGACGACCTGCAATAGAGGACCGAGAGCCGACCGCAGATGTGAGAAAATATTAGGTGAACCTGAAGCGCCAATGCAACTCTGAGGAAAATCACTCAAAATTCGACACATGGCAAAGTGAGGCCCACTGTCAGCAAAATTTCAAAATCCTCGTGACCGTCCGGATTTGGATCGCCTAACCTTGCTTTAATCCCGGACGTCTGTTCATTCCGGCCAAAACACAAAAGAGGCGTGCGTTTTGTTTGAGCGGGAAACTGATATATTAAAAAAAAAAAATCACATTCGGCTTGTCCCTCCTCGATCCGCTTTCTCTCAAATTTCGTCTCGTCTCGTCCGTCCTCCTCCTCTGTCTCAAATTTCGTCCCCTCTTCTCCTCTCGCTCCGGTGACGGTCCCCTTCGACGGCAGCGAAGGCTGAATGGCCGTCGACGACACCAAATCCAGAGGCGCGGGCAGAGGTGTTAACGTGGGCCCTGCATTCCAGTCGAGGACGCCTCAGCCGCAGTATGTGAAGAGAGGCGCATTTGCCTCAGCATCAGCAGCAGCAACGGCATCAACATGTAACCACTACACAAAATTGAACAACATCAGTATCTCAGCACATCTAATAAGTTTTTATCTCTCCCCTTATTGAACCACTGGTTGACTTGGTTGGACATTATAGAGTAACTTACTATAGAACAACTTGTTGGTATTTGCTTGGATCTGGTCTTCTCCAAACATTTTAGCCATCCCAAAATTAGAAATTTTTGGATTCATTGCAGCATCAACAGTGGGTTTGGAGAACTCACTTAGGAGGTGCAGATTCAACAGTCGATGAGGTCGAGAAGATAGTGCATTCAGAGGCCGTTGATTCGAGGTGCATTTTACTTACTGCAATGCGCATTTGCCGGTGTCTATTTCTGTGTGATTAGTGTGTTCGTAGAGATTAAATTATGAGCGGAACATGTCGATTAGTTGTGTTGGTGCTGATTTTGCAGTCAAACATGAATGTCTTCTAACTTGGGTGGGGCTTTATTGACCTTGCCATGACATTGCTAGAGGTATTGACGCTTGTGTGTGCCATCGCTTTCTTATCCTTGGTTTCACGAATAGACATTTGCATGTGCCTCCGGTGATGGTCCCCTTCGTAAGGATTTATGCGTCCGTTAATAGCATTTTTGCAATCCGTGCTGCAATTACTCCTGATCTTTGGTTACTGGTTCCCTGTATGAAGAAAACAGGGCCCTTCATTTGTATTAAGTCCTCTCTACGAATGACACATTTCTTCAGATCTCACATATCCCTAATGTGCTCAGGTTGACAGTTCATTAGCAGTTGCTTCCGTAAACTTCTCTAGTCATTTCTCTTCAAAAGTAGCCGATTGCTGGGCAGTTGCGGTGAGCTTTCTTAAATTAATTTGACTAATCATTATGGAGATCTTTGGTTCATGTGCTCTTTCCTTCTTTTGGACCAATTAGCAACTTTTGGCGAAACCCATTGCGGCACTGCCTTTGTTGTCGGATTACTATTTTATCTCGCTTGAATTGGCTCTTCATTAACCTCAAGTAATGATTTGGAATTGGTGATTTATGCTTCTCCGTGTACTGGAAGTGTCATATATATCCTTGTCATCTTTGATATATTGATGATGGTGCTTTTGCATGTTGTGTCATGTTATTTTTACTTCTCTGCCATTGTTCTTTTTACTTATGTAGGGTCAGTGTGATGCAATTTTTCTTTTATGCTCAGGTTATTTGAAATGTTACCAGATATATATCTTGTAAACATTGTTCGTTATAAAAAGAGAAAAGGAAACTCGTGAGGTAAACATAAGGTGGAAAACTTGGGTATATAGCTCCCGTACAGTTAACATTCTGAATAGGAGCATTTCTAATTGATGTTGACATTCCTAAAGCCATTAATCATATCTCAAAAGTTGTCGGTCATCTCCTTTGCATTATATAGCTCCCGTACAGTCAACTAAAGCGCACCTTGGGCATGTTCCAACTCCCTTCGGGTTTGTTCCAGTTCAAATCGGATTTGTTCCAACCTCATTTCCAGATCTCTAATGACAAGGCTACATCCACTGGGACAAGTATCGTCCTGATTAGACATAACAGGAAATCATATAATTGTTACATCCTAAATCATTGAAAAATTGAAGTGTATTATCACAAGAGTAAGCAACTAACATAACTGCTTGACATGTTCAGTATTGGGATGAAATCGGCTAGGCAAATGAATTGTCGTTGGCAACTCCTTCATATTGAAAAATTTCATGTCTGTTTTGTAGCTTCCTAATATTTATATCCTTATAATTAGCATTACTAAAACTACTTACTTGGACTTCAGTTTGAGGCCAATTATTATATGTGATGATATTATTAACATTGGAAACAACATACTATTCCTTTGACATGTCAATAAACCTAAAATAGCATAGAGAAGTGAGATACAACACCAAGGGCCATTAGCATTCAAAAGGCCTCATTATGAATACAATATATGATAGTGTTTACATAAAAATGAGGCCAAGTAACGGTACTTGTGGAAAGTTAAAAAATGGGCACAAATAATGGGTTAAATAAGCTAATCATCCCTTTCAAGAATTATATCATTCATAGACGAAATTCTCCTATAGAGAGCCATGCATAAACAGCCGGGTCATGTCCTTTCTTTCTTTTTTCAGGCCACTACAATACATCATATGTCCATACTTCCATTATTTTTACTGTAAGGTATTTATATGGATTAACCATTCACAAATTGACCAGTGAAGATAAATTAAAAGGCTAATCTAGCTAGATGAATCTAGCCCGTTATAGATTTCCAGATGCAGCAAAATAGGCAGTCTTGCCTCATAATTACATCAACGTGCATGAAAACAAATAAGAAAACATGCTTCAATAAAAGTGACTACAGCCCACAACATGTCATTCCAAATTGACATTTGATCAGCAGCATCCCAAGTAGCAGACTCAAATGAAGCCAATAACAAATCAAAAACCTACTTTTTAGAGTTAGAAAAAGAAAACAACAAGCAAACACCCGATAAAGCATCCATTTCGATCAATTCCAACAGCCCATTTTTTATTCTTTTGCTAAGCAAGCATGAACACACAATAAAATAGGTGTCCATTACAGGAGATGCATACTCCACCACTATCGTCGCAATAATGATTGTAAATAGCTTTGTGAGCCCTGGACGTCACTCAAAGTTCTGCACTTACCAATTGAAAAAATTTCAAATTGGAAATGCTGTCACCAGCTCATTCAATTACAAGCAAAGAAGCAAGTTTCCTATGACTCTAGTAAGCTATTTCGACAAATCAAGAGAGAGAAACACAATAATGGAAAATCAACCCAAAATAATGTTTCAGCTAATTGATGCCGTCCTTGTTCGTGAGCTTAAAGAACTATATATTCAATGCAACGGCGATGAAAGGGAAATCATGTGCCTCTGACACTTGACCACTTGTTGAATTCAGAGCAAGAAATGATGATGCTAATTCTAAGTTGTCTAGGATGAGTTTCGCTTGCCAATATTTCCTTTGACTGCGTGCCCCAGAATATCTGGCATCCAATCCAAGAAGCTAAAGCGGAGTCAACTCCAATTTTGTCATTTTAGGGGTCATATGATACAAGAAATGATGAAAATTACCAATCACACCCTAGGAGAGATTTGTAGGGAGAAATCCGTATACAAGACAAGGGTTCATACAGCTATAGAGAACTTCAGCTACATTGTGCCATTCTCTTACTTTTCTTGGCCACCTCTATTTGTGAATGAGGACAGTAGCGAGCAAAATGAAGTTCGATAAGAGTTTAGATATAAGTCGAGCCACCGTGAATCATCATTCATAAAAACAAGATCGGTTCCAACTAAGTTTGTCATTAACAACATCATTTAACAAGATCTCACATGTCGTGACCTAAAAAATCGGGTTTCCAATTTTAGGTTAATGGATTACTAGATTAATTAATTAAATTAACTAACTTAGCTCGAACTCTTTCAAGTTCTACCAAATCGTAATTTATGACTCAAGTGATTATCTTTCAAAAGATTTTTAATTTTTTTTTAGCCGCCACTAATCATTTTTTGGTAGGTTGATTAGAAACCTAAATAAAATAGTGAGAGAAAACAATTTAATTTTTGCAAACTAGGACTTGGTTACATTAATTTTTCAATTAATGCCATTTTGGTACCGATTTCATGAAAAATGTTCAATTTGGCAATTGTGATGAATAACTTGAAGTGCAAAGGTGCAAGTTTTGTTGGGGTTTTCTTTTTATTATTTTTTTGTATTTTTTTTTATTTTCGAAATTAAAACTTAATGAGAAATGAGAATGAATTGGTTCAAGATTAACTTAAAGTTTTTGGAGCTCAAACGGAAGTAAAACATGATTAAAGTTTGAAATCTTTTAATGAAAACATAATTACCGCTAAATCTTTCGAATTAAATTTCGATTTGAAGCCTGACAGATCGATCCCAAAATTCGAAATTCTCACTATGAAAATAATTTCATCTAAAGCCTAATAGATATACTTATTTTCATATGTGCGGCTGTGGATTAGGAAATTTTACTAATCAATCACATTATGAAATATTTTGGTATCTTGAATATATTCAGAAAGATTTTCAGATCATCACAAGATTATCACAAAGATTTCAATGATATTCACATCACGATACAATCTTTCCAAATTAAAGACAAAATATGTTGCAAGATATATTCTGGATTTTCGATTTCTAAAAAATAATATGCAATGCTAGCAAATCCATTTTCTAATCAAAGCAATTCAAATAATCAATTTTGCAATCGAGGATATCCGATATTCGATTTTTGACATGCATTTTTTTTGAATTTTGTGATAAAAATTAGGGTTTCGATATTTAGATCATGCAAAAACAATTGTTTCTCGAATTTCCCAAAAAACTACATTTTTCTTCAACGACAGCATCAAAACAACATGCAATACATGTAAAACAGCGACTAAGACAAGTCAAAGACTTACCTTTTTAGCTACGCAACAATTCTGCGTGAGTTAGTAGCATGAATTACCCGAAAACAGCTTGTTTCGGACAAAACGAGCATGTAAACGGTGCAGGAACAGCAGCAAAACAGCAACCAGAAACACACTAAAACATGTTTGAATCAACCCTAGAAGTACAAGAGTATTATCTTGATTTGTCGGGCAAGATTTGAGCCGATTTGTGATAATAATAAAGAAAGGCCGAACAACAGGGAAAACGCACCCGAGCAACAAACAGATTTGAGCTCAAACGGAGGTGGACTATTCTCGGATAGTTTCTCCGAAGAGTAGTTCGAAGCGATCTTGCATACCGACTATTTTAGGCGCAAATCATCAAAGGACTGGAGCGAATCTGCAACACCACCCGAACTTGAACAGCGGTAGATCAGCAGACATATAGGAAACGAGCACAAGTTGAGCAACTGGTCGAAGATAAACTCCCAATTTTTCTCTCTCTCCTCTTCTTTACGTGAATTCTCTCTCAGTCGTGTATGCTCTCTATTTTTCTCAAAAAAAAATTCTGAACCCACTATTATGTCGTATCCCCCCATGCACACGAAGCTCGAGAATCTTTATATGGTGGTAACTAGGTTTGATTAGGGTTTTCCTTGAAAGGCTTTATTTTTATGGGCTAATACCAATTAAGCTCAAAGTCTTTTATTTATAATGGACCAAACCTAATTAATTAAACCCAAGACTTTCATTTTCTTACGAGAATTTCATCCACAATTTCTCTAACGAAGCTAGTTCGAATTTTCTCTGCTGGGCTCCGATCTAGCCTCTTTGTGAATTCAAGCACAAATCCCATCAACGATCCAAATTGACGCAAATGCAATGCATGGATAAGAAAATTAAATATTCTATGCATGAAACCTAATAATAAATTTTGTTATTGAGAACTAAAACTAATTCTCATGAATGATTTTCTAAAAATCAAAACTTAGGTGTCAGCATCACACATCATAAAAAAATAGTACATGAGCGAAAACTGAACAACGGACACAAATTTGGCCACATTGCAATCGCGAGACTTAGATTCATCAGGAAAATAGCAAAATGGAGCGGCGATTAGCGATTACCTCGGCGAAGCAAGCAATGAAGGCGCTGTAGAAGGTCTCGATGAACGAAATCCGCTCGAGCTAGGCTTGAGATTCATCCTCCGGACGGCCAAGAAATGGGAGCTGAAGGGCACGGATGATCCCGGCGAAATAATAGACCGAGGGAGGATATTAGGGTTTTCGGAATCGGGAAGTGAGCTAGGAAAGATGAACAGTGGTCAAGAGATCGATGGAGAGAGAATCGATTCAAATAGAGGGGAAAGAGTGATAGAGCCAAAATAAGGGAATTCCTAACATTCTTTCGAACGGTCGAGAAATGGCAGCTGAAGGCCACGAACGATCTTGGCAGAATGACGGACGGAGGGAGGCGATTAGAGCTTTTGGAATCGGAAAGTGAACTAGGGAAGAGACCGATGGAGAGGGAATCAAATAGAGGGAAAAGGCAATAGAGATTAAAGAAAGGTCGGGCCTAACCTTCTTCCGAAAGTTCAGGCGATATGAATTCCATCTCCGTTTCTTTCCATTATCGCTTCCCCTTTTCTCTCTCCACCTCTTTCCAATGATTGCTCTGCACCACCTTTTTCTTCTCTGCCTATCCCATCCCATAGAGAAATCTTCTTTCTCTCTCTCTCTCAAAGTACAACCAAGAAGGAAACTTCCAATCTTTCGAGTTTTTCCAGTTTAATACCCCAAATCCTCCCCAAATCCACCTCTGTCATTGCTAAAAACTAGAGCACGCCAAGACCATCGGTTCCAAAGTTCGCACAGAAGTACTTGTGGTGTTGTGCCACTTTGAGTTTATATTTGCCTTTGCCCCCATTTTCCTCCCCCTCATCGCCATCGCTATCGTCATCTATTCCGCATAACGCGCGAGTAGGCGCTAGTTTCACTTTCTTTTCCCAGCTCTTTCGAGTCTCGAATTGCACTGCTCTGCGGTCATTTCTGACTGAATTCCAAAGGAACCCAACCAACGGAGCTTGTGCTAGTCCCCACACAGACATTTCATCAAACAAATGATGCGTTCGGTGACTCATTTTGTGTTGCAAACATTAGTTTCGCGTAATGTGCATCGCAGGTTGGTGCACTTTGTGTTGCTACTCTGCTTCTTGGTAGAAGATGAAAGCTTGTTGATTTCTCTAGAGGGGTGATTAGTGGTTGACATGTCGACGTTGCCTGTCTGCTCGGCTACTCCTAGCTATTCTTTGCACAACCAGATTAGACTTCATGATTGAAAGCTAGAAATTTCCGTGTCTGGTTTATGTTGCTGTTGTTTACTTCATATTATGGCTACGTAAAGCGCTAAGAGAGTTTGTGTCATAAATAGTGTTGTGTCTTCTTAAGATTGTTCTACAGTTTTGCAAAAACTTTGGTTGACATAGGTTTTACTTTTATGTTCTTCATTATCTTAGTACCACAAGCACTCCGGAAATAAAATGATTACAATACGGTGATTACCGTTTTCCGTAGTTGTCATTTTACTCTGCCTCTCAACTGTGATGTTATAAGGACATAAAATTATCCTGTCATTTTATGTAGATGAAATGGTAGTTTTTTGTTCTGATTCATTTGCCTTTTCTATAGACGTCAAGGTTCTGAAATTTGACCGAGAAAGCCCCTAGAACATACATTCATTGCGGTTTTTGCCGCATTGAACCTGGTTTTGCCAAGATTGTAATGTTTTATTGAAGTCATCACATCAATTACTTTGCATGTGCAAAGTTATTGAATGGCTGAATCAAAGGCAATTCATCACTCGTAACATATTTTCTTTCTTAAGTAACAGATGAGATGTTATTTTTCTTGCAAAAGCACTACGTTAAATTCTTTTTATTTTTTTCATTACAGAATGAAATTTCCCATCTTGCACATGTGATGCGTGGTTCAGAGAAAAGTTATGATCCTATAGTAGGTATGATTTTACCAAATGAACTTGAAGCATATAATGATTATGTGGCTTATGCAATTACCAAAAGATTTGGACTGTAAGAGGCTAAGGTAGTTAGAAATGCTAAAGGAATAATAACCCAAAGAAGTTTGTGCGTAACTGTGAGGGACATTCTACCAGCGTATCCGATAAGGAAAGGAAATATGACATGTTTGTAGTTAGATGCGGTTGTCTTGCTCATATCAAATTTAAGGTGAACAATGATATCTGTGAAGTTACAGGGAATGTTTCTGAGCATGATCTTGCACTTATACTCGAAGATCAAAAGCATTTGATAAGATGTGAAAAAACGATACATGATTGTGACAAGGTTATCCTAGCTGACGTGGTGAAATCTGGCATTAGAAGGACTTCTTCATTTAAGTTCTTAGCAAACATAGCAAGAACAAGCCAAAACTTGCGTTACATCTTGTGTGATGCTCAAAATCACTTGTAGACAAAAAGACCAAATGTTATAAGTGGGTGGATTGTCAAAGTCTACTAAATCATTATCATTGCATGCAAAATGCAAAACCTGATGTTTTTCTATGTTGTAGGTAGATCAAGAGAATAGGTTGACAAATCTATTTTAAAGAGATAAGTTATCCAAATTTGATTACGACTGTTTTGGTGATGTGTTGGTGTTTGATACTGCGTATCGCACCAACAAATATAACACGATATGTGCACCTTTTATTGGGATTAATCACCATTGGAAGAATACTCTGTTCGGTTATACATTTTTGTTGGATGGGACTAATAATTCATTTATTTGGTTATTTAATGTACTTTTGAAGTCTATGGGTAATAAGGCTTTGAAAATCAACTTCACTGACCAAAATCAGGCAATGGCAAAAGCCATTAGAATGGTGTTTTCGAATACACAATACTGTTTATGCACTTGGCATATTGGGAAAAATGATAACCAAAACATTCTATAGCTTTACCACAAGCCAAAGTTTAAGGATAGATATTTCTTTGAGATTATGTATTGTCATGCCCCGCGCCCCGGGCACGAACTCACGACTCCCTGTAAGCACAAACTCTTCTCTCGAGGTCCCAAGATTTACATATAGGTTGAGATATATATCATATAGAAAGCACGCGGAAGCGATGATATAAAAACTACTCCGTACAAATATAAAATGGGATTTGGGTAACGAAAGTACCAATAATATATGAACTTCCGAATATCTATACATGGCACGACAAACTAAACACGCTGATCACTAGGGTGGCAAGGCCAACACAAAAGACAATCATATCCGCTCTCAAAAAGGGACAAGCATCGTGGTCACCATCAAAATGCCAGACCAGGAACAGAAACTCCTATGTCGAGCTACTGGAGTCGTCAGTCTCCTCCTCAGCCTCCTCAGTGGGCTCATACTCCGAGAAGGTCTCCGAGCAAACCTCCACGGTATCCTCCGACGTCTCATCAGCTGATGGCTCCACCTGGTCATCCTCGGTGGCCTCGATCACTATGACCTCATCGGTGTCTTCTAGGGTCAAGGTCCTCTCAGGACCAATTCTTGAGCTAGAGATGGACCCCTAGCCTCCAATGAATCCCAAGCGGGATGGCACCAACTTGGTATCACCTCACGGGGTACCTCAGTAGGCTTCAGTGGCCCTGTAGAAACGTCCCCTATCTTCTTGAACCAAGCCTCATACCTGTAAGGCTTCCAGCTACTCCACCCTCATCTACCTAAACGACCATACACTTCTTAACATAAACGGTCCCTGTCCGTCAGGGAACTCCTCAAAATACACTGACATCTCTTTCGAATCTCCAAAACGGATTGGCCACATGATCACAGTCTAGGGTCTGAAAATAGGGTCCCTCAACGGGGTGAGATATACATCTCAGTAAGGTGGGTCCTAACCCTAAGTTAGGCCGACCGTCCACTCAGGCAATTACAGTCACAAGCAATTTATACAAAATCACATGAGGCATTCAACTTGCACGAAATATCACACGGATGTCAAGCATGAAATCATGGCATCATACAATATCATCAAAATCAAGCACATTATGCCAAGCCGGGTTACACCTTCCACCCCTTTCCAGTCTGCCTCACTTTCATTCCCGCGTTTATAACGCCTCAGGCTCGGTCCGCGTAAACGCATCAGATTGTCTCATTGACAAACCCGCGTAAACGCATCAGGTTTTCAATCTCAATTCAGGCTTGTGTCAACACATCTCAACTCCATCCCGCGTTTCAACGCATCAGGACTATGGCCTTCTCAACCCCGCGTCTCGTACGCCTCAAGGTACCATTCAATTCAAACCCCGCACCTCAGGGCATTCATCCACAAACCCCGCGTCTCATACGCCTCAGGGTGTCACAACTTCTCAAACATGCCATAAGTTCATTTCATTTCATAGCACATGTTCGAATGCAACTCATGCGACTAACGATATATCCATGGCATGCGGGACAATTACATTTGACATACAAAGTTGACAATCAAATCATAGCACAAGCATTGCCAAACATTCAAGTCCTCTATATCTTTCTAGGACGTGCATTGGACAACCATATTATGAACCTCCAAGATTCGATCAATTCGCATACCAATCCCCCAATCGAGTCCAATCCTCCTATCAAAGGTTTAGAATCCCCTTACCTCAAGCTTAATCCAATTCAATTCTTCTTCCAAGCACCTCAAGAGTTCGGTCCAAATAGCTCAAGAACAACTCAGCCGCGCAACCTAAGGAAATCCTTCCAATCGTTAATTTTCCTTTCTCAATTCATTACCCCACTAAACATACACCTCATGGACCTATCAATTACCATTCTAAAAATCTCAAAAATGAATTTGGAACCCATTTCCTTCACCAACAGCCTCCCACAGAACCGGTATGCATAGAATCGAAACAGTGCATTTTCGGTTCTGTGTATACCCCAACTATGCAGCCCTTAAACCAACTCAAATCCTCAATTTAATCACTAATCTACTTGCTAACATGTAGTTCTAAGGGTTGGGAAGCCTCGCCGAAAATTTGGAGTCAAGGCGACGCCAGAAAGTCCTTGAACGGCGCCGGTTCCTCCGGGTCTGCTACCGGTCAGTTCTGACCCTTCAAACACAAGACCCATTTGGGGTCAAAACTCTATCAAATTCACCCAAAATTTTTACCACAGCTCAGTCTATGTGTCCCCTAGATGTCCACAAAATTTGGTGGAAAAACTCAAAGATTTTGGGGTCCTATGAGGCCTAAACCGTGGCTTACCTCTATCTACGACGATTTTCGTCGACTTTCGGGAGATTGGCCAACCGGAGCTCTTCAGGTGGTCAAATGACTTGCTTCCACTTAGAGAACGTCGGCAAGAGGATGAGGAAGCAGCAGGTGGTTGGCTCAGGTCCAGGCGGTGGCCAGAGACGGTAGTAGGAGCGAGCGACGGTGGCGGCAGAATCTTGTCAGGCGGTGAAGCTCTCGGCAAGAAGAAGGGAAGAAGAAGAAGAAGAAACCGGCAAATGGAGGGGTGTTCGGCCAAGTGACAGAGAGAGTGAGGTTTATTCAATTTTCAAGAGTCAAATTGAGTTTAATGGTAGGTTAAAAGTGACTCAATCAACATCAAAGCTTAATCTCTCGACATTTGTCCATTGTGTCAGTCAATGCTCATCCAATGGCTATGGTTTCTCCCCATTTTCGGCAGCCTTGGGTGCGGTTTATGACCAAAATGCCCTCATCCAATCATATAGGCAAGGTTAGGGCTTGAGGGGCAAAATGGTAATTTTACCCCCGACGCCCGGAATGTCGTTTTTCAAATTTCAGATTTTTTCGATAAGGCGACGTCCAATCCAATTTATAATGTTGAAATTTTTGATTCTCCATTTTCAAATTTCAAGACTTGTTTCTGAATCTTTTCTCTATCCAATGCGATTCCAGTCTATCCCGAACTAACCGGCAACTTTTGCAGACGTTACGCGTATCGACCCTGTGATTTATATCACAATTAGGGCTCGTCAATTCATGGCGACTTTGGTTGTCATGTAATTGTGAGGGTCTATCACTAGTTCCGATGGTCTCGATCGTCACTGTTCGATTTAGGAAAAATTTGCAAATTATAACGCTAGCAATACATTCCTTAATCGTTCTTAGATCGGCCTTTTATGGCTCTAAATGTCCCCTCGATAATCCTTATGGTCAAAGTGTCATTTCCTATTCGAATTCCCTAGGTCCACGTTCTTTGTCTCACGTTAGCCTTTCCCTTTTGGTCAGTCAACTCGAGATTGATCAAATCCGAGCGAGATACGACTAAAATACATCGTTAGATACTTTCTCATTAATGAGTCTTGAAATGACGGGAAAATCAGAATGTCACAATCCTTCCTGTCCTCGAAATTTACAGTTACTCGAATAAATGGGGGTATTGGCGCTTCATCGTTTCCTCGCTTTTCCACGTAGCACCTTCGGTTCCATGGTGCTCCCAAATAACTTTGACCAATAGAATAGTTTTATTCCTCAGAATATGCTCCTTCCGGTCTTCAATCCTAACCGGCTTTTCCACGTAGGATACTCTGTCATTCACTTTTATAACCTCGTATTCCAGCACATGCGTCGGGTCCGGTTCGTACTTCTGTAGCATGGACACATGAAAGACGTTGTGCATTTGGGATAGATTAGGTGGTAAGGCAAGTCTGTAGGCTAAGGTTCCAATCCGCTCTAGAATCTCAAATGGACCTACGTACCTTGGGCTCAGTTTTTCTTTCTTTCCAAATCGAGATAATCCTTTCATCGGCTACACCTTAAGGAAAACATGATCGCCTACTTGAAACTCCAAAGGCTTACGCCGTTTATCTGCATAACTCTTTTGACGACTCTGTGCCGTCTTCAGTCTTTCCCGAATTATCTTTACTGCCACCACCGATTGCTCTACCAACTCTAGGCCTGTGATACTTCTTTCTCCAACCTCGTCCTAGCAAATCAGGGTTTTGCAAGCTCTTCCATAGAGCGCTTCAAAAGGTGCCATTTGAATGCTCTGCTGATAGCTGTTTTTATATGCAAGTTCCACTAAATGCAGCCGATCCTCCCATCCACCTTTGAAATCTAATACGCACGCTCGCAACATGTCCTCGAGCGTCTGAATTGTCCTCTTCGATTATTCGTCCGTTTGTGGATGATATGCCGTGTGCTAAACTATAATTGAGTTCCCATGGCATCTTGAAGGCTCTTCCAGAAGTTCGTTGTGAACTTGGGATTTCTGTCCGATGTAATTATCACGGGTACTCCATGTAGTCTCACTATCTGCCGCATATACAACTCGGCATATCTATCCATCGCGAAATCCTTTCGAACAGGGATGAAGTGTGCAGACTTGGTCAACCAGTTCATGACTGCCCAAATAGAATCGTGGCCTCTCTGGCTCCTTAGGAGTCCCATCACGAAATCCATCGTTACGTATTTCCATTTCCATTCAGGAATTTCTAGTGGCTGTAATAATCTACCAGGCTTACAGTATTGTGCCTTCACCTACTGGCATGTTAAGCACCTTGCCACATACTTCGCCACATCCACTTTCATCCCGTTTCACCAATAATGTTGACGCAAGTTCTGATACATCTTTGTGCTTCCTGGATGGATACTATAGTTGCTCCTATGAGCCTCTTATAAAATCATTTCCCTGGGTTCTTCATCCTTTGGCACACATAGACGTCCTCGAAATTTCACGATTCCATCCTCTAACACTTGAAATTCTGGCTTCCTTTCTGTCGTGTCCATTTCCAGGATTTTCTAAATTTATGGATTTGTATGCTGCAAGGCTTTTATCCTTTCCTGGACCTCAGGTTCTATTCTCAGTGTGGCCATCAAACTGGACAGTTGACAGACTTCCAATCTGAACTCAGATCCCTCAAGTTCTCGAATAACGACAACCTTTCATCAGTAGATCGGCGATACTAGATTTCTGACTGAGCTCATTCACAACCCTATTTGCCTTCCCTAAGTGATACAATATGTTACAATCATAATCCTTAAGCAGCTTCATCCATCGATGCTACCTCATATTCAGTTCCTTTTGTGAAAACAAATACTTTAGGCTCTGGTGGTCAATGTAAATCTGGAACTTTTCGCCACACAAATAATGTCTCCAAATCTTCAAAGCAAAAATGATCGCTGCTAATTCCAAATCGTGAGTCGGATAGTTCATCTCGTGCGGTCTCAATCATCGGGACGCGTAGGCCACTACTCTTCCATGCTGCATTAGCACACAGCCTAGTCCCTTGAGCGAAGCATCGCTATATATCTCATAGCCTCCAAGTCCTGATGAAATCGTTAATACTGGTGCGGTTGTCAACCAATATTTGAGCTCTTGGAAACTCCTTTCACACTTATCCGTCCATTCGAACCTCGTTTCTTTCTTTGTCAATCCCGTCAGTGAAATGGCTATGGATGAAAACTTCTCCACAAAACGTCTGTAGTATCCTGTCAATCCCAAGAAACTTCGGACTTCCGTGACCGTAGTAGGTCTAGGCTAATTCGTAACGGCTTCGATCTTCACAGGATCCACCGCAATTCCTTCTCCAGATACAACATAACCAAGAAATGCCGCTTTATCCAACCAGAACTCGCATTTACTAAACTTAGCGTAAAGCGAGTGTTCTCTCAGGGTTTGCAAAACAATTCTCAAATGCTCCTCATGTTCTTCGTCGCTCCTTGAGTAAATCAGGATATCATCAAAGAAGACTATGACGAATCTATCCAAAAATTCATTAAACACCCGATGCATCAGGTCCATGAATATGGCTGGAGCATTGGTCAATCCAAAAGGCATCACAGTGAATTCGTAGTGATCATACCTTGTCCTAAAAGCAGTCTTAGGTATGTCTTCTCTCTTAATCCTCAACTGGTGATACCTGGTTCTCAGGTTAATCTTAGAGAATACCGTAACTCATTGCAACTGATTAAATAGGTCGTCAATTCTCGGCAGCAGGTACTTATTCTTCACTGTTACTTGGTTTAATTGTCTATAATCAATGCATAGACGCGAGGACCCATCCTTTTTCCTTACAAACAACACCGGCGCTCCCCATGGTGAAGCACTTGGTCAGATAAATTCCTTAACCAGTAACTCTTGCATCTGTACCTTTAACTCCTTTAGTTCTAACAAGGACATTCTATAGGGTGCCTTCGAGATCGGCTCCGTTCCAGGAGCTAACTCAATCACGAACTCTATTTCTCGCTCTGGTAGCAACCCTGGTAACTCCTGGGGAAAAATGTCAGGAAACTTACGTACTACCGGAATGCTTTCTAGTTTGGGTTCCTCAGTAGTTGTGTCCATAACTGCTACTAAGTACGCTTGACACCCTTCAGACATCAACTTCGTCACTTCAAGAGACGAGACTAAAGGAATCGAGGTTCGTCCTCGACTTCCTACAAATTCAAAATTAGGGCGGCCTTTTGGATAGAAACGGATTATCCTACGACCACAATCCACTACAGCCCCCTGTTTACCTAACCAGTCCATTCTTATAATCACGTCGAAATCATACATGGGTAACACAGCTAAATCAATACTCTCTCTGCTACCACCAATTACGATCTTACAGTTAGCACAGCCCAACGAAACCAGCACATTATCTTTCAACGGAGTGGCCATATGCAGAATCACACTCAACGGTTTTAACTTCATATCGACCAATTCAGCAAACCGAGCAGACACAAATAAATGTGTTGCTCTAGGATCAAACAAAGCATATATAGCTTGGTCACACAAATAAACCGTACCTGTGACCATGCCTGGCGTTTCTTCTACCTCTCTACGGGCTACTACATAAACTCTCTCTTGAATTGGGGGTCAATTCTGATTAATCTGGGGAGTGGCAGTCGACGGCCCAGCCTGTGGTCGCTGCCCTTGAGATCGATTCGTTGGAGCTTAATTCGAGCAAGTCCTCATCTGGTGGCCCACCTGACCACACTTAAAGCATGATCCAGTTCTTGCTGGACATGACCCATTACCATGCCTTTTGCTACAGAAGCGACAGTTCAAATTCATGGGATTCGGCAGCTTTACAATGTTCTTCCTTATCGGAGGGACAAAATGCTTATTGCCAGTAATTGGCCTCTTACCCGTCTGGCGATTGTCTCTGAATGAATTAAACCGCGATCCAGATGCGATATTCCTCTCCTTCAGGTCTCTCCCGATCATCTGACCCCGTTCATAGATTTCCTTGTAGGTTCTCGAATTCAGGGCTATCATCTGACTGCGAAGCTCAGGTCTCAGTCCATCCTGAAATCCCCGCGCCTTCTCCTGGGGATCTTCTACCAATCGGGGTGCGTACCTCGATAATCTGAAGAAATCAGCTTCATACTGGTCCACAGGTAGCTGATTCTGACGCAGCTGTAAGAATTCCACTTGCTTCCTTTACCGGGTTGTTTCCAAGAAATACTTGTAATTGAACGCCGTAGTAAAGGCATTCCAGGTCATGGTCGTTCCTTCCGGAAAAACTCCATTCTTGGTGGCAGCCCACCAATTGCCACACCCCGAGCCCCGGGCACGAGCACGCGACTTCTACAAACAAACCACATAATCTCTCGTGGTCCCAAGATCCACAAATAAGACGAGAGAGGTATAATGCACAAACACACGGAAGCGATAAGTAAACAACTCCTCCGTACAAAATATAAATTAAGTGGGACCTGAATAGCATCAGTACTGTCATACATACTAACCATCTATACATACAGATGAGGAGCTACTAAAATCCATTGAAAAACTAGGCAACGGGGTAGTACACAAAAGAGTCCCTCAAGACATCCAAAAGAAACAGGGTCGGATCGCCTCCAAAAGCTCAAGCCAACGAATTGGAATCCTAAGATGAGCTACTAGAATCCTCGGTGTCCTCGGCATCCTCCGTCGGCTCATACTCGGAGAAGGTCTTTGATGGACCTCAATGGTATCCTCCATGGTCTCCTCATGGGACAGCTCCGCGAGATCCTTCTCGGTCGCCTCCAGGACAATGATCTCATCCTCTTCCACAGTAAAATCCAACATCGAGGTCCTCTCTGGCCCGTTCCTAAAATCGACTACCGATCCCTCTGGCTGATCCTAGTCCCTACCGGGGTGGCACTAATTAGAAATCACTCCCTAGGGCACCTCATGGGGCTTCAGCGGTCCAGTAGACTTGTCCCCAACTTTTCTAAAACACGCTTAATATCTATTAGGCTTACAGTCTGTACTACCCTCGTCAACCCACACCACTGTACACTTTCTCATATATATAGTTTCATGACCGTCAGGGAACTCATCAAAATACGCGGTCATCTCCTTAGGGTCTCCAAAGCAAATGGGCCACTTAGTCAAGGCCTAGAATCTATAAAAGAAGGGTCCCCAAAAGGGGTGAGATACACATCTCAGTAAAAGAGTCCTAACCCTAGGTCAGGCCGACCGTTCACTTAGACAGTTGCAACCACAGTCATTCAAGCTCACAGACATATCAAGCAAATGCAAGTACAGACAACAACACATAGGTGGCATACACGTAAATATGGCATCATGACATACTCAGATGATATGCACACTCGTTGTGCCACATCACCACATCCACCATTTCTCGCCGGCCTCGTTTTCATGCCCGCGATTAGATCCATCAGGCTCGGTTCGCATAAACGCATCAGACCGTCATTGACAACCCGCGTAAACGTGTCAGGTTTCAACGATACTCTAGACCAATGTCACCACCTTATACCTCCGTCCCGCGTAAACGCATCAGGACCCTGGCTTTTTCACAGCCCCGTAATTAGATCGCATCAGGGCACCACACCATTCCGACCTCGCGCATCAGTGCCTCAGGGTATCAACCACCTCACCCCGCGTCTCATACGCATCAGGGCTTCGCCATCTCACACTCATGCCATGATTTTTAAATCGTTTTCCATACATGACGACATGTGCAATTCAAGCATAATTCAAAGACTCATGGCATGCAAGGTAATCAAGTGACACACATACATGGCGAATAATTCAAGCACAAGAATTTGCAATCTTAATCCCTTATAACAACTTGGGGTACACCAAGAACATTATCATGGGATCTCTCACCAATAAACTAATTCATCGCTCGACTCACCTAATCGAGTCCAATCTTCCTATCCTAAGTTTAGGATTCCCTTACCTTGAATTTAATAACACAATTTCTCTTCTTGAGCCCTCAAGGTTTTTGGCCCCCAATGGTCCAAGATCGAACTCTCCGCGCAACCTAATAAATCCAACCAATCCGTCAATTTCCTTTGTCCAATTCCTCAATCCATAACCATAAACCTCCATAACATAATCCTCATCATCTTAACATGTTCTAATCATCAATTTGAGGCTCAAAACCAATTATCATCAGCCCCAACAGATTCGGTTTGCCCGAAACTTAATCGGTTCTTCTCGGTTTTGTGCAAACAGGGCACAATCAGTTTTAAATCAAGTACCAATCCATCATTTAAGCACTATCCTACCTCTTAACATGTCTATATAAGGGTCTAAGGGTCTCACCGTGAGTTTGGAGTCAAGTCGTCGTCGGAAATCCGTTGGGAGTTGACGAATCCTCCAAGGTCAATATCGGCAATTTTCTGTGCAAGGTTTACAAGATCGATTCGAGGTCAAAACTTCATCAAATCATTCTCAAATTTTTACCATATATTGATATACATGTCTTCTAGACCTCCATAAAATTTGACCTCAAGATTCCGTTGACTCCCGGGAAAACGCTTGGTCGGAGCTCCTCGGTAGTCCAAATGACTCGCTTCTAGTTCGAGGAGGTCGGTAAGACGTGGAGCTAGGTTGGTGTGGTCAGTCGGAGCCCAGGCGATGGCCAGAGGTGGGCGTCGGAATGGCCGAACAGCAGCTCCAGAATCTGGTCAGCGACAGTAGAAAGAAGAAGGAAAAAGAAGATGGGAGTTTCGGTGAGTTGAGGGAGTTATGGCCGACCAAGTGAGGTGAGGAGAGAGAGAGAAATGTTATATATGCAATGCTCAAGTCAATGGTTGAATGGTAGTTATGGAATAGTGGATTTGACCACTCTTTTGCCTATCCATTGACACTTGTCCCACATGTCAATCAAACTTGATCCAATGGCTACCATTCATCCTAGTTTTCGGAAGCTATGGGGGAAGGGATAAAGTCCAAAATGCCATTCCTTATTTGCATGGGCAAAGCTTAAGCTTAAGGGGCAAAATGGTAATTTTACCCTCGACGTTTGGAACGTCGTTTTTCTCGTTCCAATAATCATCGATAGGGCGACGACCAATCCGAATATAACATTGGAATCCTTGATTCTCCATTTTCAATTTTCAAGACTCGTTTCTGATGGTTTTCTCTATCAGACGTGATTCCAGCCTATTCCGAACCGACGGGCGGCTTTTGCAGACTTTACGCGTATCGACCCTGTGATTCATATCACATTTAGGGCTCGTCAATTCGTGGCGACTTTGGTTGTCATGTAATTGTGAGGGTCTATCACTAGTCCCTAAGGTCTCGATCGTCACTGTCCGATTTAGGAAAATTTTGCAAATCATACGTTGGTTAAGCGGCATCACCCGCGCTCCAATCATATGACACTCGCAAGGCATTCCTTAAGCGTTCTTAGATCGGCCTTTTTGTGGTTCTAAATATCCCCTCGACGATCCTTATGGTCAAAGCACAATTTCCTTTCTGAGTTGCCTAGGTCCACGCACATCGTCTCGCGTTAGCCTTTCCCTTTTGGTCAGCCTACTCGAATTGATTAGATTCGAGCGGAATACGACTGACATACATCTCTAGATTTACTTCTCATTAATGAGTCTGAAATTGACTGGAAATCATAATATTACCCCAATCATTCGCTGTACCTTCCAGTTGGTATATCGCCAATACTACTTTCTCTTCATCCGTGCACCTCAGCACCCTAAAAGCCTTTTCAAGCTTCTCGATCCATCTCGGTGCTAGTTCGGGATCTCCAGTCCCATCAAACTGGGTCAGCTTCAACTTGATAAATTGTTCGACCAGCTGGCCCATCTGCCTGGCTGCAACAATTTCTTCCTAAGCATTCACTGCCTCATTGCCCTAGTCGTAGTCGTTATTGCTTCCGTTGCCCCCGTTGTTGCCGTTAACGGCAACTATTGCGGCTCCTACCGCTTGGGTTATGGCAGCATCCCTATCCTAGGTTTGCCTGTCGATGAGGTCGCTAATCCTTTCGAGCGCCCTCAATACTCTGTCCATCATTGGGTCCTCTACTACAGGCATCCTCGAGCTAGAGGTCCATTCTTGGGCCTTCCAGGTCTCCTAGGCGGATTACTCATTCTTATACGCTACTACTGAGCTTGGTCCACCACAATTTTATCAAGGAATTAGTAACTCATTCATTCAACCAAGTCCAGAGCTACCGCAATATGCCTTAATAGAAACAGTTACAATACAACAGCCTTCCACACAACAAATTCCACAAATTCTTCAATACGCAGCTCATGGCTATTCCTCAATTCCGTTCACTCCAACGGTTTACCAAAATAAGCCATGCTCGTTCACTTAACAGGCCAAAATCCAAAAATGACTTTCAACGCTAACATGGAACTTCGTCCTCATAAATCACCTCAATCCTGCCAAGGCCAATGCCAATCACATACGCCAAGCCCTATGCCATGCCTCTCGTGCTTTATTCTAGTAAGTCCCCTAAGGTCTCGCTACCCGTCTTTGTCTCAACTTAATTTTCCTTATCACTCCAATCTTCAATCAATTTTGGATCAAGCTGACCTTGCTTTGATACCAAGTAAAGCGGGGATGTCACGTCCTGAGGCCTGGGCACGAGCTCGCGACTCCTTGCAAGCACAAACTCTTCTCTGGAGGTCCCAGGATTTACATATAGGTCGAGATATATATCATATAGAAAGTCGCGGAAGCGACGATATAAAAACTCCTCCGTACAAATATAAAATGGGACTTGGGTAACGAAAGTACCAATAATACATGAACTTCTGAATATCCATACATGGCATGACAAACTAAACACGCTAATCACTAGGGTGGCAAGCCTAGCACAAAAGACGATCATATCTGCTCTAAAAAAGGTACAGACGTTGTGGTCACCATCAAAATGCTAGACCAGGAACAGAAACTCCTAAGTCGAGCTACTGGAGTCGTCAGTCTTCTCTTCAGCCTCCTCAGTGGGCTCGTACTTCGAGAAGGTCTCTGACCAAACCTCCACGGTGTCCCCCAACGTCTCATCAGCTGATGGCTCCACCTGGTCATCCTCGGTGGCCTCGATCACTATGACCTCATCGGTGTCCTCTAAGGTCGGGGTCCTCTCAGGACCAATCCTTGAGCCAGCGACGGACCCCTCGACCTCCACTGAATCCCGAGCGGGATGGCACCAACTGGGTATCACCCCACGAGGTACCTCAGTGGGCTTCAGTAGCCCCGTAGAAACATCACATATCTTCCTGAACTAAACCTCATACCTGTGAGGCTTCCAGCTACTGTCACCCTCATCTACCCAAACGACCGTACACTTCCAAACATAAACGGTCCCCTGTCCGTCAAATAACTCCTCAAAATACACTAGCATGTCTTTCGGATCTCCAAAACGGATTGGCCACTTGAACATGGTTTAGGATCTGAAAATAGGGTCCCTCAACGGGGCGAGATATACATTTCAGTAAGGTGGGTCTTAACCCTAGGTTAGGCTGACCGTCCACTCAGGCAATTACAATCACAAGCAATTTATACAAAATCACATGAGGCATTCAACTTGCACGAAATAGCACACGGATGTCAAACATGCAATCATGGCATCATACAATATCATTAGAATCAAGCATATCATACCAAGTCAGATTACACCCTCCACCCTTTTCCAGTTTACCTCACTTTCATGCCCGCAATTATAACGCCTCTGGCTCGGTCCGCGTAAACGCACGAGACCGTCTCATTGACAAACCCGCATAAACGCATCGGGTTTTCAATCTCAATTCAGGCCTGTGTCGACACATTTCAACTACGGCCTTGTCAACTCCGCGTCTCGTACGCCTCAGGGTGCCATTCAATTCCAACCCTGCGCCTCAGCGACTCAGGGCATTCATCCACACAACCCCGCGTCTCATACGCCTCAGGGTGTCACAACTTCTCAGACATGCCATAAGTTCATTTCATTTCATAGCACATGTTTGAATGCAACTCATGCGACTAACGAAACATCTATGGCATGCGGGATAATTACATTTGACATATAAAAGTGACAATCAAATCATAGCACAAGCATTGCCAAACATTCAAGTCCTCTATATCTTTCTAGAACGTACATTGGACAACCATATTATGAACCTCTAAGATTCGATCAATTCGCATACCAATCACCCAATCAAGTCCAATCATCCTATCAAAGGTTTAGAATCCCCTTACCTCAAGCTTAATCCAATTCAATTCTTCTTCCAAGCACCTCAAGGGTTCGGTCCAAATAGCTCAAGAATAACTCAGCCGCGCAACCTAAGGAAATCCTTCCAATCGTTAATTTTCCTTGCTCAATTCATCACCCCACTAACATACACCTCATTGACCTATCAATTAACATTCTAATGCATCTCAACAATGAATTTGGAACCAATTTCCTTCACCAACAGCCTCCCACAGAATCGGTATGCACAGAACCGAAACAAGGCATTTTCGGTTCTGTGTATACCCCAACTATTCAGCCTTTAAACCAACTCAAATCATCAATTTAATCACTAATATACTTGCTAAAATGTTTTTCTAAGGGTTGGGAAGCCTCACCAAAAATTTGGAACCAAGGCGACGCCAGAAAGTCCTAGAACGGCGTCGGTTCCTCCGAGGTCTGCTACTAGTCAGTTCTGACCCTTCAAACACAAAATCCATTTGGGGTAAAAAATCCATCAAATTCACCCAAAATTTTTACCACAGCTCAGTCTATGTATCCCCTAGATGTCCACAAAATTTGGTCGAAAAACTCAAAGATTTCGGGGTCCTATGAGGCCAAAACCGTGGCTTACCTCCAGCTGCGACGGTTTCCGTCGACTTTCGGGAGATTGGCCGGCCGGAGCTCCTCAGGTGATCAAATGACTCGTTTTCACTTGGAGAACGTTGATAAGAGGATGAGAAAGCAGCAGGTGGTCAGCTCGGGTCCAGGCGGTGGCCGGAGGCAGCTGTCGGAGCGAGCGACGGCGGCGGCAGAATTCTGTCAGGCGATGGAGCTCTCGGCAAGAAGAAGGGAAGAAGAAGAAGAAGAAACTGGCAAATGGAGGGGTGTTCCACGAAGTAACAGAGAGAGTGAGGTTTATTCAATTTTCAAGAGTCAAATTGAGTTTAATGGTAGGTTAAAAGTGACTCAATCAACATCAAGGCTTAATCTCTTGACACTTGTCCACTGTGTCAATCAATGCTCATCCAATGGCTATGGTTTCTCCCCATTTTCGACAGCCTTGGTTGTGGTTTATGACCAAAATGACATCATCCAATCATATAGGCAAGGTTAGGGTTTGAGAGGCAAAATGATAATTTTACCCCCCGACGTCTGAAACGTCATTTTTCTAATTCCAGATTTCTTCGATAAGGTGACGGCCAATCCAATTTGTAATGTTGGAATTCTTGATTCTCCATTTTCAAATTTCAAGACTTGTTACTGAATCTTTTCTCTATCCAATACGATTCCAGCCTATTCCGAACTAACGGACGGCTTTTGCAGACGTTACACGTATCGACGCTCTGATTCATATCACAATTAGGGCTCGTCAATTCATGGCGACTTTGGTTGTCATGTAATTGGGAGGGTCTATCACTAGTTCCGATGGTCTCGATCGTCATTGTTCGATTTAGGAAAATTTTGCAAATTATATACTGGTTAAGCGGCATCACCCGTGCTCCAATCATATAGCGCTAGCAATACATTCCTTAATCGTTCTTAGATCGGCCTTTTATAGCTCTAAATGTCCCCTCGACAATACTTATGGTGAAAGTGTCATTTTCTATTCGAATTCCCTAGGTCCACGTTCCTTGTCTCATATTAGTCTTTCCCTTTTGATCAGTCAACTCGAGATTGATCAAATCTAAGCGAGATACGACTGAAATACATCGTTAGATACTTTCTCATTAATGAGTCTTGAAATGACGAGAAAATCAGAATGTCACATGTATAGATATAGATCAAAGGATGGAAGGAAAATGGAAGAGGAGTGAAAAACTGAGAATAGCACTTGGCTTCAAAGATTATACAACCTTAGACATAAATGGAGTTTTGCTTTTGGTCGTGATATTTTTACATGTGGTATAAGACCAAGTCAAAGGAGCGAGAGCGCCAATAATGTTGTCCAATGAATGTCGATCAAGACATTGATCCTTATAGAATTTGTGCACCACTATGAAGAACAATTGAAGCACATGTGAGAAATTGAAATTCAAAATGATTGCAGTTCTCCTGGGAAGCCCAAAATGATTATTTTGAACAATGGGATTTTGACACATGCTGTCTCTTTGTATACTCGTATCATATTCAAAAGGTTTAATGAAGAAATGTTGCAAAGTATCTCCGAATAAATTTCAAGTACTAGACTTGATGGATCGATTGAAATGTATACTCTGTGGTGTAAGGGGATTCAACACGAACATGTTGTCAAATTTGATGCTACAGACTTTTCATTTTCTTGTGAATGCAAGTTATTTGAATCAAAAGTATAGTTGTGTCACCATGCCCTGCGTATGTTGATTGGGAACATATCGATTACAGGCATTTCATCTTTTTATATTTTGAAAAGATGGACTAAGGGTGCCAAATAAGAGAATGTGACTGATAATCACCTCAAATGTCAATGACTCCATCTAAGTTTAATCGATGTTCCACGTTAATGCAAGAATCTTTTGAACTGATGAGTTTGGGAGCCGAAGATGGAAATACAATGAGCATAATGAGGAAAGCCCTACCAAAAGGGAAGACTGAAATTTCATTATACAAGTCAAGTCTATTTGTGACCGAGGATGCTAATGATAACAACGAGGCTTCTTTTTGTGACATTACGATATTGGACCCCTTCAAAGGAAAGGAAAGGGAATGGGAATCAGTTATGAAAGGATTAAAATCTCAAGTGAAGGAAAAAAAGAAAATATCTAAGAAAGGAACATCCTCAATGCGAGTAGAAAGTCGAGCTTAGTGACTTATTGTTCAAGTTAATATGAGTAGCTAACTTGTTCTTTTATGCTACTTGATGCCAATTAATATATTTAATACTTTATAATGTAGAGTATGATCAAACTCCTTTCCCTAATTGTTCAACGCATTCAAATCATATATGTTAATGCATTTTATCCTAGCAACATTAGTAGTCTTATAATAATTCTAGATTTTCATAATCAGGTATGTTGCTCTTAGGGCCTGCATGACAATCATTCTGGTTTTCTAATTTCGTTTTTCGAAACAGAAAAAGATAAAAGCCCTGTTTGATAATGTAAATGATTCTGATTTTAATTCTGTTTTCATAACCAGTTTTAGAGCAAAAACGAGAACAAAAAAAAGTTGGTTCTAAATAAAGAAACACTTTTGAGTATCATAAAACAAAATAAAGTCGCTTTTCCCTCAGCCTAAAATAGAACTACGAGATCTTATTTTAAAAAAATACGATAATAAAAATAAAATCAAAAAATTGGAAAATTTCTAAAAAAATAGAAAATCCCTAGAAATAGAAGAAGCTTAGATTATGCTAGCTTGACCTCATTTTCATAAATTTGGGCATAAATTTCCTAGATTTCTTAGATTTTATTCTTTTTTAGAAAAATCATAAGCGCCTTTGAAATTAAACCTGAGCCACATTTTTCTAAGCTTTTGGGACTTCGTTAGGATTTTACGATGCAATTCATCAATGTGATGATTCCTTGATTGTGCCCTTGATTTCATTGATTGTGATTTAAGTACTTTAGACTTAGTCTAGTTTAAAAAAATTCAGGGAAAAGACAAAATAACCAGCGTGAACACTTAGCAAGCTCTCATTATTAAGTTTTGGATGAATTAAGACCAATGTATAATTTGCAAAAATTACATGACAACCAAAGTCTTCATGAACTGACGAGCCCTAAGTGTAATAGGAATCACAAAGTCGATACGCGTAACGTCTGCAAAAGCCGCCCGTCAATTCAGGATAGGCTGAAATCACATCTGATAGAGAAACGATTCAAAGATGGGTCTCGAAATTAGAAAATGGAGAATCAAGGATTTTAACATTATAATAGGATTGGACGTCGCCTCATCAAAGAAAATTGAAATTAGAAAAACGACGTTCCGGACATCAAGGGTGAAATTACCATTTTGCCCCTCAAGTCTTGGCCTTGCGTCTATAATTGGAATTAGGGCATTTTGGTCTTTGATACACCTCAAGGCTACCGAAAATTTGGGAAAATAATAGCCATTGGATGAGCCATTGATTGACTAGTGGACAATTGTCAAAGGATGCTCAATTGGCATTTATTAAACTACTTTTAACCTACCATTCCTCCCCTTTGACCACCAAAAATGGGTGTATACACCCTCCTTTGGGCTCAACCAAAAATCATCATCACCATAACCATCTTCATCTTCTCTTCTTCTTCTTCTTCTTCTTCTTCTTCTTGTCGAAGACTCCACGCCCGATAGAGCCGCCACTGCCACTTCGCGCTACTCAAGCGCCATCGCTGGCGACCTCCGGCCACTGAGCCAATCACCCTCACCTTCTTCATCCTCTTGCCGACCACCTCCAAGTGGTAGTTCGGCGTTTAACCCACTGAGAAGCTCCGGCCATCCGTTCTCCCGAGAGTCGCCGGAATCCATCGCATCTGGAGGTAAGTCACTTTTTGAGCTCCATAGGACCTCGTTTTGTCTCAAACTTCAGGAAAAATTTTGTAAACATCTAGAGTATTCATATATTGAGTTGTAGTAAAAAATTGGACTAAATTTGACAGAGAATTGACCCAAATGGGTGCTGTGATTGAAGGACAGAATCTGCTCGGTAGAGGACTTTGAAGAACCGGCACTGTTCGTGGACTATTCGGCGTCGCCTTGACTTTAAATTTTCGGTAAGGCTTCTCAACTTGTAGAACTAAGTGTTAGCAAGTAGATTAGTGAATAAATTAGGGATTTAGATTGAATTATGGGCTTATTGAGTGAGATATGCACAGAACCGATAATGCCCTATTTCAGTTCTATGCATACCGAAACTTTAGGGGCTGTTCATGGGGGAATTGAGCTCTAAATTCTTCATTGAGGTTTACTAGAATGTCGATGGATGCGTTATTAAGGCTTATACTTGATGGTTCGATAATTGGACGAAGAAATATTGACGAAACGGATGGAATTCCATTAGGTACAAAGCTGCCTTGTTTTGGAACCATTGGAGCCGATTACTTGAGGTGCTTGGAAAGGAAAATTTGTTGATTTTAGCACAAGGTAAGGGTTTTCTAAATCTTGACTAGGAAGATTGGACTCGACTGGGTGAATTGGAGGTGAATTTGGTGGATTTCCATGAGATTATTGTGCGTTTGTCTCATGTTTGCCTTTGTGGATTGGTGATTGCTTGAATACTTGCCATATGCATATGCCATGAGTTGATTGCCACTTTTGAATGAGGAATTTGACTGTCTCGCGTGCCGTAGAAATTTAGCTCATTGCATGAGCTTGTACTTAATTATGAAGTCTGGAATTGAAATGAATGTTGGCATGTTTGAGAAAGTCGTGATGCCCTGAGGCGTTGAGACGTTAGGTTGTGTTGAATTGTACCCTGATGCGTTGAGACGCGGGGTTGAAATGGCCAATGTCTTGATATGTTGAGACGCGGGATGAGACTTGATATGTGTCGACACAGGCCTTGAATGAAACTGAAAACTTGATACGTTTACGCGGGTTTGTCAATTGGATGGTATGAGGCGTAATTACGTAGACCGAGCCTGAGGCGTTTTAAACGTGAGTATGATTCAGAAGGAAGTTTGGAATGATGGAACGTGTGGCTTGAATTTGTACTATATGCCTGACTCGATCGATAAGTTATAGTGCCCTGTTGTGTGATTGATAATTGTTTGCATCATTGTGGCATATTTGACTAATGAGTGCCTTGTATTGTTGAGTGCGTACTCTTGTTCATTCTTGCATTTATCTAGGTGTACTGTCAGCCTAACCTAGGGTTAGAGCTTGTCTTACTGAGATGTCAATCTCACCCTGTCGTGGGACCACCTTTTCAGACCCTAAGCCTCGAGAATGCTGCCGACTCGACTAGGGGACCCCAAGGAGATGACAATATATTTTGATAAGTCCCGGACGGTAGGAGAACTGTGTATGTTAGAAAATGTACAGTGATTTGGGTCGACGAGGGCGGTAAAGACTGGAAACCGCATAGGTTCGAAGCTTGGCTCCGTAGAGTAGGCGAGGTTACCACAGGTCCATTAAAGGCCATGGAGGTACCTCGCAGGGTTATTCTTAGCGGGTGTCATCCTATTCGAGATTCGGTAGAGGTCAAGGGGTCTGTAGCTAGCTCGAGAAACATACCCTAGAAGACCCCTACTTTGGAGGAGACGGTTGAGGTGATCGAGATCGACACTTTAGAGGACGAGCTAGAATATACTACAATGGAGGATACCGTGGATGTGCGATCCGAGACTTTCTCGGATTATGAGCCTACTGAGGACGTGGAGGAGACTGAGGATTTCAGTGGTTCGACCTAGGGGTTTCTTGCTTTTACTTGACTGTTTTTTATGACCTTGTCGATCTATTTCTTTTGAGTACTTGTTTTAGCTATCTTTTGGTTTAGTCCCGTTGCCCAGGCCATTTGCAGGATTGGATCACCTGCACTTTTGTACGGACCCATGGGATGTTTATATGTATATATTTATGTGAAGTTCTCGTTACCCAGGTTCCCTTTGTTATTGTACGGAGAAGTTTTATTATGTCGCTTCCGCATGCTCATTACATTATGCATCTCTCGCTATGTGATTCCTAGGACTCGGGAGTTCGGAGTTTGCTCGCGGGGAGTCACGCGCTCGTGCCCTGAGTGCTGGGCGTGACAAATGTGGTCCTTTTTTATATTGATACAGCTACCATACATCATGCCGCCGGAGATTGTGAATGAATTTTCCTCATTTGCTAGTCAGGTATTTAATAGTTGGAAGCAGCATAATGGATCCATAGAAGCATTTAAATGTAGTCATTTAGGTTGCGAATGGTAATCATTCTGTTTTAGAAAGCTTTTTTTGATTAAAATGACTTTTTTCTGATTATGTGCCTAGATGAGTTTTAGAAAATCAGAACGCGTTTGAAAATTGTCCAAAATTTATGTTCTTGGAATAGAAATGCGTTTGATAACTGCATAAAATTTCTATTTAAAAAAACTATTTATCTTCCTAATTTTTTTTCATTTAAGTCAAACAACTATGTAGTTACTTTGTAAAATCACACCATAAATTAAAGACTAATTTTCAATGCGTAATAAAATAATTTAAATTATTGTTTTAGCATTTCATAAATGAAACACAAATTTTAATACGTTTAAAATTCGATTGAAACATAGAACAATTCTCATATTAAGAACTCATTCTTTTCTTTAACGCTGCGTTATCCAAAATACATACAAATATAGCAGCCGAATAACCAAATTATCCACTAATAAAAAAATAAATTATCTTCCTTGATACGAAATACAAGTCTTTCACTATCATTTTGCAGCTTCTGTCCTAAATTCAAGTGAGTGTTTAGCTCCAACTCCCGGTGCAGATGGTCACATTTTGTGAAGCACGGCTACAAATATATATATTATCATCCGCATGTTGGAGGCCCTCATCTTCTATGATATTTTTTATTTTTTTTGCAAAAGAGTGAAATATATGAAATCTAGAAAATTGATGCCCAAATTTATGAAAATAAGGTAAAACTAACACAATCTAAGCTTATTCTATTTTTAAGGATTATCTACATTTTTTTGTGATTTTTTGAAATTTTTCCATTTTTTTATCTTTATTTTATTTTATTTTATTAAGTTGAGGGAAAAGTGATGAGATAACTGAAAGTAAAAAGTAAAAGATGTGGTACTTAATTCTATTTTTTTATTTTCAAAAGTGATTCTTTTTTTCCACAACCAACTTTTTTTTTGTTTTGGATTTTGCTCTAAAAAAATTCTGATTCTCTAAAAATGATTCTGGGAACAGAATCAGAATCAGAATTATTTACGTTATCAAATAGGATTATCATTTTTTTTTTGTTCCAAAGAACATAATTAGAGAACCAGAATGGTTCTCATGCAAGCCCTTATTTATGCAAATGCAATGACTATACATCATGCCGTCAGGATTATAAAAGGATTTTCCCCATTTACTAGTCAAGTGCTTATTATGAAAATCAATTTACGTCCTAGTGACGTTTCATCTTTTTGTATTGTGTTATTTATTGGAAATGGTTTGTCATGGATAGATGTTGGAGTACCACAATAGATCTCATGGAACCATTTCGAATTAAGTACAATATATATATATATTGATAAGCAAGGTGTCCGATCAATTTGCGCGTACCTCAACTATTCATCGGGGGATTAGCACAACAACCCACCACCATGGCCCCCTGCTTAAATCACAGGTGTTCATCTGGGAAATCGAACTTGGGAGTAGTGCACCTAACCACACAATCCCAACTTGCGCGTACCTCAACTATTCATCGGGGGATTAGCACATCAACCCACCACCATGGCCCCCTACTTAAATCACAGGTGCTCATCTGGGGAATCGAACCTGGGAGTAGTGCACCTAACCACACAATCCCAAGTGAGCCCTAACCAATTGAATAATCCATGGGTGGGTATGTAAATATATTTGTTATTCCTTTGTGCATGAATCATCATACTCTTCGCAACAGCCTGGGATAAATGAGTTGAACAATTCGAAGGGCATAGACAATGCATGGTCGCAGCATAAATAGTCGGCAGGAATCCTCATCAGGGGCAAGAGGGCTTAGGAGGTGGCAATGGCATTACTGTTTGTTTCGTTTATGTCAAAGGGCTTAAAGATCTAGGTTTGTGGTTCTGGAGACGATGATTCTTGTTACCCAGGTTGTAAATCTGTCAGTTAGATGTGATTCACGTGTTTTTTGTTGAATATATGATCCCCGCTTGTAATTGCTCTTTTAGTCGTATCGATTTCATTGATGGAACAGGGGTTCAAAATTATTGAATCCAAACAGATATGTGAAGTGGCTATATTTTTTGTTGAATCCCGGCTTGTAATTGCTCGTTTTTCTGCCTTATGGTTTAATGGTACAACGAGGCTACAGGAGTATCACTTAAATGCCGATCTTATGGACAACGTCCTTGATGACCAGGCATTCAATCTGCTTTCTTTTCTGTTCACTTGCCGTGAACTTCAGCGCAAACCATATTGAACCATTTAAGGAAATATGTATGATTCAGGTCGCTTCATGATAGTTTCGGCGGTGATTTTATCAACGATTCATGTATGTTTTGCTTGTTGATAAGGTCCTCTCTCTCAAAGACAAATTGAGGAGCAGAGCAAAAGGAAGCAAGGAGGGATCGCTCAAAGCTGACGATTCGTTTGCCGAAATCAACCATGCCCTCAACTCTCAGGATGTTTACGTGGATGCCGTGATTATAAAGTAAGAGGACGCAAGTTCGGCCAAGACCGACATGTTCGATTCGGACTCGCTGCTGGAGCCTGAGAATTCTTCCCATGCACTCGAACCGGTGGACTGCTCGGACTTCTCGCAGGACAAGGACGAGAGTCTTGCCCAGGAATTCCTCCCACACCTGCTACCAGGACCCACCTGCAGTTTCTAAGTTGAATTGGAGTGTTACAAAAGTTGTTAATTTGAATGATATTTGATTCTTTGAGGTCGGTTTTTGTTTTTTTCTTTCAGGATTATATCACGGAGTGCTTTCAGAGAGATCAGTGATTAGACTTGAATAAATTGTTACCTCGTCTTTTGTTTTTCTATATTAAAGTGACGTTGTTCTTTACCGCTTGAAGCAACCCCTGATAAGAAGGGTGTCTCCCGCCAGACAATCAACTAAAACGCTTCTCATAGAAGCAATACGGGATAGACAGAGAAGGGCTTGAATATTGGACCATAACCTTTAGCTTTGATTTTTCTTCTTCTTCTTCTTTCAATATCAAGGCCATGGACTATAAGCCGTCTCAAACACAAAGGGATCACAACACAGAGATTTTCTCCCATCAAAAAGCAAGCCCGAAAAAATTACTGTTTATCTTAAATGCATTGCTTCACAAACATCATAGAACAGTTCACAGAGAACCCAACAAACGGCACTAGATTTTTAATATTTGCTAATGCACAAGAAACCATGGATCAGAATAAAATGTTAAACCTTCCATTTTGTCATTTGGACTAGAAAAGGTTGTAGAAGTTGTAGTCGAAGTAGTTGTCTCAGCGGTCATAGCAGCAGGAACAACTGCATCCCAAGATCAACCA
Source organism: Rhodomyrtus tomentosa (assembly GCA_028455895.1). Classification (NCBI taxonomy): domain Eukaryota; kingdom Viridiplantae; phylum Streptophyta; class Magnoliopsida; order Myrtales; family Myrtaceae; genus Rhodomyrtus; species Rhodomyrtus tomentosa. The sequence continues at coordinate 19,675,338 of JAPCWY010000011.1, forward strand.
TAAAGAACCCGTTGCTTGCATCACATCTATGCTCGTCGCACACCAGATTTTGAATTTTCGTCACTTCAACTAGCAAAATTATAATTTTCAACCATATACTTTTTCAAGACGAGTAGTCCTACTAAAACAACCAGTAAAACACAAACTAAAAAAAAATGACCATTAAATAGTGCATATCAGGGCTAAATCTCTGCACCTTGTCATCTATCATCTCATCATTTTTCTCGAGTTTGTCTTTCATATGCTGAAGCAAATACTCAATATTTCTCATGTCGTATTCAAGTACTGTAGACAAAACTTTCATGATAGGATGACGCACATCGCCCGTAGGCAAACGCCAAGACAAGAAGTCATATGTTCTATCCACATAATGATAATAGAGCTTGTCTGTTGTTATTATTGTTATTATTATTATTGATTCCGATATTTTCACGGCAACACCTCGACACACTTACACATTTTACATTGGAAAGTCAATCCACTCCAAGTAGTCTTATTCAACTTATGTAACCATTTAAGTAGAAAACCAACTCGAACTAGGAAACGTATGGGGCGCCAATGTCGTTCATGCTTTTCGCGCAACTGTCAACGTCGGTGTATCAACGCCATTTATGGCGTTCGTTGATCCATTTAACGAAAGGATGACATCGAAACAAATCTTTTGTAGTGTGAAATTCAAATGAAGAAGAAAAAAAAATAGGGATGATATTGGACAACGAGGAATTTTTTATTGGCCCTACAATGCAGTGTCTCCGATGCTGTCGGGGGTTCGGACCTCGGACCTGATACTCTCTCCAGCACCGCATGTCTGTCGGCTCTCTTTCAATCGTTTAAGCATTCGGTGGGGCCGAATAAGATGATACGAGCTTGTGCTAATTCTTGGATCCCAATGGGGCAATTTGGAATGGATCGGGCCTTACCCATGTAGAACCATTTCTCAAGCCCACCCATTTGTCTTCTCGGATCCTATCGGTTTAGTTAGTACTCGAGCGATCTGAGTATACGTGTAGTGGGTAAGGAGTCAAATTGGGTATCATAATCAACGTAGTACAAATTATCTGAGGCTATTATGAGTATGATTATTTCATGGATGAGTACGAGAAACCAAATCACTACAGCACATTTGACAATTTGGGACATATATATTTATCTGCGGCGATCGATTATTGGCCTCTAAAGCTTTTAGGGGCATATTATTAGGTTTCTTGAATTACTTAATCGTGGAAAGTATATAGGGGCAATTACGGGCAAATTTTTTTTTTAAGCGGTCGACTGGTTCAGGAAATGACGACGGTAAAATATGCTCCTTCACTGTTGTTAGCCCACGTGTAACCGCAACCCATACTCTCTAAGTTCATTAACAAACATTTATTCTGGAAATCTCGAAACGCATTCATTCGATAAGATTTAGGGTGTCTCTTTCCTACTTTCTCTCGATGGTAGATAACTTTGTTAAATTTCAACATTTTAATTTTGTCAATTGAATCATAAACTTTTTGATAATTGAGTCAATCCTACTAAATTTAACCGAAAATCGCCGACGTAGACGTGGTGCTACAGTTGGCGCCAACGTTAATAATCTTTTTATTTCTAATTTTTTAAGATTTCATCGGACAGCCCTTATAAGGATAGGGGATCCTCACTGACCATAAGAGAGGGCTAGTCGACACTAGTCCACGGGTTTCTGCGGTAATTGAATTGGGCACGGTGTAATGAGTTTAAAACTCTTTGGATAATTTTCCCTGATTTCTATCATTGCATTGTGATCGGTAGGCTGGTCCAGGATGAATCCAATGGGGCAAAAATTATCTTCCAACTTGCACATTGACAAGATCATATATCATAAATTGTTTTTTTTTTGTAAGTTAAGTATGTAAAAGAATTTTCAAAAACTAGGTACAGAAGAAACCGATCACAAAAACCATGAACCACAATGCACAACGCTATAAAAAATTATTAATACCATAAAAACCTCAAACTGATACACATGTGACAAACTTACTTCGAACTATTATTTTGACTACCAAAAATTTTAAATCGATAGACATGTGATAAATTTACCCATACTATTTTTTTACCACAATAAATACCACATTGGTATTTTTGTACAAATTTACCTCAAGCTATTTTTTCGACCATCAAAAATCCTCAATCGATACACTCTCGAACTATTTATTGGACCACCAAAAATCTTAAATCGATAAACCTATGACAAATTTTACCAAGCATCACCAATTTCTTTAGGAATGGAAGCCAAAAAGACAGGTTTGATATTTACATTAGCGCCAAGATGACATAAAAGTTTAATCATCTCTTTAAAATGGCGATCAAGATCTCTTCTGGCCATAGAGTAACATTTACGCTCAAAGAATTCTTTCCTTTTGAGCTCTCTGGTATTTTCTAGCTGGCCAATAAAATATAAATGAATGACATGAATAGCATGATCTAGGCTTATGGTCAGAAACACAATCTGGTCTTGCTCAGAAGCGGCTTTTCACCAGTCCTTTAATGATCCTGTGAACCTACTAGAAAACTCAAGAAGCGCATCATAAGTACTATGCTTCTTTAAGTTCATAGTTGTCAACCAAGCATGAAATTGTTGGAGACGTTCAAGCCACTTATGATATGGGAGGTCATCAAAGGTGCAATATGTATTAGAAGAGGTGAAAAAAGTAGTTGAATCAACACCAGGGAATGTGTCTGGGGGATAAGTGACTTCTGGTTCAGCCATATTTTCTTCTCTAGCAACTGTTGGTTCTGCCATCATGATTTCAAGGACAGCAGGCTGTGGAAAAGTGTCCAAAAAGGAATGTTCAGAAAGACTAAAGTCACTGCGAAAGGATTAAGATGAGTCTGAAGAGTCTTCAAGCGGATCTGAAGGACGAACTGCAGCAATCTAAGGAACTTGGTATTTGATAAAACTTTCTAAGAGATTGTCGCGACCTATAATTCAGTTTGAATTTCGGGTTAATGGGTGAATTAACTAACCTAGCACAAAACCTCCCAAATTCTACCAATTCATGACTTAGGTTACTTGATTTTAATTAAAATATTTTTAATTTTGGTGCCGCCACTAATCTTTTTTGATAGGTAGATTATATACCTAAATAAAGTATGGGAGAATACTTTATTTTTTGCTAACCAGAGATTTAGGTTCGGGTACTTGATTATGTTAATTTTTCAATTAACACCCTTTCGGTACCATTCTTGTGACATATTTACTTGATTAGCAAATTCCATTGATTTCAGTTAAAGATTAAGGTGCAATTACTTTTTTGAGTTTTTTTGGATTTAATAAATGCATGCAAAATGTAACCAAATGACATGCAATGTGATATGACACTACATGATATAAGGAAAGATAATCATGCATGATGACTCTTGAAAAATTAAATTTTGATGCAAGAAAGAATGTAAATTCTAAACTAAATGACATGAGGCATGATAATGCATGACCTTAGATGACATAGTATAATAATGCATGAATGATGGGTAAAATGCATGAAATACAAAAGTTGTGACTACCCTAAAAGATGATTTATTTTTAAAAAATTGCATGAATGATTTTAGAAAAAATTGACTTTGATGCAAAGTGAACGTGAATTTCCAATTACATGACATGCAATATGGACTATACTAAATACATGAAAATGCATGACAAACTAGACTATATGAAATACTGATGAGATGTCATTACTTTCAAATGAATTCTTGGATTTCGATAAATTGGCTTGACAATTAACACAAATTGATTAATTAAAATCCAATTTATATTAATAGTTCACTTGGGTTGTAACTTTTCGAAAAATTTATCTAAAGTCGTGACATGATGATTTTTCTGTTTTCATGATTTTTTTTTGTTGCATTTTTTATGAAAAATGAATCAAATAAAAGCATAATAGACCTTGAGCATAATACACCTTAAATTCTAAAATTTTCAATCAATTCGCTTCATACCCTAGGGATCGGTCAGATAGTGAATTATGAAATTTATCAATTAGATCCCAAAGTTATGGGATAAGTTAGACAAATCGATGTGCGGATGACATTGTACCTCATGGGTAAAGTCAGATAGTCATCACATTGCACATATTCCGAGGTACAAGGCACAAAGGAGCATGTATTATATTCAAGGTAGATTACAAAATTATTTGAACTAAATTAAAATTAAAAGTGATTTTCGGCCAAGCTAGGATAGGTGCCGGAATTTTAAAAGACATAAGGTCCTATCTGCAAAGGATCAACATGTCTTTTAACCTTAGAAAATTATCTTCTTGAGATTTGAAATGAATTTTCAAATAATTATACACTTAAAAGATATGGTCAGAATTTTAAAGGGTTCCAATTCACCAGAAGATGATCTTCAATATTCCAAAAGGTGTGCACAATATCTTAAAGATATGATTAGGATTCAGATATATGCACATGAGTTTCAAAAATACGTTTCGGATATGCATGACATCCCCAAAATATGATCAGGACTAAAATTATATTCAAATCAAAACACAAGATGTATCCACAGATATGCCAATATCCTAAAGTCGAATTCAATGATACTCAAGATATTCACAACATAACTTCATGTTCAGGTTTAAAAAAAAAAAACAAACTAGGTAGCAATCCCATCATATCCGAAAATTTCATTCATCTAAACATTCAAATTATGCAATCAATTTTCAGAATATCTGAAGAATTGCACACCAAGCTTGGATGATTGACCTGTTTGGCTACGGAATGTTGCACGCCAAGGATGGTCTGGGCAAGAGAGATTTGCAGCGAGCAACCTGCAATTGATAATTAGTGAAAATAGTCCAAAAGGATGCAGTTTTTCGACCTCGAATAGCCCCCGAACAGCAGCTACACACCACTGGACAGCAGCCAATTCACCTCTGGACAGCAGCTAATTCGCCTCTAGGTAACGATCCCTGAACAACCCCTAAAAAGGGACGAAAACGCAGCGATAGCCCGGAAATCGCAGGGAAAGCTCCAAAAACCGCAGCAAAAGCCTGAAAACTGCAAGGAAAAGAAGGGAAACCGACGGAGAATAGGCGACGTCCTAATTTCTTGTTCTAACATGTTCGATTGCGCAATCTCATTGGACTTTAATTAAAATAACTAATTAAAAGCCTTTAATATTTAAATGAACAAAATGGGCTGAATTGAATTGACAATTAAATTCAAACCCATGTGAAATTTGGCACCCTCTTGGACCTTGATTGAAATTTCTAGACTGAGTTTCGTCTAGCCACCCGTCAAATTAAGCTTTTGTTCCTCTGTCGTCGGCCTGAATACAAATGCATGACTAACAAAAAATAAATATGCAATGCATGAGGATTTATTTTTTGCGAGAATTATTACTAACTCTCATTTTATGAAATAAATGAATGAATTTCTTAAAAGTCAAAATTTATGTGTCAACAGGGATTTGAACCCTGTATGAATGGGAAGGGTGAGTTGGTGAATTTGGAGGTGATGGTTCAGGCTTTGGAGGTGCTGAGGGAGGTGGAGGTGGAGGTGAAGATTTCCTCTTGCCTTTCGATTTTTCTCTTTCTATTTTATGCACCTTTGCCCAAAGGCCAGGTGGAGGTGGAGCTGAGCTGATCATTGCAGCAAAGGAGTAGGAAGATCCTAAGGATCTAGTAGAATGAGTATAGGAAAACAACAAAGGAAAGGTTTGTGTTGTTCAAGCCAAGACTTCTATTCTTCGAGAAGTTGAATATATCGCCTGAGTTTCTCGGGTGTCTGATCTTTCAAATAATGATTGGGAGGAATCTGCTTAGTTTCAAACAGATAAAGTACACTGGAAGAAGCTACATTTGAAGAAATCCAGCAAGTAGTACATGTAGCAATTGAAGATCTATGCCACAGAAGAGAACTCTTTAAGAGTTATCTTAAGGAGAACTGCAGTCTTGATAAGGCTTGCATGAGGACTGTAGTGAGCCATCATGTTTGGGTCATAAGAAGAAGAAGCATTATAAGAAGTTCCCTTTTGCGAGTAAGCATAGCAAGGAAAAGTGGAAATTCCTCAGACGAAAGAAGCTTCATTCTTTCAAATCTAAGAAGAAGTCCAAATCATATAGATGTTACATATGCAAAAAAATGGACATTTTGCCAAAAAGTGTCCTCAGACAAAATGCCAAGGTAATTGTCACGCTCCACGCCCCGAGCACGAGCTCGCGACTCCCTACAAATATAAACTCTTCTCTCGAGGTCTCAAGATTTTCATAGGTCGAGAGATATAACACATAGAAAGCACGCGAAAGCGATAATAAGCAAACTCCTCCGTACAATAATACAAAGGGATCTGGGTAACAAGGATACTAAAAGATACATAAGTTCACAAACGTTCATACAAGAGCATGGCAAACTAGACATGCTGGTCAGAAGGGGTGACAAGGTAAGTGCAAAAAAGGGCCATCATCATCTCAAAAGAAACGGGCATTGAGGTCACCATCAAAATATTATAACAGAAATAGAAACTCCTATGTCGAGCTACTGGAGTCATCAATCTCCTCCTTAGCCTTCTCAGTGGGCTCGTACTCCGAAAAGGTCTCCGAGGAAACCTCCACTGTGTCCTCCATCATCTCGTTAGCTGATGGCTCCACCTAGTTATCCTTGATGGTCTCGATCACTATAACCTTATCGGTGTCCTCCAGGGTCGGGGTCCTCTCAGGGTCATTCCTCGAGCTAGCGATTGACCCCCATCGGCCTCCACTGAATCCCGAGCGGGATGACACAACTAGGGATCATCCCACGGGGGACCTCAATGGGCTTCAGTGGCACCGTGGAAACGTCCCCAATCTTCCTGAACCAGGCCTCATATCTATGAGGCTTCCAGCTACTGCCAACCTCATCTACCCAGACGACCGTGCACTTCCTAACATAAACAGGCCCCTGTCCGTCAAGGAACTCCTCAAAATATACCGACATCTCCTTTAGGTCACCAAACCTGATTGATCACATTCTCAAGGCCTAAGATCTGAAAAAAAAAATGGGGTCCCATAACGGGGTGAGATTTACATCTCAGTAAGGTAGGTCATAACCCTAAGTTAGGCTGACCGTACACTCAGGCAAATGCAACCACAACCAATTCGTACAAATAATCACACGAGGCACTCAACTGTCAATAAACAACATACGAATATCAAACATGCAGTCGTGGCGTCATTCCACATCATTAGAATTAAGTACACATTGCCATGCCAAGTCACACCTCCCACTCTTTCAGTCTGCCTCACTTTCATGCCCGCGTTTAGAACGCCTCAAGCTCGGTCCATGTAAACGCATCAAACTGTCTCATTGACAAGCCCGCATAAACGCATCAAATTTTCAATCTCAATCTAGGCTTGTGTTGACACATCTCAACTCCGTCCCGCGTTTCAATGCATCAGGACTATGGCCTCCTCAACCCCGCGTCTTGTACGTCTCAAAGTGCCATTCAATTCAAACCCCGCGCCTCAGTGCCTCAGGGTATCCATTCACACAACCCTGCATCTCAACGCATCAGGGTGTTACAACTTCTCAGACATGCCATAAGTTCATTTCATTTCATAACATACGTTCGAATGCAAACTCATGCGACGAACGACACATCCATGACATGCGAGACAATTAAATTTAACATACAAATGCGACAATCAATTTATTGCACAAGCATTGTCAAACAATCAAGTCATTTATATCTTTCTAGGACGTACTTTAGACAATCACCTTATGAACCTTCAAGAATCGATCAATTCGCACACAATTCGCCCAATCGAGTCCAATCCTCCTATCGAAGGTTTAGAATTCCCTTACCTCAAGCTTAATTCAATACAATTCTTCTTTCAAGCACCTCAAGGGTTCGGTTCTAATGATCCAAGATCAAGTCCACCGCGCAACCTAAGGAAATTCATCCAATATCAATTTTTCTTGCTCAAATCGTCACCCCACTAAACATACACCTCATGGACCTATCAATTAACATCATCACTCTTCTCAACGATGAATTTGGAGCTCAACTTCAACACCAACAGCCTCCCACAAATTCGGTATGCATAGAACCGAAACAGGGCATTTTTGATTCTATGCATATCCCAACTATTCGGCCCTTAAACTAACTTAAATCCTCAATTTAATCACTAATCTACTTGCTAACATGTAGTTCTAAGGGTTGGGAAGTTTCACCAAAAATTTGAAGCCAAGGCGACGCCGGAAAATCCTCAAACGGCGCTGGTTCCTCCGGGTGTTCAACTGGTCAATTCTAGCCATTCAAACATAAGACCTATTTGGGGTCAAAACTCCATCAAATTTCTCCAAAATTTTTATCACAGCTCATTCTACAAGTCCCCTAGATGTCCACAAAATTTGGTCGAAAACTTCAAAGGTTTTGGGATTTTACAAAGCCTAAAACCGTGGCTTACCTCCAATTGCGACGGTTTCCGTCGACTTTCAAGAGATTGGCCGACCGGAGCTCCTCACTGAGTCAAATGGTTTGCTTCCACTTGAAGAATATCGGCAAGAGGATGAAAAAGCAGCAGGTGGTCGGCTCGATGGCTAGGAATCGCTGGAAGTGGCGATCGAGGGCGGCGAAATCGGCGGGCAGAGTTGGTCGGGCGTGGAGCAGTTTTGGGTGAAGAAGAAGTAGAAGAAAAGCTTGAAGATGGATATGGTGATGGTGGTTTTGGCAGAATGAAGGAAGAAGAGGGGTATATGCACAATTTTGAGAGTCAACTAGGTTGAATGGTAGGTTAAAAGGTGACTCCATCAACATCATAGCTTAATCCTTTGACACTTGTCCATGTGTCAATCAATTGCTCATCTAATAGCTCTCATTTCCTTCAATTTTCGGTAGCTATAACGGGGCTTCAATGACCAAAATTCCCTTGTCTAATTATTAAGGCAAAGCTAAGGCTTAAGGGGCAAAATGGTAATTTTACCCTCGACGTCCGGAATGTCGTTTTTCTAATTTCAATTTTCTTGGATAAGGCGACGGCCAATCCAATTGTAATGTTGGAACTGTTGATTTTTTATTTTCGAATTTCAAGACTTGTTTCTAAATTATTTCTCTATTCAATACGATTCCAGCCTATCCCGAACTGACGGGCGGCTTTTGCAGACGTTTCGTGTATCAACTCTGTGATTCATATCTCAATTAGGGCTCGTCAATTCATGGCGATTTTGGTTGTCATATAATTGTGAGGGTCTATCACTAGTTCCGATGGTCTTGATCGTCACTGTTCAATTTAGGAAAATTTTACAAATTATATATTGGTTAAGCGGCATCACCCGCGCTCCAATCATATAACGCTAGCAATGCATTCCTTAATCATTATTAGATCGGCCTTTTATGGCTCTAAATGTCCTCTCGACAATCCTTATGATCAAAGTGTCATTTCCTATTCGAATTCCCTAGGTCCACGTACCTTGTCTCGCGATAGCCTTTCCTTTTTAGTCAATCGACTCGAGATTGATCAGATCCGAGCGAAATGCGACTGAAATACATCGTTAGATACTTTCTCATTAATGATTTTTGAAATGACAGGAAAAATCAGAATGCCACAGTAATTATATGATTCAAAAGATAACCCAGAGCACGGGGATTTCCCTTGATGATGAGGATATTGAATTAGTATTTTCCATTGAAGATGAGCCTTCATCTGACACCCTTTACACTCTCAAAACCTATTATTCTGATTCTAATGACTCTCAAGATGAAATCTTTGCCTTTTTCCCAAATTCCCCTTTGGACTCCTTCAATATCCAGTTTCTTGTCTTTTACGCCCTTATGTTCTAGTCCAGATATTTACTTAATATGACAAAAAGCCTATCCAGGTGATTGCCCTTATAGATATTGGAGCTGTTGTTTCTCTAATGGATGTAAAGATACTCCCAAAAGAATTTTGGATGCCTTATACGAGGTATTTCCATTATGCTTTCGGTGATACTTTTGCAACCAAAGTTCATAGCAAATCAGTTACTCTCTAAATTCTCCCCCGATGCTCAATCACCACATAAATTCTTGAATGTCACTCTTATAACAAAGATCTTATCAGTGGTTAACATATTCTTGCCCAATTACCACAACTCAGGATTGTCCATGATAGATTACAATTCAAAGATCATTTCAAAGAGTTTGTTGATATCCAAAGGCTTTTCATCATCCAAGCAGAAAGCCTTGATCCTGTTGCTCAGACCCTCTTATCTAGTTGCGTTGACTCTCATTTCCAATTCTCACAAACTTGTCTCCATCTACTCTGGAAAAATCCTGAATTCTTTGTTAAACCTCCATTAAGAAAAAATGAAGTTGTCAATTCTACAAAGGCTAGTCATTTTGGTATGAATCCTGAACACCTTGCTCTAGCTCAAAAAGAATGTGTTGAACTTCTTTCCCAAGGCCTCATGAAATCCTCAAATTCTCAATGGGCTTGTGAAACCTTTTATGTCAATAAAAGAGCAAAGCACAATCGTGGCAAACTCAGGCTAATTATTAATTACCAGTCTTTGAATCAATTTCTCTAGGATTACAAGTTTCCATTGCCTCATAAAAATTCCCTCTTTTCTGGACTTGTCTAAGCAAAGATTTATTCCAAGTTTGACTTGAAAATAGGGTTTTGGCAAATAAGAATCCACCCTGATGACTGTCTCAAAACAGGGTTATGTATTCCTAATAGCATTTCCAATCGACAATTGCCCCATTTGGCCCCAAACCTGCTCCTTCTCTTTTTCAAAAGTCCATGTGCAGAATTATCCAATCCATTCTGCTAAATACGCAGATTTACATTGATGACATCTTTCCTTACAGTGCTAATGAAGAATATCACCGTAAACTTCTTTCTCAGTTCGTTGAAATTGTGCAAAAACGTGGCATCATGATTTCTCAGAAAAATATGATCATTATCCAAAAGGAGATAGAATTTCTTAGCGTGCATTTAAAAAAAGGCACATATTGTTCAGGTCCTCATCGTGCCGAAGAATTGCAAAAATTTCCATATGAAAACCTTTCAATCAGCCAAATAAAATCATTCATTGGCAATGTAAATTATCTTAGGGACTTTTTTCCAAAAATATCAAAAGCTCTTCATCCCTTCCAGAAGATGTTGAAGAAGAATACACCTCCACAGATACCAAAGCAGACAAAAGTAGTGACCTATCTAAAGGAGATATTGCAACATCTTTCGCCTTTGTAGATTCCATTTACAGGGAAAGGATTTTGCAAACAGAAGCTGACAATAAATATGGGAAGCCATTCTTTTAGAAGAAATCAATGGTAAGCGTCGAATTTGTGCCTACAAAAGCGGACGGTTCACCCAGGCGAAAATACATTATCATTTAACCTTCAAAGAAATCTTGGCAGTCAAGTATGAAATTAAAAAATTCAAATTCTATCTTATAGGACATCATTTCCTTGTTGAGATTGATATGTCCTCTTTTCCTTAGATGCTTAAATTTAAGCAGAAGCAGATTCCACACCCACAACTTCTAAGATGGGCAGAATGGTTTTTCAAGTACTCTTTTGACACCAAGCATATTTTATGGAAGAAGAACGTGCTTGTAGAGTTCTCTCCAAGCCCAAGCAACCAGTTTGCTCGATCAACGTGTATGTTCAAGAAATCCTTTGCAACCAAGAACATTTCATGGAGTTCCAATGCAAGAAGTTCAATGGAATTCTCACAAGTATCCTCCTGAAGTCCCACAGCAAATTGAAGCGAATATTCTCTCTGAAAATTTGAGATACCACATGTGGTTATATCATTATCGTAGATTCAACATATATGGTGGATTAATGTTAGGACCAAATGCTCTTAATTCAGAGTATCCATTCATACATCCTTCGCAGTGGTCTCTTGATCATGAGTTTTCTGAAGATCTCAAATGGTTCTTGTGGTATCTTCTCAACCTATATGTTGTTGCTATTGAATTTTCCACAGATAAGACTGTTAGAGTTTTATCTAGAGTGCTTATAGGAGATTTCTCAAACTAGAGAATTTTGACAGAGAAGTTCACATGGTTTCAACCTTTAATAGCATAGCGAGATCTTTTTACGCAACAAAGGAGTATTGGAAGAGACGAACCTGAAAGACACACTACCGTGATCCTCCACATACCATGGGCTTTCTTTAGTCAAACAAGAGATTTATGACAGAACGCAGCACCTTTAAGCACCATGACATTCAAGCCTAACCTTCAGCAACAGATTCTCCGTGCTCACACGACGCTTTCCAAATCTATCTCACAGATCCAGCATGCGTACATAGAACTCCAAAGAGTTTTATGTGAAGAAAGCTATGAGGTCCCTATTGAAATATGGTCATATCATCACACAAATCTGCATCTTAGAATTGTCCATGCCTTAGAAGAATTTAGAAGAAATCGGCCAAGTTCTTTTATGGACACAAACGTTCAAGATCCTTGGGGAGGCCCATTATCCCAAGATCCTTCGCAGGATATATCATCCAGCTCTGCATGACCCCAGCCGCAAATGCCCTCTAGCTCAACTTGGCCACCACAACAGGACCTTCAGGACCCAGTCACAATGGAAGATATCTTATCAAGAGAAAGATATGCAGCAAAACAAGGAGACTCATAGTATGACTCAAACCTAGAGATAAGATTGTCAGAGCTCCAAGAATAGCAATTTTTGCGTGCATACAAAAGAGAAAAAGATGGCCCAGATAGCTCGGATTTTGACGATGCAAATTATCATTCTGATCCAGGCCGTCATCAACTTTAATCACGTGTGTTTGTTGATTACATGCGTGTGTTTTCTTTCCAATAATTGGCTCTTAGGAGGTCAAAAGTTGTATTATGTGTTTGTTCAATATTCAATGTAGCAGTAGTTAGGATGTATTGTTCACTCTAGTAGTACTATTCATCACTATTCACCCGATGAATTTGTGTGTACTGGATTTGCGAATCCAATGTGTTTTGTCCAGTCATGTATGTGTTTGCCTATAGAAGGCATCCCGTTGTAAGCGTTGGGCAAACGAAACCTCCTTTGAATATCAGTGTGAAGTTTGCTATACCATGAGTTTCTAATTCCTTCTCTTCTTCTCATCCGACATGGTACCTCTGCTTTAGAATCATCTTGTTAATTTGGTAATGCAATGTGGTTCAGTATGCTCTCTACTTGCCACTTAGTGGAACCTATCGATCAGAAATTTCTAGCACCATAAGGATTGAGCTTCAAGATTAAATGTAGTCCCCTAAGAATTGGTCGTTTAGCCTGGTGTGTTAGGGATAGCATACTTGCTTCGATTTTAGACTTGTCTCCGCTTCCTTTTTTGTATAAGCGATATTATCGTCGAAACCAAGCTAATATTATGATTCTTTGCTAGGACCTATTAGGTGAGAATTATGTGATCTCATGGAACCTTCTTCTGATATCTATTATGTTCATCACGAATCACCTCTCTCTATAGCTCCTCCACCTGAGCTTCGAAAATCCTCTGCTTCAAAAATAAACTATCTATATGAGGTAGCTTATTCAGAAGATAGTAAGATATCTGAAACTTAGTTTCTCCCTATAAATCTATACTCTGCATTTTCCAAATCTTCCTCTTTTTCCCCATCAGATTAATAAAACATATGATAAGACATGCTCCTCGAGCAGTCAAGGAATATGTTCAGTGTTCAAAGTTTGACCAGCACCATGTAATGGCTACTCAATAGGAATAGTTTGTTACCTTCCATATTCTCACGAGTTCTCCCTCCAATGGGCTCAATATGGAATTACCCATCTCCACTTTGGTGCGATCTGGCTTGCCTATCATTTCATGGCTGAAAAGGCTTGCCAGTTGTGGCTAGAGTCGCTCGCCTTGATACCCGTTTCTTGGATTTTCAATATGCTTGCATTGAAACTATTCAGATTACTCCGAATGTAGGTTTTGTGTTCGTCACTTTGTTTCCAAATTTCACCATGACTCTTGCTAATCTCAGCCTCTTGTCGGCTTTGAAAGTACAACTGTACATTACTTGAGCACCACAGACTCCTAATGATATATTTGCTACTATCCATTATCAAATGGTGTATAGAGTTCAGAACCCTGCTATTGATCTTAATCTCCCAAGTTCTCATGAAGCCTTGCTTATTTCAGTCGACCATGATCAAACCTCCAGTGTTCATGTTCCTAGACAGATCCCAAGAGACCAGCTTGTAAAACTTCTCTCTGACAATTGGGTCACCAACTATAAAATACTCCATCAAAACTCCCGACCAGTACAGTCTTGTGAACCACAGTTTACAAAAAAAGAAGGATGGTACTGTTACCATCAAGTTTTAGAAGGAAAAGTAAGATTCCACTTCCTCCTTTCCTACTTTTCCAACTATCTTCACATTTTGTCCAACTGAATCAGTCAGTATGGAATGCCCTGACCCCAAGGAACTTGTTCAGTCCTTTGACAAAGATGGACAACCTGTCCATTGCTTCAAAGATCCTTCAGGACATTGTTTTTGGGACATTGACTGTGCTTGCCCTTCGTGCCCCTGCACAGAGGAAGAAAAAGCTAAACCCAAGAAGAGAAAGAAGAAAAAAAGATTCTCTTTGCTAGAGATATCTTGATGGAGATTCCACGGTTGGGCTACTTGGAGAAGACGATGGAAGATGGCAGTGCTTGGTCCATTATGGCTCACCAGAACCACCTCAAATTCTTGTCCCACCACCATGCAGCCCAGAACCTGAACAACCACCTTCACCACCTCCTTCAAAGAAGAGTGTTACTTCACCCTTCTACAAGCCAATCCAAAAGTGGGTAAAGAAGAACCCATCATGTCCCATTGAGCTCTCACACCCATACACTTGTGTTCCTAAACTGGAACCACCTCTTGTTTTACCAAGCATCTACATATTCCAACCCGAAGATTTTCCCCCCTTACAACCCATACGATTTGAGTCCAATACTTCTGACCTTCAATTCCCTCCCATAAACATAAGACTTATTATCATGCTCCGAAAATTCCTGCTCCAAATGATGTAGATATCCATGGGAGGAGGAAAGGTCAGACTCCTACAAAGATTATCTTAAATTGGGAGATAGAGAATGCACTTGCTCAGAATAAAGCATTCGGTAAAGTTACCACTCTGCTTGAATGAGTGGAACAGACGATTGCTTTGACAAAGAAAATGTTAAAAGATTTCCGGAAGACTTTATCTGCTTGAAACTAAGCAAATTCCTCCCAATCATTATCTAGAAGATCAATTATCTGAGATTGCCATGAAAAATTTAAGATGGTGCACATGTAATAAATTTAACTTCCGTTAGTTTCCATTAAATTGGATTAATACCATGGATAATATCAAATTGACATATATGTGGCAAACACAGGATAAAAACCTCATACATGTACACCCGACAATTATCACATGCCATCCAATTCAGTAATTTGACGATAAAATTTAAAAGAAATTAATGAAGAATAAATTTATCAAAGATATATCAATTTAAGGATTTTTAATGTTACTGACCCTATAATAAATTTACAAGGTGGGGTGAGACCCGCTCGTGCCCAATCGAACCTATAACTATTGGGTCTTGTTGAAGCCTACGATTTACAGGACGTGCACTTGTGCAGAACCTATATTTACTTATTTTTTTAAAAACACTCGTATAGTCTAAGATAATTAAATCCTTAATATTATTGAATCCCGGTACAATCAAATCATCCCGGTGGACTTACTAATAAATCAATTTTGCTAACGCGCGACAGGTTGCCAATTGGCATTCGACAGGGCTTTTCTTAACACGTGACATTGCCGAAATGGTGGTGACATATAATACCGTGATGGCGTCCGCCGTCCCTAACTTTTTTGTTTGGCAATTTTTCTGACGCGACATTATGTTAGCGTTTGCATGAGCTCAAAAGTATTGAAAAAAGCTATCTCTTATTTTCCACGTGGCATGTCAGCAACATAAAACTAAGAATTTTAAACATTTATTACATGATTGTACAGTGAACAACTCGTTTAAGATCAGCTAATATAATCTTCCCATTTCTTAATTTTTTTTATGTATAAAAACATTTTTAGTCTAAAGTTAACGAGGAAAATTCTAAATAAAGAATTAAGATCCAAATTGCCGTCATTTGTTCAAATAAAAATATGAAATAAATATTATTTTAAATAAAATCATGAAATGTCGTCATTATTTCAAATAAACCTCTTATTGAAGATCATTTTCGTCCATTCACTTTTTTTCATTTCTTTTCTTTTTTCCCCCTTTTCCGACCATTGCCAACCTGGAAGGCCCTCTCCTATATTTGGCGCCCTCCACCGGTGGCTCCACGATGGCTCGGGAGGGAAAAGGGAAAAGATAAAAATATAAAAAAAGATAAAAAGGAAAAAAAGTTAAAAAAATAATTGACGAGAATGCGTTTAGTCTTATTCTTATTTAAAATATCGAGTACACTTTAAATTTTTATTTAAAATAAAATTATTCTCGTGAAGTTATTTTCAGAGAATATATACTAGAGAAAATTCGTTGATCGCTTTCTTTGAAGTCGGAACAGTGGTGCGGTTAGTCTATCCGTCCCCGCACGAACGAGGGGACTCGTTTCCAAACAGACCAAAAGGCGTAAAACCTTTGAAGTCTTCGGATTTTGATTGGATTGGCATTAATGGTGATGGACATCAGTATCTCCGCCAATATCTTTCAATTTTATTTTATTTTTATGAAGGTTAATAATGATCCTGGTGACCTCAAATCCGTACCACGAGAGACGGCAAATTGCAACCTCCGCTACAGTATTGTTAAGATCATGGTGGTTAAAACTTTGCTTTTCTTTTTCATGCCTTGCAGTTTAAGTAAGTAGAGAGTTTTTACTTCATGTTTATTTTGTGTTCAAAATTATTCCTATGGAAATCCATTGGAATTTCTAAATTCTTTTTATCGAAGTGCATGATGTTGGACACGGTCTTGAAATTACATACTTTTAGGGGTCTCAATATTTGCAAATATTTAAAAATTTTAAGAAGTCCATACAGGAGAATAAGTTTATATGCTATTTTCCGTATCTGAGAAAAATTACTGTCAATAATTAAAACTCGAGTAGAATCAGATTGAATCGGGTCGGGTCAGGTATGAATAGTATTGCATGAAAACGTGGTATATTATATGTATATGCTTATTTGGATCAAATCGCTTCACATTCATACATATTTTGGATTCACTATAACTTGATTGGATCGGGCCATTCGATAAGTCTCGAAAACGGACATGCCTGGAATTTTGATTTCACTCGAATTGGTCAAGGGACATGTTGAGTTAGGAATTGGATCAGGAATAATGTTCTATTCACTAGTGTTCTCTAATAGACTACTAGTTCTTTATTGCGTGTTTCTCTATGCAAGTGAAATATAATGAATTGCCCCACATAAAAATAAATCCATCTCCAGCTCAATCCGATAAGTCATTTTCATTAGGACTAGAGAATTTACCGGCAATTTTGAATTTGGTGACTTGGCCAGAGGTCATGTGATTCGCCATCTTTAAGACATAGTCTCTTCGTCATTTCGATATTGCCTATGGTATCAAACAGAGTTAAGGTGGCTAGAGAATAATTACAGTAATTATTAACGGTGTTTCCTAATCAAGGGATCAAATATAAAAGTTAAAGTTGTCAGGATATAAACAAAGATATAATATATTTTATTATATTCTATGTTTTTGTAGCTGTCTATGATATAATAAAGATATATATAAGAGGTATATAGACATGTTAAAATTATCATGGGGGAGGAGATGTGATATATCAGAATAGGATGCCTCGAGTTTTTTTTTTTTTCATAACCGCCGCTTTTTCTCTGCATTGGCCGCCTCTCCATCACGTCGGGCCGCCTCCCCAACAACAGCGACCGTCAAATGTGACCCTCTCTCCTATGGTGTTAGGTTGGGTTCTTCAGCTACAAAGTCAGATATCTTCATAACCTTATTTTTAAGGAAAAATGACACACATATTATTTAGACTTTGGCTCAACATGTAATGTGATTCATGAACTTTTAATCTGTTTAATGTAGTATCCGAACGTTAACCTAATGTGCAATTTAATCCTTAACATTTTGACTTGTTCAATGCAGCCATGAACTTTTAGTACATGTTCAATTTAGCCCATATATCATATGAAAATACTCATTATTGCCCATGATATTAAATTAGTAGAAGGATTATATTGAACATTTTTATAAAGTTATGGACTATATTAAACATGAAGCAAAAGTCCGATGATTACATTGAACAAACTAAAAGTTCATGGCCATATTGAACATTAGGCTAAATTTCAAGAATCATATTAAATAAATTTAAAGTTCAAGGACTAGAATGCACATTAAGTCAAATTTCAAGGACAATTTATGTCATTATCTATATTTTTAGTTTATTATTTTGCATGATATGAGATCACATCTATCATTCTTCAATCACTTGAATTTTTTTCAGCACTTCAAAAGGGTCTCGACATGTTATGAATAGATGTTTGCAAACTGGACCGGGCCGGCCCGAACTGATCGGGTTGGTCCGGTCCTTGAGGTTGGCGATCCGGTCCCCGGTCCCAATAAATGGGACCAACGATTGGGCGGTCCAGTCCCCGGTTTCATGTTTTGGGACCTAACTTGCCCGACTCAGACCGGACCACCAATGTTTTTTTTTATAAATTATCTACATATATAGTTAACTTATTTTTAATATTTTGAGAAGTCCATGAATCTCATCTCACGCCTCTTGAGTTTAGTAATGTCATTTACGTGGTTGCCTTGCCGTTGTAGGTTGATTATAGATTGTAAATTAAATTGTATTGTAATTTCTAAAGGTTATATTTTTATAAGTATTTAGAGTTAGCGGTCCTACTAGACCTAGACTGAGACCGGCTCGGACTGACAATCCTGGTCCGGTCCGTGTCCCCAAAATATGGGAACCGGGACTATTGGTCCGGTTCAAGGTTCCATGCCATGACCAGACCGGCCCGGACCATGCACACCCTTAATTATGAAGCATTCGAGATTGAAACTTTCAAGGTAGTTCTCTTGAACAACTTGCATGAGTGCATCTTTAACTTGCGACAAGATGTCGAATAATTAAATTCTTGAACACTTGTTTAGTGGATCTACAATACAAATAGGCAAAGCTAACAGGTCATTATCAAAGGATTTGACTCCAAATCACGATGCCTAATTCCACGGGGTTTACTTCAGCGATGTTGTGCTCAAATTTAGATGACACAAACCTTTGCTCAATAATAATTCATTTATCAGGGCTCATCGGTAAATAATTTCTCGAGTACCCTGATGTTTCAACGAAATAAAGTCAATCTTAGCCACATTTTGCCTTTAGTTGTCCAACTTTAAATCTGCAATTCATCGAACAGTAAATAGGATATAACAAAATTCTTGAATTTCTTATTTTATCTTATTCAGTTATGTCATTAGAAATATAGACAACTAAACGCAGCCACAAAGTATTGACTATCTCACTAGCTACTGACGTGTATTCTTATAATTATGGGATGATCGGTTCCGATCCTATTCCTCCATGAATTGAGAACTGAACTGAACTGAAAGAATCGGTTCCCTATTTCTAGGACCCGGAAAACGAATCGCATCTCCCAGGTGGTCTAATAGATTTGAATTATTAGTAGGGTGATAATATGGATTTTAATTTTAATATATTAACTATATGTAGTAAGAAAATAAATAATTAATCAATCTATTATTAGGTTTATATTTTTAATAAATAAATAATCAGCTTACTAATTTTCGATACAATTTTAAATGGGAAATCACAGGTTCTAATTTTATACAACCGGACGACCGACGGTTAGAAAATCAATTCGAACGATTTCCGATTCAATGGATCCGACTTGCTTATCGTAACAACAGATGGCGATCGCGATCAGGGGTCGCTGTTGGTTTTTACGTGATAGGGGGGCAAAAGAGAAGGGAAAAGATACAGAGGTGATGATTAGATTACGAGCATTGAATGCATGGATTTGAAGGTAGAGAGAGATATAGAGAGAGAGAGGAGCCACCATGGATGATCTGTGTGGAACTGTGGAAGCAGAAGCAGAAGCAGAAGCAGAAGCAGAGCACTGCGTTGCGGGTGGGGACGAGGCGGCCGAATGTTTCGTGAAAGACGTGGAGCTCATCATTTGGGTTGTCGGGAAGCTGCATGCCCCTTCGCCCCACGTCGCTACTCCCTCCTTCCCCCCCGACTTGGGTTTTGCTGCAACTGCACGAAACCCTAATTCTCTCCGCCTTCCACCGCTTGGTTTCCTTCGCCTTATGTCCCCCGCCGCAATGATGTCGATTCACGCTAATTTCGTTTTTAAAACCCAAAGTTAGGGCTTGATATGCATCTTCTTCCCTTTGTGCGTCTAAGCTATTATTAATACACGTGGTAATACATTCGATCATGGTGATTTTTGCTTTTTTTTTTTCCTTATGTTTTGCACTTTCAATATTCTCTTTTATCAATTTCCTTTATTTTCACTGTAGTTGTTTCGTTCGAATCCGACTTAACCAAACGAAAGAAAACAAATTGCTTGAAAGTTAAAATCGCATTGCATAAAAATCGGCCCGTTTTCAATTTACCATACATACAAAGCATGTTTTAAACCAAAAATTAGGGCACATAGACTTACTCTTTGCTAAGTTTGGAAGTAATCTTTTATTCGCTTTGTTAGCTGTTATGGCAATTTTCTACCACGTTTGAATATATAAAAGTATCTCATTTCATCTAATGTATATATCCATCTTGCTGACCTTCGACCGTGGATGTTTGTACATTTTTTACCATTCCAATTTCTTTTTTTTTTCCCTCCTAATCGTACTCCTTTTATTTCATTTGCAATTGCTTCGTCCCAATCCAACTTCTGACCAAACGAGAAAATTGAGGGCTTGCCTTGCCAGAAAGTAGGGTTGGTAATTTCTAGTCCGAATTGACGTTTTGCTACGACTCAATTGCGAAACGGAAAGCGACACCAATAATGACGTATATTGTCAAAAGATTTATGCGCTTTATAGCTCTGAGCAACGTCGGTGTCCAACACGACTTTTGCGACTCGATTAGCGATTTGATTGTAGTCAGCATCCAAAGTTTCCATAAATTTTTCCGGCGAAAGGAAGTACTTCCTAAAGACCGTCATGGCACTCTCTTAGCAATACAGTAGTTACGCAGTCTATTTGCCCATACAAGTTTCTTGATTTTCGGAACATACCATTAAGAAAATCGACGTCCGAACCCAAAAAGTATACGACCCACTTATTCACATGCGTATCTTTTTCCGACCAAAAAAAAGAAGAAAAGAACATGCGTATCTTTTTGAATCTTGTAAAAGTTAGTGGCTGTTGTGCAGAGACGCTAAAGATGGTTGACCATTAAATCCATCTTGAAAGTTAAAGCCCGAATTCAAAGAATAAAATAAAATAAACTCATGGCTTTGGTAAGATACTTAATCTAAAGTATGATATGCACAAATCTAGATATTGTACGAGGTTGGACTAGTAACTATATGGATTGGATGCAAGACATCAACTCAATCTTTAAGGGGGGTGAAAGACTTAAAGCAAATAAAGTATGCCATATCGTTTCTTCACGCTAAAATGTATAAGGAATCTCTTGATCAGTGGTTCGCTCGTACACTTTGTTCATGAGGTTAACTCATAATTTAAAATTTTACCTATATAAAGTGAATTTTCTCATCACATTGAATAATTAAAAGAAATTAAACCCCGATACTATTTTGAAAACCTCTCACATGTTAAAATATGTGCAAGTATTAACATTCAGAATTTACCCGATTTTAAAACTTCTATAATTTTTCTTTATCAAGAAGTAGAACCGGAAAATGATTGAATGCTAGGTTATAAAATCCAAGAAAAACAGTAGAGTGTTTGCATTACTTGTGTTGTGACTCGCAAAATAGTTTAAGAAAGTGACATAAGTTTTTCTTCGCACTATTCATTGGAAAAATCTAGCAAGACTGATCTTCATATCATATTAAGTGTCTTGCTAAAAGCTATTGCTCAATTTAACTAACATCGACACTGACACACGACACGCGACATGACAAAATACGCTAACACGTCATTAGGGATTTACAATTAGTTTTTCGGGGGTTGATTGAGTATATTAAGGCCATATTTGGTTCAACATTGAGATGAGCATTGTAGCTCTAAAGTATATTGCAATTATATTTTAAATGCTCTCCAAAGGACTTTAGTTAAAGTACATCTGGAGGTACTTTGGGAAGTTACATATCAAATGCAACTATTTTTTTTTCTTTTATTTTTTTCCCCTCCACCTGCCCCCACCTGCCGCCTACCGCCACCTGCCTCTTGTCGATCGCTGCTCGTCGATCACTGCCACCTACTATCCGTTGCCGTTCACTTTACCAAATACTACTTACATTTTGGAAAAATACTTTAGTCTAAATGCATTTGCATTTACTCAAAGTACCTTGGCCAAATGCTGAACCAAACAGGGCCTAATTATGAGATCATTGGAAATATGACTTAAATATATATATTTTTGTTAGATTTACATTTTGACTTTTGATTAATTTTTAATTTTTATTTTTATTTTTTTGGTCAAAATCACTGATTTATTGAAAATGCTTAAAATTTCTCCTGTGTGTGTCAATATGCTGAGCTCGCATGTCGATATGGTCATGCGTCGATCATGTATCGAAGAGTATTGAAAAACGTCGCAGTGTCCTACAGGCGTTTGACACAACACGAAGTCCTTTAGAGAATGTCTATACTTCCTAGACGCAATTAATCCATGTAAAAAACACCAAGCATTTGTATCGCCAGATAATGCATGTCCCGCTGGTACATTGCATTGCATGCATTAACATCATGCAGACATAAATTTCTTTAAGGACTAACGTACTTTTCCGACCATCATTTTTATTGGTGCGTTAGATACAAAACTCACATCTTCTCTCCCCCTCACGTTTGCACCGCCGCTGCCTGCGACAACTCTCCGCTGATGCAGGCCCCCATTGACAGGTCCGTGCCGCCGACAACGGACCCTATCTACCATGACTCTCTCTGTCTCTCTCGGGTCAGGTCGGGTGGGGTCGGGCTTAAAAGTCGCCGCCGACAACATTGGATGGGTTACCAACCTCTGCAACGTCGAATCTGAGGTTGCCAGATGTGGCCAGTCACCGAGTCGCAAAGAAGAGAGCTAATTTTGAGGGCTCATGGCGGCTCGCTGGTTCGGTGATGGCTGCTCAATGCTCATGGGCACCGCAACGGCGTAGCTTGTGCTTGGTGGGATCGGTGGGGCGATCGCGGCGTCCATGACTGCTCACAAATCAGAAGTGTAGAGGACATGCAAGGGACGGAGGGAAAGAAAGAAAGAAAGAAAGAGGAGAGATTTATTTATTATGAATATTGGATTAGCTAGGGTGTTGGCTTTTCTAGGAATATCTATCAAGGTTTGGGTTGAAGGAAACCGCGACTAACATTTCTAGACGTATTATACCGTCCACCGACGATAGAGTCCGAATGCCATGGTACCATCGGCATTTTCTTTTAATATAACCACTTTAACAAGATTTTTCCTATTTTGTAAATAAGATAAGGGACTTTCTTGACGTATTTTTCTTGTAAAGGGCCTTTTTAGACTGTATTTATCTTAACAAATTGAGCGATATATTTCCTTTTTGTCTTCATATTACTGTGTTAACCAATTATGTGATTCTTATGCACTTTTTATCAGGGCTGTCAAAACCGAATAATATATCCGAACCAAAACACGATTCAACTCGTACCGACTTGAATTTTTGAGTATTTTCGGTCCAGGTCTTGTTCGGACTGGGTAATCACTTAAATTCTGGGTGTTATACAATTTTCGGGCCAGGTCATGTTTTTGTTTGGATATAATGACACCACTTCCAATAGTGGTTAGGTGACGAGTTCTGCATAATTAGTATCTTTCCTAAAATCAAAGAGATTACAAGTTATTGTTGAATGATGTAATTTGATTTTCTTTCTCTGTTGGTTTTATATCTCGATAATGGAATTTCATTCTAATATGCGACATAGTTTGTGACTTCAAATGCTTTAATTATGAAGCTTTCTCCTTATTCCTCAGGCATGAGAATGTTCGGAAAATTTGTAAAAAAAAAAAAAATCCTAAACTTATTCCACTTTTTTCAATTCAATCCTAAACATTTGTATGTGTTAACTTAGTCTTAAATATTTTTTTTGTGCCAATTCAATCATAAACATTTTGCATCTGAGTCAATTTAGTTCATTCAATCAACTTTAGCTAACTGGCATTGAAGTAGACCCGACCAGCACTAACGAAGCCTTTGTTTTTTATATAATATTTTAAATTTTTAAATTTTGTAATTTTCTTTCTTTCTCTTTTTTGTTATCTTCTTCCTCCAATTGGCAAGACTTAGACCTCCTCAGCAACTGACGCCGCCATCATTAGGCCACCCCATGGTTGTGAGGTCGATCTCGCCCAACCATGGCGTTGCGTCATTGTCGTTAGGTAAGGTCGATCAAGCCTCGCCATTGCCCAGCTCAGGAAGCTCTGCCACTGATCTAGCAAACTCTGCACCGACCTCCAATTGTGGCCGAGCCTCTATCACTCAGGAAGCTCTGCACGAAAGTTCTCGAAGGCATTGGTCCATAGCTTCTAAAGGGACTCCAAAAATTCCCTTATGCTCTTTAAGTTCGTGAAGTTGAGCGATGGCGAGGCTCAGCTTCGTCTGACATCAGCGACACCAATGGTTGACGTGCCAACCAGTCGCCGGATTGGCGATTTGCTGGAGGTTGAATTTGAACAAAAAAAAGAAAAGAAAAACAAACACAATGAAAAACAAAGAAAACAATGAAGAATTTGAAAAGAAATAATTAAAATATTATTACAAATTGCCTAGTCAGTGTCGGGCTGCGTTCAGTGTTAGAGCCAGCCTATTAAATTTGATCGGATACAAAAGGTTTATGGCTAAATTGGCGCAAAAATAGTTTAAGATTGAATTGGCACAAATGTAAAAGATTTAAGATTGAATTAGCAAAATTAAATGATTTGAGATTTTTTTGACAATTTTCTTGATGATGTCTTGCTCTTAAACATTTTTGGCATGCACTCGCTGGGAAAGTTTTAGAGATTTTTACAATTTCATGTGAGAGGAAGAGATTAGACGAGCACTGAGTTTAATTGCCCTCGTATGTTATTTGACAACTAAATTCATTTGCCATTTTCAATTTGATATGGTTTGCAAGATGAGGTTTTGCAAATAGTCAATTTTACAAAGGAAACACAAAACCTACCGGTACCAACCCGATCGCATTTTGGGTTATTTCTTTACTGTTTCCGGTCGGGTCAAACATATTATTATTTTGGGTCAGGCCTTCATGATATTCGACCCGACCCATTAACACCCCTAGATCTTTATGAAAGAATTTATCCTTGGTAGAAATAAGTATACATAGACATTGAAAGATTGTCGCGACCTTAATTGATTGATAGATTGCCAGGCATTGCGAATAGTTCTCTCGTGAGATGGTGCTCACACTTCAATGGATTCTCTCAAATACTACCGGTCACAATGTGTTTTTCAAACATCATCATCCTGTAAATCAGGGATTTGAAATTTGAGGAATTGATTATGCTAGTTTTACTGTATTCCTATTTTTTTTTTTCAATTTGTGACTTTTAATTATCAATAAATAGGGGTACACCCTAGTTTAAATGCATGTATGCCGAAAATTCGCAAAAATGAAACTTGGTAAACATTAATGCCGTCGCATCTGCTCGGCCACGTGCTATGCACGACAATCTACGTCCGCACCAGTGAAATTCAAGCAGAAATGATCGGATTAACTCAATTAGCATAAATACGATAGATTTAAGACTTAATTAGCACCAATACAAAAATTTAAGTCTGAATTAGCATCATTCAAAAATTTAAAACTAGATTGGAAAAAAAAATAAAAATAAATTAACACTAATACAATAAGCTTAAAATTTTTTTTTGACACTTCTCTCGCCGGCTCCCGTGTAATCTGCCTATGCAGCACTCTTTCAACAGAGTTGAATTGCAAAAATTGCACAGTATCAAAAATAGCTATTCTGGAAATTACCCTTCTCGAAGATTGAATGACCACGTAAAGTAAATCATGAAACAAAAATGAAGCGCGAGAGAAGACGAGCAACAAAATTGTCGCCGTCGAATACAGAAATTATTTTTCAACATAATCCACGGCACCATCACATATGAATCAACTTCTTGTCCTAGGGTGTTTAGACAAGCAAGGACCTTCAAACCTATCGCGATTTTATTAAACGACACAGACGCAGTTCTCCAGCAAAGTAGTAACGCAGCACGTTGAGAGATATCAGTGAAGTATATCTCTTTGAGGAGAATCAAGGAAAGCCCTAACCCTAATGAGCTCACAATCTTCTAGGAGGTGGACCCCACCACCTGCCCCAACATGAACGGCGTGGGGCCCTGGTGCCAAGTTCCACCTCCATTACACGTTTATTCTCATGATCATACAAAGCCCTAGCTTAACCCTAGTCCATAAACCCTAGTCACCTCACATTTTCACACACTGGCAGCAAAAAACCGAACGCCCTCCCGAAAAACGAAGCGGAGACAAAATGAAAGGTTTCCGAGACTGAACCCAATCTTCATCCTGCAGCTCATGATGGTGAAACTGGCATAAAAAGAGCTTGTCACATCAGTCACATATTCTTTTGCCTCTTTTTGCCACCAGCCAGATCTAGCCAAAAGTGAGCAGAGGGGGGTTCACCCATGACTAGAAACGGCTCGTCTTATTGAGCTGCCCCTCGATAGTGGCTAGGAGCAATGCGCCCGCCGACGACCTCTTGGGTCACCGCCTTGCCCGACCCGTCACGCGGCGGGCTGAAGGCGACGGGCAGGAAGTCGTTGGAGTCGCAAGCGAACACCGTCTTCTCGAAGTGCTTCATCAGCGCTTCTTTCCCCTGACGGGAAGCACATGCCATCGTGAGAATTGTCGTGATCCAAATTTACTATAGCAAAGAACACGTATCATCTTCATGCGCCCCTTTGGTCAGATAAAACCTTTGCTAAAAAAAAAGAAGCTAAAAATGACGGACAGAGCATAGCTTAAGTTATTAAATCGAAAAACCAACAAGACTACGGCGGAGCCCGACGCCTGGGAGCTGTTCATCTAATCCCCCCTCTACTGTCAGAAAACATACACTCTATGGTTTTCTAGTAATGATAGAGGTAACGAGAACACACAGTCGCGACTTGGGAGAGCGTTGACGGAGACTTGAGATGCAATGAGACGTCTGCTCACGTAGCTGCGGCGAGACTTTGTGTGTGTGAGAGAGTGAGATTTCAAGTCAAAAATCTCTTTCCCCGCTAATGATTAGATGGTTTTACTACAATAAAATACACGTAATGATGTAGATATACGTATATATACATGCATGTATACGTATACCTGGTATTTGGCGGTAGCGATCTGACGGATTTTGCTGGAGTAGAATAGCTCCCACCTCTGGTTGTTGGTGGCGACTTTGAACTTCCACACAGCTCTTGGACTGGTGAAGTTCACGAACGCGTACCCCAGATTCGCCTTCCTCCTACGCACGCACGCTCGAGTTAATTATAGCTTTGTACACTAAGATCGCAAAACAAAGCGTTACCTCCAGAACATGGTTAACCATAAAAGGGGAAAAAAAAAAACAAAAAACAAAAAACAAAAACAGCATGCACATCTAGAAATCTTCACGTGTAGTGTGTTTACCTGAGATCAAGAGGCAAGTAGACAAAATCGTAAGCTGAAATGATCGCATCGCCGCCCTCAGCCTCCCCCTCCACCTTCTGGTTCTCCATTTGGCAGTGCTTGTCCAAGAAATCGATCAGCAATTCACGACTAGGCATGCATGAACGTATCACAGATACCCATTAAATTCAAAATGGCGTCAGACAAGGTGCATCAAAAGACTGTATAATCAATCAAAAGTGGTCGGGTCACGACTTGACACATAAGAACATCATCGGTTGATGATGCGCAAGAAAACTGGATTTTCACAGGCAGAAATAGCCCCAAAACCAGCCCAAATGCGGACTCTCTTTTCTCGATTCTTCTTTTTTTGACAAGTATTTAAAGAACGAAGACTGCTTTCATGTTTTGGCTTATTTTTCCTTTTTTCCAATCTTTTTGGGTAGATAGGGCTTTAAGTTTTAGGAGAAGGGCACGCACGTGTACTTGTTGGGGATGTTCCTGATCATGACGGTGGTGCGATCGCCGCCCTCGTCGACCGGCACCACCGGCTTCTTCCTCTTCCCCACCATCTCTCGGGGCTCCACGATCCTCGGGTAACCGTGGACGCTGCAACAGTACTCCTCTTCGCGGCTGCTGTTGTTAACGACGATCACCGACGAGAGCTCCTCCTTCCACACCGATCGCCTCCCGCGAGAACCCAAATTCCCTCCTCGCCCTCCTCCGCCGACGCCGCGGCGCCACGTCGGAGACCGCCGGAAACCGCAGGTTCCTCTCCCACGCCAGCCGCCCCGGGGATGGGGGCCCGCGACCAGCTTCTGGCCGTCTAGTCCCGGCTTCAACTCCACGTTGATTTGGGCGCGGTTCAATCGCTTGGAAGGGTTGGATGGGCGTGGTAGCGGCGGCGGTGGCGTATGGAGGAAGTCGGCGTAGCTGGCGGAGAAACGGTGCGTTTCAGGGTCTAAGAGGGGTCGAGGGAAGGTAGAGTAGCATTGGTATTGGCAGTGGCAGTGGGTAGCGGCGGCGAAGTACGGTGAAGGTGGTGGTGGTGTGTTGTAGAAGCTGATCATGGGGGTCGAGGGAGGGAGGAAAAGGTGGGTGTAAGTGAAGGGAGGAGGGTGAGATTGGAGAAGAAGGGAGTTGTTTTGGGGGATGAACTCCTGAGCTTCAGGGTTCAGGATTGTGGAAATGGCCATTTGTTTGGGACGGTGGAGTTGCAGAGAAAGATGGTTGTGGTGGTCTGGTGGAGACACCGGAGAAGATCGAGATCGAGGAGAGCGAGCGAGCGAGCGAGTCGGTTCTATTTGATGAGACTATATATCTGTGCAGGAGAGAGACAGAGAGTGTGGCGGTCGTGATATCTGACTCTCCCGCAGAGGAATAGGGAATTTTCATTAAATTAGGTTAATAAATAATAGTAAAATATAACGAAAATCGGCGAAGATTAGTTTGAGAATTTCGGGCTAAAAAATTAATTTATAATAAATTTATCACATATATATTAATTTAAAATTTTTTATGATATTAACTCTATTTTAAAACTTGCATTTTACGTTTCTCTTACTAAAAATAGTTATATCTAATTTTACACACGTTAGAAATCCACACATGCAAAATGATAATTTGAAAATTGAAAATATCAACTTGATGGAGCAACGCATGGAAAATATAATTTGATGTCCAATTCAAAATGTGAGAAGGCTAATTTCCAATTTTCAAATGTGAGAAAGATAGTCCATATGGATAGCGAATTGAGGATGATATTTATAATATTTCCGTTTTTCATTAGACTTGAGTACCTAAGTTGATATGAAGCTAACTGTGCTTAGAAATATAATTGATAAAAATAAATTGTGTTAACAAATATCTCAATGATATTGTTAGCGATCAAAACAAAATATATTTAATAATTTCACGTAACTTCTATCATCTTTGAGAATATTTTTCACAGTGTTGAGTTACTGTAAATCATACGCTTAGAAGCTATCTCGAAAGACAAACGGATGGCTTTAGGTAATGTTCCTACGTGAGAATGCCAACCTGCCTAACTTTGGCTCAGGCCTGGTCTAAACATTTATGCGTAACTGGACGAGGGATGCTGTGGATTGATTTTCTGTTGGGTTGTGTTCGGTGTTTTGGGGTTGAATTTGAATGGGTGTTTGGAGTCGAGGGTTGCGTATGTTTGGGAGATTGGACATGCATGAGATTAGGCTATCGGATGTGGATTAAGCCCGAACGTCTTACCATTCTCATACCATCTTCAATTCTCTCTGTGTTTGAAGTCCGGGGATATATGCATCATCACGTGCGGGCCTTTGAAGGTCTCCTTAAATCTTCTTTTCCATCTTCTGCAGGTCCATGCGATTCGACGCAATTTCGACAGCAATCTAAACTGCTTTAGATGGGCGTCGGCGAGATCGAACCAAATTTTCAAAACTGTTGGGATCTAATTGGATGAACCATGTGAGCGCTAGTTTGCTTAAACTTCTTGGAATGACCGTATATATTATAGGCGTTTCATTTTTGCAATATGAGGCCATCTTGGACAAATGGGCATCCATCTAGTACCTTTGGGTATGCATGGTAATCATTATGATTTAGAAAAGTGATTTTTGATTAAAATGATTTTTCTAATTCTATTTCTTAGATGAATTTTAGAGAATCAAAATACGTTTAGTAACTGCATAAAATTTTTGCTCCTGAAACATAAATGTGTTTGATAAATGCACATAATTTTTGTTCTTGAAAATAATTTTTTTTCCTAATTTTTGTCATTTAAGTCAAATAATTACAGTTACTTTGTGAAATTTCATCCTACATTTTGAATTAATCAAGATTAATTTATATTGATTCTCTTAATAAATATATTTCATATTGAAATGTAAAAATAAATATCAAGAATTATCATAAGCCATTTTCGCCATTTATTGTGAGATTTCATCAAACTCTTTTGAGCAAACGGATAATTAACACGAGTGACATCATCATTTCTACAAAGAAAATGCACTACTCTATCATGCATTAGTGTGCGTTTTTTATTCAAAGAAACCAAACCTTAGTTTTAATTCATCAAAACTTAAGAACTAGAGCTTGCTAAGTTTTCCCGTTGGTTATTTTGTCTTTTTCTATAATTTTCTAAAACTAGGATAAGTCTAAAGTAAACCCTACGCAAATCACAATCAATAAAATCAAGTACATAATCAAGAAATCATGACATTAATGAATTGCATCATAAAATCCTAACGAAGCCCTAAAGGCTTAGAAAAATGTGGTTCGGATTTAATTTTAAAGGTGCTTATGATTTTTCTTTAAAAAATTTTTATGAAATCTAAGAAATTTATGAAAATGAAAACTAGCCCAATGTAAGGATTTTCTATTTTTAAGGATTTTCTATTTTTTTTTTGTATTTTTTAGAAATTTTCCATTTTTATTTTTATTATCTTTGAAAATAAGACCTTGTTGTTCTATTTTAAGTTGAGGGAAAAATAACTTCATTCTGATTTGTGATTTTCAAAAGTGATTCTTTTTTTTAGAATCAATTTTTTTTTGTTCTTGTTTTTTTATAAAACTGATTTTGATTCTCTAAAACTGATTTTGATTCTCTAAAACTCATTTACATTACCAAACATGATTTTCATCTTTTTCTGTTATGAGAAACAAAATCAAAAAACAATAATGGTTGTCATGCAAGCCCTTCATACTCTACAACTCAATTTTGTTTCTTTTTTTCAATAAAGAATGATTATGTGTCTGTCATTAATCCACTTTGAGATTAATAGCCTGTTCTATGCTAATAAATCAAATAAAAAATAATTAAAAATTATTCTAGAATCCATTTATTCAAGAATTTGTGGCCTACAACATATTGTTATTCTCATAGGTAGCTTAGTTGGTTAGAGCATGCTTGGGATTGTGTGGTTAGACGCACTGGTCCCAAGTTCGATTCCTCAAATGAGCACTTGTGATTTAAATGGGGTCATGACGGTGGGTTACCATGCTAGTTTTTTCCGAGGAATAGTCGAAGTGCGCACAAGCTGGCCCGGACATCTTAGTTATAAAAAATATATATATTATGTTAACAAAGCCTTCGAATTATTTTTTGATTTTCTTTTATTTTGGTGTTGACATCTGATTTTTTATTAGTCTTTTTCAGTTTATTTTTGAAAAATTATAAAAAATTTATAAAAAGTCAAAAAATTACAAAATCAACTTTGGTGGCCTTAACCAAACTCAAGGAACCATTTTTGACCAAAAAATAAAATTTCATATCTTTCATATTTTTTGTATTTTTAGAAAATTGAAAAATACTTGAAAATTCAGGAAAAATAACATTGGAGGTCACAAAAATATAGAAAAATAGTTAATATTTTTATTTTAATTCTCTTGTATTTTTGAACTCATGAAAAGTCCAAATTCAAGTTCAATTTTATGTGTTCCTTTGTTACACGTATGATTGAATTTGGTAAAAAATGTCAGTTGAGTATTTTAATTTACAATTTCGACATTTTTAAGGTCCTTTATTGTAATTTAGCCCAATTATTTGTACAAATTGCTCAATTATATGAATTGGGCAAAATTGCATACTTTATTGCAATTTAGTCCTTGAATTTGGGCATAATTGAAATTACTTTCAATTAAATGACTACCTTTACAAATTGAATCCACTGCCCAATGTATTTCACCATCCTTAATCGATTGGCATGGGTGATTAGGTCCAATTTGATCATTTGAGCCTTCAATTTCACGATTTTTCGAATTGAAATTAATTTTTTTTTGGGTTTTTATAAAAATTGATATGAACTTTTGGGCAAAATCACATTTTTAGATAATATCCATGTCCTAAGTTCGATTCTGAGATTTAATTTGCAAAAATTCTACACGAATTAGGGTTAATTTTGGAAAAACAAGCCAGAACTGGTTCTGACCTGTTAGATCGCCCGGTTAGACCGGTCGAACCGGTCTACTACAGTGTCATCTTCTCCCCCAAGCTCCCGCGTGAATGAACAATTTCTGAGCTGATTTTGATCGTCAAATTGAAGATCAATTCGCGAATAATTGGAAGGGAAATGGTAGGCATTTTGTTCCTCTCGTCGTTCCTTGTCGATTAACACCGGCGGCACCATTCGACGTGGTCGGAGTAGAGATCAATTGGCTGGTCAAGCTCGCAGGACATGCAAAAGTCAACATTTTCAAACACAGCTCAAATCCGTGCCAAATTCGGGCGAGATTAAACCTGCCGGAGAATCAAACGGAGTTAGACGGAATGCCCATCATCCCCGACACCATCTAGACCTAAAAGCACGTGGCCTCACGTGAGATTCAAGCCGGTATATACTTGACCGTTCGACGCCAAAAATTCGAGGGTGATATATAGCCTTTGGAGGCTTTCTAGAATAGGTGGTGGTTGTCATTATGTTTGGGGAGGACAACAGAATTGAGAGAGAGAGAGAGAGAGAAATCTAGAGAGAGAACTCGCTCTGGCCCCTACCATCGAGAGCTTGAACTTGACCTGCAAGTGCTCTGTGACGACGATTCAGGCTGAATCAAGTTGCCATTCCACTTCAAAAAGCTTCCTCTAGCTCCACAGAGTCGATCGCACCTACCCGCGCTGCCTTCATCTCGAGAAACGGTAAGTCGAACTTTAACCTTAACTTCTGTTCATTAATGGCCGATCTTCGTTTCGGCTTCAATTCTTTCGATTGATTTGCGCATTTCGTATCTGCTACATCACCGAACACTGCTGTATGTTTTAATTGCATTGAAATTGAGTCAAACCTCGCATTTGAACCCCGTTGCCATGGTCGACCTTGTCGAAGCTTCCCTAACTCAAGCTAGCCTAAACCAGGTCAATCGAACCTGTAGGTAAGGGTTTTGAACTCGTATAGATGCGATTGTGTGAAGGAATTAGCTCGACTTGCTCTTTGTGGCTTGATTGAACTTCCACGGCCGTACTCGGCATTTCGCGTGCTGCATGTGATTCAATAGATGAAATGCTATGATTCTCAGATATGTTAAACTAGAGGCTAGTACGAGTTGAATGGCACTGGTTTTGCGTTAATTGGTTTAGGTTTGGTCGTCGATCGGAGCCGGAGAAGTCTTGGCCGTCCGTTTAGTCATAGTCGAAAGATTGAAGACGAAACTGACGTGGCGAGTCAACGAGTCAGCGGCTTAGATGGTAGAGTGTGATTGTTCATGTGGATGTCGAGTCAGCTTGATCATTAGTCTGTTAGGTTGAGTCAGCTTTGATCGAACGACTTAGATTAATTGAGTCCTATTTCTAGTTGCCGTCCGATTAGAAATTATGAATATTCAAAAATGGTTTTAAAATCGAAAATCAAAACAAACCGAAACAATGTTGTTTAGGTTAAGGGTCAAGCAACATCGTTTAGGTTAGTGAGAATGGACGGTCCTGATCGAGTCTTGGCTTTTAATCGTGGCCGTAGGTTTAAGTAATTAGATATGACGGTCGATGAGTAGTTGGCTTTTGATTTGAACCGTATTTTCCAGTTAGTTGATCCTAAGGCCGTGGAGTAGCCACGTGGTTCGATAGGAACCATCAGATTAAATTCGAATAAATCGAAAAATAAAAAGACGGAACGACGTCGTTTTGGGGCTAAGGCCGCGTAGGTTTGGGTCTGGGCCGAGTGTCTGACCCGAGTGGGGTCGGGTGGCCCCGATCCGAATCATTTTTTAATAATAAAAAAAATCAGAAAATCCTTTTTAAATAATCAAAAAATCAAAAAAATCCTAGAAAATTCTAAAAATGTTAGAAAATCCTAGAAAATTATTAAAAATGTAGGAAAATTGTGAAAAATTCCTAGATATTCTAGAAATTTTCAAAAATTGAGAATTGACCACAAGCAACTAGTCAATCCTATTTTTAGGATTTCTTATCTGTTCATCTGAAAATTGATGATATTACTTTTTAGGGGTAAATCGCCTCTGCTCAGTATATGAGATAGGTCGATAACGCCAAGATAAGAATTAGGGTCGGTTAGGCGACCAATCCTTATGCTTGGGTTTTCGAATCTCGTCCATTTTCTAAAATGACGATTTTACCATTCTAAGGGTAAATCGTTTTTCCTATTCTAATCGAGCTGTGAAAATTGTTCAAAATTAGGATTTGTGTCTGGTGGTCGACCAATCATTCTGTTTGGGATTTTCACTTCTTGTCACTTTCTGTAATGACGATTTTACCCTTCAAAGGGTAAATCGCTTCCAAAATTTTGAAAATTCTCGAAAAATAGTAAATGGATTGGTTTAGTGACTAATCTTATTTCTATCATCTTTTGACTCCATATTTCATCTAGAATGACAAATTCGCCCTTCTTGGGCAAATTGTCCCAAAATTCTTCAAAATTACGATTTTGCTACTCATGAAAAATTCGTGTCAAAAATACTCATGAGCCTTGATTGATATTTTTCTAGGCTAATATGGCCTTACTAAGAATGTCATGTTGCTTTCATGTGATTTATCCGCATGTTTTGGATCCTTCATTTGCGCCTTCATTTTATTGATAGTGTAGTCACTCCTATTTGTATGAACTCCTAGTCTTAGGGTTCACGCCTCACTTATTTGCATGAAATCTTAGGTTAGACAAATCATTCAACTTAGATGCCGAAATGGCGTCAACTCTGATAGTTGGCACAACAAAATCTCCAATCCTATTTCTCTGGTTTCCATAGAATTGAATAGAATGCTTCCAACTATTCGATAGGATTTCCAATCATACCTTCCACAAAATGATTGGTGGCGACTCCTTGATATGTACACATATCACATGTCACCTGACCACACTGAAGGTCAACCAC
The DNA here is from genome assembly GCA_028455895.1 of Rhodomyrtus tomentosa. Classification (NCBI taxonomy): domain Eukaryota; kingdom Viridiplantae; phylum Streptophyta; class Magnoliopsida; order Myrtales; family Myrtaceae; genus Rhodomyrtus; species Rhodomyrtus tomentosa. Next base: position 19,710,858 of record JAPCWY010000011.1, read on the forward strand.
GTATACCGTCGTTGAGATTTGGGTAACGGGTTTTGGGAGAGGTCCTCGTCCGACCAGATGGAACGGCCCATTAACTTACCGAGACCAACTCGGAGGGTTGCAACATTTGACCAATCACCTTTCATCAATTTCTCATCCTCTTTTCTTCCTCAAGTGTTGAGGGAGGCGACATTAACCACAATCGAGATCGACTTGCGGGGGAAACGAGTCCTCTTTAGCTTGTCCACCAACTTGAGAGTTGCTGGTGTAATTATAGTATTCGAAATCTAAGGGTGCGCATGGTGGTTTTGCTTTAGAAATAGACTTCTGGTCAGAAATTGATATTTCTACTTCTCATCAAAAGTAGAAATTGTTTATTTTACTTCTGCTATATAAGTTATTAATGATAAGAGAAATTAGTTTCGTAACGATTGAATATTTCTGTCAGCCACCGAAGCTTACGAACGTGACAACATCCCACTCGGCCATTCTAGATTATAACGTCCCAAGAACCTATGGCCAACCCAACTTAAGCTCATACAATGAACACTAGAGGAAGCGAATACAAAACATTCCATACAACATAAAGATGGTCGGGATAAAAAAAGAAGAAGAGAGATATGCACACAACAACAAACCATACTTGAATACATAACATCGGCTTTCAAAGTACATATATAAGCTTGCAAAGAAGACGACCACGTATAACAAAAAGGGATCGGTGGTCTATGCACTATCCCTTCCTAACTAGGTGGGTACTCAAAAGAAATGTGCTACATCTACACCTAAGCATCACCCTCGCTATCTTTAGACGGTGTTCCCAGCTCCTCTAGGCCAGTCTCCGAGGACTTCACTACATCTTCGTCTTCTTCGAGCATCACAGGCTCTGCCTTGGGCTTCTCGTCATCAGGTCCAGTATCGGGACTAGTCACAACTCCATCAAAGGGAGTAGTCTCAGTGTGTTCCCACTCCCCAACTCCATCATAGGGGATATCAAAACCACGAAGCGGACCAAAAGTCATATTCCCATCTTTATAAACCATGCCATGTAAGTGTGGGGCTTCCAAAAATCACCTTTTTCATCTACCCAAACAGTGCTAGCTCGCCTAATATACTTCTTGTCATCACCCACCGGGTACTCCGTCAATATTGTTTCAATGTCCATTGGTACCCCAATATGTTGCGATGGTCCATTCATATTCATGGTCAAGGTTGAGGGTCTGAAAATGTTGTCCCACGACACGGTGAGAATAAATCTCAGCAAATAAACTCCTAAACCTAGTTTAGGGCAACAGTACCCCCGGATAAATCCTACACTTGCATTTCTAATAATTCAGTTAAACTAGTCTTTGAAGTCACCAAATGCATATAAATACTTACAAAGTAAGACACATAAAATTCAAGCACTTTGCCAAATCACTTTTCTAATCACGGGTCATTCCTCAACACATATCTCAAGTAATAACGCATCAGACGGCCGTACTTCTCAAGACCCGCTTAATAATGTCTCAGGCTATAATAATTCTCCAGACCTACGTAATAACACCTTAGGTCGTAATATAACCTGTGTAACAACACCTCAAATTGACATCTTGCGTTTAATATGTCACGCTCCACGCCCCGGGCACAGGTGCGCGCAACTCCCTGCAAGCATACTCTCGAGTCTCAAGATTCATAAATCGAGAGATGCAAAAAAAAAAAAATCATTCGCATGCGGAAGCGATAACATAAATTTCCTCCGTACAAACATTAGCGGGGACATGGATAGCAAGAACACCATAATTACATTTATACATAATCTCCCACGAGTCTTTACAAAAGCGCTGGTAGACTAATATTGCTAATCGGTAGGGGTAACTGGACCAACTCAAAAGACAACCATTAACATCTCCAAAGAAAACGGACCATTGAGGTCTTCAGCAAAATAACAATTTTAGAAAACGGAAACCCCGAGGTAGAGCTGCTAGAGTCGTCAGTCTCCTCGGCATTCTCGGTAGGCTCGTACTTCGAGAAAGTCTCCGAGCATACCTCTACGGTATCCTCTATCGTCTCATCTGCTGACTGCTCCACCAGGTCGTCCTCGGAAGCTTCGATCACGATGACCTCATCGGTGCCTTCCAGGGTTGGGGTACTTTCGGGCGTTCCTCGAACCAGCTACTGATCCTTCGACCTCCATAGAATCCCGAGTGGGATGACACCAAATAGGGATAACTCTACGGGTTACCTCAGAGGACTTCAGTGATCTAGTAGTAACCTCTCCTACCCTCCAAAACGAAGCCTCAAACCTATGAGGCTTCCAGCTCTTTCCACCCTCATCGACCCAAACTACAGTACATTTCCTAACATACATGGTTTTCTGTCCGTCTGGAAACTTCTCAAAATACGCGGACATCTCCTTCGGGTCATCTAGTCTGATCAACAATATTCTCATGGTCTAGGATCTGAAAATGTGATCCCGCAACGGGGTGAGATTTACATCTCAGCAAGACAGGTCCTAACCCTAAGTTAGGCTGACCGTACACTCAGGTGGATGCAATCAAGAACAAAATGCACAAACAACCACATGAAGCATTCAGCAGTTAATAAATAACATATGGACACAGACGAGCGTCAAGCACACAATCATGACATCATATCTCATCGTTCGAGCCAAGCACGCATTACCAAGTCAGGTCATACCTTCCATCCTTCCGTGTTTATAACGCCTCAGGCTCGGTCCGCGTAATTACGCCTCAGACCATCCAATTGACAAACCCACGTAAACGCATCAGGTTTTCAATTTCATTCCAGGTCTGTGTCAACACATATCAAATTTCGTCCCGCGTTTCAACACATCAGGACATTGGCCATTTCAACCCGCATCTCAACGCATCAGGGTATAATTCAACACAACCCTGCGTCTCAACGCCTCAGGGTATCAATCCATACAACTCCGCGTCTCAATGGCTCAGGGTATCATAGGTTTCAAACATGCCAGACATTATTTCAATTTAAACTTCATGATCGAGTATAAGCTTATGCATTGAACTAGATATCTATGGCATGCAAGACAATCAATCTCATCACTCACAAGAGGCAATCAATTCATGGCACAAACATTTAACAAGTGTTCAAGCCATCGACATCTCACAATGACGCACATCGGACAATTACACCATAATTCATAAGAACCAACCTAATTCACACCCAATCCAGTCCAATCCCCCTAGCCAAGGTTTAGAATCCCTTTACCTTAGGCTCAATTTAGCAAAATTCTCCTTTCAAGCACTTCAACAATTCAACCCAAGAAATCCTCAATGGGGCAGCGAGCAATCCTAGCGGAACCAATCAATTTGTCAACTTTTCTTACTCAATTCACCAATCCACGGAGCATAAACCTTAACAATGTATTAATTGACATTCTAATACGTCTCAACGATGAAATTTGAGCTCAATTGAATTCCAAACAACCCCCATGATCTTGACTAGAACAGAATCGAACAGGGTATTTTTCGGTTCTGTTTAGTTCCTAACTAATCAGCCCATAAACTATCCTAAATCCTCAATTCAACCACTAATCTACTTGCTAACATGTAGTTTTAGGAGTTGGGAAGCCTCACCGAAAATTTGAGCTCAAGGCGACATAAAATGGTCCACGAATGACACCGGTTCCTCCAAGCCTACCGACAGTCAGTTTCTATCCATCAAAGGCGACACCATTTCATCATCAAATCTCCATCAAATTCAGCCCAAATTTCTACCACAACTCAATATACATGTTCCCTTGATGTCCACAAATTTGACTGAAAGATTCAAATGATTCGAGGCCCTACGGAGTTCAAACAGTAGCTTACCTCCAGCAACGACGGTTTCCGTCGACTCTCGGGAAAATGGCTGGCCGAAGCTCCTCAGTGGGTCAAATGACTTGATTCAAGTTAGAGCTGGTCGGCAAAAGGATGAGGAAGTCGCTGGTGGTTGGCTCAGTGGCTGGAGGTCATAGGAGACGGCGGTCGAATGGCGCGAAGACGGCGATAGTGGTTGGTCGGGCTGGAGCTGCTCACGGCTGAAGAAGAGAAGAAGAAAAGGAAGAGGATGCCTATGGAGGTTGAGGTCTTCGGCTGAGCATGGAGAGAGAGATGGGTATACACCAAGTTTGAGAGTCAACTATGAAGAATGATAGGTTAAAAGGTTGTCATTTAATGCCAATTGAACATCATTGACACTTGTCCATGTCTCAATCAATAGCTCATCCAATGGCTGTTATTTTTCTAAATTTTCGGTAGCCATGGGGTATTGTGATTGACCAAAATGCCTTTATCCATTTGTTAAAGCAAGGCTAAGGCTTGAGGAGCAAAATGGTAATTTTACCCTCGACGTCTGGAACGTCGTTTTTCTAATTCAAATTTCCTTCGATGAGGCGACGGCCAATCCAATTATAATGTTGGAATTCTTGATTCTCCATTTTCAAATTTCGAGACTCGTCTTTGAATCATTTCTCTATCAGATGTGATTCCAGCTTATCCCGAATTGACGGAGAGCTTTTGTAGATGTTACGCGTATCGGCTCTGTGATTCATATCACACTTAGGGCTCGTCAATTCATGGCGACCTTGATTGTCATGTAATTGCGAGGGTCTATTACTAGTTCCAACGGTCTCTATCGTCATTTTTTGATTTATGAAAATTTTGCAAATTATACATTGATTAAGCGGCATCACCCGTGCTCCAATCGTATAACGCTAGCAATGCATTCCTTAATTGTTCTTAGATCGGCCTTTCATGGCTCTAACTGTCCCATCGAAAATCCTTATGGTCCAAGTGTCATTTCCTTATCGAGTTCCATAGGTCCATGTACCTTGTCTCGCATTAGCCTTCCCCTTTTGGTCAATTAATTTGAGATTGATCAGATCCAAGCGAGATACGACTGAAATACATCGTTAGGTATATTCTCATTAATAAGTCTCGAAATGACAAGAAAATCAGAATGTCACCTAATACCTCAAGATGAATTCATTTTCCCGCATAAAATGCCTCAGGGTATTAGATTCTTTTACTCAAGCTTAGTCAATTACACAATTGAACATACATAAGTTAAGAACAACCATGATAAATCACAATCTGCCCCTCATTCAACAACTAATGACCATGGTTCGGCCATTACACACAATTTAGCCACTTCATTCCTATTTTAACCTCATGATCTTATATTTCTACTCAAATCAGCCCTTAAAACCACAATTACCACACATGGTCGAACATTTAGGGTATAAGTAATAATCAGTTATCCTAATCAGCTTCTTGATCCACATTTCAACAAGGCAATTTCGTCAAGGCACAAGTTTAAGCAATTCAGCCACCTAGCAACATCAAGGCACCAAATCAATACATTTGAATCACTTGATTAAGTCCAAGCTTAAGCTCAAGTAATTGAATTTCACAAGTTTAAACCAATCAACCCAAGACAATCTCAACCCATGAGCATGGCTAACTAAGACTTAAAGCTAACAATCAACCAAACGAGATCAGTCATCAATTAGGATTCTCGTCCAAAGCATGATCAGTCTAAAACCAGCCATTAAACCTACTCAAATCCACTTCCAACTTCATCCATTGGTAATACATTACCATAACCAAAGTTTTTGGAGTCACTTACTAGGATACGAGCGAGAAAAAGTCAACCAAAGCTCCCTAGGACAACCACGACCAGAATTGGAACACGGCGGCTCAAAAGGAATAACACCGGCTCTTCAGGTCCCACAGCGACGACGGCTCAACGGTTGTTACGCTCCGCGCCCCAGGCACGAGTGCGCAACTTCCTGCAAGCACAAACTCTCTTGAAGATCTCAAGATTCATATATATCGAGAGATGCATAATATCGATAGCATAAGGAAGCGATAATATACAAACTCCTCCGTACAAAAATAAAGGGAACCCGGGTAACGAGAATACCAACACATTAACTTAACCTCCCAACTGTTCTTACAAGAGCACTGGTAAACTAAACTTGCTAGCCGATAGGGGTGATAGGACCAGTACAAAAGACGATCATCAACATCTCCAAAAAGAAACAAGGCATCGGCATCATCATCAAAATATATCAGTCCAGAAAATGGAAACGCCTAAGTCGAGCTGTTGGAGTCGTCAGTCTTCTCAATATCCTCAGTAGGCTCGTACTCTGATAAAGTCTCCGAGCAAAACTCCACTGTATCCTCCACCGTCTCGTTAGCTGACTGCTCCACCAGGTCGTCCTCGGTAGCCTCGATCTCAATGACCTCGTCGGTGTCTTCTAGGGTTGGGGTCCTCTTGGGAATGTTCCTCGAGCCGGCTGCTGACCCCTCGACCTCCATAGAATCCCGAGCAGAATGACACCAATTAGGGATTACCCCATGGGGTACCTCGACAGGCTTAAGTGGTCCCGAAGTAACTTCCCCTACCCTTCGAAACCAAGCCTCGAATCTATAAGGCTTCCAGCTCTTTCCACCCTCGTCAACCCATACCACATTACACTTCCTAACGTATACGATTCCCTGTCCGTCCGGGAACTCTTCAAAATAAGCGGACATCTCCTTCGGGTCACCTAGTCTGATTGGCAACATTCTCATGGTCTAGGATCTGAAAATGGGGTCCCACAACGGGGTGAGATTTACATCTTAGTAAGACAGGTCCTAATCCTGGGTTAGGCTGACCGTACACTTAGGCGAATGCAACCAAGAACAAAATGCACAAACAACTACTTAAGACATTCAGCAGTCATTAAATCACATACGGATACAAACGAGTGTCAAGCATGCAATCATGGCATCATATTACATCATTGGAATCAAGTACATATTGACAAACCAGATCACACTTTCCACCCTTCCAGTCCTTCTTATTTTCACGCTCGCGTTTAAAACGCCTTAGGCTTGATTTGCGTAAATACGCCTCAGGCCATCACATTGACAAACTCGCATAAATGCATCAGGTTTTCAATTTCATTCCAGGCCCGTGTCGACACATCTCAACTTCCGTCTCGCGTTTCAACGCATCAGGACATTTGTCATTTCAACCCCGCGTTTCAACGCATCAGGGTACAATTCAACACAAATCCCGCGCCTTAGCGTCTCAGGGTATCAATCCATACAACCCCGCGTCTGAACGCCTCAAGGTATCATAGGTATCAAGCATGCCAAATATTATTTCATTTTCAACTTCATGATCGGATATAAGCTCATGCAACGAGCAACGCATCTATGGCATGTAAGACAATTAATCTCATCAGTCACAAGAGGCATTCAATTCATGACACAAGCATTCAACAAGTATTTAAGCCATCTACACCTTTCGAAGACGTAAAATGGACAATCTCATCATAATTCCCAAGAACCAATCTAATTCACACCCAATTCACCCAATCGAGTCCAGCTTTCCTAGCCAAGGTTTAGAAACTTCTTACCTCAAGCTTAGTTCAACAAAATTCTTCTTCCAAGCACTTCAATCACTTGGTCCAACAATTCCCTAAACAAGGCAATCTCGCACCTATTGGAAATTAATTCAATTCATCAAATTTTTCTTGCTCAATTCACCAATCCATGAAGCATAAACCTCAATGACATGTTCATCGACATCTTAATACACCTCAACGATGAATTTGAGACTCAATTCCATCACCAACAACCCCCCAAAGATTCGGTATGCACATAACTGAAACATGGCATTTTCGACTCTGTGCATATCTCAACTAATCAGCCCATAAACTATCCTAAATATTCAATTTGTCCACTAATCTACTTGCTAACATGTAGTTCTAAGAGTTAGGAAGCCTCACCGAAAATTTGAAGCCAATGCGACGTCGGAAAGTCTATGAATGGCGCTGGTTCCTCCAAGTCCTCAACCGGTCAGTTTTTGTCCTTCAAACACAAGACCCATTTGGGGTCAAAACTCCATCAAATTGATTCAAACTTTTTACCACAACTCATTCTACATGTTCTCTAGATGTCCACAAAATTTGGCCGAAAGATTCGAAAGTTTCGGGATCCTACGGAGTCTAAACAGCAGCTTACCTCCAGCTGTGATGATTTCTGTCGACTTCCGGGAGAATGGCCGGCCGAAACTCCTCAGTCGGTCAAATGACTCGATTCAAGTTGGAGGCTGTCAGTAAGAGGATGAGCAAGGTGCTGGTGGTCTGCTAGAGCTCAGATGGTGGCTGGAAGTAGAGCTCGACGGCGGCGATGGCGGGGGCAGAACCTAGTTAGGCTGGAGCTCTCTCGGCGATGAAGAAGAATAAGAAAAATGGCAGAATGAAGGCGATGCTCGGCTGATGAGGTGAGAGAGAGAGAGATAGAGAGGTATATACACAAATTTGAGAGTCAAACTTGTAAGAATGGTAAGTTAAAAGTTGGACATTAAATGCCAATGCCTAATCCTTTGACACTTGTCTTTATGTCAATCAATGGCTCATCCAAGGGATGTGATTTCTCTCAATTTTCGGCAGTCTTGGGGTGTTGTGAAAGACCAAAATGCCATCATCTAATTATTAAGGCAATGTTAAGGCTTGAGGGGTAAAATGGTAATTTTACCCTCGACATCCGGAACGTCGTTTTTCTGATTTCAATTCTCTTCGATGAGGCGACGACCAATCCAATTATAATGTTGGAATTCTTAATTATCCATTTTCTAATTTTGAGACTCATCTCTAATTCTTTGCTCTGTTAGATGTGGTTTCAGTCTATCCCGAACTGACAGGCGGCTTTTGCAGACGTTACGCGTATCGACTCTGTGATTCATATCACACTTAGGGCTCGTTAATTCATGACGACTTTGGTTGTCATGTAATCGCGAGGGTCTATTACTAGTTTCGACGGTCTCGATCATCATCGTTTGATTTAGAAAAATTTTACAAATTATACATTGGTTAAGCGGCATCACCCGCGCTCCAATCGTATAACGCTAGCAATGCATTCTTTAATTGTTCTTAGATCGGGCTCTTATGGCTCTAAATGTCCCCTCGATAATACTTATGGTCAAAGTGTCATTTCTTATTTGAATTTCTTAAGTCCACGTACCTTGTCTCGCGTTAGCCTTTTCCTTTTGGTCAGTTAACTCGAGATTGATCAGATCCGAGCGAGATACGACTGAAAGACATTGTTAGATACATTCTCATCAATAAGTCTCGAAATGACAGGAAAAATTAGAATGTCACAACGGCGATGGGCTAGTGGTGGCTCACGGTAAAGGGAGAGGCAGCATGGTGATGATGGTGGTGGTGTGGTGTTCGACCAAGAAGAGAAGGAAGAGAGAGAGAGAGAGTTCGGCAGAGAGAGGGGAAGAGGGAGATGGAAAGCGAAATTGAGTTCTCAAGATTCCAAAATGCATGAAGCGAGAGTGAGTGGAGTGGTTGGTGGGGTTGTCCTTGGAATTGACTAGGACAGATTGATATGGCTGGTAAGGTGGTTGACTAGATGGGTCCACCAATAATTCAACTTCTTGGACCTCTTGTAACTGAAAGAAAGGCAACCAAGTACTTTCAAACAAATAAGTGGACCATCCTATCCTCATAAAATTCGGCCACTAAGGGTTCTAAAGGACCAAAACACCCTTATAATAACTAGAGGAAATAATCATTAACTAAGGGCAAAAGAGTCTTTTTCAATTTTTATCCAAACTTCACTTTTTTAATCATTTTGAAGCAAACAACAACATAAATGACCTTGATGAGGAGACATCCAAAATATTAATATTGGAATCTTTGAAAATCTGACATCTACTTTCGATATCTAATTCATCGCTAAAATCAATTAATTGTGACTTTAGTGTATCTCAAACTAACGGGCGGTTTTTAGAAGCTACGCATATCAATCCGTGATTAATATCACGTTTAATTTTACTCAAGCCATGACGACTTTAGTTGTCATGTAGTTACGATGGTCAATTACTAGTTTCGAATGACTCGATCTTTAGAAATTGGTTTATGAACGTTTGCAAATCACACTATGGTTAAACGAAATCACCAGTGGTCTAATTGTATAACACTAGCAAGTCGTTCCATAACTATTCTTGGATCGGCCTATATTGGCCAAAAATATTCCCTCGATAATCCATATAGCCAAAGTGTCAACCCACGGTCAAGTTTTTAGGTCTACATACTTAAATCTTAGTTAACCTTTCCCTCACTGTTAGTCTTATCGAGAGTGATCAAATCTAAGTGAGATTTGCTTGAAATAAATCAATGAGACGTTTCCTTCATTTCACAAACTTCGAAAAGGGTAGGATTTTAGAATTCACAATTTTTACTTTATGAAAAATTATTATCGGGGGCAGAAAAATTTTTACTTCATTTTTGAATAAAAATAATAATAATTATTAAAAATATTATTTATCTTTTAAAAATAAAAATTGATTATTTATTTTTTTTACTCCAGCGGCCGAAGGCGACAACTCGGTGGCGGCGGTTGGCGAAGGTTGGCAATGGGCGGTGGTCAGTGGTGGAAGTGGTCGATGGTCACGGTCGGCGGAGATCGGTGGTGGGTGGTGGTTGGCTAACCGAAGGCGATTGGCGGGTACTAGCTGTCACGCCCCGAACCGGCCGAGCACGCGAGCATCTCGCCAAGCCGTGCCTCAATGAACGCTCTAGGATCCAATGGTCAATTTCCATTGCGTTGAAAGAAACGCACATGCGGAAGCGATGCCATCTCCAAACATATAAATACAACAACCGATGACTTAGGACAGATACATCAAAATCTCATTAATTCATCCTCAAAGATTCAGTTCAATAATTTACCAATCAGAAGAACAATGCTCAAGCCATAAATTAAAAGGTAAATCCACATCTTGTACTCTTTTAGATACAGTTGGTCCACTATTCCTTCACATGCCAATCCTCAGCAAGTTCACGCCTCCTTCGCTTGAAACCTGAAAAAATGAAGCCCTTACTGTGGTGAGATATAAATCTCGGTAAGGTGGGTTCTAACCCTAGATTAGGCCGACCGTCCACTCAGGTAGTCATATACCCCTAAATACTTCCAAACTCATAAACTCGCAAGCGTATCAAGTATTATCAATAAAACAATAGCATGCAGATGGCAGGCATGCAATAATGACCTTATGTCAAACTCAAACGCATACATACACTCGGCTTGTCACTTCACCATATCCACCAACCTTCGCCAGCCTCATTCTCTAGCCCGCGATTAATAGCATCAGGCTCGGTCCGCGTAAACGCATCAAATCGTTATCGGTAACCCGCGTAAACGCATCAGGTTCCGATGGATCTCAGGCAAACCTTATTATTTCTTACCTCTATCCCGCGAATAGTTCGCATCAGAACCGTGGCTTTCTCAACCCCGCGATCTCGTCGCATCAGGGCGCCACACCACCATAACTTCATCCCGCGATCCTGTCAAATTAGGGTATCACCTTCCGCCCCGCGTCTCATACGCTTCAGGGCCTCTCTGTCCCGTGAATAATTCGCATAAGGACCGTGGCTATTTCAACCCTGCGATCTCGTCACATCAGGGTGCCACACAATATCAATTCCACCCTGCGATCTTGTCGCATCAGGGTATTCTCATACCTTCGTCTCTCGAATAGTTCACATTAAGACTATAGCCATCTCAACCCCGCGAACACATCGCATCAGGGCGCCACATCACATCAACTTCACCCTGCGAACTCGTCGCATTAGGGTGTACATCTTCTGCCCCGCGTCTCATACGCTTCAGGACCTCTTCGTCCCGCGATTAGATTACATCAGGACCGTGGCTATATCAACCCCGCGATCACATCGCATCAGGGCGCCAAGTCACCTCAACTTCACCCCGCAAACTCGTCGCATCAGGGTATATATATCTCTTGCCCCGCGTCTCATACGCTTCAGGGCATTGCCATGTCACTGCCTCGCGTCTCATAAGCCTCAGGGCCTCGCCATGCCACACTTGTACCATGGTTTTTCAAATAGCTCTCCATACAAGACGATATGTGCAATTCAAGCACAACTCAAGATCCATGGCGTACAATCCAGTCAATTGTAATCTAGACATGGAAAACAACTCAGGCATATCCAATATCACACAAGGTCGTCCTATAACATCTTAGGACATAACTAGACTATCTCCTTAGACTAGTCACCTTAATTCAACCAACTCAATTCACGACTCACCCAATCGAGTCCAATCTTCCTAGCATTGGGTTAGAAATTTCATTACCTTTGATTTGGCAACCCAAGTTACTCCTCATGGAACCTCAAGATCTCGGCCAACCATGGGTCAAGGCCAATTCACCGCACAACCTAGCATTTCCAATCAATTAGTCAATTTTCATGCCCAATTTCCTTAATCCATAAACCATAAACCTTCAATGCATAACCCTCATCCTCTTATCATGCCTTAATCATCAACTTAGAGCTCAATTCATTCATCCTCAGCCACCTCACAGATTCGGTTTGCACAAAACCGAATCGATCCTTCTTGGTTGGGGGCAAACCGAACATATTCAAACCTTAATCAACTCCTAAATCCATCATTTAATCAACATTCTATCTCTTAACATGTCTATTTAAGGATTTGGGAGGCTTACCGAAGATTTAGAGTCAATTGGTTACCGGAAGCTCAACGAACGTCGTCGGTTCTTCCAAACACAGAATCTGGCAGTTTCTGGGAAAGATTCACAAAGCCGGTTCATGGTCAAAACATTATCAAATAAAGTCTCAATTTTTACCACAGAATCATCTACAAGTATACTAAGTCTCCACAAAATTTGAGCTTAAAACTCCAAGATTTTGACACCAAACAGGTCAGAAATCGGACCTACCTCAGATTGAGTCAGTTTCTGTCGACTCTCGGGAGAATCCTTGCTTCGGACTCCTTGGTGCTCCAAATGACCCGATTCCACTTCGATGAGGTCGGCAAGATATGGATCTTTGTTGTTGTAGCCGACCAGCATCCAGAAAATGGCCGAAGGTGGCCGTCGTGGCCGGCGAACAGGACCCCTAGAAACTGTTGCCAGTGAGCAGAATGATGAAGGAGGAAGAAGATGGTGTTTGGGTTCTCTCTTGGTGGTATGGCCGAAAATGCAGAATGGAGAGAGAGAGAGAGAAAAGATGGCTATATCCAATGCTTGGTTAAAGAGGAAGAATGGTAGTTGGCAAAAAGTCGGACAAGACCTCTCTGTGGTTGATCTTGTGACACTTGTCTTCTTACAATTCCAAGGTGATCCAATGGCCACCATTTAATCTTATTTTCAACAGCCATAGGGGAGGGTTTAATGTCCAAAATGCCCTTCTTCAATTGCTTGGGCAATGTTCTAAGCTTGAGGGGCAAAACGGTCATTTTACCCCGACGTTCCGAACGTCGTTTTTCTCGTTCCGGAAATCTTCGATAGGGCGACAGCCAATCCAAATAACGTTAAAATTCTTGATTTTCCATTTTCAATCTTTCAAGGCTCGTTTATGATAGTTTTCTCTATTAGATGTGGTTCTAGCCTATCCCGAACTGACGAGCGATTTTTGCAGACATTACGCGTATCGACCCCGTGATTCATATCACGTTTAGGGCTCGTCAATTCGTGGCGGCTTTGATTGTCATGTAATTGTGAGGGTCTATCGCTAGTTTCCTCGACAATTCTTATGGCCAAAGCGCCATTTCCTTTCCTAGTTCCTTAGGTCCACGTACCTCGTCTCGCATTAGCCTTTCCCCTTTGGTCAGTCTACTCGAATTGATCAAGTTCAAGCGGGATACGACTGAAATAAATCTCTAGATACACACTTCTCATTACTAAGCCTGAAATCGACTGAAAATCAGAATGTCACAACTCTTCCCCCCTTAAAGAAATTTCGTCCTCGAAATTCACAACCTTCTATCCATCCAATCCATCTAATCCTTTGGGGGGTTGGCGCCTCGTCGCATCCTCACTATGCTGGATAATCATTTCCAACGCAAAACCATCCTTCTCTAGGACTTGCCTCCTTTAGCCCTCAATCCAATCGGCTTCTCTCCATTCTCTTTTGGTATTCATATCATTGGCCAACAGCTCTTCCTTGAGCGTTCACCTTATCTCTTTCATTTGTCCATACCCATTGTTACCAGGCCCTCACTAGCATACACTCTTATTTTCCATACCATTTGGCGTATCATCCACTTCAGACTTCCTTTCACGCCAACAGAGATTCAAGGGCTTTATCAATTTGCCCTCCATTAGTCACGTCGAGTTATGTCTTTCTTAACTCCTCAAATGATTACATGCTTACTTCCGTAGTAATCCATTCCTGATTTCCTCCGAAAATTCCCTTGGATCAAAGTGATCTTTCAACTTTCATCGTCATGTTCTTCTCTTCCATCGACGCGTCTAGTGCTTGACTACAAGATAGACGAACTTCAACTTTCAACCTTATCACCAATATATATATATATATATATATATATATGTGTGTGTGTGTGTGCATCTTGGCACATCTTTGTGCCACCCCAAGGTCACTATAATTCCTCCTTTGAATCGTGCTTCCGTCCATAGGCCTCAAGAGTTCCATCCATTCCTATAATCCGTCTAGTATCGATGCTCAATCGTGGTAACACCTCAATTTCCTTCTGGCCTTCAGGTCAGGTGTTCCCAATAACCATTACACTAGTCCATTAACGAACTTCCAATTCAGAGGTCGAATCTCTTATTTCTTAAGGGAAACTCTGTCCCTCCATTGGCCATTTCTCAACGCTCAACCTCTTATGGTTCACCTAATTCTCGAGGTCCTTTCTTCATCTAAGCCACACTCTCGTATCCGCGAGCAATTCTATACATCTGTGTTGCCTCTTATTCAATTCCCCTCGAAAAACTGCTACCCTATATTCCCGTAGTAGGTGTAGCCTTGCAACGTTCTTTCACTCAGACAACATTTCCCAACTTTATTACGAGGACACTCGCAGGCTACCTCAATCATGCTCTAAGCATGCCAATTCATGTAGCTTTACCATTATGGCGTACATGTAATACCCACTTCAAATCGTCTTGTTACTCCTCAAATTTCCTTTCCACGTCGTGTCATTACGACCCTCATATGCGTTCCAATTTCTAACTTGACTTGCCTTAAACAACACAGTCATTATCTCAACTCGAGTCCTTGAAAGCTCCTTTTACGTTCATTCGCCCACTTGCGTTACATCTCGCCCTTAATCCATTTTATCACTGGAACAGCTCTTGTGGGGAGTCCTTCAACGGTCTGTCTATTGCCACTCATCAATCTTAAGAAGCTTGCACTTTCCGCAACTCACATCGACCCTTGTCGATTCATCACTTATTCCAATCCTCAAAAGATTTATCACTCATTCCAATAGATGAATCTTATTTTTCCAGGTCCAGAATTTACGCCCTTCACACTTAGCATGCAATAGACATTTCTTTAAAACCCACATGACACTTTCAAAAGCTGTTCATGTTTCTCATGGCTCTTTACTTGAGTTCAACCATCGACTCTTAAGACGGTAATGATCAATTCAACCATTCCTTGGGCACTTAGTTCGACGATTATCAACTTCCTTCCACCAAGTGTCGAATCTTTCCAACTATCCTTCGCACCTTTCACTTGAGAGCTCAGACCTTGGCTCTCTATCGTCACAGGTCTCCTCTAGGACCGTACGACATTTTATTTATTCTTGTCACTCTTCTCTCGAGAAGCATTAGGGCTTTAGCCTCTGAGTTCCATACTCACTAAGGCAACCTTATCCCAATTCCGTTCGTTCCACTGAACGTCAACATCATCCTGGAATTCAACATTGATTAAAAAACGATCTCTCAGATTTCACCTGCAGGAGTCATCCAAGTCCTGCATCCTCTTTCTTGGTATAAGTGCTCAATCATGATACTAAGACAGTTTAAAGTTTTTCTTTCTTTTACAATAGGGTATCTTACCCTAAGGAAGAAACTGCACAACTCCGTGGCATTTTCTTACTTCAATTTACCTTGTCCTTTCTATTTCATAAGACGTCAACCTTGGAGTCTGCGCCGACAGCGATACCTTTACTCCAAGACTCAAATGCCACCATGCTTTCACATTTTTCTTTCACATAACTCAGTCACCTCCAGTGACCATATCTGTTCGTTCTTAGGTCTTCACCAGTTCACTTGTCGAATGGTCAATTCGATTACCTCAAATCACTTTGCAAGTGTTCTTCAAGCGTTCCTTTCGCTTACTAAATCATTCACTAGAATCATAACCAGTCAAGACTATCAAGTCCGTTCACCTTTCCTTTCGTCAATGACCAATTCATGGTCCAATTGCCCTTTAAGAGCAATGCCCTATTCTTTAGAGAATAGCAACTCATGATTTCATCTCTCATGGTTCCACTTCAATCAACCGATCCTAGGAAATCATTAACTTCAGGCAATTTAGCATGCCGATTCTTCCTCAACCACATTCATAATAGAAAAGACTTGCTGCTCACTTTCCACTATGTGTCCTCGCCCGGGTAATCAGCTATTTCCCGTAAGCACGTTCTATACTCATAATGAATATCTCTTTGCTCGTAATCCATGAGTAAGAGTTCTCTTATTCATAAGTCTTTCGACCATTCTCCTCTTCTGTTGAGTCCCATCATCATTCCTCAAAATCAGGAATAGTAACCAGTCATGTGGTTCCCAAGTTCCATTCCACTCAGGAACTTACTCACCTCATTGAAGGGTCCTTGATCACCTTTACCATACGCTCATACGACCTTGAGAACTCTGTCTCATACTGGTCGATCATTCTACGATCCTTGCCAAACAACCTTTGCTCTCAAGCAATCCCAAGACGATACTTTCCATCAAACAACTTAGCAGAAGTTGGCTAGGCAGATCTTGTGCCTTTGAGGAAATCCTTCCTCTAGTGACCTTTCACCAATCCCTAATAGCCTCTTAGGGCTAGTACTACCAAGGTCACTTTCTTTCCTGAGTGCACCCAAAGCCTCCGAGGTTTCCTCACAAAACCCTCAATCCAGAGGGAGGCAATTTCGAATCTCATCTCTCTACCTGACTCAATCAATTCAGCCTTATACATAATTTCACAAGCTTTTTCAAGCTCTCGTGGTCCTACCCACACATTCAATTTCGAAAAGACTAACTCAGAATGATTTTCTTTGTGACTTCCATCACTTTAACCGTCAGTACAAGTCGTCTCAGCGACTTAGGTAACAATGACAGCTCCTTTCGAGCTCAGCTACCCATAGAAATTTCTCATTCCTATTTAAGGTTCCCACGACCCATTCAACTCCTGGGTCCCATGTGGTTCACAAACTCGAGCTAGTCGTTCTGCTGGTTTTCACGTTCCGGTTACTCATCTTTACTCTGTTCTCATGATCCATCTTAGTCCTTGGATCTTTCTGTATCTCGCATACACAAGCCAATTGTTACTCTAGCGACCATACCTTGATCCTTCAATCTTATCAAATTCTCATGTTTCTTTGACCACTACGATTCCCTCCAAGAATCAAAACTCAAGTCATTCACTCAGGTCCATCAATCTCGGGCTTCTCATCTCAATATCTTTCACTATCAACCAATCCTCTATTGGTTCTTAGGCAATCCTCAATTAATTGCCATATATTCAAAGGTTTCAAGTCATCCTTGATCTGCAATCATCCCTCAACCAGTCTCAACGAGGCAACTCCTTATCTAACGGCCACTACAAGGCCAGCTCAACTAGGCATCTACCAATCAAGCGCTCCAGACAGCGATTCACTGAATCAAAGGTTTATACTTTAGGCCTAAAGGCATTCGCCACTCTAGCATAATCACCACAAACCATTTCATTCTTGACATGCCTCAGCTCAACGGGTATAAACCCCATAGGTTGTCTAATCCCTCAGACATACTCCAGCCCAGCTATTCACATGAGGCTAATCATGAAACATGCCTATCAGGCCCATCACAACCATCACTTTTCTTTTTCAAACGGCATCCATCGCCAAGCACAAAGCTTTTATCCGTACCACTCATAGGCACCATTACATAGGTCATGCCACTTTCAATTATTCTCGATGAGAATCGATCTCGTGCCATCCATCCCTTATCCATAATTGGACTCAACCTGATGCCTAAGCTTACCCTTTCAAGCCTGCCAGGAGCCGCTCCGTGTCCGGATCTCTTTGTCCCGGCGATTACTCCTCGCCCTCATCAGACCTGGCCATTACAGGTTGTCCCAATCCATACATCTACGGAGAAAGTCCCGTTCCACATGCCCCATAACATGTTTCATTACAGTTTATAGGTATCCCATCAACTTGTCCCATACCAAGCGACTGTTTATTAAGTCCAACAACGATAAGTCGCTACATGCACCCTCATCAATCTTGCCACAAGCTCAAGCACAGCATGATCGTCTTGTCTCACAGATCAATATACCTCAAGTCCAGTTAACATTCAAGTCAAATCTCTATTATCCTCAAGCGCCGTTACTACTTCAAGGTCCATGCTCATGACTCTACAATCCTAGTTTGCTTCCACTTAAACTTCAATCACCACATAACTCAAGATCAGCCATTAAGGTCAACCCTAGGACCATTCAAGTGTATACAAGTTCAAGCCTACCATCCTCGAGACTCAACAATCCATGCCTAGTCCTATAGACCTCAATATCCAACTGTCCTCAAGTCATCGCTCTTATCACTCCAAGTCTCAATCTCATTGGATCGAGCTGACCTTACTCTGATACCAACTCGAACAAGGAGGTCACGCCCCGAACCCGCCGAGCACGCGAGCATCCTGCCAAGCCGTGCCTCAATGAATGCTCCAAGATCCAACGGCCAATTTTCCTTGCGTTGAAAGAAACGCACATGCGGAAGCGATGCCATCTCCAATCATATAAATACAATAACCGATGATTTAGGACAGATACATCAAAATCTCATTAATTCATCCTCAAAGATTCAGTTCAATAATCTACCAATCAGAAGAACAATCCTCAACCCATAAATTAAAAGGTAAATCCACATATTGTACTCTTACAGTTGGTCCACTATCCCTTCGCATGCCAATCCTCAGCAAGTTCACGCCTCCTTCGCTTGAAACCTGAAAAAATGAAGCCCCAATTGGGGTGAGATATAAATCTCAGTAAGGTGGGTCCTAATCCTTGGTTAGGCCGACCGTCCACTCAGGCAGTCATCTACTGCTCAATACTTCCAAACTCATAAACTCGCAGGCGTATCAAGTATTATTAATAAAACAATAGCATGTAGATGGTAGGCATGCAATAATGACCTTATGTCAAACTCAAACGCATGTGCACACTCGGCTTGTCACTTCACCATATCCACCAACCTCCGTCGGCCTCATTCTCTAGCCCGTGATTAATCACATCAGGCTCGATCCGCGTAAACGCATCAGACCGTCATCGGTAACCCGCGTAAATGCATCAGATCGTTATCGGTAACCCGCGTAAACGTATCAGGTTCCGATGGATCTTAGGCAAATCTCATTATCTTTTACCTCCGTCCCGTGACTAGTTTGCATCAGGACCATGGCTATCTCAACCCCGCGATCTCGTCGCATCAGGGCGCCACACCACCATAACTTCACCCCGCGATCCTATCTCATAAGGGTATCACCTTCCGCCCCGCATCTCATACGCCTTAGGGCCTCTCTGCCCGCGAATAATTCGCATCAAGATCGTGGCTATTTCAACCCCGCGATCTTGTCGCATCAGGGTATTCTCATACCTTCGTCCCGCGAATAGTTCCCATCAGGACTGTGGCCATTTCAATTCTGCATTCACATTGCATCAAGGCGCCACGTCACCTCAACTTCACCCCGCGAACTCGTCGTATCAGGGTATATATATCTCCTGCCCCCGTCTCATACGCTTCAGGGCTTTGCCATGTCACTGCCTCGCGTCTCATACGCCTCAGGGCCTCGTCATGCCACACTTGTGCCATGGTTTTTCAAATAGCTATTCATACAAGACGATATGTGCAATTCAAGCACAACTCAAGATCCATGGCGTACAATCCAGTCAATTGTAATTCGGACATGGAAAACAACTCAAGCGTATCCAATATCATACAAGGTCGTCCTATAACATCTTAGGACATAACAAGACTATCTCCTTAGACTAGTCACCTTAATTTAACCAACTCAATTCACGACTCACCCAATCGAGTCCAATCTTCTTAGCATAGGGTTAGAAATTTCCTTACTTTTGATTTGGCAACCCAAGTTACTCCTCGTGGACCCTCAAGGTCTCAGCCAACCATGGTTCAAGGCCAATCCACCGTACAACCTAGCATTTCCAATCAATTGGTCAATTTCCAAGCCAATTTTCTTAATCCATGAACCATAAACCTTCAATGCATAACCCTCATCCTCTTATCATGCCTTAATCATCAATTTGGAGCTGAACTCATTCATCCTCAGCCACCTCACAGATTCGGTTTGCACAAAATCGAACCGATCCTTCTTGGTTCGGTGTAAATCAAACACATTCAGACCTTAATCAACTCCTAAATCCATCATTTAATCAACATTCTATCTCTTAACATGTTTATTTAAGGATTTGGGAGGCTTACCGAAGATTTGGACTCAATTGGTCGCCGGAAACTCAACGAACGTCGCCGGTTCTTCCAAACACAAAATCTGGCAGTTTCTGGGCAAGATTCACAAGGCCGGTTCATGGTCAAAACGTTATCAAATCAAGCCCCAATTTTTACCATAGAATCATCTACAAGTCTACTAGGTCTCCACAAAATATGAACTTAAAAATCTAAGATTTTGACCACCAAACAGGTCAGAAATCGGACCTACCTCAGATTGAGTCAGTTTCCGTCGACTCTCAGGAGAATCCTTGTCCGGACTCCTCGGTGCTCCAAATGATTCGATTCCACTTCGAGGAGGTCGACAAGACATGGTCTTTGTTGGTGTAGCCGGCCGGCATCCAGAAAATGGCCAGAGGTGGCCGTCGTGGCCGGTGAACAGGACCCCTAGAAACTGTCGCCGGTGAGCAGAATGAAGGAGGAAGAAGATGGTGTTTGGGTTCTCTCTTGGTGGTTTGGCCAAAAATGCAGAATGGAGAGAGAGACAAGATGGCTATATCCAATGCTTGGTTAAAGAGGAAGAATGGCAGTTGGCAAAAAGTTGGACAAGACCTCTCAATGGTTGATCTTGTGACACTTGTCTTCTTGCAATTCCAAGGTGATCCAATTGCCACCATTTAATCTCATTTTCGACAGCCATAGGGGAGGGTTTAATGTCCAAAATGCTATTCTTCAATTGTTTGGGCAAAGTTCCAAGTTTGAGGGGCAAAACGATTATTTTACCCCGACGTTTCGAACGTCGTTTTTCTCGTTCCAGAAATCTTCGATAGGGCGACGGCCAATCCAAATAACGTTGGAATTCTTGATTTTCCATTTTCAATCTTTCAAGGCTCTCTATCAGACGTGGTTTCAGCCTATCCTGAATCGACGGGCGGCTTTTGCAGACATTACGCGTATCGACTCCATGATTCATACACGTTTAGGGCTCGTCAATTCGTGGCGACTTTGGTTATCATGTAATTGTGAGGGTCTATCGCTAGTTCCCTCAACAATTCTTATGGTCAAAGCGTCATTTCCTTTCCAAGTTCCCCAGGTCCACGTACCTCGTCTTGCGTTAGCTTTCCCCTTTGGTCAGTCTACTCGAATTGATCAAGTTCGAGCGGGATACGACTGAAATACATCTCTAGATACACACTCCTCATTGCTGAGCCTGAAATCGACTGAAAATCAGAATGTCACACAGCGGTGGGCTGCAATTGGCGGAGGTTTACAATGGGCGAGGGAAGGCGATGATCGACAGTCGACGATGGTTGTGGGCGGCAGCCAATGGAGGTTAGGGATGGGCGACGACTAGTGAATGTTAGTGGTGGCGGAGGTCGTTGGAGGTCGATATGATTGGAAAAGAGGGTGGGAGCGTAATGAAAAGAGTGTGAGGCGAGAGTAAGTTGGAGAAGCTATTTTTTTAAAATTCTTAAATTGGGAAGAAAAAGAACTTCAAAAGTGAAAATTTCTTTCGGAAGTAAAAATTTATGCCAAAAGGATTTCTACTTTATAAGTTACATTACTGAATGGATCTCTGCTCTATAAGCACTTTTAGAGTAGAAATTTACTTCCAGAAATGTTATTGTGCACACCCTAAGCGATAGTGCCATTGGTGTTTTGTAAGGAAGCTTCCAATGTGGTCGTCTTTTGGTCGTTAATCTCGTAAGCGTGCATGATATGTATGTCTTAAAAACCATCGAAATATCGCTAGAACACTTATTCGACTTTGCTATGGATGAACAAGCCCGCTTTCTCTTATGCACTGGCATGGCACTGTTTGTGTGTGAAAGTGTGTACACAAATGTCAATTAGAAAGCAATATTTAATCATGACGTATGAGAATGGCATGACAAGAATGACATGTAGCAAGAGATGACAAATCAAATGTGCAAGAGAACGGCGAAATGACATAACACCAAAATAATCGTAAAAGAAAAATATTATATGACAAATCAGACATAAAACATACCAGTGAAATGCCAAAACACAACAATAAATGGAGCATGATATAACAAGCAAAGATGTAAGACATGATAATGAAAAGGCATACATGGCAAACAATCATGTGTAGCATGACATAGTACATTAGATGCAACATAATAACTATGAAATGACGGAGACAATAATAAAGTGCATCACGACATGACAAATCTAATGCAAGACATCCATAAGAGATGACATGACATGACAATAATCGCATGCAATTTGACATGACAAATAAGATGCAATACACAAGGATGAAATGACATAACATGATAGTAACAACATGCAATATTACATGGCAAATTGAATGCAATACATGGTAATGAGATGACCTAACGTGTCAATAACTACATGTATCATGATATAGCAAGTCAGATGCAAGACATGAAAATGAAATAACATGATATGATAATAATCACATGCATCATGACATGACAAATCAAATATGAGATATAATGATGTAATGTACAAGCTACAATGTGCGACGAGTAATTTATTCAATTTGTGGGTTCAGAAAATGGCAATGTTATGTAAAAATGGACAATTTCATTTTGGCTAGGTCAAAATAAAATCACCGATTAATTTTTTCAAATCAAAATCATGAAATTAATAATCACATGCATGAGGCCTTAGTTCATGAGCTCGAATCGTAATGGCTATTTGTTAAGTCAACCCCAATTACTTTGGTACTTGACCTATTAGTTGGCCTTAAATTGCCTAGGTGTTCTAATGGGAAGTTCAACAAATCCACCTCTTAATATCCCCTCTAAATTCTCTATATAGATTTACAATAACAACGTGCCTTCGATCATATTCTTATCACAGCCAACATCATAGTGGCATAATTCCATATATATGCAATCATTATGATGGTCCACTCACATACATAACTTTGAGGACACTAGCATATTATAAATATCATAACTTTTGTACGGCGCTTACCCAAGTGCCGTAACTTCTAAAAAACAATAACTTGAATGCCATAACTTTGCATCGATCATTTGAATGTCAAAACGTTTTTAAAACATTCACCCAAATGCCAGGAATCCGACGTGGCATATCATTTGGGGTTAACGCTTTTATAATTTATATATATATATATATATATATATATAGCACTTAATTGATCGATTGAAAAGTTATATAATACTCAAGTGATTGAAAAAAAAATTCTGGCACTCAAGTAAATGTCTTACATAAGTTTTGGCACTCAAATGATACAAAAAAACTTATGATACTTAAGTGAACATCATACAAAAATTGTGCCATCTATGATATCATTTTTCCTAATTTCGAGTGACATTTCGGCAGCATAAGAATGTATCATATATGTCACGCCCTACGCCCCAGGCACGAGCGCGCGACCCCTTACAAGCGTAAACTCTCGAGCGTCCCAGGATTCAATAGTTCGAGAGATTCGAATGATCGAAAGCATGCGGAAGCGATGACATACAAATTCCTCTATACAATAACAACGGAATCTCGGTAACGAGAACATCGATATAAATCATTGTGAGTTCATACAAAAGAGCATGTAAACTAACCCTGCTAATAGGTTGGGGAAAACGGGACTCCACCAAAAGACGACAAAGATTTAAATTCCCCAGAAGATTACGGACCAACGAGGGACATCATCAAAAGACTACTAAGTAAAGCTAGGAAACCCCTAGGTCGAACTGCTAGATCCGTCAGTCTCCTCGGCGTCCTCGGTAGGCTTGTATTCCGAGAAAGTCTCCGAGCAAACCTCCACTGTATCCTCCATCGTCTCGTCTACTGACTGCTCCATTAGGTCATCCTCGGTAGCTTTGATCTCAATGACCTCGTCGGTGTCTTCCAGGATTGGGGTACTCTCAGGAATGTTCCTCGAACCAACTACAGACCCCTCGACCTCCACAGAATCTCAAGAGGGATGACACCAACTAGGGATTACCCCACGGGGTACCTCGGTGGGCTTTAGTGGCCCAGTAGTAACTTCCCCCACCCTTCGAAACCAAGCCTTGAACCTATGAGGCTTCCAACTCTTTCCACCCTCATCGATCCAGACTACAGTACACTTTCTAACGCACACGATTCCCTGTCCATCCGGGAGCTCTTCAAAATATGCGGACATCTCTTTTGAATCACCTAGTCTGATCGGTAACATTCTCACGGCCTAGGATCTGAAAATGCGGTCCCGCAACGAGGTGAGATTCACATCTCAGTAAGACAGATCCTAATCCTAGGTTAAGCTGACTGTACACTCAGGCGAACGCAATCAAGGACAAAATGCACAACCAACCACATGAAGCATTCAGCAGTTATGAAATAACACATAGATACAAACTAGCGTCAAGCACGCATTCATGACAATAGTTCTCATAGTTCAGATTAAGCACGCATAGCCAAAACAAGTCACACCTTCCACCTTTCCAAGCCTCCATTATTTCATGCCTGCGTTTAGAACGCCTCAGGCTTGGTCCGTGTAATTACGCCTCAGACCATCCCATTGACAAACCCGCGTAAATGCATCAGGTTTTCAATTTCATTCCAGGCCTGTGTCGACACATATCAAATTCTGTCACGCGTCTCAACGCATCAGGACATTGGCATTTCAACCCCACGTCTCAACGCATCAGGATACAATTCCATACAACCCCGCGTCTCAACGCCTCAGGGTGTCACAAGTTTCTCAAACATGCCAAATACTCATTTTAATTCAGAACCTCATGGTCAAGTGCAAACTCATGCAACGAGCAACACATCTATGGCATGCGAGACAATTAAATTCAACACTCAAGTGTGGTAATCAATTCATGACACAAGCATTTAACGAGCATTCAAGCCATATACACCTCTCGAGGACGCACGATGGACAATCACACCCTAATTCCCAAGAATCAATCTAATTCACACCCAATTCACCCAATCAAGTCCAATCCTCCTAGCCAAGATTTAGAAACCCCTTACCTCAAGCTTAATTCAGCAAAAATCTCCTTCCAAGCACACCAATGGTTCGGTTCTAAAAGTCCAAGAACAAGTCAGCCGCGCAACCTAAGAAAATTCATCCAATTCGTCAATTCACTAAACATACACCTCATTGACATATCGATTGACATCCTTATACTTCTCAACGATGAAATTCGAGCTCAATTTCAACTCCCAACAGCCCCCAACAATTCGGTTTGCACAGAACCGAAATATGGCATTTTCGGTTCTGTGCATACCTCCCTTGATTAGCCCTTAAACTATCTTAAATCCTTAATTTATCTACTAATCTACTTGCTAACATGTAGTTCTAAGAGTTAGGAAGCCTCACAGAAAATTTGAGCTCAAGGGGACACCGGAAAGTCCAAGATCAATGCCGGTTCCCCTAAGTCTACCGCCGGTCAGTTTTTTCCCTTCAGACACAAGATCCATTTGGAGTCAAAACTCCATCAAATTCATCCAAACTTTTTACCAGAACTTAGTCTACATGTCTCCTTAATGTCCACAAAATTTAGTTGAAAGATTTGAACGTTTCGGGATCCTACGGAGTCTAAACAATAGCTTACCTCCAGCTGCGACGGTTTCCGTCGACTTTTGGGAGAATGGCCGGCCGGAGCTCCTCAGTGGGTCAAATACCGTGATTCAAGTTGAAGGTTGTCGGCAAGAGAATGGGGAAGACACTGGTGGTCGGCTCAATGGCTGGAGGTCGCCGGAAGTGGCACTCGACGGCAACGAAACCGGCGGCAGTGTCTGGTCGGGCGTGGAGCTGGTTCGGCCGAATGAAGAAGATGGAAGGAAGAAGAAGATGGCTATGGAGAGAGAGGGTTTTGGCTGAGCAAGGAGGAAGAAGAGGGTATACACCAATTCAAGAGTCAAACCCCAAAGAATGATAGGTTAAAAGCGATTCAATAAATGCCTAAGCATAATCCTTTGACACTTGTCCTCATGTCAATCAAGTCTTCATCCAAGGGTTGTTATTTTTCCTCATTTTTGGCAGTCTTGGGGTATTGTGATTGACCAAAATGCCTCTATCCAATTATTAAGGCAATGTTAAGGCTTGAGGGGCAAAATGATAATTTTACCCTCGATGTCCGGAACGTCGTTTTTCTGATTCCAATTTTCTTTGATAAGGCGACGGTCAATCCAATTATAATGTTGGAATTCTTGATTCTCCATTTTCTAATTTCGAGACTCGTCTCTGAATCATTTTTCTGTCAGATGTGATTCCAGCCTATCCCAAACTGACGGGCGGCTTTTGCAGACGTTACGCGTATCGACTCTGTGATTTATATCACATTTAGGGCTCATCAATTCATGGGGATTTTGGTTGTCATGTAATTGCGAGGGTCTATTACTAGTTCCGACGGTCTCGAGCGTCACTGTTCGATGTAGGAAAATTTTGCAAATTATACATTGGTTAGGCGGTATCACCCGCGCTCCAATCGTATAAAGCTAGCAATGTATTCCTTAATCGTTCTTAGATCGACCTTTTATGGTTCTAAATGTCCCCTCGACAATCCTTATGGTCAAAGTGTCATTTTCTATTTGAGTTCCTTAGGTCCACGCACCTTGTCTCGCGTTAGCCTTTCCTTTTTGGTTAGTCAACTTGAGATTGATCAGATCCGAGCGAGATATGACTGAAAGACATCATTAGATATTTTCTCATTAATAAGTCCCGAAATGACAGGAAAATCAGAATGTCACAATATATCTCAAGATCTTATTTCGACATTATGACGAGCTAAGAACATGCATTTTCAACTAGTAAAATGAGTAGCAAAATGACATATCATGGGCCTTCGAGCTTTTACTTCAATATCATGATGACAAAGAGCACGTGTTTTTCAGCATTCAAACGGGCAACAAATCTATGTATACTAAGTTATTTGACCCCAAACAGACGTTACAATAACTACATGAAATTGAAATGAAGGGGTTGAAAATTACCTTGAAAGCACAACAATTTCGACATCTACAAGAGTTTCCCTTTGCTCTTTGGTCTGCCCATGATAATAGTGACGTGGCGAGTGCAATCGGTAAGCCATTGTATGTTGATCTCATGATAGTGGACTTGAAAATAATCTCTTATGCTTGCGTTTGCGTTGAGATTAAGGCTAATCAGCAATTTAGAGATTTTGTGGATGTTGTTGTTACTGAATGGGAAATTTTCAAGAAATTTAAAAACATTTTTTTTCCATTTATAAAAATATTTTTCAAAAATAAAAATAAAATGCAGGTGAGACGGTTAAGGACGGCTCTCGGCCATTGGTTTTAGTATGTCAATCAGACAGTTGAGAGTTAGTCTCTTCATTTAATTTGAGCCATAAGATTTAGTAATCAGATCCAAGGGTGATGACTTAGCCATGTGGGTGAACCTGGATTGTAGGATTAGATAGTAGAATAAAAAACTCTAAAAAATAGAAAAATGAAAATAAATAAATAAATAAATAATTTCAAATGAGCATCTGTGATTTAAGTGGGAAGCCATAGTGGTGGGTTGTTGTGCTAGTCTCACTCGAGGAATAGTCGAGGTACACGTAAACTGACCCGGACACCTAATTTTATATATATATATATATAAAGCAATTCAATGTCATTTTAGACCGACCAGAGAGGCTGGATGTCCGGGTCTGGTGGGTTAAGTCAACTCAGTCCAAAAAATATAAACAAATTCAATAATAATAATAATAATAATAATTCAAAAAATACAAAATTTTCATAAAAATTTGTAAAAATTCATTAAAAAAATAAATAATTCACGAAAATTTAGAAAATGCCCAAAAATCACAAAAAAAAATGGAAAATTGCCACATTCAATTGGTAGATTCATTTTTGTCGATTTTGGATTCCCAATCCTTCAAAAAAATGACCATTTTATCCGTTTGGACCATTCATCCCAAATGCTTCCCAAACCATCCCTACACTTAATTGGTACATTTCCTAAGCCCATAGGGCGATACTAGATATGTCATGTGACCAATTTTGTGATAATTTAAATGTGTTTTATCCACATGTTATTAGTTCCTTGATATGCGCATTTTCTTTAATGGTTGTGATTGATAGGATAAGCGATCCTTTTTAGATGTTAGAACCTACCTCACCTTCTGACTCATTTGCATGAAAATTTAAGTTAGAAAATCGATCAACTTAGGTACTGAAAGGGCATTGATAACAATCTCGATGTAACTAAGTCTTCAAACCTATTTCTCTGATTTTTGTAGAATCGAACGAAATATCCTAATCATTCGATAGGATTTTCGATCATACCCTCCAGAAAATGATTAGTGACGACTCCTTTGGCATGCACATTGATCCTATGTCACGAAAGAGTCGATGCTACACTTAAAAGAACAAAGGGTCAAAGCCTTGTTTTTAATAAAAATCACCTCGTCATTGCGATTTGGGCAATAAGCCTTGGAAAGGATCCGTGTCTGAAATCCATCCATCGCGAGTTGGATGACAACGACGACCCATTACCCCGAACACTAAAACATCGGACGTCCCATCCGATTGGGCCGCAACAATGTTCTAAGTGATTCACGATGCGAGCCTGTTAACAATTTTTTGATTTTTCTCGAAGCAGCATCATCAAGAATGTTACGTACTTTGTTATGAACAAACCCTATATCCTACTACTCTTTTATTTTTTCTATCAGATTTCCCACATATCATGTGCATTGCATGTAGATACACATTATTTTGTAACAAAGTAACTAATAAAAGTTATTCGTGCTCGCGGAATAACAGGAAATGTGACTAGTTCCATCTTTTTGGTAAGTTTTAGTAAGTTTACCATTATTAAAATAAAAAAATCATCTTGCATTGAATGGGATAATAACACAAATGGTTCATGAACTTTGATTCAATATGTAATATCATCCCTGAACTTTTAATTTGACTCATATGATCCCTGAACTTTAGTCCAATGTGTAATGTGGTATATAGACTTTCAATTTGTCTAATGTGGTCCTCGAACTATTGGAACATATTCAATTGAGTGCCTCGATTATAGGATGATGTTAAATGTAGTCATTTCATGAGTATAAGTGCAACACAAGTGCCATAACCATTGTATAGCTTTTTTTTCCGTTCACTTAAGGGTCATGACTTCTAAAAAATATTCATTTGAGTGCAATAATATTCAATCGATAATTCAAGTGCCATTTTATTTTTAAAACGTTCATCCAAGTGCCGAAAATCTAACGTGGCATAGCACTTGTGATGAACATTTGTAAAAAGTTATAGCATTCAAGTGATCGATTGAAAAATTTTGTGACACTCAAGTGATCGAAAAAAAAGTTATGGCACTTAAGCGAGTGTCGTACATAAGTTATGATGTTCAAATGATAAAAAAAATATGGCACTCAAGTGAGACGAAAATTATGGCATTTGACCCATCCATGGGTAGTTCAGTTGGTTAGGGCATACTTGAAATTGTATGGTTAGACACACTGGTCCCATGTTTGATACCCTAGATGAGAACGTGTGATTTAAGTGGAAGGTCATGGTGGTGGGTTGCTAGTCTCCCCCGAGGAATAATCGAGGTGGGCGCAAGCTGGCCCGGACACCTTGGTTATAAAATTTTTTTTATGGCATTTGTGGTGTTCTTATCTCGCCATTTCATTATTTCAAGTTCGAGGAAGGGACTAAGTTGAATATGTTTCAAATGCTTCGGGACCATATTAAATAAATTAAAAGTTCAGAGACCACATTGCACGTAGGCTAAAGTTCAGGGATCATATTGGTCAAATTGGAAGTTCATAGATCACATTGCTCAATGGATCAAAATTCACGGACTATTTGTCTCATTTTGTGTAGAATATTATAGGTCATATTTTAAAATCCATCATTTACTTTGCGCGTTGCATATGCATATTATTATTTGGCACGATTAACTCCCTCTTTATCATGACGAAAACAAGTCCCTCGCCTGGGGCTAGCGACCTTTGCAGCTCTCGCTGGCCATAATACTCGCTGGCCATAATAAAGAAAAATGAAAAGAGAAGAAAAAGAGAGAGAAATAGATTAATAAAAA
Organism: Rhodomyrtus tomentosa; assembly: GCA_028455895.1. Lineage (NCBI taxonomy): Eukaryota > Viridiplantae > Streptophyta > Magnoliopsida > Myrtales > Myrtaceae > Rhodomyrtus > Rhodomyrtus tomentosa. The sequence goes on from JAPCWY010000011.1 coordinate 19,741,308, forward strand.
GTTCAAAAAAATATCAAAGAATTATTCACATCAGCGTTATATGTGCCATGTAGGACGGTTGTTGTCCACGTCAAATATTTTTGTTACATCAAAATTGGCTGAATGGACTCAATTAGCAAAACATGAAATGATTTATGACTCAATTAACACAGTTAAAATGTTTATGATTGAACTGACAAAAATGCAATAGATTTAAGGCTTTTTGGATAATTTTCCCCATCTTTCTCAACTTATATAGACTTTAATTTTTAAGCTAATTTTAATTTAGGAAGAATTAGGGAAAAATTTCAACATACGTCCCATAATATCCACTTTTTTTCGCTTATACAAGGGTCAAACATGAAGCTTGTTTTGTACCGCATATATATCGATACGTATAAGAAATTATTTTTAAAATTTTGGATTAATGTGGCATTTCCTTTGCATATGGGATGTCTAGTGTCTTCATTTTCACCAGACAAAAGGTCTTTGATTTTGCCAATCTGGCATCATCAAGTGACCTTATAGAAATGTGGATCTTCTAAGATAGTTAAATCCACGTGAATGCGCAGGTTTATCACTACTGGTTCTCTAAAAAAAAAAAAAAACCTAAATTATCGGTTTAAGATATAAAAATGGTTCAGAACTTAATCGTTGCGGCAACTTTAAGATATAAAAAGAATCCCCAATCATTTTGAAATGCATTAGGACAATTATCCTTAATTTTTATATCCAAGAACGGTTTCATTACGGAGTTCGGGATAGAGGAGAATGCCCCGAACCGTATTGAGTTGGAGGTTTTTTCCGTGAGAAAAAAATCACTAATTTTCACTCTTATTGCAACAAAAAAAAGAAGAAGAATAAGCTCGGGCTACATTTGAGACTGGACTTAAAGTCGGAGGTTGTTTATAATGCAAAAAAATGTTTGGAATAAATTTGAACTGGACATAAAGTTGAGAGTCTTTTTTAGAGAATTAGGCCAACTAAGTCATCTTTTAGTTTCGGTAATCAAAATATACACTAAATTATCGATTTCGTAGTTCTCTTGTATTTCATTGGAAGTCAGCAACTTAACTTTTGCATCTACCTTTGAAGGCGCGATGTACAAAATATCAATGCATCAATAAATCCCGCACTTTTACAACAATAAAAGAAAAACTTAGCATTTCCTGATACAATATGGTTTTGCCGTTAACTCCACCATCGGGGTAAGACATAATTTTTTTCCAAACGCTGAATTAATGACAGGCGAAAAATTTCGATTACCAAACTAATTCCGAGGACGCACGTCACACAAACATGGGAAAACTGTGATATATTTATCCAACACTTATAATTGAACGACACATTTACTCTATTTTTTTTTTACCCCAAAAAATCGAAAGCTTTTACTAGTGTGGCAAATTTACTCAAATTTATATTTTTGTTATGCTAAGGGCCTATATAGTAACCATTTTGATCCAACAAAGTGACTATGATTAAAATAACTTTTTCTGATTCTGTTTTCTAATTACTTTTGGTGAATCAGAACGCATTTGATAACCGTATAAAATTTCTGTTCAGAAACGTGTTTGGTGATTGCACATAATTTCTATTTTCGGAAACAATTGTTCTTCCAAATTTTTATCAGTTAAGTCAAATAATTACGTAGTTATTTTGTCAAATTTCATACATTCGAATTAATCGAAGATTATTTCATATTGATTGTTTTATATAACATATTGCATATTAAAATGCAAAAATAAATATCGAGAATCATCACGAGTCATTTTAGCCATTTAATTTGTGAGTTTATCCATCTCTTTTGAGCAAGCAGACAACTGACACGAGCAATACTCTTGTTTCTGCGAGAAAGATGCACTGCCCTACCATGCATTAGTGTGTGTTTTTTGTTCTAGAAAATCAAATCTCAGTCTTAATTTATCCAAAACTTAAGAATGAAAGCTTGCTAAGTATTCATGCTAGTTATTTATGCATTTTTCTAAAATTTTCTAAAACTAGATTACGTCTAAAGTACGTAAATCTAGGCAAATCACAACTAATAAAATCAAGTGCACAATCAAGGAATCATGAAATTGATAAATTGCATTATAAAAACCTAACGAAGCCCTAAGGATTTAGAGAAATATGGTTCAGGTTTAATTTTAGAAGTGTTTATGATTTTCCTAAAAAAGAACAAAATCTAAGAAATTTAGGCCCAAATTTATGAAAATGAGGTTAATCTGGCCTCATCTAACCTTTTTCTATTTTAAAGATTTTTTTAAGTATTTTTTTCAATTTTTAGGATTTATTTTATTTTCTTTTATTTCAATCTGGAACTGCACATTATTTCAATTTTTAGGAGTTATTATCATAACATTTGTCAAAATTTAAAACATATTACTAATAACACATATAAGTTACACAAATGATGCAGATATAAATAATAAATAAATAAATAAATTTATGCTTACGAAAATGTAAAAAGTTATTACAATGAAATTTACCTCAAGTTATCGAAAGAAATCACGCACCGAATTTACAAGCTTAACCTGCTAAGAGTAAACCCCATATAAAAACGTCAGTTTTGCTCAAACACAATAAACATATTAACAATATAAATAACACCAATTGTGCTCTACACTTACTGCGACGGAAAGCACCAGCGAAAGCTTAGTGATGGAGTAAGAGCACGACAAAAATTAAAATAAAATGGAGGAAGGAAACAACCGCACGAAAGTGAGGGACGAGAGGAGCGCGAGAACTTCAGATGAGAATGAGGGAAGAAAGCAGCGAAAGTGAGAAGAGATGGAAAAAATATGAAGTGAAGGGGAACATGGGAGTGTTCGACTCTTCTTAATAGCATAGCCGAACGACTTGTGGTTGCAAGACTGCAGCAGCATTAGTGCAAAAAGCACCAATAATCGACAACACCTACTAGTGCTACCAGTAACTGCCCCAGCAACACCGCGGCAAACGGCCCGCTCAGCATATTAGCCTCCCTCGGCGGCTAATATGTCGAGCGATATCCAATTTAATTTTTTGTTTTTGCTATTTTGGTAAATTAAAAGTCAATTTTAATGGTGGAGTATGAATTATGCAGTGCATGTTTTTTTTCCTCATATTTTACATAATTTCAATATAATTTATTATCTAATAATTACTTTTATAATAAAAAATAAATTAATAATCAATTAAAAGTAAATTTTAATGGTGGAATATGAATTATGCAGTGCTTGTTTTTTTTTCCTCATAATTTACGAAATTTCAATATAATTTATAATTTAATTGAAACTTTTATAAAAAAAATATAAATTAAAAGTCAAATTTAATGGTGGAATATGAATTATGTAGTGCTTGTCTTTTTTTTTTCTCAAAGTTTACGAAATTCATATATAATTTATTATTTAATTGAAACATTTATAAAAAATATAAATTAAAACTCAAATTTAATTGTGGAATATGAATTATGCAGTGCTTGTTTTTTTTCCTCATAGTTTACGAAATTTCAATATAATTTATAATTTAATTGAAACTTTTATAAAAAATATAAATTAAAAGTCAAATTTAATGGTGGAATACGAATTATGTAGTGCTTGTCTTTTTTTTTTCCCTCAAAGTTTACGAAATTTCAATATAATTTATCATTTAATTGAAACTTTTATAAAAAAAATATAAATTAAAAGTCAATTTTAATGGTTGAATATGAATTATGCAGTGCTTGTTGTTTTCCTCAAAATTTACGTAATTTCAATATAATTTATTATCTAATAATTAATTTTATATTAAAAAATAAATTAAAAGTAAATTTTAATGGTTGAATATGAATTATGCGGTGCTTGTTTTTTTTTCCTCATAGTTTACGAAATTTTAATATAATTTATTATTTAATTGAAACTTTTATAAAAAATAAAAATTAAAAGTCAAATTTAATGGTGGAATATGAATTATGTAGTGCTTGTCTTTTTTTTTTTATCAAAGTTTACGAAATTCAAATATAATTTATTATTTAATTGAAACTTGTATAAAAAAATATAAATTAAAAGTAAATTTTAATAGTGAAATATGAATTATGTAGTGCTTGTCTTTTTTTTCCTCAAAATTGACGCAATTTCAATATAATTTATTATTTAATTGATGCTTTTATAAAAAAATATATAAATTAAATAATTTAATATTAAAAAATTATGTTAGGCCCCGCCAGCCCAATGGGCAAATGGGCCGTCGAATGGGGCTGGCCGAGGCCCCAATCGGCAATTGGGTTGTCGATTGGGACCCAAATTAGGAATTGGGCCCCAATCAGCAGCCCAATTGCCGATTGGGAGCTCCCGATTGGCAATTGGGCCGCCGATTGGGTCCCAATTCGTCAATTGGGTGCCGATCGACACCCAATTTGATAAATATTTTTTTATATATTAATTTGGTAAATATTTTTTTTTTAAAAATTATTTTGAAAAATTGCCCAATTGGAACACCCATCAACCATCAAGTGTTATTCAACTCAACAACTTGATTGTAAAATTTAATGAAAAACTAACCGATGTTAGATTTATCACAATGGTACCAGTTTGTGATAAATTTATTATAATTGTACTAGTTTGTGATTTTTGTTGGTCAATAAAATATGTAGGTGTACTAGTTTGAGATTTTTTATAGTAAAAAAATAATTTCAAGTAACTTTATTACATGTATACCAATTTGGAGTTTTTCATGATATTAACTTTTTTTTTTAAGTCTGTCTCTAAGAGTGACACATAGGACTCTAAATTGCAAGAAATGACCAATTTCTTACAATATGTATGTTTTTTTCCACTCTCCACGCATTTGTTTCCAACCAGAATTTGAGCTCACATCCAAAAATTTCGGCATTTTACGTAACTCTTCCATTTTTTGAGAAAAGTTTTATTTTTTTCTCTCAATATTATAACTGCGGAGAAGTTATCTAATTAATTTTAAAATCATTGTACATATGCCGCTTTAAATATTCTTTTACCAATTTAAGCATTTGCAAAAATGAACTAAGATGGTTAGGTACCTAGCCGATCTTCACGTAAACTTTTGCGTGAAGTTAATAATATATTAATTCAGGATAATTTTTTGCCTAAGATCGTTGACATAGAGACATGTCAAGTAAAACGATGTATAATAACCATGATGTCATGTGAGAAATTTCTGGCGATAATTGATCGAAAGTACCATATTGATGTTTTGAAAAAAAAAAAAAGACTAAATTGATAAATTTAAAAAGTTTAGAATTGAATTGATTAAAATTGATACCTTTGTTTATAAAGGACAGATGAGTAAAAACATTATATGCAATCGAGTACAAAATAATGAGTAATTTACTCCAGACACATTCTAAATCTGTGTGAGTTATAGTTTACTCTCTTCCTCGATACTTCAACGGAAAATTACAGCCGAAAGGATTTTAACAAGCCAAGGTTTTTTTTTTTGGTCGATGTTAACAAACCAGGGGTGGAGATATATAGTGATTCTAGCGTTTTTGTTCGGGTCGATCTTCGCCTGTACGTTCACTGTGCGAATCTCGTTCTCTAATCTAATCCAATGCCACCGTGGGGTTCAGATCTCTTCGGATTTCGCTCATCAGGCTTCGCGTGATTCTATATCTTCTAGATTGTGCGCAGTTCGATTCGAATTTTGTCGAGTTAGCCCGAAGAGACATGGCGAGGTTTGCGTCGATTTAGGTCGGGTTTGATTCGATCTGGTCTGCGCTCCGCGGGTTCTGGGTCTGTCTCGACTGGGCAGTGGAGATTTCAGTGATTTGGAGACGATGTTGACGAAGTTCGAGACGAAGAGTAATCGGGTGAAGGGGCTCAGCTTCCACAGCAAGAGGCCGTGGATCCTCGCGTCGCTCCACAGTGGCGTGATCCAGCTATGGGATTACCGCATGGGGACTCTGATCGATCGGTTCGATGAGCACGACGGCCCCGTTCGAGGGGTGCATTTCCACAAGTCGCAACCACTTTTCGTGTCTGGAGGTATTGATTTTGCTCCTTTATGTGATACGAATCCTGCTTATGTAAGATTAAAATGGATTTCCCAGTTCCATGTTGATCTGAAAGATAATTTTCCTGCGGAGCAAGTTAAAAGTAAATCACAGCGTTTTGTTATCGAATTGACTTTAACAGATGGAATTCTAACAATATTCAATTCGGATCTGATATTCCGTTCTGGGTCCTTTACAATTCAAGATGACAGATGACTGAAACTTTTGTACGATGCACTATATAGTTACTTCGCAGTGTCCTATATACTTTGTTTTGCAAAAAGTGATATATCTATACGATCCTGAAGACTATTTGGTTAGCAAGCCCTATAATCAGAATGTACATCTTTGTGAAATACATCCGGCAATTTGACTAATCATCTCAAATGTCAACCGTGTGCCATGGATTATTAAATTTCAGACAAATGCTTTTTTCTTGTGCTTGTGTTTGTTTCCCATTTTCTTGAGCGATCCATGGCCTTGGAAGTCTCTTGGTCGAAAGTTATTTGTCATTTTATTGAGATCATTGTTGTTTAACTGCGGATCTCTCCAAATTTTATATCCCTTTCTCACTGTAGCACTCAGCGTAGTTGGTCTGTGATCTTAGATTGGCTACTGGATGTGACTTTCTCTTCCGTTGCGAAGTATATTTCCCATTTAATGAAGACTCAATTGGTTCAGTCCTAAGCGCTATATGCTGTGCCCTAGATTCAGAGTGACGAGGGGATGACTTCTCCCTTCTTGCTAGGCAAGGCAAACTGCATTCAGCTAGGCACACTCTTTTTGCACTTGGCCACGTCAACTGGTTTCAGAAACCCAAAAATGTTTTATCTTTCAAAAGTACCCTCTTCTCCATTTATTTTTTTAGCCATATTGGTGGGTTGAAAAAGTATATTCAGGGTGAAGAATGTTTTGTTATTTTAGAGCAAACTACTTCTGTAGTTTCTCACTAATCTAGCCCTCAATACTATTGCTCTTGCTCCCCAGTAATTCTCTTTCATTTAGTTATAATCTTGCTGGCTGAGGTTTTGGATTGCTTTAACCCATTTTTCGGTCACTTTATGTTGATTCATTTGAAAAAAAAAAAAACGTTTACTTTTGTGTTTTTTGATGTATTCTAGGGTCCTAGGGCTTAGATGCACTTTTCATCTTTAACTACACTGGACTGGAGTCTTTTGAAATGTTGTATGGAGTCTTTTTGTAATTACTATGGTGTGTAGGTATATAATAAGGGTAATGTAAATTTCTTGCCATTGCAGGAGACGATTACAAGATCAAAGTTTGGAACTACAAGACATGCAGGTGTCTTTTTACCCTTCTAGGACACCTTGATTATATCCGTACTGTGCAGTTCCATCATGAACATCCCTGGATAGTGAGTGCCAGTGATGATCAAACTATTCGCATATGGAACTGGCAGTCTCGTACTTGCATATCTGTCTTGACAGGTCACAATCATTATGTCATGTGTGCTTCATTCCACCTGAAGGAGGACCTTGTCGTCTCAGCTTCTCTTGATCAGACTGTTCGTGTATGGGATATCAGTGCCTTAAAAAACAAGACAGCATCCCCCGGTGATGACTTACTGCGGCTGGGTCAGATGAATACGGATTTATTTGGTGGCGTGGATGTTGTTGTCAAGTATGTCTTGGAAGGCCATGACCGAGGAGTCAACTGGGCTGCATTTCATCCCACCCTTCCCCTGATAGTCTCCGGTGCAGATGATCGCCAAGTAAAGTTATGGCGCATGAATGGTACTTGTTCCAAAGACATTGGTTTCTTTATAAATTTGTTCCTTGCAAAGAACTATAGTAATTAGCAGGATGGAGCTTGATTATTATACAGGTTTAATTGCAGTGAATTGTCTCTGAAATGACATTTTTTTGTCAAAAAATATGCACTAAGACTGTAGTGGTATGAAGGAGGTGATTGGTTTGGTTCCCTTTTGGCTTCCCTGCGCAAAATAAAATTGGAATAGTTATGTGGAAATTTGATTAGAGGTGACTTCGAATATGAATATGTATACTTTTTAGAGATTTGAATTAGACGACATTAATAAACTCGTATTTTATGCTTTTAGAGTTAAAATAAGAGCCAAAAGGTAATTCAGAACACCTGGAAATTTGTGACCATGCAATCATTTTTCATTGCTTACAAATTTGTTAGAAGCATCTTGAAGTTTCTTAATTTATGAATCGCAAGATTCAATTGAGTTGCTGCTGAAGAGAGAACATGTGTGCCTTCAGATACCAAGGCTTGGGAAGTGGACACTCTCAGAGGGCACATGAACAACGTGTCTTGTGTTATGTTTCATGCAAAACAAGACATAATTGTATCCAACTCGGAAGACAAAAGTATCCGCGTTTGGGACGCAACAAAGCGAACTGGAATTCAAACATTCCGACGTGAGCATGACCGTTTCTGGATACTATCTTCTCATCCTGAAATGAATCTTTTGGCAGCTGGTCATGACGGTGGCATGATAGTCTTTAAGTTGGAGAGAGAGCGACCTGCCTCTGCTGTGAGCAGTGATATTATTTTCTACACCAAAGAACGTTTCTTGCGCGTTTTTGAGTTTTCTAGTCAACGGGACACACAGGTTATTCCTATTCGACGCCCTGGATCTACCAGCCTCAACCAAAGTCCAAAGACACTCTCTTATAGTCCTACAGAAAATGCTGTTCTTATTTGCTCTGATGTGGATGGAGGATCTTATGAACTGTACGCCATTCCGAAAGACAGTGCCGGTAGGGGTGATGGTGTTCAAGAGGCGAAGAGAGGTACTGGAGGATCTGCTGTTTTCGTGGCTCGAAATAGATTTGCAGTGCTTGACAAAAGTAGCAATCAAGTACTGGTGAAGAATCTGAAGAATGAGATTGTTAAGAAGAGCGGGCTTCCGTTTCCTGCAGAGGCTATCTTTTATGCAGGAACTGGTAATTTGCTGTGTAGGACAGAAGACAGAGTTTATGTATTTGATCTCCAGCAGAGGTTGGTTCTCGGTGATCTGCAGACTCCTTTTATCAAGTATGTAGTGTGGTCAAATGACATGGAAAGTGTTGCCTTGCTCAGCAAACATGCGATTGTTATTGCTAGCAAGAAGCTCATCCACCAGTGCACTCTCCATGAGACCATTCGGGTGAAGAGTGGAGCCTGGGATGACAATGGAGTATTCATCTACACTACGCTGAACCACATTAAGTATTGCCTCCCTAATGGCGATAGTGGAATAATTAGAACTCTTGATGTCCCTATCTACATTACGAAGGTTTCAGGGAATACCATCTTTTGTTTGGATCGTGATGGAAAGAATAGAGCTATAGTTATTGATGCAACAGAGTATATGTTCAAGTTATCCCTCCTGAAGAAGAGATATGATCATGTTATGAGCATGATAAGGAATTCTCAGCTTTGTGGACAGGCTATGATTGCATATCTGCAGCAAAAGGGGTTTCCTGAAGTGGCTCTTCATTTCGTTAAGGACGAGAGGACGCGGTTCAATTTGGCTCTAGAGAGTGGCAACATTCAAATCGCAGTTGCATCAGCTAAGGAAATTGATGAGAAGGACCATTGGTATAGACTGGGGGTTGAGGCCCTTCGCCAAGGCAATGCGGGAATTGTTGAGTACTCTTATCAGAGGACGAAGAACCTTGAGAGGCTCTCTTTTCTCTATCTTGTAACTGGAAATATGGACAAATTGACCAAAATGTTGAAAATTGCTGAAGTGAAGAATGATGTAATGGGGCAATTTCATAATGCTTTGTACTTAGGTGATGTTCGAGAGCGTATTAAGATATTAGAGAATGCCGGGCATTTGCCTCTTGCTTATGCTACTGCTTCTGCTCATGGGCTGCAGGATGTTGCTGAAAGATTGGCAGCCGAGTTGGGAGATTCTGCTCCATCTTTGCCAGAGGGGAAGCGACCTTCCCTTCTGATGCCCCCAATGCCTGTCATGTGTGGTGGTGATTGGCCTCTTTTGAGAGTCATGAAAGGCATATTTGAAGGTGGGTTGGATAATTTCGGCAAGGGTACTGCAGATGAAGAAGAAGAGGAGGAGGCTGAAGGTGATTGGGGAGATGATCTGGATATGGTTGATGTGAATGGTTTAGCCAATGGTGATGTGACAGCTATTATGGAGGATGGCGAAGTTGGTGAAGAAAATGAGGAGGGAGGTTGGGACCTCGAAGATTTGGAGCTCCCTCCCGAGGCAGAAACTCCAAGGGCTTCTGTCAATGCTCGCTCTGCTGTTTTTGTGGCCCCAACTCCTGGCATGCCAGTAAGTCAAATATGGACACAGAGATCGTCTCTTGCTGCCGAGCACGTGGCTGCTGGTAATTTTGACACTGCAATGAGATTGTTGAGTAGGCAACTCGGAATTCGGAATTTCACTCCTTTGAGATTAATGTTCCTTGATCTCCACACTGGCAGCCACACCTATCTACGGGCATTCTCCTCTGCTCCAGTGGTATCTCTGGCTGTTGAGCGTGGTTGGAATGAGTCCGCTAGCCCGAATGTCCGGGGTCCACCAGCACTTGTCTACAGCTTCTCCCAATTGGAAGAGAAGCTCAGGGCTGGTTATCGTGCCACCACAGCCGGGAAATTTACTGAGGCTCTTCGTCTTTTTCTGAGTATTCTCCACACAATTCCGCTTATTGTGGTTGAATCAAGAAGGGAAGTTGATGAAGTCAAGGAGCTGATCGTCATTGTTAAAGAATATGTCTTGGGTCTGCAAATGGAGCTTAATAGGAGAGAAATTAGGGACAATCCAGTGCGCCAGCAGGAACTTGCAGCCTACTTCACTCACTGCAATCTTCAAATGCCACACTTGCGGCTTGCCTTACTGAATGCGATGACTGTCTGCTACAAGGCGAAGAACCTTGCTACCGCAGCTAACTTTGCTCGGCGGCTTCTAGACACCAATCCCACTGTTGAAAACCAAGCAAGAACGGCAAGGCAAGTTCTGCAGGCTGCTGAGAGGAACACGATTGATACTTCTGAGCTAAACTACGATTTCAGAAACCCATTTGTGGTCTGTGGAGCAACGTATGTGCCTATATACCGAGGGCAGAAGGACGTCTCTTGTCCATACTGCAGCTCTCGGTTTGTGCCTAACCAGGAGGGGCAGCTTTGTACCGTGTGTGATCTTGCTGTGGTTGGAGCAGATGCTTCAGGATTACTGTGCTCCACATCTCAGGTGCGGTGATCTCCTCAGCTGAAGCAAGGAATTTTCCGACCTTTCGTCCATCAGAGTTGCAACTGTTGGCTTTGTTTACGTACGCAGCACATAAGAGGTAAGAAATATTTGAGGTGTCAGAGCTCATAGCTGGTTGTGTTGTCTTCTTTTCTTGTTCGTCATCATTGGATTCTCCTTTACTTAGCTATTGAGATTTTTGGTGTAATAATTGAATTCAGAATTTTGTAATTCGTAGATGTTTATAGATACCAGTGTGTCAATCCCCTTGTCGGATTTTGATGATGGTACTAGGCTGGCCAACTTTCATACAGATGACTGCGGATGCAATTTGTAGATTTACTAAAATTTTATGATGATTGGGAGCAGCACTCAGTGGATCTATGTTTCGCACCCGGTATCTTATTTGTACCATTTTAATATTCGCCGATGAATTCCTGTTCTGTTGCTGTCTTGTGTAGTTCATTCTTCACTGGGCGATTTGCCTCGGAAGGTTTTGCAAGATTAACAGCATGTGACATCTCTTCTAAACAACATTTGTCGTTTTGATTCGGGAGCGTCTGGCTTTATTGGGAATAAATGAATGAACAATACGATTTGTATGTGTTGAGTTGGTTGGAGGTGTTTTCTGGATTTGGTACGCACAACACTGTCTCGTATACGAAGACGCAATTATCAGGGGTGTGCTATAACTTCGACGTACCAATTGTTTCCATTTGGGTGACTTGTAATGTGCCAAACGTTACTATGAGGTGCTTGCAAGTTTCATAAGTCTCTGGAATTGAGGTGAATCTGTGTTCTGGCCATCCGTTTGTTCAGAAATAAATGTACAAAAATGGAACTGGATTTGGCTGCCACTTGGGAGTAGGGACCGCAGCGAACTGAACCATTGGTGCTAACTTGAACTGAATCCAATTTGCCCTGAACTGAATCGAATTGGCCTTGAATGAACTGAAAAAACCAATTCAATTTTTCTTTTACGATTTTTTTCCTTTTTAACTGTTGAGGACTGGCAATCCCCCGGCGAGTACCTTTAGTGGTCGCTAGCCCCGGGGCGAAGGGCCACAAAGCTTTCATCCACCCCTCGCCCTCAACTTTGTGGACCCTCGCCCAAGCCCCTCGCCCTTGGGTCGGCGACCACTTCCCAGGGCTGGGTCCTTTGCCACAAAGAAGAAAATAAATAAAAAATAAAAACAAAGAAACAAAAAATGATTATTTTAGAGATCTTCAGTGCTATTTGGTTAACTGAATCGAAATAATCGAATTGGAAATAAAAAAAAAATTATCTTTCAATTACCTAAATCAAAAATCGAAATGCATGATGCCCTGCCGTCCTCGGAGCGTCAAAATTAGGACGGCGGGGCATTGTCCATTTGCGGTTCGGTTCGGTTTTTTAGTTTGATTTTGGGACCCTTATTCGTGGGGACTTTAGTTCCGCAATAAGAATTACCATGCTTAAAAAACCTCCACCCCACACACAAAACCCACGAAAAGACATCCATTTTTTTTTGTGAGCTCTGCTGTTACGTTATTCAGTTAAGAAAACGTTAGCCTTGTCGAATCGATTGTCGCTTGGTTTCGACGAATAAAAAATTCAGAAACAATTCCTTATTTTGGATTTTGGAGAGAAGCATAGGTTGGTTCAAACTAAGTTGGTCTTAATGTTACGTCTTAGTTTGCTGGATCGTCATTGTATCGAGTTTATGTCTACATAGAGGTTCGCTCAACCAACTTAAGGCTGTGGTAATTTTCGTCTCAGACAAAATTCTTCGTTTTGCAGTCACTTCAAAGTAGGCAACCGACAAAGATGCGTGTGATAGCTTGAAATTTCCGTAATTTTTTTTTAATATTCTCATTCTTCATAAAAATATCTAAATGCAAATCGTTATTGTTAATGAATTTTTTTTCATTAACTAATTATTTCAAGCCATACAAGCAATTACTTTTTGAAAAGTGTTCTGCAAATAATTTATTTTCTGCAAAGCAAACGGAACCTAAAAGTACATAGTTAGATGACTTTGGGAGGGGCCCGGCCTGGGTTCCACTGGGCTTGTCCAACTCCGCTCAAGAGTGTATAAGAGGTGTAGTGAAACGGGCTGGGCCTAAGTCGGCCCATAAATCTGCTAGGTCGGTGATCAGATCTAAGACAGCGATTAGATTAGGTGAACGAAAAGAAAAACAAGGTTGCCTCCCATTTCATCCCGTGGGAAATTTACCTGGGCTCGAACATTGGGCCTTGTTCGGCCCACACAAGTTGGCCCGGGAAAAACTGTTCGTCTCGATCTGGCGCGAATCCTCCTCATCTTTCCCGCTCAAAAGATCGATCACACTCTCCCCAAAACACGCGCGCGCGCGCTCTCTCTCTCTGCTTCATCGTATCCGCTGAGTCTCCACAGCCTTAACCCGAGTCTCTCTCTCCTCCAATGGCGTCCGACACAGGTACTCTCTCTGCTAAGTATTGGTTTATGTATCTCGAAATGGACGATTCGATCATGCTGTGCGATTTTCTTCCATTTTCAGGTCCTTCCTCCCCGGATGATTCCTTCTCCAGCCCCATCGGCAACACACTGTCCTCTCCGGACAACACCACGGCCCGGGCCGGGGGCAGGCGGAGGCGGCAGCAGCGCGGCGGATCCTCCACTCCCTCCAGCTTTGCCGCTACCCCACCAGCGCAGCGGTCGCGCTTCGCCGCCTCGTCGGAGACGACCCCGACCCCTTCCAGAACCCAACGACGGACGTCCGGCGGCGTCAATGGGAGGCCCTTCGCGGCGTCCACTCCCTCCTCGACGGACGACGCCCCGCCGTCGTCGGAGTGTGGCGACGGGTACGACACGGCGGAGCAGATGTACGTCTGGGGCACCAACATTAGCGTGCAGGACGTGAATGCGGCGATCGTGAGGTTTCTAAGGAATTTCATGGAGGGCCCGTCGCAGGCGGATTCTATTGAGGAAGGGAAGTACATGAGGGAATTGGATAGGGTTTTTGAAATCGAGAGGGAGTGGATTGATATCGATGCTCAGGATATTTATAATTATGATCAGGATTTGTATAGTAAGATGGTGAGGTATCCACTGGAGGTACTGGCGATTTTCGAGATTGTCTTGATGGACATGGCGAGCACGAGAAACCCGCTGTTCGAAAAGCACATACAAGCAAGGATTTTTAATCTCAGGACATCCACTTGTATGAGAAATCTTAATCCATCAGGTGGGTGCCGTCTTTTTTCCAATAAAATGTTCTTGAAGGATCGAAGAGCGTCGATTGCTTTGATGAAATACTGTCTTGAATATTGGCGGTTTTGGAAAATATTTGTTGGTGAAAGGGGCAAGTGTATGTGACCAATTAAGGTTCATGTTTGCCTTTAAGTTTTTTCACAAATCTGCAACTTAAGCTGAAGACGGGTCTCACATTGAAAAGTTGTTTGATCTCTGTAACTTCGTGTGGAAATAAAAAAACTCAGCTTTCGCTTTTTGGTGGAAATCAAGCTAGTAAAGAATTTGAGACTTGGTATTGGGATAGGATACGGCTAGTTCCAGTTGCTTAGTGTGAAGTTTGCCACAGTGATTCATAGACAAGTTTCATAAATTGCAAGTAGTTCATTAAGGATGTATGGTTGGTTTGTTGTGTATGCATCTGCTACTTCTTTCAGTTTAATGTGCAATTGATACTTGTATGGGAAGATGATCATATTTATTTCATGGTTTTTAGCTGTTTCTCTCGATGAAGTAGTTGAGCTGTAGGTGTCTGTAACTGGTGATGTCTCTCGTGTCACTAGATATTGAGAAGATGGTGTCCCTGAAAGGAATGATAATCCGATGCAGTTCAGTAATCCCAGAGATAAGGGAAGCTGTCTTTAGATGCCTTATCTGTGGATATTATTCTGATCCTGTTCGTGTTGAAAGAGGTAAGTGCTAATACGCCTGTTGAGAAGAATGAATAATTTGCATTCTAACAGTTCATTCTTCTCAGGAAGAATCAGTGAACCTAAGATATGTATGAAGGAGGAATGTGCTACCAAGAACTCCATGACATTGGTTCACAATCGATGCAGGTATTTTACCCCTCTGATTTGGTTTTCCAAACCTGGTCAGGAGTTTTTTTTTTAAGCTTGTTTGTTGAGTGACGTTCAATCATTTCTTGTGCTGCTAGAAAACGTCAACTGCATCCTCTTTATGCACCATCACTTGGAAACGGCAGTGGCTTCTTTATGGATGTCAATGATATATTTGCAATCTGGAAGCTAATTAATCATCATTAAATGATTCTGACAAATTAATTCTCTCTTTTTTCTAAGTTTTCCTCATAAACAAACTTGTTTTTTTTTTTTTGTTGGTCATCAGTGATTCCAAGATGATCATCGCGGACCTTGTCTTAGCAGTAAGTGTCTACGCTTCAAGCTTCAAAAGCTTTTTCAAAGTTTTAACATGTTTTACACTGGCCCACTGAGGCCAGCGTAGAGGCCAGCGTAGGAAGTGTAAGCCGTCATGTTTGTTACTAAAAGGCAGTGTTGTTTTTAAAATATTTTGGCTGGTGTTTTCTGTCAGTCATTATCTTTTGGAGTCTGTTGTTACTTTAGCTAATTGATTAGGTCTTGCAATAAACCAGTTTTGCAGATAAGCAGATTGTGAGGCTCCAGGAGACTCCAGATGAGATCCCTGAAGGAGGAACACCGCATACAGTTAGCTTGCTAATGCATGATAAGTTGGTAGATGCAGGAAAGCCCGGTGATAGAGTTGAGGTAAATATCATACTCTGCCTGAAGAACATGGAGGTCTCACTCTTTTGTGGTCAATTGACATTTTTCATTTCAACAGGTTACTGGAATTTACAGGGCAATGAGTGTTAGAGTTGCACCAACACAGAGAACTGTCAAATCGTTGTTCAAGGTGGATTCCTTACTCTCCAGTACCGTCACTGATGCTACCCCATCAATCCCTTTAAGTGAATGCATCGTCTAACACTGTGATCGCATTACATGTGATGCAGACTTATATTGATTGTCTTCACATAAAGAAGACCAACAAGTCAAGAATGCAAGCAGATGACCCAATGGAAGTTGACAACGGTTCTAGTGGAAGTGAAGATGTCACATTTGATGAACAAATGGTATATTGGTTGTATTATCTTCCATTGGATGACAGTGTTTGCCTTTACTGCTATTTGTAAGACTTCCTAGCCTGATAATGTAGGTGGAGAAATTAAAAGAACTATCTAAAAAACCAGACATATATGATAGACTAACCAGGTCCTTGGCACCAAATATTTGGGAGCTTGAGGATGTCAAGAAGGGGCTGCTCTGCCAGGTAATGCAATATTTAGTCCTCTTGTTGTTGACTAATAAGAAATTGAGATAAATGAAGCCCTTTTTTGTTAAATGGCTAATGTTAAGTTGATTTCCATTGTTGTAGCTTTTTGGTGGGAATGCATTGAAGTTAGCATCTGGTGCTACCTTCCGTGGGGACATGAATATACTTCTTGTTGGTGATCCTGGGACCAGCAAATCACAGCTCCTTCAATACATACATAAGCTTTCTCCTCGTGGTATTTATACCAGTGGAAGAGGGAGCTCTGCTGTTGGCTTAACTGCTTACGTTACCAAGGATCCTGAAACAGGGGAAACTGTATGATACCTTTCTTTTCTTTTCTTTTCTTTGCGAGTTTCTTTATTAGAAAATGTAAAGTGGAGTTGATACTGACATACAAAAGGATTTTTGCAGGTCCTTGAGAGCGGAGCCCTGGTTTTGAGTGACAAAGGCATTTGCTGCATAGATGAATTTGATAAAATGTCTGAGAGTGCAAGGAGTATGTTACATGAGGTTTGTGAAGTTCATTCCTAATTATGTAGAAAATAGAGGAGATAGTAGAGCTCTATCTAATTCTTCATATCAAATCTTTGTGTCACATTTTTCTTCAGTCAAAATGTGGAATGTGATTGTTAATTAAGCGAGGAAATAGGAGCAGTAAGCACCAAGACCGCTTTTGCTGCTTAACCAGGATCTCCTTGCCTGTCTGAACGATTTCCGCTTTTCCTTTGTAACTAAAAGCTAATGTTACTTATTGACATAGTCATGTTAATTGAGTTACCGGAGATTCCACTGACCTGTTAAAAGTGGTCCTAACCCTTGCGACTTATTTTCAAACTTTAACTTCACCCTTCCAGGTGATGGAACAACAAACTGTTTCGATAGCAAAAGCAGGAATCATTGCATCACTTAATGCCAGGACATCGGTGTTAGCTTGTGCAAATCCGAGTGGTTCGCGCTATAATCCCCGTTTATCCGTTATTGACAATATACACCTACCGCCTACCTTGCTATCCAGGTTGAGTAACTGTTCTTCTTCCCTATATGTATCTGTATGAACAAATACCCACTGCTGAGTTTACCTCACAAAGTTGAGTGTTCATGGACCTGATTGCTGATATGGCCAGCATGTGTCGATTGATGTTAATATGCAGAGTGCTGTGTGCAAATTCTGCTTTAGGTTTGAATGCTTCTATTGCTGGTTTTGTTCTTTCGTAAACTTGATAAACCTGTATTTTGTTTACGGACCTGATTGGGACCCAAGCCACATGCGAAATGAACGTATGTTAAGAACTGTTTTGACATGTTATAATCATCTTGTCCAAATATGAGGTTATGTGTGGATCCCAATAAGCATGTCTTCTGTTACACAGCCATGAGAGAATATGTGATTTCTCACTGTAATCGCAGACCCTAGCTTGGTCTAATATATTTTTGCTGTTATAGACGTTTTTATGGTTTGCTAAGCCGTGGTACATCTTTTTGGGTTGTCAATGATTTACCTAACGCACCATGGTCATTTCAGTGATTGAAGCACCACAGCGTCAGAGATTAATCTGACTAACGATCATAACTTGGTACATGACGAACAGGTTTGATCTGATATACTTAATTCTTGACAAGCCTGATGAACAAATGGACAGACGCCTGGCCAAGCATATTGTTGCTCTGCATTTTGAGGATATTGAGGTGCACTTAGAATTAGTACTTACATTTATTTAGTCATCAGGAACATCTCTGTAACATCAGTTAATTTCATCCTCGCAACTTGCAGAGTGTCCAGCAGGACGTTTTGGACCTCCCTACTTTAACTGCTTATGTGAGCTACGCTCGGAAATACATTCATCCGCAGTTGTCTGATGAAGCTGCTGAAGAGCTGACACGGGGTTATGTTGAGATGAGGAGGAGAGGAAACTTCCCTGGCAGCAGTAAGAAGGTGCACGTTTCATGTTTCTCTCACATTCTTTTCCCTCTTATGGGGTTTGGTGCATTGATGTTAAAATATACCACGATACAATTGCTTGGACAGGTGATAACAGCAACGCCTAGGCAAATTGAGAGTTTGATTCGCCTTAGTGAAGCGCTAGCTCGGATTCGGTTCTCAGAATGGGTTAGTGAAGGCCACATACTGCGATTTGACCTTGTTTCTGGGGTATGAATTCAATGCATTCACTGCTTTAATTATAATGTTCCTGATTACATAGGTTGAAAAGCGAGATGTGATGGAAGCATTTCGACTACTGGAAGTTGCAATGCAGCAGTCAGCAACAGATCATTCAACAGGTATTTCTTTAGCTGTGTGATTCTCCTCTGTTTTAGATAGCATATGGATATATAGTGAGATTTAAAATTTAACTAAAATTTTCTAGGCACCATTGACATGGATCTTATCACTACCGGAGTTTCCGCCAGTGAAAGGATGAGAAGGGATAATCTTGCAGCTGCTACTCGTAATGTAATAATGGAAAAGATGCAAATTGGTGGATCCTCTATGCGATTGATGGAGGTAGGTCTTTTCATATATGTTCTGCAGAATGGATTATCTTGCAACTCATGTTAGTTAACAATATGGGAGGCCAGATGTACTGCATGTCATGACTCACATTCGCTATATCCTAAAATGTGCTGCAGTTGCTGGAAGAGCTGAAGAAGCAGAGTTCTCTTGGTGAAGTCCACCTTAGTGATGTAAGTATCATACTTTGATTATGAGCTAGTGCCACTTTCTTGTCCCTTTTTCCTTTTTTTTTCTTTTGGCAAGTGACTGCCATTTCGCCCAAAAAACAAAAAAAATACAAACTGAGATATGACCTTTATAAATCCAGCTGAGGAATGCAGTTGCAACTCTCACAACTGAGGGCTTTGTAGCTGTCCATGGCGATACTGTCAAAAGAGTATGATGGAGTGGCATGATGGTAAATTTAACGGGGAGAGTATATTATCTTTCACTAGTGGAAGTCTGTTGATGCTTTTGCATCTAGAATTACTGGTCAGTCAGTAAAGAAAAACCCTTTACTCAGATAATTATCAGCTTCAGTTTCAGGAGTGTAAATGCTTAGTACGTGACATAGGGCTAAGCTTGATCAAACGCTTTCTTTGTGTAATGTCTACGTTTCAATCTGTTCTACTGTTTCTGGTAAATGTTATGTAATTTAACTCTAGCATGTAAGCTACTGGTTTTACATGGCTGAAACTTCATTTTCCTGTTCCACTGAAAACGAAGACTTCATTAACTTGAGCACAGGCAAGAAAAGATGCAGCTGTCGGTCATTGTTGAGACAACCGAAGGAACATCAAATTTGTGATACAAGTTATATTCACTTTTGCCAATTTATTAGACGCCCAAGATGAATGGCACGGTAGAACATGACTGTCTTGGCTGGAAATTTGAATATTTTATGTGAGATTGCTCATTCCTTGCATTCGGTCACTTTAGAGCTTGATGACCGACATCCTAAGTTTTGCATCCTTGATTTGCATTTGTTCCGAAATCCATTCAAGGCTGCACATTCAAGCCGAAACTTTATGACTGAAACATTATCTCTTCAATACCATCATCGCCAGCGACAGAACTTTTTCCCCCTTTTGCTAAATAATGGGGGTTGCATTTGTCTAGAGTTGTAACTTAGTGCACAGGTTGCTGTCCCTTTGAGCATTCAGATCGTCTTCGATGAAATCCATCTAAAAAGATGGTCAGTTAATGGCACTTTATTTGTTCAATCTGAATGCATGGCCATTGCAACGAACATTGGCAACAAATATCCATGAAATCCTCTAGAAGGTCAATACACATTCTTTATAACAAAACGAAAGGCTGGCCTTCGCATCATGTGAACGCTTGATTTTTCAAAAAATGAAAAATTTCAACACGTCGGGATACGTCGTATATTATTTTTTTATATATATTTTTGTGATTTCACAATTAAAAAAATAATAAAAAAGACCTATAATGAATTTACATTAAACATAATGATCCATCATTTATATCACAATGACAAATTCCATTTCCCTTCAAAATAAAAATTAATTTAAAAAAATTAATAAGTACACTAAAAGACCACCAATACTTTTTTTCCTAAAAAATAAAATAAAATAAAAATGAAAATAAATGACTATTACACACCCAATCCCACCCCGTTTTCAGGCACATCATCAGCCCTCATCCCTACTTTTTCCTTTTTTAATTTCATAAGAAAAAAAAAATAAAACCTCTAGAAACTCTAATAGCCCCTTGCTTTTTCTTTTCCGCTCCCATCCCCGTACTTTTCTTTTCGTTCCAACGCAGCTCACGATGGTCCTCCAAACCGCCTCCGATCTCCGGCCGAGTCACTCTTCAACCTTGACAAGCAGACTGATTCCAACTCCCTCTCCCTCAATCTCGGCCACCTGCTGCACCATCGCCCCCACGTCGAGACTCGAGCTCTGTGCCATGTTTGCCATCCTTCTCCGCAAGCTCCTTACCACGACGACTTCTACATATACCCCTCCATCAAGTCTGTGATCCTCACCTTCATTCAGCGTCAGGAGGTCAAAACATACCAAGAAACTCCGTGACACGGTAAGTTTTTGTCCCTAAAAATATCGAAACTTTCTCAAATTACCTCAGCACATGCGAGTCCCAGCGTGTCGTTTGGATTGACCACGTGTCGGATTCTCGGACACGCGGTAGCATATCATGACGTGTCCGATTGTGTCGGACGCATGTCCAACTCCAACATGTGTTCGCACGCAAAAATTTCTCGAGAGTGCGTGTCCGTGTAACAGTCTAATACCATACAATTTCACCTGCGAAACCAAAGATACTTTGGCAAGCTTAGTAGGATGTTCCAACGTTAAAGTCAATGACCACCGCCAATGCCACAGCACGCTATATTTCGTCAAGGTGATGTATCGTTGGATCCATCCCATATAACGGTGGATGCTAGAAATAAATGGGCTATGGTATGAGATATAATCAATGGAATTTCCAGGATTGGGTTGGAGCTGATGAAACTTGAGAAAATATTAGGCTGAACAGGAAAATTAGTTAGCAGCTAAAAATGAAGACATGGGATCCGGTATGAGATGTAACCAATGGAATTTCCAGGACTTTCAGAATTGGGCTTGGAGCTCATGAAACTTGAGAGAATAATTAGCAGCTAAAATGAAGGTAGCAATCACTCTTTTGTGCTGCCACTAGCCCTGCCCTACTTCTATAGAGAGATAGAAAAGGTTGGAGAATGTTTAGGAGGTATTTTGAGCGCATTGTTCCCCTAGTTCTTGGAACGTGTGCAATACAAGTAAGAATATAACGATGCATACGATGGCATATGAAAGTGATTTTCTTTGTTTGCTTCTGTTACTGCAAATAATGGGCCTCATTTCATTCTCGTAACGAGAGTACACCGCAAGATCAGACAAGTTACTCCCTTGTCTCGCATTGAAGACCCCCAGCTTAGCCTTAACAATGTCATCACATGAGAAGGTGACGATAGATAGTATGGTAATGGAAATAAAACATAAAGTAACATTCCAGTTGCCGTACAATTTCATAAACATTGTATCAGATGAATGTTCCGGTAGAATCCGAGAAATCAAAGTTCTTTCGTGAAGCCAAATTGCCATAACAATATAACACACCTTATGTACATGCAAAGGTAAATGGTCAATCTACCGTGAAGCGGATGGAGCAGTTTGCAGAGGCAATAGTTAACCTACTGTTTAGCGGTGTGAATAGCAGCGACGGTGGAAACCATGGAGTCCACTCCGCATATATTGCGGCCCCTGCATATTTTGTAGAATCCATTCTCTCCCCACCTCTCTCCCCATGAGTTCTTTATGATCCAGTAGGGCTTTTCCTTCATTCGGATTGGAGAATAACCAGCAGAGCCATACCCCACCAGCAAGACCCCGTGATCCAACCTCTTAGAGCATATGTATGGGCATGAAACTCCCCCAACATACGTCTGCATGAACACTGCATTGATGGCAACTGCATTCAAGCAAAACAGATTGAAACGCATAAGAATGGATCACATCTTTGTTTTCTATAAATCAATGCATATCTTTGGCGCTCAACAAAAGATTTGTTAAGGTATCTAAGAACTAGAAAAGATTCATTACTTGCTAGAGGACCATTCTTCACGAGATTTGCAGCAATTTGATCCTCATTGAGGGAAACAACACTGAAGTTGGCTACGGATGCCGCTATCTTTGACTTGTCGAATTTGCAACTACTTCGATCAGTACCGGTGTAAGGGTAGTCCTCTTCTCGCATAAGGCCGCCGGCTTTGAGAGTGTATTCAAAGGCACTGTTCATCAAACCGCCATTGCAACCTGAGTCACAGGAGCCTGGTTCTTCTGGATCACACTAAAGAGGTGCACAAGCTCGATTAAGGAAACATACCAGAATTACACATAGTTTCTTCATGAGAAATCAACATCACAACATTCAACAAGACAAGAAACCCAGACTAATATGCTTTAAAACAGAGACAGACATCCAGACATATGGGCAAAAGACAAAACAGAACTAGAGCTTTTTCCTAGCTTATGCACATCAAAACTGAAAACTTTGGACAAAAAGTAATTTGTATCGTCCACTCATTTGACAAAATGGAAAAACTAGGCATAAAGATGCGTGAATGATTGGACACGTCGTGAGGCATGATAACAAACCTCGTGATCACAGTCCACAAGCTGTTGCTCACTAAGGCTAACAAGTTTCCCCGTTGCAAGGTAATTTGCACCTTCCAAGGCTCCAGTGGCGCTGAAACTCCAGCATGATCCGCATGAACCCTAATCTCACATGAAATCAATCCATCAGAGCAAGCAAGACGAAATTTACTTCCAGATTAAAGAGAACAATACAGAAGTCCATGAACAACCATCCAAAATCCCAAAACTCGCCAGCAAAGTTTCCAATCCAATAGTCAACTCGCATATTATCACAAGAGTCATATATACCACTTCCTAGCTAGGCGAAACAGATCCATATTTTTCAAATAGATCATTAATTCAGGCAAAAAACGGACCAATCAATCATCAAATTCAACGGATGCACACACACTACGCAGGGAGCAAAATCTCCAAGGGGAGAAATATTGAACTTCAAAGGTCGGACAAAAATAGGTGCAAATAACTTCAACAAATCTATTAATCAAGCAGGAAAATTCAACATCCAGTAAGAATCTAATGATCAACTATGTCCCATGTCTCACCTGAGAATCTCCAACGTGATTCCCGATTCACACAAATAAAACTACGTAAAAATTTCAATCAGAGAACATAAATTACGAAGATCAAATTTGGCGGAAAAAAAAGTACCTGATTTTTTACGGGGGTGACAGCTCCGTGATCTCTCCAATCAAAATCTCCCGGAAGATCCTCGGTGGGCAAGATCGGCGCCTGGTTCGCGTCCTTGGGCAGCTTGACCTTGCTCCTGAGCCCCAGGTGCGTTCTCCTGAATTCCGACGGGGTCAGGTCGGAGAACTGCGTCACACCGTGGACGGCCGAGGGGTCGAGCTTCTGGTGCCGCCTCGCGCGGCGGAGGTTCGCGCGGAAGACCCCGAACCTGTAGTCGTGCTCCTCCTGGGAGCCGTAGGACCTCCCGAACCTCCTCTTGAAGAGCGCGAAGTGGTGGTGATCGGACAGAGCGCCCTGCCCGTCGCCGGAGGCGCCGTCCACCACCTGCCTGATCAGCGGGTCGGCATCGCCGGACGAGAGGTCCTCCGCCGCCGACACGGCGGCGAGGGCGGCAGCGAGGAGGGAGGAGGCGAGGAGGAGAGAGAGGCGGCGATCCATGGGCAATGTCTGTTAAAGAGAGAGAGAAGAGATGGATTGGTGGTATTCTTATATTGCCGAAAAGGTTAGGTGGTTTTACTTTCTTCGAAGCTAACAGTCTTTCGTTGATTTTTCTTTTCGTTCGTTGATTGGGGGACAAAGGTTGGAGGAGAAGAAGAGATGGGCCAACGAGAGATAGACACGTGTCAAAATTGAGTTCAGCCTTGAATGGTGGTTTTACTTTTAGTTATCCTATAATTCATTTTATTTGTCTTTTTTTTTTGGCCAGCGAGATTGAAATAGGTTGGAGAAAAGAAGAGGAACATAGTGGCGTGTCGTTCGGGTATTCTACATTGCAGTTTCCGATGGACGGTGCGGGAGTGTAGGACTATTTGCAAAATATTTCTTTAAAGATAATTAATCGTATCAAGTAAAGAAATAAATAAATTTGGGAATCGATTCTTGTTTTTTTTTTCCCTTAGTTTAAATTTTACAAAGCATGTAATTTGATTAAATTGTTCAAAATAGTTAAATTTTTACTATATATGACAATTCGCAGGTAGATTAACAGGTGGTACTTTAGAAGATTTAGAATGTTTTTTCAATTTTTGCAAAAAAGTCAAAACGTATTTTTGGTTTAACATTTGAACAAAAGCACCCTAGTCAACCACAATTTTTTTTATTTAAAATTAATATACGTCCGAATATTTTAGCTAAACATGAATTAATTTGTAAAAAACGGTGTGAGATAGTTTTATAGAAAACACACCGAAAACATTTTTTTAAAATAATTGATTTTTCGTAAAACATATGACCTTATTTCCGTCCTTTTTCTCTTTCGCCCCTTTTTGTTTTTTTGTCTTTCCTTTCCTTTGATGAACATCATGTTGTCTGTTTGATAATTATGTAGGATAGATCCTATTGTAACTGTCTCTTCTCTGAGACTTTATCTTTGGATGTGTATGATAATGGCCAAATAATTTGGAGACAAAATTTTGCAAAAAATAAAATAAAATAAAAAGTATTTCGAGAACTAATATGATTTTTCTTTGTGCTTTTTCCCTGTGTAGACTGAGAGATTTTCTTGTTGGAGGCTGATGCCTTGTTCACATTACAGTCATGCTTTGTGCAAGAAGTAAGTTGTCTTGTCTGCAAGAGAAGGAGAGGATACTCCCAAGAAAGCAAAGTTTAAACGAATCCCATGCTCTGAAGTTCCGAAGTAGGTAGTTTGGCTTGGCCATCATATGTCTATCAAATCTTGACCTCTACACATTTGATTTATTTCGAGCACAAGAATGATTGACTCTCGAACATGTTGTCGTTATTAAGTACAAAAACACTCCAATGCATCGTAGAATTCTCTTAGGACAACACGATGTAAGGGTCAATAATTTGTGCAGGGTATCATCGTGCTTTAGAAATTTCCTCGGGTAAGGCGCGATTGAACGTGACAAATGGTGGAATATAGTTGAACTGGATCGGTTTAATGTTGTTATTACTTTTGCATTTATGAAGCATGCATTGTAGGAAAAAATACAAAAAAAGTCATATACTTATTTCATTGGCACTAATTTAGTCTTAAACATTTAAATTGGATCGATTTAGTCATAAACCATTTGTATTAGAATCGATTTAGCCCATTCCCCAATTTAGAATTGATTCAACCAAAATTGATCTTGCAAATTGAATTGGTACTAATGTAAAAAGATTTAAGATAAATTGATCCAATCAAAAGGTTTAACACTAATTAGTACCAATGTAATATGTTTATGATTGTCTCGGTACTTTTTCCCCACATTGTATTAATTAGTTGACGTGGAACTAATATCCATCAGGAATTGAACTTAGTTTTATTTTCTTGTTTGGAAAGATTATGATGCCATTATTGCATGGTTTATTTGTTTATAGGATTAATACCATGGAAAACCCTAAACTAGTATATATGTGATAAATTTACTCTAAATTATTTTTTGACCACAAAAAATTCAAACTGGTACACTTATGAAAAATTTACCCCAAATTGAAATACCTGTAATAAATACTCAATGTTAGTTTTCATTAAACTTCACCATCAAATTCTTGAATTAGATGGTGTGTGACAGTTCATGGGTATACCAGTTTAGGATTTCTATTCTTTGTTTATCACAAGTGTATCAATTTGAGATTTTTATGGTATTAACTCAATTTAACAAAGTATAAGTTCATCATAAATATACCAGTTTGGGGTTTTTCGTGATAAAAAATTAGTTTAGGAAAAATTTATTACAGATGTATCAGTTTAGGATTTTTTACGATAAAAAAAATAATTTGGGTAAATTTATCACAGTTGTATTAGTTTGGAATTTTTTGTTGTCTAAAAAATAATTTGGGATAAATTTTTCACATGTGAATTAATTTGAGATTTTTTGTGGTGTCAACCCTTGTTTATATATGTGATTGGGTTGTTTAGGGAGTACATGACAACATTCCAGAAATAAAATTTCTGTTCCAAACCTATTTTTGAAATAGGTTTGGAATAGAAACTCGTTTGGTATCGCAATTCTAGTTTTCTATTTTTGAAACAAAAAATTATTTCCGAAATAGATTTGTAGAAGAAATGAGAAACAATAAATTTCTACTTCTTCGAGAAACAGAAATAGAAATCTCACTTTTTCTTAAATACCTACCGTCGTTGATCACCTCCCGTCACCCCTCCGTCACCCTGTCATTGCCGCCCGCCGCCGTCGGTCGCTGTTCGCCTCCGCCTCCGCCACCTCCTCTCCTCCCCTCCCCGACCTTTGGTTGACCGAAGTAGAAATTTTTAATTGTTGTCAAACAAATTTCTAATCTAGTATTATTTTTGCTCAAAAACTCATCTACAAACAGAAATAGAAAAAGCTATTTCTAGCTAGAAATCTATTTCTAGAACAAAATGGTTATCATTCACCCCTTTATTTTACTTATTTTATTAGGATTCTAATTCTGTTATTATAAAGGAAAAAATGTATTAGAAGTCCTAAAACTTGTTAAGAAAATGCAATTGAGTCTTCAAACTTTCAAGAAATGCATTTAAGTTCTAAAATTTATTATGAAAGTGTATTGGAGTTCTAAAACTTAAAAAAAAAATACAATCAAGTCATAAAACTTATCACAAATGTGCAATCATGCCCTTCCATTAATTCCATCTTACTTGATAAACGAAAAATGCTAATAAGTTTTAAGACTTAATTAAATCAACTTGATAAGTTGTAGGACTTAATTGCATCAACATGACAAATTCTAGGATCTAGTTGCATTTTTTGAAAGTTCTAGGACCTAATTAAACTATCATGGCAAATTTTACAACTTGGTTGCATTTTTGAAAGTTCTAAGGCTCAATTGCACCTTCATAACAAGTTTTAGGATTGCAATAGACGCTTATAAATAAGAAAGTTATGCTTCAACATCGTCAACTTTTTATCATGATCGAATATTGAGCTGCACTAGTGATTTGAACACGTGTAACAGTAGAACCAAGCACGAATGTGAGCGTCTCGAGTCTGGCCTCAATGGTCCTAGGCTCCGGCGTAGGGTACCCAGTCTCGAGGAAAGACCCAAACATGGTCACTATCCCAAGCCTCAGCCTTTATAGACCTGGGCTCATATGAATTTAGGCACGGGTACATGCACTAGCATCTCGGGCCTAGCCTCGATAGACTCGTGCTCAGGCTTAGGTATCAAGGATCTACACATGGGTTTTAGGTCTCGATGTTGTCTTTTGTGGACCCAAACCTAGCCTATATGGACTAAGACACTTGGGAATCCGTGCTTGAGGAGCCAACCAATTGTACCGGGGATCAAGCCTAGTGGCACCGTTATCTTGAGCATGAGCAATGGTATCTTGCCTGACTTTTGTTGACTAAGCCCAAGTGCAAAGGTTTCGGGCCTGACCTATTTGGACCCAGGCTTAGTCTCGATGTGCCTTGTGATACGTGTGTGGCCGAGTGATTCTGTTGGTAGGGAATCCTTAGAGTTTTATGTTGCAATCGATTAGGATGGAATGAACTGTGTGGGATTTTTAGGATAAGTGTATAGATGAGTATATAAAACAACAAAGAACCAGTAGGAAACCATCTATACCGAGGCATACATGATGAACCACCAGCTAACGATATAGAACACAACGATAAAGTACGACCGCCACCATGGCCTAAAGGATGCACCACTAGCTAAGGATAAAGAACATTGGATAGAAGCTCACCACGATGGTCTAAAGGCGGCACCACCAACCAAGGATAAAAGGCTTTTGGCTTACTACCAATAAGTAATCCACTCTCCAAGTATAAAGATGCCAAGGGATAAATAATTCAACTCATGAAGATGAATTCTCACCCAATCAATTAAGTCCACGTCACAGTTGAGAACTCTCCTCATTATGCAGAGGGACTTGGAGATAAGAAATAAACAACAATAAATGACACGGGGACTAAACGACTTCGGGACTCCCTAAATAATGAAGACTCATGGGGACTATAAGATAGTTGAAGAACTAGTAACTAGAAAAGCAGTAAACAACTTGAAACTAGAAAGTATTAAACACTTGAAGACTTTGTCTTGGACTCTTCAACGATTTGGTCCACCAGAGTGGTTCAGCCAATAACTCTTATTGGAAGTCTCTAAATGACCAAGGAAATAGCTCTAAACATCATTTCATTGTTATGTCATCGGTCCGCATTGAAATTAGCAACTATTGAGCTTAGTCGACTAGGTCAAGAATCGGTAACTTCATAATCCGTATCTTGGTCATTAGCCTTCATATCGGCATCTCCATGATTGATCCATCGTAGCGAGTTATAACCAAATTCAATTTCGATCTAAATGAACAACGAGTTTATTGAACTTGTCAATGGAATCAGATCAGATCTTAAGGATTGTACCGACTTGTCGGATGCTCCGCATCAACCCCGATGGACATGGCTCTGAGAGAGTGTTGACATGTAGCTTTGTTATATGTGCCATGTCCGGCTCTACCCAACTTTGTCTAGTTCACTTTAACATTCCCTACTTATTCGATTATTGCTGAGTCATTTTTAGATTATCCGAGAAAGTGTTAACAGGTATCTTTGCCGTGACATTCTGATTTTTAGTCAATTTCAGGCTCATTAATGAGAAGTGTATATCTAGAGATGTATTTCAGTTGTATTCCGCTCGAATCTGATCAATTCGAGTAGACTGACCAAAAGGGAAAGGCTAACGCGAGACGAGGTATGTGGACCTAGGGAACTCGAATAGGAAATGACGCTTTGGCCATAAGGATTGTCGAGGGAACTAGCGATAGACCCTCATAATTACATGATAACCAAAATCATCCCAAATTAACGAGCCCTAAATGTGATATGAATCACGGGGTCGATACGCGTAATGTCTGCAAAAGCCGCCCGTCGGTTCGGGATAGGCTGGAACCGCGTTTGGTAGAGAAAACCATCATAAATGAGTCTTGAAAATTGAAAATGGAGAATCAAGAATTTCAACGTTACAATTGGATTGGCCGTCGCCCTATCGAAAAATATTGGAGCGAGAAAAACGACGTTTTGAACGTTGGGGGTAAAATGACCATTTTGCCCCTCAAGCTTCGAACCTTGCCTAAGCATTTGAAGAAGGGAATTTTGATTTTTTAATCCTCTCCATAGCTGCCGAAAAAGAGGAGTAAAGATGGCCATTGGATCATCTTGGGAAGGCAAGAAGACAAGTGTCACAAGATCAAGCATGGGATGGTCATATCCAACTTTTTTCAAACCTACCATTCAACCATTGACCAAGGCTTTGTATATAACCATTTTCTCTCTCTCTTCACTCTATTTGACCGGCCATTGAACCCCAAGACCACCGAAAACCATCTCCTCCTTTCCTCTTCAATCTGCCGCCCGACGACCAAATCTGCCGTCTCTGTTCGATGCCACCGGCGACCATTTTCGACCACCACCTGGACCCCGACCGGCCACACCAACCTAGATCTATGTCTTTCCTATGTCCTCGAAGTGGAAGAGAGGCATTTGGACCACCGAGGAGCTTTGGCCAAGCATTTTCCCGGAAGTCGACGAAAATTGACACAACCTGAGGTAGGTCCGGTTTTTGACCTTTTTGAAGGCAGAAATATTGGATTTTTGAGGTCAAATTTGGTGGAGATCTAGTAGACATGTAGATGAATCTGTGATAAAAATTGGGGTTCAATTTGATGAATTTTTGACCATGAACCAGTCTTGTAAACTTTGCACAGAAACTGCCGGATTCTGACTTTGGAGGAACCGGCGACGTTCAACGAGTTTCCGGTGACCAATCGACTTCAAATCTTTGGTGAGCCTCCCAAACCCTTAGGTAGGCATGTTAAGAGGTAGGATAAGGGTTAGATGTGGGATTGGAGTTGAATTAGGTCTGGTAGCTCATGGCATGCACAAAATCGTGAGGAACCGATTTGGTTCTGTGCATGATTGAACCTTGGAGGGCTGTTGGCGTTGGATTATGAGTCCCAAATTGATGATTAAGGCAGGTTAAGAGGATGAGGGTTATGCTGTGGTAGTTTATGATTTATGGATTGATAATTTGGACAAGAGAATTGATGAGATTGATTGGATTTTATTAGGTTACGTAGTAAATTGGCCCTTGGATTGATTTGGCCGAAACTTTAAAGACCCAATAAGAGGAAATTGCGATATCGAAATCAAGGTAAGGGAATTCCTAACCTTATGCTAGGAAGATTGGACTCGATTGGGTGAGTCAAGGTTAATTTGGTCGATTTAGGAGAATATTCCAAAGGGGAAGCTGTTAAAATGCCCTAAGTGGTTATGGAAAGTCTTGTGTGATATCGCTTGTGTTTAAATCGTGTGCCATGTCGAATGTCGTTGATTGCCTTGCATGCCATGAATTTTCAAATTGTGCGTGAGATGTACTTGTTGTTTTAGTTGTGAATGGAATTATGAAGTGTGACATGAGCATGACATGGCGAGGCCCTGAGGCGTATGAGACGTGGGGCGAAAGACGGATACCTTGATGTGACGAGATCGCGGGGTGGAGTTGATATTGTATGGCGTCCTGATGCGATAAAATCGCGGGGTTGAGATGGCCACGGCCCTGATGCGAATTATTCGCGGGACGGAGAGGCCCTAAGGCGTATGAGACGCGGGACAGGAGATGTATACTCTAATGTGACAAGATTGTAGAGTGGATTTGATGATGTGTGGCGCCCTGATGCGGCAAGATCGCGGGGTTGAGATAGCTACGGTCCTGATGTGAATTATTCGCGGGACAGAGTTATGAGATGATGATATTGGCTTGGAGATTCATCGGAACTTGATGCGTTTACGCGGGTAGCCGATGACGGTCTGATGCGTTTACGCGAACTGAGCCTGATGCGATTTAAATCTCGGGCTAGAGATTGAGGCAGGCGAAGATTGGTAGATGTGGTGAAGTGACAGGCCGAGTGGGCATGATCATCCGAGTGTGACGTGTGGTCATCATTGCATGCCTATCATCTGCATGTTATTATTTTATTGATTTGCGCTTGATGCGCCTGTATGATTATGAGTGTGGAATTTCGGGATAGATGACTGTCTGAGTGGACGGTCAGCCTAACCTAGGGTTAGGACCCACCTTACTAAGATTTATATCTCACCCCAGTGGGGGCTTAATTTTTTAGGTTCCAAACGGAGGAAGCACGAGCTTGCCAAGGATTGGTATTAGAAGAGAGAGTTGACTAATTGTATTTAGAATGGATTTGCCTTTTTGTGATAGTAAGGATTGTACTTCTGGTTGGTGAATTAGGAATTGATCCTTTAGTAATTGGTTAGTATTGTGACATTCTGATTTCCAGTCAATTTTAGGCTTAGTAATGAGGAGTGTGTATCTCGAGATGTATTTCAGTCGTATCCCGCTTGAATCTGATCAATTCGAGTAGACTGACCAAAAGGGAAAGGCTAACGTGAGACGAGGTACGTGGACTTAGGGAACTTGGATAGGAAATGACGCTTTGACCATAACTATTGTCGAGGGGATATTTAGAGCCATAAAAAGGCCGATCCAAGAACGATTAAGGGATGCCTTGCGAGTGTTATACGATTGGAGCGCGGGTGATGCCCCTTAACTGACGTATGATTTGCAAAATTTTCCTAAATCGGACGGTGAAGATTGAAACATTAGGAGCTAGTGATAGACCCTCACAATTGCATGACAAATAAAGCCGCCACGAATTGACGAGCCCTAAACGTGATATGAATCACAGGGTCGATACGCGTAAATGTTTGCAAAAGCCGCCCGTTGATTCGAGATAGGCTGAAACCACGTCTGATAGAGAAAGCTACCAGAAACGAGCCTTGAAAGATTGAAAATGGAAAATCAAGAATTCCAATGTTATTTAGATTGGCCGTCGCCCTCTCGGAGATTTTCGAAACGAGAAAAACGACGTTCGAAATATCGGGGGTAAAATGACCATTTTGCCCCTCAAGCTTAGAACCTTGCTCTTATAATTGAAGAAGGGAAAATTGGACACTATACCCCCCTTGGCTGCCGAAAATTCAAGAACAAAAAGCGATCATTGGATCTCTTTGGAAAAACAAAATGCCAAGTGTCAATGGATGCTCTAAAGACAAGTCTTGTCCACTAATTGCCCATCTACCAATCAAAGCTTTTGACCAAATTGATGGATAAACAACTTTCCCTCTCCACTCTCTCTCCTCACCCTCATTCGGCCAGACCATTTTCCCCAACCACCAAAAATCACCTTCTTCTTCCTCCTCCATCTTTTGCTCGTCGGAGACGGTTTCTAGCCTTCTATTCGGTCACCACCACGGCCACCTCTGGCTACTTTTTGACTTCCGGCCAGCCACATCAACATAGCCCTATGTCTTTCCGACATCCTCCAACAAGAATCGGAGCATTTGGAGGACCGAGGAGTCCGGAGCAAGGATTTTCCCAAAAGCTGACAAATTAGGACTCAAACTGAGGTAGGTTTGGTTCTCAGTCCCTTTGGTGGTCGAAATATTGGAATATTTGGCTCAAATTTTGTAGAGATCAATCTGAGACGTGTAAGAATCTATGGTAAAAATTTTGGCTCGATTTGATAAGTTTTTGACCACGAACCGATCTTGTATATTCTGCCTAGAAGCTGCCGAAAAACTGACTTGGAGGAACTGGCGACAGCTTCAGGGGCTGCTGTTCGCCGCCCACGAGGGCAACTTCCGACCGCCATCTGCTGCCAGCCAACCACCACAATAAATCTCCATGTCTTGCCGAACTCCTCCAACAAGAATTGCTGCGTTTGGAGCACCGAGGCGTTCTGGGCAGAAGTTTTCCCAAAAGCCGATGGAATCGGAACCTCAGGCCCGGTTCTTATCCCTTTAACCGGTCGAAATCTTGGATTTTTGGGCTTAAATTTTGTGGAGACTCAGTAAAGATGCAGATGAATTTGTGGTAAAAATTAGGGCTTGAATTGATAAATTTTTAACCTCGAACCGGTCTTGTGGAATTGGAGCAGAAAACTGCTGGTACTGACCAAGGAAGAATCCGGCGACTTCAAAGAGTTTCCAGCAACCAATCAAGCTCAAATCTTCGGTGAGCCTCTTGGACTCTTAGATAATCATGTTAAGGGATGGTATAGCGTTTAAATGGTGAATTTGGAGTTGATATATGGCTGGATCCATTCGGTTCACACAGAACTGAACATAGCCCAATTCGGTTCTGTGCAAACCAAATCTGTGGGGTTGTTGATGGTTGAGTTATAAGTCTTAAATTGATGATTAAGGCATGTTATAATGATGAGGATAATGCTATGGAGGCTTGGGTTTCATGGATGGTTGAATTGGATTGGAAATTGATGTAATTGGTTGGATTTGATTAGGTTGCACATTGAGTTCGGTCTTGGATCATTGGGGCCAAAACTTTGGAGGCTCAAGAGGAGTAAATTGGGTTGCCAAATTCAAGGTAAGGAAATTCCTAAACCGAGGCTAGGGGGATTGGACTCGATTGGGTAAGTCGAGGGCCGATTGGATCGATTTATGAGAATTTATTCAAGTGGGTAGCTTAGTGATATACTAAGATGATATAGGATTGATTATAAGTAATATTGTGTGCATGAGTTATTTGCCGTGCCTATATATCATTTGAATTAAATTGCATGCCACGAAAATTATGAAACGCATTTGAATGCGCGCCTGCTAATGAGTGTGAGAGTGGATGGAAAATCAAAGAACATGATGTGTTGTGGCATGAGCATGGCATAGCATGGCTCTGAGGCGTGTGAGACACGGGGCGGAAGGTTGAGACCCTAATGTGACGAGGTCGCGGGGTGAAGTATGATTAGATGGCGCCCTGATGTGACGAAGTCACGGGGTTGAGATAGCCACAATCCTGATGCGATCTAATCGCGGGACAGAGTATGAGCTTATAAACCTTGCCTGGAGATGAACCGGGACTTGATGTGTTTACGCAGGTCATTGAAGATGGCGGTCTGATGAGTTTACGCGGGCCGAGCCTGCGGCGATTAGTTCTCGGGCTAGAGAATGAGGCAGACAGAGGTTGATGGATGTGGCGAAGAGGCAGGCCGAGTATACATGTGCACATGAGTGTAGCACGAGGTCATAAATGCATGCTTGTCTTCTGTGTGTTGTCGTTTATTGAGCTGTGATTGTTATGCCTATGTGTTCATAAATTTGGATTTGTCGAGTGACGCGACTGCCTGAGTGGACTGTCAACCTAACTTAGGGTTAGTACCCACCTTACTGAGATTTATATCTCACCCTGGTGGAGACTTACCTTTTTCAGGTTTTCAAGCAAAGGAAGCGCGAGCTTGCCAAGGATTGGCATTTGAAGAGAAAGTGGACCAATTGTACCTTGGATGAAGTTGTTTTCTTTATGTGGTATTAGAATTATATTCCTGATTGGTGGATTATAGAATTGAATCCTCGAGAATGAATTAATGAGATTTTGTTGTTAATGTCCTAAGTCATCTGTATGTTGTTGTATTTATATGACGGTAGATGGCATCGCTTCTGTATGCATTCTTTAAAGTAGTTATAAGGAATTGACCGTTGGATCCTGGAGTATTCTTAAATGAATGGCATGGACAGGGATGTTCGCGTGCTCGCCGAGTTCGGGGCTTGACAAGTATAACTTGATGTACCCTTGTGTCCTAAGTCATCAGGTGATGTTGTATTTATACGATTGGAGTTGGCATCGCTTCCGCATGCGTGGTCCTTTCAGTGCTTAGAACATTGGCCGTTGGATCCTGGAGCTTTCAAGAAAGTACAGCTTGGTGGGATGTTCGCTTGCTCACCGGGTTCGGGGCGTGACATTTGCTACATGTGCCAAGTCTTCTACACTTTTGTCACCAAGGTTCCAGCAATATCCTGATGTAAGCCATGGAGTTAGCATCATCTTAATAATATAAGACAATTAGTTATTGGACTGACAAAAAATTTTGTTCTTTCCTTGATTGGTCTAAACAGAACTAATATTTCTCAAGAGCTACAAACATATGCATAATGACGGGAAGAAGAATGAAAAGAACCCAACCACCTATCAATGGTTGATCCCTAGATAGACAGATGATTGCACAATCATTGTTCAAGGAAAAATTTCAAATAAGGGTCTAAATGTTGGGGCTAACAATATAACATAGAAGGGGTGAATAGGTTGATTGAGTACTTTGAAAAACATTTGCGGAATAAAACATGTTGAATTTCAAACACTGGGTCAAAGATTTACAGAGAAATTGTAAAGATCAAGTCAGCAGATGTTTGAACTACCATGAGAAGATTGTGTACTAAAGTGTATGAAGATCACGAGAAATAATATTAATGCCACGCCCCGAACCCGACGAGCGTGCGAACATCCCACCTAGCCGTTCCTTTACGATTAACTCCAGGATCCAACGGCCAATAATCAAAGCACTAACAGAAATACACATGCGGAAGAGATGCCATCTCCATTCACATAGATACAACCACATATGATGACTTAGGACAAATACATTAAATTACCTTAGCCAATTACTAAAAGATTAACTCCTAATTCAAACTTTGGAGTACAATCTCAATATCCACAATTGACAATTCATTTATAAATACAACTGGTCAACTATCTTTTTAAATGCCATTCCTTGGCAAGCCCGTGCTACCTTCTCTTGGAAACCTGAAAAATGAAGCCCCCACTAGGGTGAGATATAAATCTCAGTAAGGTGGGTCCTAACCTTGAGTTAGGCCGACCGTCCACTCAAGCAGTCATCTACCCCTCAATACTTCCAAACTCATAAACTCCAAGGCGTATCAAGTATTATCAATAAAACAATAGCATGCAGATGGCAGGCACGCAATGATGACCTTATGTCAAACTCAAACGCATGCGCACACTCGGCCTGTCACTTCACCATATCCACCAACCTCCGTCTGCCTCATTCTCTAGCTAGCGATTAATCGCATCAGGCTCGGTCCGTGTAAACGCATCAGACCGTCATCGGTAACCTACGTAAATGCATCAGGTTCCGATGGACCTCAGACAGATCTCATTATCTCTTACCTCCGTTTCGATAATAGTTCGCATCAGGACCGTGACTATCTTAACCCCGCGATCTCGTCTCAACAGGGCGCCATACCACAATAACTTCACCCCGCGATCTTGTCGCATCAGGGTATCACTTCCGCCTTGCGTCTCATACACCTCAGGGCCTCTCTGTCCCGCGAATAATTCGCATCAGGACTGTGGCTATTTCAACCCCGCGATCTCGTCGCATCAGGACGCTACACATCATCAACTCCACCCTGCGATCTCGTCGCAACAGGGTATACATCTCTTGCCCTGCGTCTTATACGCCTCAGGGCCATTCCGTCCAGCGAATAATTCGCATCAGGACCGTGGTTATTTCAACCCCGCGATCTTGTCGGATCAGGGCGCCACACATCATCAACTTCACCCCGCGATCTCGTCGCATCAGGGTATACATCTTCTGCCCCGCGTCTCATACGCCTCAGGGCCACTCTATCCCGCGAATAATTTGCATCAGGACCGTGGCTACCTCAACCCCTCAACTTCGTCGCATCAGGGCGCCACTTAACCATACTTCACCCCGCGCTCCTATCGCATCAGGGTATCAACTCCCGCCTCGCGTCTCATACGCCTCAGGGCCTCGCCATGTCATACTCACACCACACTCATAACTCATGCCATGATTTTTCATTCATTTGTACATACAATGCCAATTGCAATTTCAAGTGCAACTCGAAACCCCGTGGCATGCCAAGTAAATCAATAATATCCGGACATGGCAAACAACTCAAGCATGCACAATATCACACACACACATCCTATAACATCCTAGGATATACTGAAAGTTATCCCTTTGGAAAAATTCTCATAATTCAATCCGATCAAACTTCGACTCACCCAATTGAGTCCAATCTTCCTAACATAAGGTTATGAATTCCCTTACCTTTGCTTTGGCAACCCAAGTTACTCCTCGTGGACCCTCAAGGTCTCGGCCAACCATGGTTCAAAGCCAATCCACCGCACAACCTAGCATTTCCAATCAATTAGTCAATTTCCATGCCCAATTACCTTAAACCATAAACCTTCAATGCATAACCCTCATCCTCTTATTATGCCTTAATCATCAATTTGGAACTCAATTCATTCATCCTCAGCCCCCTCACAGATTCGGTTTGCACAAAACCGAACCGATCCTTCTTGATTCGGTACAAACCGAACACATTCAGACCTTAATCAACTCCTAAATTCGTCATTTAATCAACATTCTACCCCTTAACATGTTTATCTAGGGGTTTGGGAGGCTCACCGTGAATTTCGAGTCGATTGGTCGCCGGAAACTCGCTGAATGTCGCCGGTTCCTTCAAGTCAGTTTTCTGACAGTTTCTAGGCAAAATGTACAAGGTCGGTTCGTGGTAAAAAAACTTATCAAATTAAGCCCAAATTAAGCAAATGTGAATGCTAGCTGAACAGGGTAGCATTTCTGGGTCATATTGTGTCAGGTGAAGGGATTGCAGTAGATCCTGCAAAGATAGAGGTTGCAACCAATTGGCCAAGGCCTACTACGGTCACGGAGGTCAAGAGCTTCTTGGGACTAGCAGGATATTATAGGCGATTCGTGGAAAAAGTTCTCATCCATAGCCGTCCCACTGACGCGGTTGACGAAGAAGGAAACGAAGTTTGAATGGACTGAAAGATGTGAGCAAAGTTTCCAAGAGCTTAAACATAGATTGACGACCGCACCAGTGCTAACCATTTCGTCGAGACCAGGAGGCTATGAGATTTACAGCGACGCTTCGCTGAAAAGATTG
Organism: Rhodomyrtus tomentosa; assembly: GCA_028455895.1. Classification (NCBI taxonomy): domain Eukaryota; kingdom Viridiplantae; phylum Streptophyta; class Magnoliopsida; order Myrtales; family Myrtaceae; genus Rhodomyrtus; species Rhodomyrtus tomentosa. The sequence continues at coordinate 19,779,819 of JAPCWY010000011.1, forward strand.
GGTTGTGTATTGATGCAGCACGGCCGGGTAGTAGCTTATGCATCCAGGCAGTTGATGCCGCATGAGATGAATTACCTGACCCACAACTTGGAGTTAGCGGCGATTGTGTTTGCCTTGAAGATCTGGAGGCACTATCTTTGCAGCGAGAAGTTTCAGATATATACAGACCACTAGAGTTTGAAATACTTGTTTTCCCAAAAAGAGCTGAACTTGAGACAGTGCAGATGGATGGAGTTGTTGAAAGATTATGATTGTGAGATACTATATCATCTTGGGAAGGCAAACAGAGTGGCAGATGCATCGAGTCGAAAGTCAAGTATTGCATGCCTACTGGTAAGAAGTCGGTCGACGATAGAGGACTTGAGAGACTCTGAATTCAGATTAGAGGTCGGTCAGCTATCCAGTTTGATAGCGACTTTGAGGGTGGAACTTGAGGTCCAAGATGAGATAAAGGCGTCAAAATCTACGGACCTAGAGATTCAGAAAATTATCGAGATGGACGCAACGAAGAGGAAGCCAGAATTCCAGGTGTCTGAGGACGGACTCTTGAAATTTCGAGGACGGTTATGTGTACCAAAAGATGAACGACTCCGAGAAAGAATTTTGTCAAAGGCTAATAGGAGCAACTATAATGTCCACCCTAGAAGTACAAAAATGTACCAGAACTTGAGACAACATTATTGATGGAACAGGATGAAGGTAGACGTGGCAAGGTACGTTACTAAGTATTTGACTTGCCAGCAATTGAAGGTGCAGCACTATAAACCTGGAGGACTGCTACAACCGTTAGAAATTTCGGAATGGAAGAGGGAGCACATAACTATGGATTTTGTGATGGGACTTCCAAGGAGCCAAAGAGGTCGCGACTCTATCTGGGTAATCATGGACAGGTTGACCAAGTCCGCCCACTTCATTCCTTTACGAAAGGACTTCGCCATAGATAAGTACGTAGAACTGTACATGAGGCACATAGTAAGATTACACGGACTGCCAGTGACGATCACCGCAGATAGGAATCCGACGTTCACAACGAACTTTTGGAAGAGCCTGCAAGAGGCCATGGGGACCCAACTATAGTTCAGTACGGCACACCACCCACAGACTGATGGGCAGTCAGAAAGGACAATAAAGACGCTCGATGACATGTTGAGAGCGTGCGTTATAGATTTCAAAGGCGGGTGGGAAGAGCAGCTACACCTGGTAAAGTTCGCGTACAACAATAGCTACTAGCAGAGTATACAGATGGCACCGTTTGAGGCACTCTATGGCAGAGCCTGCAGAACACCGATTTGCTGGGACGAGGTAGGAGAAAGAAGTATCATAAGCCCTGAATTGGTAGAGCAATTAGTGGAAGCAGTGAAGATCATTCGGGATAGATTGAGGACGGTGCAGAGTCGCCAAAAGAGCTATGCAAGCCTTTGGAGTTTCAAGTGGATGATCATGTCTTCCTCAAAGTGTGCCAATGAGAGGACTTTCGCGATTCGGAAGGAAAGGAAAGCTGAGCCCAAGATATGTAGGCCATTTTGAGATATTGGAGAGAATTGGGACCATGGCTTACCGGCTTGCCTTACCGCCAAATCTATCTCAAGTAGATAACGTATTCCATGTGTCGATGCTAAGAAAGTATGAGCCTGACCCGACACATGTGTTGGACTATGAAGCCATAGAGGTGGACGACAGAGTATCCTATATAGAGAAGCCAATGAGGATCGTGAACCAGAAGAAGCAGATCCTTAGGAATAAGAAGATTCCACTAGTCAAAGTAATATGGGAGCACCACGGAACGGAAGGAGCCACGTAGGAGAACGAAGAGACGATGAGGCGACAACACCCCCATTTATTTGAGTAGTTAAGTGTAAGGTAAATTTCGAGGACGAAATTTTTGTAAGGGAGGAAGAGTTGTGATATTCTGATTTCCAATCAACTTCAGCTCTGTAATGAGAAGTTTATATATATCAAGCGATGTATTTCAATTGTATTTCACTTAAATCTGATCAATTTGAGTAGACTGACCAAAGGGGAAAGGCTAAAGCGAGACGAGATACGTAGACCTAGGCAACTCAGACAGGAAATGACGCTTTGACCATAAGGATTGTCGAGGGGATATTTAGAACCACTAAAAGGCCGATCTAAGAACGATTAAGGGTTACCATGCGAGCGTCGTACGATTGGAGCGCAGGTGATGCTATTTAACCAACGTACGATTTGCAAAATTATCCTAAATCAAACTGTGACGATCGAGACCATAGGGATTAGTGATAAACCCTCACAATTACATGACAACCAAGGCCGCCATGAATTGACGAACCTTAAACGTGATTAGAATCACGGGGTCGATACGCATATAGTCTGCAAAAGCCGTCCGTCGATTCGGGATAGGCTGGAATCACGTCTAATAGAAGAAACGATTAGAAACGAGTCTTGAAAAAGTTTGAAATGGAAAATCAAGAATTCCAACGTCAATTGGATTGGTCGTCGCCCTATCGAAGAAGTCAAAAACGAGAAAAACGATGTTCCGAACGTCGAGGGTAAAATGACTGTTTTGTCACTCAAGCTTAGAACTTTGTTATTATAATTGAAGGAAGGGCAAAATGGACAATTGAACCCCCAAAGCTGCCGAAAATTCAAGGACCAAAAAGGAGCCATTGGATCTCTTTGGTTAGAGTAATGGATAAGTGTCACAAATCTAAGGGGCCAAGATCATCTCACATTAAATGCCACCTACCAATCAACTCATTTGACCAAATTTTGGGATAAACAATTTTCTCATCTCTCTCTCTCTCTCACTCTTGCATTTGGCTAGAACCACCGAGCACCATCATCCCCTTTCTTCTTCTTATTCTTCTCCTTCATTCTGTTGCTCGTCCGACTGCCGCTGGACTACTTGTTCACTGGCCACGACCAGCATCTCCGGCCATCATTTGCCGTCGGTCGACCACCCAAACGTAGTTCCACGTCTTGCCGACATCTTCCAACTAGAATTAGGCCATTTGGAGCACTGTGGAATTCAAGGTAAGCATTCTTCCACAGGCCGACAGATTAGGAACCAACCAAAGGTAGGTTCTGTTCTTGGTCCCTTTGATGGTCGAGTTCTTGGAGTCTTGAGCTCAAATTTGGTGGAGACTCAGTAGAAATATGTAGGAATCTGTGATAAAAATTGAGGATTTTTTTGATAAGTTTTTTACCACAAACCGACCTTGGATATTTTGGACAGAATTTGCCCGGTGGAACGATCTTGAGCGTCTGGCGGGTTTCGAAAACTTTCCGGCAACCATTTGGCTTGAAACTCAACGTGAGCCTTCCAAACCCTTAGGTAGATATTATAAGAGGTAGGATGGTGTATAATTGATGGATTTAGGGTAGATTAGGACCGGTTGGACCCAGCATGAACAGAACCGAATGGAACCGGCTCAATGCCCGGCCAAACCGATTTTGTAGGTGGCTAGATATGATGGATTTGGGTTGCAAATTGGTGTGTATGATGTGAAGAGATGATGAGGGGTAGGTTATGGATGATTTGGATGGATGTATTATGGAATTGGACTAGGAATTTGACAAATCGAGTGATTGTCCTAGGTTGCGTGACAAATCGGCCTTGGACTTGTGTTGGCTGAATCCTAGGGAGCTCAAAGAGGAGTAATTCGTGTTGCCGAGCAAAGGTAAGGAATTTCCTAAACCAAGGCTAGGGGGATTGGACTCGATTGGGTAAGTCGAGTGTGAAATTGATCGATTAATGGGCATATTTCCAAAGTAATGAGTCTTAGTATGTCTTAGGATTAATTAAGGGTTTATGTGTGCCTTAGCTTGTATTGGAATTGCTTGTCATGTTTGGATAGTAATTTATTTACTTTGCATGCCATGAGATTGTGAATTATACTTGAAATGCAATTGACATTGTGTGTGTAAAGGATAGAGATTCATGGCATGAATTATGATTGTGGCATGACATGGCGAGGCCCTGGGGCGTGTGAGACGCTGGGCAAAAGGTTAGGACCCTGATGCGACGAGGTCGCGGGGTGAATTGTGATTAGGTGGCGCCTTGATGCGACGAAGTCGCGGGGTTGAGATAGCCACAGTCCTTATGCGATTTAATCACGGGACGGAATATGAGCTCATAATCCTTGCCTGGAGATGAATCGAGACCTGATGCGTTTACGTGGGTCATCGAAGACGGTCTAATGCGTTTACGCGGGTCAAGCCTGATGCGATCTAATCGCGAGCTAGAGGATGAAGCTGGCAGAGGTTGATAGATGTGGTGAAGTGATAGGCCGAGCATATACGTGCATTCGTGTGTGACATGAGAATATAAGTGCATGCCTGTCTTATGTGTATTGTTGTTTATCGATTTATGATTGTTATACCTGCGTATGATCATGAGTTGAGATCTGTTGAGTGACGCGACTGCCTGAGTGGACAGTCAACCTGACCTAGGGTTAGGTTTTTCTTACTGAGATATGCATTTCACCCCTTTTGGAGAAACCTTACTTTACAGATCCTAGGCAGCAGCGATGTGGCCTATCAAATTCGGGGACCCGCAGGAGATGACAGCTTTTTATGATGAGTTTCCTAATAGGTAGAGGAATCTTTACGTGAGGAAATGTACAGTAGTTTGGGTAGGCGAGGGGAGGCCGAACTGGAAGCCTCACATGTTTGAGGCATGATTTAGACGGAAAGTGGATAAGAAGGTCGAGCCTCTAAAGCCCCATGAGGTTCAGGAGAGCGTCATACCTCCTTGGTGTCAGAGGATCTCAAATCAGGAGTTCCCCGAGGGATCGACGGTTGGGTCGAGGAACGACTCGGAGCGGACACCGACAACGGAGTATTCTGTGCCACCGCTGGAGGACGAGGTCATCGTGGTAGAGCTGTCTGATGGAGACCTAGCCGAGCCGGACTAGGAGGCGACCATGGATGGATATCGAGCTAAGCCGTCGCAGGTAGTGACTATGGAGGACTTTGTGGAGGTCCATCGGAGACTTTCTCCGAGTACGAGCCGTCGAAAGAGACTGAGGACACTAGGGATTCCAGCTGTTCTTCCTAGGCAGCGCCAGATGGCGATCTGACTTTTTGGCTGGCGACCTGGCCCCATCCCTAGTGGATTTTGTGGATATCTTTTTGGCATACTTACCCGTCGCCCTGATGTTTAAAGGAGTTAGTAGTTGTTGGCTGTATGTGTTGATGTATGACTTTTTATGATGCTATCCATGTCCTACTTAGTCTGTATATATATTTTGTATGGGGAGTTGTTGGGAACCGCTTCCGTGTGCTTAATGTAAATTATTTTATCTCTCGTCCTTTATTATATAGGTGGATCCTTGGGACCGCCGAGAGATCATTGTTGTTTACTTGCAGGGATGATTGCGTGCTCGCGATGAGGCGCGGGGCGTGACAGTGCATTTGGCAGATAAAGAATAGCCTTTGCTCAAGGAAATAAGAAATCCAACACCCAAATTGGAAGGTTGTCAATTGACTAGTTTGATAACTGCCTGAACCGTCAAGCTTGAAGTCAGAAAGGAATTGAGACGCTGCAATAAACAGACCCTGACATTTAAGGGGGTTATGGAAATGGATAGAATAGGGAGGACATCCAAATTTTCGGATACTTGGGAAAGAAACCTCAAAGTTGAGGGTAGAAACCTTAAAGTCCCATGGACGAGAGTATGAGTCCAATATTGAAAAGGAACTTAAAGAAATGATCTCATCAGAAATTCAAAGAGAGGATTATGGTGTCTCTTGGGATGACATAAAGGTGTGCCAGATTTGCATCGGTATTATCGATGGAATGGATTGAAAGTTTGGTTAGTCGAACGTGAGGTCAAGTATTAAACGTGCCGATAAGAAAAAGGCATGCTCTTGAAAGGATTGATACGCCGAATGGTACATGCATTAAAGAGTACATTCTGGTGAGGGTTTAGTAATAATGGCAATGGACAAATGGAAGAGATGAGGTGAACGCTCGAGGATGAACTGCTGACAGATGTTATTAATATCGAAAAAGAATGGAGAGAAGTAAATCCGATTGAGGACTGAATGAGACAAGTCCTAGGGAAAGATGGCTTTGGTCATGAAGGACAAGTAAGATCGTCAAGTCATGAAAGGAATTATCAGAAAGAATGAGGATGCGATGAGACACCGATGCCCCAATGGACTGGATGGTTAGAAGGTAGTAAATTTCGAGGACGAAATTTCTTTAAGGGGAAAGAGTTGTGACATTTCGAATTTTACGCCCCCTCGAGGTTTGTAATATGAAAAGAAATCTCAAAATTGAAAAATGGAAAATAAAGATTTCAACGTTCTATTCGAATTAGACGTCGCCTCCTCAAAGGTAATTCGAATCAGAAAAATGACGTTCCGGACGTTGAGGGTAAAATTATCATATTGCCCTTCAAGCCTTGGCCTTGCATTTATAATTGGATAAGGGCATTTTGATCAATCACAATACCCTATAGGCTGCCGAAAATCAAGAAAAATGAGGGCCATTGGATGACCCTTGATTAACAGGGGACAAGTGTCAAATATTAGGCATTGACATTGATTGAATCACCTTTTAACCTACTATTCTAAGCCTTTGACCAATTGGAAGATTGAAAGAAAGCCTCTCACTCTCTCTCTCTCCCTCATTTTGCTCGGCCAAACCCTCTCCCCCTCACCTTTCTCTCATTTTCCTCTCTTTTCTCTCTTGCTAGAACACTGCTCAGTCTCGTCGCCGGCCACTTTTTTAGCCATAACTTCTTCGTTCGTCATCAGATTAAGGCGTGTCACCTACCATTAGAAAGCTTATCGTCTTTCCGTTCCAACAAGATATTATGGGTCCAAATCCACGCAGTCTTTTGTCATGTAGAGCCGTTTGAAGGAGGAAAGGTCAGGTCGATAAGTTTTGAATCCTAAAGCTCCCAGCCGACCAGTCCCAATCGTCCCACTATTCCAGTCATATCTTCTTCGTTCGATACCAGATCAAGGTAAAACTACCGCCAAATTAAAGCTTATTGTCTTATCTTTCCATAGACATATTATAAGTTTAATTTAACCAAGTAGATCTTCTCATAGCTCGATTTGAGTGGATAAAGGTCTAGACGAGGCAGATTTTGACCGAGTTAGGGGAATGTCTTCGTTTGGCCACTTCAAGACTTAAAATTGCTTCAAATTTTCAGCGAAATCTTCTACACATATAGTATTAAAGTTGGATAAGCTGTGGTTGTAATTTTAGTTGAGTTAAGATGGGTTTTCATGGCTGAATTGAGGCAGTTTCTCTGGGGCAGAATCTGACCGCATGTGCACCGAGTGGAACCGAGATAATCGAAAGTCCTTGAGGTGTTATTTTGCTTCCAAATCTTCGGTGAGACTTCCTAACTCCTATAACAACATGTTAACAAGTTGATTTTACGGTAAATCAAGGTTTAAAGTTGAATTATGACTGAATAAAGAGGTAGAGGGCAGAGCCGAATTCTGCCCTGTTTCAATTTTGATGAACCGAGCCCTTTGAGGGCTGTGGGAGATGTAGCCATGCTTTAAATTCATCTTTAAGACATACGAGAATGTTAATTGAGATGTTAATGAGGTGTATGCTCCGGGAATTGGTGATTGGACTAGAAAAATTGATCGTTTGACGAACTTTGGACTAGGTCGCACGGCTGCCCTATTTTCAAATCAAGGGAACCAAATCTTTGGAGGAGTCTTGGAGGGAATTTTATAGATTAAATTGAAAAGTAAGTGACTCCTAAACCTTTGCTGGGAAGTTAGGACACTACTGGATGCGTTTGGATGATATATTGATGAATTTGAGAGTCTATTGCATTGATTGTTCATGATCGACCGAGGTAATGGAGGTGTGAGTTGTGTGTACTCCTGATGAAGAGAAATTATAACTCTCATGGCTAAATTATTATTGTGTGCATTCGACTGACATGGATGCTGGTATGGCTATGTGATATTTGGCCTTGAATGGCGACTGTTTGAGAAATATGAATGAGTTGGCAAGAGAATTGAAAACCTGATGCGTTTAATGCAGGTTTGCCAATTTGATGGTCTGAGGTGTAATGACGTGGACCGAACCTGAGGCGTATTGACGCAGGCATAGCTATTAAAAATAGAATTGAAAACCTGATGCGTTTAACATGGATTTGTCAGTTTGATGGTCTGAGACGTAATGACGCGGACCGAGCTTGAGGTGTATTGACGCGGGCATAGCTACTGAAAAGAGAATTGAAAAATTGATGCGTTTAACGCAGGTTTGTCAATTTGATGGTCTGGGGTGTAATGATGCGAACCGAGCCTGCGGCGTATTGATGCGGGCATAGCTATTGAAAAGAGAATTGAAAACCTGATGCGTTTAACGCCGGTTTGTCAATTTGATGGTCTGAGGCGTAATGACGCGGACCAAGCCTGAGTGTGACATTCTGATTTTCAATCGATTTCAGGCTCAGTAATGAGAAGTGTGTATCTGGAGATGTATTTCAGTTGTGTTCCGCTCGAACCTGATCAATTCGAGTAGACCGACTAGAGGGGAAAGGCTAACGCGAGACGAGATATGTGGACCTGAGGAACTCAAATAGGAAATGACACTTTGACCATAAGGATTGTCGAGGGGATATTTAGAGCCACAAAAAAAGGCCGATCCACGAACAATTAGGGGATGCCTTGCGAGTGTCATACAATTGGAGCGCGGGTGATGCCGCTTAACCAATGTATGATTTGCAAAATTTTTCTAAATCGAACGGTGAAGATCGAGACCTTAGGAGCTAGTGATAGAACCTCACAATGACATGACAACCAAAGCCGCCATAAATTGACGAGTCCCCAACGTGATATGAATCACGGGGTCGATACGCGTAATGTCTGCGAAAGCCGCCCGTCTGTTCGGGATAGGCCGGAACCACGTTTGATAGAGAAAACTATCAGAAACGAGCCTTGAAAGATTGAAAATGAAAAATCAAGAATTCCAACGTTATTCGGATTGATCGTCGTTCTATCGAGGATGTCCGGAACGAGAAAAACAACGTTCGGAATGTCGGGGGTAAAATGACTGTTTTGCCCCTCAAGCTTAGAACTTTGTTATTATAATTGAGGAAGGGAAAATGGGCATTACACCCTCCCAAGGCTGTCGAAACACAAGGATTAAAGATGGCCATTGGATCTTCATTGGATAAAGCACTTGCCATGTGTCAATAGATGGTGAAGCGTGGTCATATAAACTTTTCCCCACCTACCATTCAACCCCCTTGACCAAGCCTTGAATATAGCCTATTCTCTCTCTTCTCCTCTACAAAATTTCGGCCAGACCACCCCAAGAGAGAGAGAGAACACCAGAACACTTCATCTTCTTCCTTCTTCAACCTGTACCGACGACAGATTCTGGAGCTTCTGTTCGCCGGCCACCACGGCCACTTCCGAACTCCCCAGGATGCCGGCCAGCCACACCAACAAATATCTATGTCTTGCCGACATCCTGCAATAAGAATCGGAGCATTTGGAGCATCGAGGAGCCCGGAGCAAGGATTCTCCCGAGAGTTGACGGAAACTGACTCAATCTGAGGTAGGTACGGTTTCTGACCTGTTTAGCAGCCGAAATCTTGGATTTTTGAGCTCAAATTTCGTGGAGACTTAGTAGACTTATAGGTGAATCCATGGCAAAAAGTTGAGATGGATTTGATTAAGTTTTGACCACGAACCGGCCTTGTGAACTTTGCCCAGAAAACTGCCAAATTCTGTGCTTGGAGGAATCCGGCGACTTAAAGGGTTTTCGGCAACCAATCAAGCTCAAATCTTCAGTGAGCCTCTTGGACCCTTAGATAATCATGTTAAGAGGTGGTATAGTATTTAAATGATGGATTTAGAGTTGAATTGAGGCTGGTAGCTCATGGCATGCGCAGAACCGTGAGGAACCGGTTTGGTTCTGTGCATGGCCAAACCTTAGAGGGCTGTGGTTGTTGAATTGAGCTCCAAATTGATGATTAAAGCATGTTATAATGATGAGAATAATGCTATGGAGGCTTGGGGTTCATGGATGGTTGAATTGGATTGGAAATTGATGTAATTGGTTGGATTTGATTAGGTTGCACATTGAGTTCGGTCTTGGACCATTGGGGCCGAAAATTTGGAGCTCAAGAGGAGTAATTTGTGTTGCCAAATCAAAGGTAAGGAGATTCCTAAACCGAGGCTAGGGGGGTTGGACTCTATTGGGTAAATCGAAGGCCGATTAGAACGATTTATGAGAATTTATTCAAGTGGGTAGCTTAGTGATATATTAAGATGATATAGGATTGATTATGAGTAATATTGTGTGCATGAGTTATTTGCCATGCCTGTATATCATTTGAATTGAATTGCATGCCACGAAAATTATGAAACGCATTTGAATGCGAGCCTGCTAGTGAGCGTGAGAGTGGATGGAAAATCAAAGCATATGATGTGTTGTGGCATGAGCATGGCATAGCATGGCCTTGAGGCGTGTGAGACGCGGGGCGGAAGGTTGAAACCCTGATGCGAAGAGGTCATGGGGTGAAGTATGATTAGATGGCACCCTGATGTGACGAAGTCGCGGGGTTGAGATAGCCATAGTCTTGAAGCGATCTAATCGCGGGACAGAGTATGAGCTCATAAACCTTGCCTGGAGATGAACCGAGACCTGATGCATTTACGCGGGTCACCGAAGATGGTGGTCTAATGCGTTTACGCGGGCCGAGCCTGAGGCGACTAGTTCGCGAGCTAGAGAATGAGGCAGGTAGAGGTTGATGGTTGTGGCGAAGAGGCAGGCTGAGTATACATGTGCACATGAGTGCGGCACGAGGTCATAAATGCATGCCTGTCTTTTATGTGTTGTCGTTTATTGAGCTGTGATTGTTATGCCTATGTGTTCATAAATTTGGATTTGTCGAGTGACACGACTGCTTGAGTGGACTGTCAACCTAACTTAGGGTTAAGACCCGCCTTATTGAGATTTATATTTCACCTCAATGGGGCTTACCTTTTTCAGGTTTCAGGCGAAGAAAGTGCAAGCTTGCCAAGGATTGGCATTTGAAGAGAAAGTGGACCAATTGTACCTTGGATGAAGTTGTTTTCCTTATGTGGTATTAGAATTATATTCCTGATTGGTGGATTATAGAATTGAATCCTCGAGAATGAATTAATGAGATTTTGTTGTTTATGTCCTAAGTTATCTATATGTGGTTGTATCTATATGACGGGGGATGGCATCGCTTCTGCATGCATTCTTGAAAGGAGTTATAAGGAATTGGCCGTTGGATCCTAGAGTATTCTTAAATGAATAGCATGGACAGGGATGTTCGCGTGCTCGCCGAGTTCGAGGCGTGACGCTAAGGCGTATTTATGCGGGCATAGCTACTGAAAAGAGAATTGAAAACCTGATGCGTTTAACGCGGGTTTGTCAATTTGATGGTTTGGGGCGTAATGACGCAGACCGAGCCTGAGGCGTATTGATGCGGACATAGCTACTGAAAAGAGAATTGAAAACCTGATGCGTTTAACGCAGATTTATCTATTCGATGGTCTAAGGCGTAATGACGTGGACCGAGTCTGAGGCGTATTAACGCGGGCATAGTTATTGAAAAGAGAATTGAAAACCTAATGCGCTTAACGCGAGTTTGTCAATTTGATGGTTTGAGGTGTAATGACGCGGACCAAGCTTGAGGCATATTGACGCGGGCATAGCTATTGAAAAGAGAATTGATATCCTGATGCGTCATAACGCGGGATAGTCTTGATACGTGTCGACACAAGTATCTAAATGGCCTTTGGAACTTGATACTTCAGAATGCGGGTTGCCAATTGAGACGTTGATTAGCCTAAGATGTATTGACGTGGGCTTGGCCATTGGGATTAAATTTGTGATTAGCCCGATGCATATTGATGCGGGCTTAGCCATTGGAATTGAAAGTTTTGATGATATGATCGTCCTGGAGTCGTGATTGCGTTGTGCCTGACGTATTGAGGTGTCTTGATGTTTCATTGTCATGTGTTGTTTTTTTGAATCCTGGTCTATTGTTTTATTGCATAATCTGGGAGTACTAATGCCTGGTCTAGATTTAGGATGAACTTGCTGGGATTTATATCTCACCCCGTCGTGGGATTAACTTTTTCAGGTCCCAAGCGATGGAAATCTGAGCTTACCAATGATCGGTATTTGAAGAAGTAATTATAGGAAATGGATTTACATTTTTTGTGACTTTAAGAATTTCATGTTACCTTAAAGTTGGAGTTGTACCCTCTGAACCTGTAGTCGTTATTTATAACAAGACGTACCCTGTGTCCTAAGTCATCTTAAGTCTGAATTGTATGGAGAAGTTTCATCACTTCCGTATGTTTGTATTTTTTAAAAGTTGTAAATTGTTAGCCGACGGATCTTGGATACCACCGAGACAAGACGACCCTAGTGGGATTTTGCGTGCCTAACAAGTTAGGGGCGTGACACTAGATTTTCGGCTAAGCGCATCGACAACTCTATTCGCCTTCCCAGGATGGTACAAAATATTGCAATCATAATATTTAAGCAATTCCATCTATCAACGCTGTCTCATGTTCAATTCCCTCTAGGAAAATAAATACTTTAAACTCTTATGGTCCGTATAAATTTGGAACCTTTCGCCACATAAATAATGCCTCTAAATTTTTAAGGCGAAAACAATCGTGGCCAACTCCAAATCATGTGTCGGATAATTTATTTCGTGGGTCTTAATTGCCTCAAAGCATATGCTACTACCCTTCCGTGTTGCATAAGTACACATCCCAATCCTTTTAATGAAGCATTACTGCATATCTCAAAACCTCCGGGTCCAGAGGAGATCATAAGTACAGGTGTCGTTGTCAAACGCTGCTTGAGCTCTCGAAACTCCTTTCGCATTTATCCGTCCATTCAAACTTCGTATGCTTTTTAGTCAACCGCATCAAAGGCATAGCTATAGGCGAGAACTTTTCTACGAAGCGTCTATAATAACCGGCCAATGCTAGAAAACTCCGAACTTCAGTAACTGTGGTAGGTCTAGGCCAATTTATCCCCGTCTCGATCTTTGTAGGGTCTACAGAGATTCCTTCTCCGGATATCACATGGCCAACATGGCCAAGAAATGTCACTTTATTTAATCAAAATTCACACTTAATAAATTTGGCATAAAGTAAGGTTCCCTCAGAGTTCGCAGGACAGTTCTCATGTGTTTTTTGTGCTTCTCTGTCACGCTCCGAACCCGTTGAGCACGCGAACATCCCTGCAAGCAAACAACACATCTCTCACGGTCCCAAGATTCACAAACAAGTCGAGAGATAATATATATACATTAAGCATGTGGAAGCAGTACACAAATAAATCCCCGTACAAAATATAAGTTAAGTGGGACCTGGATAGCATAATAACTATTATACATCATAACATACTGTTCATACAAATACCGACTACTACAATCCTCTAGGCAAGGGGCGACGGGGTAAGCACATAAAAAAAAAGGTGTGACCGTCATCGATATCCAAAATAGCCATGGTCGGGGGTCGCCACCACAAGATCGAGCCAATAAACTAGGACACCTAAGATGAGCAGCTGGAGTCCCCTATATTCTCTGTCGGCTCGTACTCCGAGAACGTCTCGGAACGGATCTCGATAGAATCCTTCATGGTTGCCTCATGCGACGGCTTCGCCAGATCCTCTTCGGTAGCCTCTACAACAATCACCTCGTCCTCAGTGAACTCCAAGGTCGGGGTCTTATCCGGTCCATTCCTAACCCTACTACAGACCCCTCTGGAGGCTCCTGCTCCCCAGCGATCTGGCACTAATCAGGGATAACTCCCTGGGGTACCTCGTGGGGCTTCAGCGGCCTAATCGACTCATCTCCGATCTTCTTAAATCATGTCTCGAACCTATGAGGCTTTCAGCCCGGATTACCCTTGTCAACCCATACAACCGTACACTTTATCACATAAATGTTCCCCTGACTATCCAAAAACTCATCAAAATATGCCGTCATCTCCTAGGGAACCCCAAAAAGAATAGGCCACATACCTAAGGCCTAGGATCTATAAAAATAGGGGTCCCCAAAAGGAGTGAGATACACATCTCATTAAAAGAGTCCTAACCCTAGATCAGGCTGATTGTCCACTCACGCAGTCATGTATCCCAAAATTTCAAACTCATAATCATACAGGCACATACAAATAAAGATAGTGACACGCAGATGATGGGCATGCAACTATGACACCATGTCACACTCAGATGATTATGCACACCTCATCCTGCCATTTCACCACAACCACCTCTTCCCGCTTACCTCATTCTTCAGCCCACGATTAGATCGCATCAGGCTTGGTCCGCATAAATGCATCAGACCGTCATTGGCAACCTGTCACGCCACGAACCCGGCGAGTACGCGTACATCCCACCAAGCCGTTTCTTATTTAAGCCCCATGATCCAACGGCCCATAACTTACAACTCTTTACAAAATACGCGCGCAAAAGCGATACCAACTCCAATCACAAATAAATCCACAATTGATGACTTAGGACAGATACATCAAAATCTCATTAACCAATTCCTTTCATTAATTCAATTCTTAATCTACCAACCAGAAGAACAATCCTAAAATAAAAAAAAATGTAAATCCATATCTTGTAACTCTCTTGAATACAGTTGGTCAACTATCCCTTCAAATGCCAATCCTTTGGCAAGTTCACGCCTCCTTTGCTTGGAACTGAAAAAATTTAAGCCTCCACTAGGGTGAGATATAAATCTCAGTAAAGTGGGTACTAACCCTAAGTTAGGCCGACCGTCCACTCAGGCAATCATCTATTACGATATTTCAAACTCATAATCATACAGGCATATCAAGCGTAAATCGATAAAACAACAACATGCAGGTGACAAGCATGCAATGATGACCACATGTCACCCACGGATGATCATGCACACTCGGCCTGTCACTTCGCCACATCCACCAATCTCTGTCTGCCTCAGTCTCTAGCCCGCAATTTAAATCGCATTAGGCTCGGTTTGCATAAATGCATCAGACCGTCATCGGCAACCCATGTAAACGCATTAGGTTTCGATGAACCTCCAGGCCAATATCACCATCTCATAACTCCGTCTCGCGAATAGTTCACATCAGGACCGTGGCTATCTCAACCCCGCGATCTCGTCGCATCGGGGCGCCACACATCATCAACTCCACCCTGCGATCTTGTCGCACTAGGGTATACATATCCGGCCCCGCGTCTCATACGCCTCAGGGCCTTTCCGTCCTACGAATAATTTGCATCAGGACCGTGGCCATCTTAACCCCTCGATTTCATCGCATCAGGGCGCCACACAATATCAACTCCACCCCGCGATCTCATCGCATCATGGTATCCACCTCCCGCCCCGCGTCTCATACGCCTCAAGGCCTCACCATGTCATGCTCATGCCATGCTTCTTAGTTCAATGCACAGATAAAATCGCAAGTGCATCTCATGCACAATTTGAAAATTCATGGCATGCTAGACAATCAATGACACTCGACATGGCACACGATTTAAACACAAGCGAGGGCACACATAAACTTTCTATAGCCACTTGGGACATAATAATAGTTTTATCTTTTTTGGAATATTCTCAAGGATTCCTCAATTTATCTCTTGACTCGCCCAATTGAGTCCAATCTTTCTAGCATAAGGTTAGGAATTCCCTTACCTTTGAGCTTGACAACACAAATTACTCCTTGTGATTGCCTCAAGGTCTCGGCCAAATCAATCCAAGGCCAATTCACCGCGCAATCTAGAATTTCAACCAATTCCGTTAATTTTCATACCCAATTCCTCAATCCATCAATCCCAATCACCCATAACTCAACCCTCATCATCTCATCACGTCTCATACATCAATTTGTAGCCCAAAATAATCATCCACAACCCTCAGTAGATTCGGTTTGGCCCAGCACCGAACCAGTCCTATTCGATTTTGTGCAAGTTGGGGCCAACCGGCCCTAAATCTACTCCATTTCCAACATTTAAATGCTATGCTACTCCTTAACATGTCTACCTAAGGATTTTGGAGGCTCACCGAGAGTTTTGAGTGATTGGTCATCGGAAACTCGTCCGAAGTCGCCGGATTGTCCAAGGTCAGTTCGCCGGCAGATTATGGGCAAAATTCACAAGGCAAGTTCGTGGTCAAAACCTTATCAAATTAAGCCCCAATTTTTACCATAGAATCCTACACATCTATACTAGATCTTCACAAAATTTGAGCCCAAGATTCCAAGATTTTGACCATCAAAAGAGCTAAGAATCAGACCTACCTCAAGTTGAGTCTTAATTTGTCGATTCTTGGGAGAATCTCTACTCGGGACTCCTCGGTGCTCCAAATGTCATGATTCTTGTTCGAGGATGTCGGCAAGACATAAATATACGCTGGGGTGGTCAGCCGATGGTCGGATGGTGACCGAAAGGGGTGGTCTTGACCTGCGAACAGGAAGCTTCGGTCTGGTCGGGCGGCAAGCAGAAACAAAAGAAGAAAGAAGAGGATGATCGGTGGCTCTTGGGGAGGCTTGGCCGAATGGGAGGTGTGGAGAGAGAGAAGAGAGAGAATTTTTGTTATATCCAAATACTTGGTCAAGGGAGTTGAATGTTAGGTGAGCAAAAGGTTGATATGACCACCCTTGCCCATCTTGTAACATTTGGCATTGTCTTTTCCAAAGGAGATCCAATGGTCCACATTCCTCCTTGTATTTTCGGCAGCCTTGGGGGTTTAGTGTCCATTATGCCCTTCTTCAATTGCAAAGGCAAAGTTTTAAGCTTGAGGGGCAAAATAGTCATTTTACCTCCGACGTTCAAAACGTCATTTTTCTCGTTTCAAAACTTTTCGATAGGGCGACGACCAATCCGAATAACGTTGAAATTCTTGATTTTCCATTTCAAACTTTTCAGGACTCGTTTCTGATAGTTTTCTCTATCATACGTGATTCCAGCCTATCCCGAACTGACAAGCGACTTTTGCGGATATTACGCGTATCGACTCCGTGATTCATATCACGTTTAGGGCCCATCAATTCATGGTGGCTTTGGTTGTCATGTAATTGTGAGGGTCTATCACTAGTTTCCTCGACAATCATTATGGCCAAAGCGTCGTTTCTTATCCGAGTTCCCTAGGTCTACATACCTCGTCTCGCGTTAGCCTTTCCCTTTTGGTCAGTTTACTCGAATTGATCAGATTCAAGCGAAATACGACTGAAATACATCTCTAGATATACACTTCTCTTTAATGAGCCTGAAATTGACTGGAAATTAAAATGTCACAATTCTTTCCACCTTAAAGAAATTTCATCCTTGAAATTCGCTACCTTCTACCCATCCAATCCTTTGGGGTATTGGCGCCTCGTCGCATTCCCACTCTTCCGGATAATCCTTTCCATGGCTTGACGATCTTGCTCGTCCTTTCCAACCCAAAGCCATCCTTCCCTAGGGCTTGTCTCCTTTAGCCTTCAATCTGATTTGTTTCTCTCCATTCTCTTTTGGTATTCATATCATTTGCCAGCAGCTCATCCTCGAGCTTTCACCTTATCTCTTCATTTTTCTATGACCATTATTATCAAACCCTCGGCAGAATGCACTCTTAATGTTCATATCCTTCGGCGTACTACTCCTTTCAAACTTCCTTTCACACCAACAGAGATTCAAGGGCTTTATCAATTTACCCTCCATTAATCAAATCGAGTTATGGCCTTCTCGACTCCTTAAACATTTACATGGTTACTTCCGTAGCAATCCATTCTCGACTCCATCCGAAAATTCCCTTGAATCAAAGTGGTCCTTCAACTTTCATCTTCATGTTCTTCCCTTCCATCGACACGTCTAGTGCTCGACTACAAGATAAACAAATTTCAACCTTCAACCTTATCACCGATATATATATATAAATATATATATATATATATATATGCATCTTGGCACATCTTTGTGCCATCCCTAGGAAACACCATAATTCTCCCTTTGAATTTCAATGAGGTCATCTCCTTAAGTTTCTCTTCAATGCTGGACTCGTACTTCCGTCTATGGATCTCAAGGGTTCCATCCATTCTTATAATCCCTCCAGCATTGGCGTTTAATCATGGCACACCTCAATTTCCTTCTGGTATTCTAGTCAGGCGTTTCTGGCAGTCATCACACTAGTTCATTAGTGAATTTCCAATTTAGAAGTTGAATCTCTTGTTTCTTAAGGGAAGATCTGTCCCTCCATCACCGATTATACGAGGCTCAATTCTTAACTATAAACATCCGCTAAACAATTCACCCTTCCTTAGCGATACGAACATCGCTATAACAACACTTGGGTGATCTCTTTGTTCCACATGTCTCGCCATCAATTCCCTTTAAGTAGTCTATGCTCTTAATCTCTTATAGTTAACATAACTTCGAGATCTTTTCTTTATCCATGCAACGCTTTCCTATCCACAAGCAATTTCATTCTTCGGCGTTGCCTCTCGTTCAATTCCTCTCAGAAAACTACTACTCGATATCTTTGGAGTAGATATAAACTTGAAATCGTCTTCCACCCAAGTAAGATTTTTCCAAACCTTGTTGCGAGAATATTCGCAAACCAATTCCAATCATGCTCTAAGCATACCAATTCATGTGGCATTATTGTCACGACGTACAAGCAGTATCCATTTCAAATCACCTTGTTATGCCTCAAGTTCCATTCTGCGTCGTGTTATTATGACCTTCATAAGCTTTTCAATTTCCAATTGGAATTTGTCATAGACAGCGCTATCATTAGCTTAACTCGAGTCCTCAAAAACTCTTTTCACGTCCATTCACCCATTTGCGTTACGTCTCGTCCTTAGTCCATTTCACTAATGGAGCAGCTCTTATAGGGAATCTTTCTACGGTCCGTCTATTGCAGGTCATCGATCTTAGTAAATCTCAACTTCTCATAACTCACATCGACTATAGTCGATTCATCACTTATTCCAATCTTCAAAGGATTTATCACTTATTCCAATGCGTGAATCCTACTTCATCAGGTTCACAACTTGCGCTCTTCACATTTAACATGCAATAGACATTTCCTCAGAGCCCATATGACGCTCTCAAAAACTATTCATGTTTCTCATGGCTCCTTACATGAGTTCAACCATCGCCTCTTGAGACGGTAACGACCAATTCAACCATTCCGTGGGCACTTAGTTCAGCGATTATCAACTTCCTTCCACCAGGTGTCGAATCTTCCAAACTATTTCTCGCACTTCTCACTTGAGAGCTCATACCTCGGCTCTCTGTCATCAAGGGTCTCCTGTAGGACCGTACGACATTTTATTTATTCTTGTCACTCTTCTCTCGAGAAGCATTAGTGCTTTAACCTCTGAGTTCCATACTCACTAAGGCGACCTTATCCCAATTCCGTTCGTTCCACTCAACGTCAACATCATCCTGGAATTCAACATTGTCTACAAAACTGTCTCTCGGGTTTCACTTCCAAGAATCATTCAAGTTCTACGTCCTCTTTATCGGCACAGACGCTCAATCATAATACTAAGACAATTTAAAGTTTTTCTTCCTTTTACAATAGGGTCTCTTACCCTAAGGAAGTAACTACATAACTCCGTGGCATTTTCTCACTTCAAATTCACCTTGTCCTTCCCATTCCATAGGACGACAACTTTGGAGTTTGCACCGACGGCGATATCTTTACTCTAGGATTCAAATGCCACCATGCTTTCACATTCTCTTTCCCATAACTCAGCCACCTCTAGTGACAATATCTGTTCGTCCTTGGGTCTTCACCAGTTCACTTGTCGAATGCTCAATTCGTTCACCTCAAATCACTTTGCAAGTATTCTCTAGGCGTTCTTTTCATCCACTACATCATCCACTAGAATCACTACCAATCAGGACTACCAAGTCCGTTCACCTTTCTTTTTGTCAATGACCAATTCATGGTCCAATCACCCTTTAAGAACAATGCCCTATTCTTTAGGGAATAGCAACTCATGATTTCATTCATGGTTCTAATTCAATCAACCAATCCCAGAAAATCATTAACTTAAGGCAATCTAGCATGCCGATTCTTCCTCGATCTCATTCAGACCAGAAAAGAAGGCTACTCATTTTCCACCATGTGTCTTACACCCAGGTAATCAACCATTCCCCGTTGGCACGTTCCATATTCATGATAAGCATCTCTTTGCTCATAATCCTTGAGCAGGTGTTCTCTTACTCATAAGTCTGTCGATCATTCTCCTTTTTTGCCGAGTCCCATCACCATTCCTCAAAATCAAGAACAACAACCAGTCATAAGGCTTTCAAACTTTAATCCACTTAGGGATTTACTTATCATATTCAAGGGTCCTTGACTACCTTTATCATATGCTCAAACGACCTTGAGAACTCCGTCTCATACCGGTCGATCATCCTATGATCCTTGCAAAAGTGTTAGAATCCAAATAACCCTTACTCTCAAGCAATCCCATGATGATACTTTCTATTGAACAACTCAGCAGAGGTAGTCTAGGCAGATCTCATGCCTTCGAGGAAACCCTTCCTCTAGTGATCTTTCACCAACCTCAATAGCCTCTTCGGGCTAGTACTGCCAGGGTCACTTTCTTTCTTTAGTGTACCCAAAACCTCTAAGGTTTTCTCACAAAACTCTCAATTTGAAAGAATGTAGTTTCAAGTTTCATCTTTCCATCATGCTCAATCAATCTCAATCTTATACCTAGCTTTACAAGCTTTTCCAAGCTCTCATGGTTCTTCCTACACATTCACTTTTCTCGTGAATGAAATAATTCAGAGTCACCTTTCTCGTGACTTCTATCACTTAACTCGTCAGCACAAACATTTATCACCACAGTGACTTAGAGAATCATGGCAGATCCTCTTCGAGATTGCTTAACCAACAGGTTTTCTCATTTCCATTTAAAGTTCTCACAATTTATTCAACTCTTGGGTCTCGTACGATTAACCGATCGAGCCATATTTTCTTTTAGTACTCATACTCCATTTGCCCACCTTTACTCAATTCTCATGATCCATATCAATTCTCGGATCTTCCATATCATGTATACTTGAGCCCAAAGTTCTTCTACGACCATGCCGTCGTCGCTCGACGTCCTTTGGTTCTCATGTCACTTGAACCACTTTGATTCCCTCTAGGAATCAAAACTCAAGTCATCTACTCAAGTCTATCAATTTCAGGCTTCTCACCTCAATATCTTTCAATATCAACCAACCCTCTAATGGTTCTTGGGCAATTCTCAATTAATCGCCAATTATTCGAGGATCCTAAATCCTCCTTGGTCAGCAATCATTCCTCAAACCAATCTTAACAAGGCAACTTCTCAATTAACGACCACTGCAAGGCTAGCCACGGCTAGGCAACTGTCAATCAAGCACTCAAGAAAGCGATCCATTGGGTCAAAAACTCATACTCTAGGCCTAAAGGCATCCGCCACTCTAGCATAGTCACAACAGACTATCTCATCTCAACATGCCTCGGCTCAACGGGTATAAACCCCTTACGTCATCTAACCTCTCAGTTATACTTGGGCCAAGCCAATCACATGAGGCTAATCATCAAACATGCCTAACAAGCCCATTGCAACCATCGCTTTTCTTTTTCCAAGGGGGTCCACTTTCAAGCACGACGCCTTTAACCATGCCACTCATAGACGCCATTACACAGGTCATGCCACTTTCAATCATCCTTGATGAGAATCAATCCTTACCACACGTCTCTTATCCACGATTGGAATCAACCTGATACCTAGACTTTCCCTTTCAAGTTATAACTTAGGCCATTCCAACCTTTTGCCATCTTAGAAGCCTGCCAAGAGCCGCTCCTTGTCCGGACCTCTTTGTTTCGGCGATCACTCCCCACCCTCATTAGATCTGGCCATTGCAGGTTGTCCCAAGTCATACATCTATGGGGAAAACCCCGCTCAACATGTCTCATACCATGTTTCATTACAGTTTATAGGTATCCCATCAACTTGACCCATACCAAGCGACGGTTTATTAAGTCCAACAGCGATAAGTCATTGCATGCACCCTCATCAACTTTCGTTTCAAGCCATAATCATAAGCACTGCATGACCGTCCTCATCACTTGTCCTATCAAAACGGCCTTCAGATCAATTCTTATCCATTCAAGAGTTCTAATTCCACCAATGACCGTCATATCTCACAGATCACTTGCTTATATTCTATTATATATCTCAAGTCCAATCAACATTCAATCAAATCCCTATGCATTCGATCACAACTGATCTTCAATTCAGATACTCCTTGTATTTATCACAACTCATATCATCCAACGTTGTCAATAATAATCAATAACTAAAACCATCAAGATATCACATAGTTCAAGCCTGAATCCACCAATACTAGCTGTCTCTTTATAACTCATACTTCTCGAGTTGGGATCTTTGATAAACCAAGATCACAATCATATTGATCCTTCATTCATAGTTCATTCCCTAGCAACCTCAAATCCAGGCTCATGACTCTTCATTCACAAGCAATTTTCTATTATCTTCAAGCACAATTACTACCTCAAAATCCATGCTTATGATTCTCTAATCCCAGCTTGCTTCCACTTAAACCTTAATCACCACATAACTCAAGGTCATCCATTAAAGTCAACTCTAGGACCATTAAAGTGTACACAAGTTCAAGCCTACCATCCTCAAGATTCAATGATCATTGCTTAGTCCTATAGGCCTTGATATCTAATTATCCTCAAGTCATCACTCCTTATCACTCCAAACCTCAATCGCATTGGATCGAGCTGACCTTGCTTTGATACCAAACAAGCGGGGATGTCACGCCCCGAACCCGACGAGCACGTGTACATCCCACCAAGCCGTTTCTTATTTAAGCTCCAGGATCCAACAGCCAATAACTTTCAACTCTTTACAAAATATGCGTGCAAAAGCGATGCCAACTCTAATCACAAATAAATCCACAATTGATGACTTAGGACAGATACATCAAAATCTCATTAACCAATTCCTTCCATTAATTCAATTCCTAATCTACCAACCAGAACAACAGCCCTCAAATAAAAAAAAATGTCAATCCATATCCTGTAACTCTCTTGAATACAGTTGGTCAACTATCCCTTCAAATGTCAATCCATTGGCAAGTTCACGCCTCCTTCGCTCAGAACCGGAAAAATTTAAGCCCCCGTTGGGGTGAGATATAAATCTCAGTAAGGTGGGTCCTAACCCTAAGTTAGGCCGACCGTCCACTCAGGCAGTCATTTATTCTGATATTTCAGACTCATAATCATACAGGCATATCAAGCGCAAATCGATAAAACAATGACATGCAGGTGACAGGCATGCAATGATGACCACACATCACCCTCGGATGAACATACACACTCGGCCTATCACTTTACCACATCCACCAATCTCCATCTGCCTCAGTCTCTGGCCCGCGATTTAAATCGCATCAGGCTTGGTTCGCCTAAACGCATCAGACCGTCATCGGCAAACCGCGTAAACGCATCAGGTTTCAATAAACCTCCAGGCCAATATCACCATCTCATAACTTCGTCCCGCGATTTAAATCGCATCAGGCTCGGTTCGCGTAAACGCATCAGACTGTCATCGGCAACCCGCGTAAACGCATCAGGTTTCAATAAACCTCCAGGCCAATATCACCATCTCATAACTCCGTCCCGCAAATAGTTCGCATTAGGACCGTGGCTATCTCAACCCCGTGATCTCATTACATCAGGGCACCACACATCATCAACTCCACCGCGCGATCTTGTCGCACTAGGGTATACATCTTCTACACGCGTCTCATATGCCTCAGGGCCTCTTTGTCTCGCGAATAATTCACATCAAGACCGTAGCCATCTCAACCCCGCGATTTCATCGCATCAGGGCGCCACACAATATCAACTCCACCCCGCGATCTCGTCGCATCACGGTATCCACCTCCCGCCCCGCGTCTCAAATGCCTCAAGGCCTCGTCATGTCATGCTCATGCCATGCTTCTTAGTTCAACGCACAGATAAAATCGCAAGTGCATCTCATGCACAATTTGAAAATTCATGGCATGCTAGACAATCAATGACACTCGACATGGCACACGATTTAAACATAAGCGAGGGCACATATAAACTTTCTATAGCCACTTGGGACATAATAATAGT
The DNA here is from genome assembly GCA_028455895.1 of Rhodomyrtus tomentosa. Taxonomy (NCBI): domain Eukaryota; kingdom Viridiplantae; phylum Streptophyta; class Magnoliopsida; order Myrtales; family Myrtaceae; genus Rhodomyrtus; species Rhodomyrtus tomentosa. Next base: position 19,803,950 of record JAPCWY010000011.1, read on the forward strand.
TATCCTTTTTGAAATATTTTTAAGAATAACTCAATTTATCTCTCGACTTGCCCAATCGAGTTCAATCTTCCTAGCATAAGGTTAGGAATTGCCTTACCTTTGAGCTTGACAACACAAATTACTCCTTGTGATTGCCTCAAGGTCTCAGCCAAATCAATCCAAGGCCAATTCACCGCACAACCTAGAATTTCAACCAATTTCGTTAATTTTCGTACCTAATTCCTCAATCCATCAATCCCAATCACCCAATACTCAACCCTCATCATCTCATCACGTCTCAAACATCAATTTGCAGCCCAAAATAATCTTCCACAGCCCTCAACAGATTCGGTTTGGCCCGGCATCGAACTGGTCTTGTTCGGTTCTGTGCAAGCCGAGGCCAACTGATCCTAAATCTACTTCAATTCCAACATTTAAATGCTATCCTACTCCTAACATGTCTACCTAAGGATTTGGGGGGCACGCCGTGAGTTTCGAGTTGATTGGTCGTTGGAAACTCATCCGAAGTCGCCGGATTGTCCAAGGTCAGTTCGCCGGCAGATTCTGGGCAAAATTCACAAGGCCGATTCGTGATCAAAACCTTATCAAATTATACCTCAATTTTTACCACAGAATCCTACACATCTCTACTAGATCTCCATAAAATTTGACCCCAAGATTCCAAGATTTCGACTAGCAAAAGGGCTAAGAATCAGACCAACCTCAGGTTGAGTCCTAATTTGTCGGCTCTCGGGAGAATCTCTGCTCGGGACTCCTCAGTGCTCCACATGCCGTGATTTTTCTTCGAGGATGTCGGCAAGACGTAAATCTACGCTGGGGTGATCGGCCGGTGGTCAGATGGTGGCCAAAAGTGGTGGTCATGACCGGCGAACAGGAAGCTCCGGTCTGGTTGGGCGGCGAGCAGAAACAAAAGAAGAAAGAAGAGGATGATCGATGGTTCTTGGGGAGGCTTGGCCGAATGGGAGGTGTGGAGAGAGAGAGGAGAGAGAATTTTTGTTATATCCAAATGCTTGTCAATGGAGTTGAATGTTAGGTGAGCTAAAGGTTGATATTACCATCCTTGCCCATCTTGTGACACTTGGCATTGTCTTTTCTAAACAAGATCCAATGGTCCACATTCTCCCTTGTATTTTCGGTAGCCATGGGGGTTTAATGTTCATTATACCCTTCTTCAATTGCAAGGGCAAAGTTCTAAGCTTGAGGGCAAAACGGTCATTTTACCTCCGACGTTCAGAACATTGTTTTTCTCTTTCCAAAACTTTTTGATAGGGCGACGACCAATCGGAATGACATTGGAATTCTTGATTTTCCATTTCAAACTTTTCAGGACTCGTTTCTAATTATTTTCTCTATTAGACATGATTCCAGCCAATCCCAAACTGACGGGCGACTTTTGCGGACCTTACGCGTATCGACCCCGTGATTCATATCACATTTAGGGCTCATCAATTCATGGCGGCTTTGGTTGTCACGTAATTATGAGGGTCTATTGCTAGTTTCCTCGACAATCCTAATGGCCAAAGCGTCGTTTCTTATGCGAATTCCCTAGGTCCACGTACCTCGTCTCGCGATAGCCTTTCCCTTTTGGTCAGTCTACTCGAATTGATCAGATTCGAGCGGAATACGACTGAAATACATCTCTAGATATATACTTCTCATTAATGAGTCTGAAATTGACTGGAAATTAGAATGTCACACAACCTGTGTAAACGCATTAGTTTCCAATGAATCTCCTGGCCAATATCAACACTTCATATCTTCGTCCCGCGATTAGATCGCATTAGGACCGTTGCCATCTCAACCCCGTGATTAGATCTCATCAGGGCATCACACAATCTCAATTCGACCCTGCGATTAGATCGCATCAGGGTATCCACCACCCGCTCCGCGTCTTATATGCCTCAAGGCCTTGCCATGTCATGCTCTTGCCATGATTTTCAATTCGTTTTCCAAACATGACGACATGTGCAATTCAGTCACAATTTAAAGACTTATGGCATGCAAGGCAATCAAGTGGCACACACATATGGCGGATAATTCAAGCACAAACAATGGCACACATAAACCCCCTATATAATCTTAGGACATTACAAGAACAATCCTCTTGAAAACTCTCACAAATAATTCAATTTAACGCTTGACTTGCCCAATCGAGTCCAATCTTTCTATCCTAAGTTTAGGATTCCTTTATCTTGTGTTTGATACCGCAATAATCTCCTCTTGAGCCTTCACCAATTCGGTTCCAAGGCTTCAAAGTCGTACTCACCACGCAACTTAGAATTTCCAATCAATTCGTCAATTTTCTTTGCGCAATTCCTTAATCCATGAACCACAATCATCCATAACATAACCCTCGTCATCTTAACATGTTTTAACATCAATTTGGGACTCCAAAATCATCTGCTCTTCACTCTAATAGAACCGGTCTTGCACAGAACCGAACCGGTTCATTTCGGTTCTGTGCAAACCGTGCACAATCCATCCCAAATCAACTTCAAATCCATCATCTACTCACTATCCTATCTCTTAACATGTCTATCTAAGGGTCTAGGGGTCTCACTGAAGGTTTCAAGTCGAATCGTCTCCGGAAACCCGTCGAAAGTCGCTGGTCCTCCCAAGGTCAGAATCCGGCAGTTTATGTTCCAAGTTCACAAGACCTGTTTGAGGTCAAAACTTCATCAAATCACTCTCAACATTTTATCACGGATGTCTTCCTAACCTCCATAAAATTTAACCTCAAAACTCCAACATTGCGGCCTCCAAAAGGGTTAGAAACCGAACCTACCTTGGATTGAATCAGATTCTATCGGATTTCGGGAAAACACTTGGTTAGAGCTCTTCGGTGGTCCAAATGGCTTGCTTCCAACTCGAGGAGGTCGACAAGACGTAGGGCTAGGTTGATATGGTTGGTTGGTGGTTAGACGGTGGCCGGAGTGCATCGTCGTGGGCAGTGAACGACAGCTCAAGAAATGGTCGGTGGCGAGCAAAAACAAGGAGGAAGAAGAAGAGTGATCGTGGGTTCAAGGGGAGTGTTATGGCCGGTCATGTGAGAGGAGAGAGAGAGAAAAATCTATATACAAAGCTTGAGTTAAAGAGGTTGAATGGTAGGTATGAAATAGTGAACTTGACCACCCAATACTTGATCTTGTGACACTTGTCCCATTTGTCATTCAACTTGATTCAATGGCCAATATTTATCTACTTTTTCGGCAGCTCTTGGGGGTGTATAAAGTCCAAAATGCCCTTCTTCAAATGCATGGGGAAGGCTTTAAGCTTGAGGGGCAAAATGGTAATTTTACCCTTGACGTTCAGAACGTCGTTTTTCTCGTTCCAAAATCTTCGATAGGGCAACGACCAATCCAAATAACGTTGGAATTTTTTATTTTCCATTTCAAATTTTTCAGAACTCATTTCTGATGGTTTTCTCTATCAGACGTGGTTCTAACCTATCTCGAACCGACAGATGGCTTTTGCAGACTTTACGCGTATCGACCTTGTGATTCTCATCACATTTAGGGCTCGTCAATTCGTGGCGGCTCTGGTTGTCATGTAATTGTGATGGTCTATCACTAGTTCCTATGGTCTCGATCTTCATTGTTCGATTTAGAAAAATTTTGCAAATCATACATTGGTTAAGCGACATCACCCGCGCTCCAATCGCATGACACTCGCAAGGCATTCCCTAATCGTTCTTGGATCGGGCTTTTGTGGCTCTAAATATCCCCTCGACGATCCTTATGTTCAAAGCGTCATTTCTTATCCGAATTCCCTAGGTCCACATACCATGTCTCGGGTTAGCCTTTCCATTTTGGTCAGTCTACTCGAATTGATCAATTCGAGCGAGATATGACTGAGATACATCTCTAGATTCATTTTTCATTAATGAGTGTGAAATTGACTAGAAATTAGAATGTCACAACTCTTCCCCCCATACAAAAACTTCATCCCCGAAATTTACATTACACTTAATTACTCAAATAAATGGGGGTATTGTCGCCTCATTGTCTCTTCGTTCTCCCACGTGGCACCTTCAGTTTCATGGTGCTCCCATACTACTTTGACTTGTGGAATCTTCTTATTCCTGAGGATTTGCTCCTTCCGGTCTTCGATCCTTATCGGCTTCTCCACGTAAGACACTTTGTCGTCCACTTCTATGACTTCGTAGTCCAACACATGTGTCGGATCTGGTTCATACCTTCGCAGCATCGACACATGGAACACATTATGCACTTGGGATAGATTAGGCGGCAGGGCAAGCTTGTAGGCTAAGGTTCCAATCTGCTCTAGTATCTCAAATGGGCCTACATACCTTGGGCTCAGCTTACCCTTCTTTCCGAATCGTGATAGTCCTCTCATCGGCGACACCTTGAGGAAGACGTAATCGCCCACTTGAAATTCCAAGGGCTTGCTCCGCTTATCCACATAGCTCTTCTGACGACTCTGTGCCGTCCTCAGTCTTTCTCGAATTATTCTCACTGCTTCCACCGATTGTTTCACCAACTCTAGGCCTGTGATACTCCTTTCCCCAACCTCATCCCAACAAATCGAGGTTCTACAGGCCCTACCGTAGAATGCTTCAAATGGTACCATCTGGATGCTCTACTGATAGCTATTATTATAAGCAAACTCTACCAGATGTAGCTAATCTTCCCATCCACCTTTAAAATCAATGACGTACGCTCGTATCATATCCTTAAGCGTTTGTATCGTCCTTTTCGATTGTCCGTCCGTCTATGGATGGTAGGCTGTACTAAACTGCAATCGAGTTCTCATGGCTTCCTGCAGACTTTTCCAAAAGTTTGCCGTGAACTTGGGATCTCTGTCCGAAGTGATCATCACTGGCACTCCGTGCAACCTCACTATCTGCCTCATGTACAACTCTGCATACCTATCCATAGCGAAGTCCTTTCGTACCGAGATGAAATGTGCAGACTTTGTCAATCTGTCCACGACTACCCAGATAGAGTCGTGACCTCTTTTGCTCCTTGGGAGTCCCATCATAAAATCTGTAGTCACATGCTCCCACTTCCGTTCCGGAATCTCCGGTGGTTGTAATAGTCTTCCAAGCCTATAGTGCTGCGCTTTCACTTGTTGGCACGTCAAACACTTAGCCACATGCTTTGCTACATCTACTTTCATCCCGTTCCACCAATACTGTTGTCGCAAGTTCTGATACATTTTCGTACTTCCAGGGTGGACGCTACAATTGCTCCTGTGAGCCTCTGATAAAATCCTTTCCCTGAGTCCTTCGTCTTTTGGCACGCACAATTGTCCTCGGAACTTCAGAATTCCATCCTCAGACACCTGAAACTCACGTTTTCTCTTGGTCGCATCCATCTCAAGGATCTTCTGAATCTCTAGGTCCGTAGATTGCAAGGTCTTTATTCCTTCTTGGACCTCAGATTTCATCCTCAATGTAGCCATTAAGCTGGACAACTGGCTAACCTCTAGTCTGAACTCAGAATCTCTTAAATTCTCAATCATCGACCAACCCTTTACTAACAGACAGGCGATGCTCAACTTTCGACTCAGCGCATCTGCCACTCGGTTTGCTTTCCCAGGTGATACAGTATATTATAGTCATAGTCCTTGAGTAGCTTCATCCACCTATGCTGCCTCATTTCAGCTCTTTCTGGGAAAATCAATACTTTAAACTTTGATGGTCGGTATAGATCTGAAACTTCTCGTCACATAGATAATGTCTCCAAATTTTCAAAGCGAATATAATCGCCGCTAACTCTAGGTCATGAGTTGAGTAGTTCATCTCATGTGGCCTCAACTGTTTGGATGCGTAGGCTACTCTCTTCCGTGCTGCATCAACATACAGCCCAATCCTTTCAGCAAAGCATCACTGTAAATCTCTTAACCTTCCGGTCCTGATGGAATTGTCAATACTGGTGCGGTTGTCAACCTATGTTTAAGCTCTTGGAAGCTCCTCTCACACTTGTCAGTCCATTCAAATTTTGTTTCCTTCTTCGTCAACCGCGTCAATGGAATGGCTATGGATGAGAATTTCTCCATAAAACGCCTATAGTATCGTGTCAGTCCCAAGAAACTTCTGACTTCAGTAATCGTAGTGGATCTAGGCCTATTCGTTATAGCTTCGATCATCGCAGGATCCACTACGATTCCTTCACCAGACACCACATGACCAAGAAATGCTACCCTGTTCAGCCAGAACTCACAACTTTGCGTAAAGAGAATGTTCTCTCAAAAGCTGCAGGACCATCCTTAGGTGCTTCTCGTGTTCTGTATCACTCCTCGAGTAAATCAAGATATCATCAATGAAGACTATGACGAATCTGTCCAGAAATTCCTTAAATACTCGATGCTTCAAGTCCATAAAAGCAACTAGAGCGTTGATCAATCCAAACGGCATCACCGTGAAATCATAATGATCATACCTCGTCCTGAAAGCAGTCTTAGGTATGTCTTTCTTCTTGATCCTCAATTGGTGATACCTAGTCCTCAAGTCAATCTTCGAAAATACCGCCGCTCTTTGTAACTAATCAAACAGATCGTCAATCCTTGGCAGTGGGTACTTGTTCTTCACTATCACTTGGTTCAGCTACCGATAGTCGATGCATAAACGCATAGACCCATCCTTTTTCCTTACAAACAGCACCGGTGCTCCCCACGGTAAAGCACTAGGCCGGATAAATCCCTTATCTAGCAACTCTTGCATCTGTACCTTTAACTCCTTCAGTTTTGACAGGGACATCCTGTAAGGTGCTTTTGAAATTGGCTCCGTTCCAGGAGCTAACTCGATTACAAATTCTATTTCCCGCTCCGGTGGTAATCCTGGCAACTCTTAGGGAAATACATAAGGAAATTCACGCACTACCGAGATATTCTCTAACTTTGACTCTTCGGTAGTCGTGTCCATTACTGCCACTAAGTATGCCTGACACCCTTCAGACATCAACTTAGTTACTTCCAAAGAGGAGATTAAGGGAATCGAGGTTCCTCCTCGACTTCCCATCAATTTAAAGCTAGGGCGGCCTCTCGGGTAAAACCGAATTGTCCTACTACCATGATCCACTACTGCCCCCTGCTTATCCAACCAATCCATTACTATGATTACATCAAAATCGTACATGGGTAGTACAACTAGGTCAATACTCTTTTTACTCCCTCCAATCACAATCTCACAGCCAGCACAGCCCATTGAAACCAATATATTATCTTTAACGGTGTGGCGACATGTAGAATTATGTTCAACGGTTTCAATTTCATTCCCGCTAATTCAGCAAATTGTGCAGACACCAATGAATGCGTGGCACCAGCGTCAAACAATGCATATACAGCTTGGTTGCACAAGTAAACCGTACCTGTGACCACACATGGTGTCTCCTCCGCCTCTCTGCCGGCTTCTGCATATACTCTTCCCTATGCCGGTAGTCGATTCTGCTCGATTTGAGGAGTTGCAGTCGATGACCCAGCCTGGGGTTTCTGCCCTTGAGGTCGATTTGTCAAAGCTTGACTCGGGCACATCCTCATCTGGTGGCCCAGTTCACCACATTTAAAGCAATCTCCTGTCCTTACTAGGCATGGTCCATTTTCATGCCTTCTGCCACAAAAGTGATAGCTCCAGTTAGTGGGGTTTAGCTGCTTCACAATACTTTTCCGCACTAGTGGCACAAAACGCCTATTGTTCGCCATCGGTCTTTTTCCCATCTGGCGGTTATCTCTGAAGGACGTAAACCGCGATCCAGTTGCGGTGTTTCTCTCTTTCAAGTCTCGTTCTATCATCTGGTCTTGCTCATATATTTCCTTATATGTCCTCAAATTCAGAGCGATCATTTGACTATAGAGCTCAGGCCTCAAACCATCCCTAAACCTCCTTGCTTTCTCCTGAGGATCCTCCATAGATCGAGGTGCGTACCTCGATAGCCTCGAAAATTCAGCCTCATACTGATTTATCGTTAGTTGGTTCTGGCGCAACTGTAGGAATTCCACATGCTTCCTCTCTCTGGCCATTTCTGAAAAATATTTATCATTAAACGCTGTCTTAAATGCATCCCAATTCATGACTGTCCCTTCAGGGAAGACGCCATTCTTGGTGACAGCCCACCAGTCATTCGCTGTACCCTCCAACTGCTACACTGCTAGTAGCACCTTCTCTTCGTCCGTGCACCGCAGCACTCCAAAGGTTTTCTCCAGCTTCTCGATCCACCTGGGTGCTAGCTCAGGATCACCAATCCCATCGAATTGAGTCGGCTTCAATTTTATGAACCGCTCTACTAGTTGGCCCATTTGTCTGGCCACGATGATTTCCTCTTGGGTGTTCACAGCTTCATTACTCTGGTTCGGTTCACCCTGACTTCTATTTCCACCATTGTTGCCATGGTTGGCATTGATGGCCGCTATGGCAGATCCTACAGCCTGGGTGATGGCAGCGTGCCAATCCTAAGCTTGCCTATCAATTATGTCGCCAATTCTTTTCAGCGCCCTCAACACGCCATCTATTCTTGGATCTTCAACGATAGGCGGCCTCGAGCTAGAAGCTCCACCTCTGGTTCTTCCAGACCTTCTGGATGGGTTGCTAATCTTTATCACTTTCTATTTAACCTGGCCCACCACAAGTTCAGCGAGGAGTTAGTAACTTACTCAATCATTCAAATCTTGAGCTAGTAACTACCCTTTAACAGAAATAGTTACACTGTAACAGTCCTTTCATATAATAACTTCCATAGACACTCCAACAAATAACTCATGGCCATCCCTCAGTTCCGTTCAATCCAACGGTCACCAAAATAAGCCGTACTTATTCACTTATCTGGCCACACTCATTCAGCTATCAGGCCAAAATCTAGAAATGACCTTCAACTCTAAGCAGGGAACTTAATCCTTCTACATTACCACGACCTTCCAGAGTCCAATGCCAACCTTAAGTACCAGGCCACAAACCATACACCCCATGCCTTATCATAACCAGCCTCCTAAGGTCTTGCTATCCATTCTAGTCCCAACTTAATCCTCCTTATTACTCCAGTCCTCAACCAACTTTGCATCGAGCTGACCTTACTCTGATACCAAGCGAAGCGGGGATGTCACGCCCCGAACCCGTCGAGCACACGAACATCCCTGCAAGCAAACAACACATCTCTCACGGTCCCAAGATCCACAAACAAGTCGAGAGATAATATATATACATTAAGCATGTGGAAGCGGTACTCAAATAAATCCCCGTACAAAATATAAGTTAAGTGGGATTTGGATATCATAATAACTGTCATACATCATAACATATTGTTCGTACAAATACCGACTACTACAATCCGCTAGGCAAGGAGCGACGGGGTAAGCACATAAAAAAAAAGGTATGACCATTATCGATATCCAAAATAGCCATGGTCGGGGGTCGCCATCACAAGATCGAGCCAATAAACCAGGACACCTAAGATAAACTGCTGGAGTCCTCTGTATCCTCTGTCTCCTCTGTCGGCTCGTACTCCGAGAACATCTCGGAACAGACCTTGATAGAATCTTCCATGGTCGCCACATGTGATGGCTCCGCCAGATCCTCCTCGGTAGCCTCCACGACAATCACTTCGTCCGCAATGAACTCCAAGGTCGGGGTCTTCTCCAGTCCATTCTTAACCCTACTACAGACCCCTGTGGCAGCTCCTACTCCTCAGCGGTCTGGCACCAATCAGGGATAACTCCTTGGGGTACCTCGTGGGGCTTCAGCAGCCCAATCGACTCATCTCCGATCTTCTTAAACCATGCCTCGAACCTATGAGGCTTCCAGTCCCGACTACCCTCGTCAACCCATACAACCGTACACTTTCTTACATAAATGTTCCCCTGACTATCCGGAAACTCGTCAAAATAAGCCGTCATCTCCTTGGGATCCCCAAAACGAATAGGCTAGATGCCTAAGGCCTAGGATTTGTAAAAATAGGGGTCCCCAAAAGGGGTGAGATACACATCTTAGAAAAGAGTCCTAACCCTAGGTCAGGCTAATCGTCTACTCAGATAGTCATATATCCCAAAATTTCAAACTCATAATCATACAGGCACATACAAATAACGATAGTGACACACAGATGATGGGCATGCAACTATGACACCATGTCACACTCAGATGATTATGCACACCTCATCCTGTCATTTCACCACAACCACCTCTTCCTGCCTGCCTCATTCTCTAGCCCGCAATTAGATCGCATCAGTCTTGATCCTCGTAAACACATCAGACCGTCATTGGTAACCCGTGTAAAGGCATCAAGTTCCAATGAATCTCCAGGCCAATATCAACACTTTATATCTCCGTCCCGCGATTAGATTGCATCAGGACCGTGGACATCTCAACCCCGCGATTAGATTGCATCAGGGCGCCACACAATCTCAATTCGACCCCGCGATTAGATCGTATCAGGGTATCTACCTCCCGCCCCGCTTCTCATATGCCTTAGGGCCTCGCCATGTCATGCTCATGCCATGATTTTCAATTCGTTTTCTATATGTGACGATATGTGCAATTCAGGCACAATTCAAAGACTCATGGCATGCAAGGCAATCAAGTGACACACACACATGGCGAATAATTCAAGCACAAACAATGGTACACATAAACCCCCTATACAATCTTAGGATATTCTAAGAATAATCCTCTTGAAAACTCTCACAAATCATTCAATTTATCGCTTGACTCGCCCCATCGAGTCCAATCTTTCTATCCTAAGTTTAGGATTCCCTTACCTTGCGTTTGATACCACAATAATTCTCCTCTTGAGCCTTCACCAATTCGATCCCAAGGCTTCAAAGTCGTACTCACCACACATCCTAGAATTTCCAATCAATTCGTCAATTTTCTTTGCCCAATTCCTCAACCCATGAACCACAATCATCCATAACATAACCCTCATCATCTTAACATGTTTTAACATCAATTTGGGACTCCAAAATCATCTGCTCTTCATTCCAACAGAACCGGTCTTGCACAGAACCGAATCGGTTCATTTCGATTCTGTGCAAACCGTGCACAATCCATCCCAAATCAACTTCAAATCCATCATCTACTCAGTAGCCTACCTCTTAACATGTCTATCTAAGGGTCTAGGGGTCTCACCTAAGGTTTGAAGTTGAATCGTCGCCGGAAACTTGTCGAAGTCGCTGGTCCTCCCAAGGTCAGAATCCGACAGTTTCTGTTTCAAGTTCACAAGACCCGTTTGAGGTAAAAAAATTCATCAAATCAATCTCAATTTTTTATCACAGATTCATACAGATGTCCTTTAGACCTCCATAAAATTTGACCTCAAAACTCTAAAATTTCGGCCTCCAAAAGGGTTAAAAACCGAAACTACCACATATTGGATTAGATTTTGTCGGCTCTCGGGAAAACACTTGGCCAGAGCTCCTCGGTGGTCCAAATGGCTTGCTTCCAACTCGAGCAGGTCGACAAGACATAGGGCTAGGTTGGTATGGTCAGCTGGTGGTCAGGCAGTGGCCGGAGGGCATCGTCGTGGGCGGCGAACAGTGGATCCAAAACTGGTCGACGCGAATAGAAACAAGAAAGAAGAAGAAGAGTGATCGTGGGTTTGAGGGGAGTGTTATGGCTGGTCATGTGAAAGGAGAGAGAAAGGAAAAGCTATATACAAAGCTTGATTCAAAGGAGTTGAATGGTAGGTATGAATAGTAGACTTGACCACCCAATGCTTGATCTTGTGACACTTGTCGCACTTATCATTCAACTTGATCAAATGGCCAATATTTGTCCACTTTTTCGGCAGCTCTTGGGGGTGTATAAAGTCCAAAATGCCCTTCTTCAAATGCATGGGGAAGGCTTTAAGGTTGAGGGACAAAAGGATAATTTTACCCCTGACGTTCAGAACGTCATTTTTCTAACTCCAAAATCTTCGATAGGGTGACGGTCAATCCGAATAACGTTGGAATTCTTGATTTTCCATTTCAAATTTTTCAAAACTCATTTCTGATGATTTTCTCTATCAGATGTGGTTCCAGCCTATCTCGAACTGACGAGTGGCTTTTGCAGACTTTATGCGTATCGACCATGTGATTCTCAACACATTTAGGGCTCGCCAATTAGTGGCGGCTCTGGTTGTCATGTAATTGTGAGGGTCTATCACTAGATCCTATGGTCTCGATTTTCACTGTCCGATTTAAGAAAATTTTGTACATCATGCGTTGGTTAAGCGCCATCACCCGCGCTCCAATCACATGACACTCGCAAGGCATTCCCTAATGGTTCTTGGATCATCCTTTTGTGGTTCTAAATATCCCCTTGACAATTCTTATGGTCAAAGCGCCATTTCTTATCCGAATTTCCTAGATCCAAGTACCATGTCTCGCGTTAGCCTTTCCCTTTTGGTAAGTCTACTCGAATTGATCTGATTCAAGCGAGATATGACTGAAAAACATCTCTAGATTCATTTCTCATTAATGAGTCTGAAATTGACTGGAAATCAGAATGTCACGTCCTCCCTTATCACGCCTCGAACTCGGCGAGCACACGAACATCCCTGTCCATGCCGTTCATTCATAAATGAACGAATTGTTCCTTAAACATTTACATGGTTGCTTCCATAGCAATCCATGCTCGACTCCATCCATCAATTCCCTTGGATCAAAGTGGTCTTTTAACTTTCATCGACACGTACTTCTTCCATCGACACGTCTAGTGATAGACTACAAGATAGACGAACTTCAACTCTCGACTTTATCACCGATATATATGTGCATCTTGGCACGTCTTTGTGCCATCCCAAGGTCACTATAATTCCTCCTTTGAATCATACTTTCGTCCGTAGGCCTCAGAGTTCCATCCATTTCTATAATCCGTCCAGTATCGATGTTCAATCGCGGTAACACCTCAATTTCCTTTTGGCCTTCAGACCAAGTGTTCCCAGTAGCCATCACACTATTCCATTAACGAACTTCCAATGTGGAAGTTGAATCTCTCATTTCTTGAGGGAAGATCTATCCCTCCATTGCCCATTTCTCAATGCTCGACCTCTTATAGTTCACCTAATTCTCGAGGTCGTTTCCTCATTTAAGCCACACTCTCATATTCACACGCAATTCTACACATCTGCGTTGCCTCTTATTCAACACCGTCCTTCTTCTTTACGAACAGTACTGGTGCTCCCCACGGTGAAGCACTTGGTCAGATGAATCTTTTATCCAGCAACTCTTGCATTTGCACATTTAACTCTTTAATTTAGACAGGGACATCCTGTACAGTGCTTTCGATATCGGCTCCGTTCCAACAGCTAATTCAATCACAAACTCTATTTCCCGTTCCGATGGTAATCCCAGCAATTCCTAGGGAAACAGATCTGGAAACTCACGAACCACTGGAATATTTTCTAACTTGGGTTCCTCGACAGTCGTATCCATTACGGCTACTAAGTATGCCCGACATCCTTCAGACATCATCTTAGTTACTTCCAAAGATGAAACCAAGGGGATCGAGATTCCTCCTCGAGTTCCTACCACCTCAAAACTAGGGCGGTCTTTCGGATAAAATCGAATTGTTCTTTTGCCACAGTCTACTACTGCTCCCGCCTACCCAGCCAATCCATTCTTATAATCACGTCAAAATCAAACATAGGTAATATGGCTAAGTCGATACTCTCCTTACTTCCCCCAATCACCATCTCACACCCAGCACACCCTAATGAAACCAAGACATTATCCTTCAATGGGGCAGAAACATGCAATGTCACACTCAATGGTTCCAATTTCATGCTTACTAATTCAGCAAACTATGTAGATACAAAAGAATGCGTGGCACCCGGGTCGAACAATGCATAAACAGTCTGATTGCACATGCAGGTCGTACCTGTGACTACTCCTGGCCCATCTGCCGCCTCGCTGCGAGCTACAGCGTACACTCTGCCCGACGCCTACGGTCTGCTCTCTTCAATCCGAGGTGGGGCAGTTGATAGTCCTGCTTGCAGCCTCGGTCCTTGTGGTTGACTAGCCGGTGCTTGGTTTGGACACGTCCTCATTTGGTGGCCTAGTTGACCACACTTGAAACAAGCTCCTGTCCTCACTGGGCATGGCCCATTTCCATGCCTTCTGCCACACAATCTACAGCTCCAGTTCGCCGGGTTTGGTGGTTTCACTATGTTCTTCCTTGCAGGCGGCACGAAACATCTGTTACTTGCCATCGACCTCTTGCCCATTTAGCAATGGTCTCTGAACGACAGAAACCACGATCCAATTGCGGTATTCCTTTCCCTTAAATCTCGCTCAATCATCTGACCTCGCTCGTATATCTCCCGGTAGGTCCTCAAGTTCAAAGCTATCATCTGGCTGCGGAGTTCGGGCCTCAGACCATCCCTGAATCTCCGTGCCTTCTCCAAAGGATCCTCCACCGATCGAGGCGCATACCTCGAGAGCCTCGAGAACTCAGCTTCATACTGATCTATCGTCAGCTGGTTCTAACGCAGTTGCAAGAACTCAATCTGTTTCCTTTCCCTGGCCGTTTCTGAGAAGTACTTATTGTTAAACGCCCTCATAAAAGTGTTCCAGTTCAAGGCCATACCTTCAGGGAAGACTCCATCCTTGGTGGCAGCCCACTAGTCATTTGCCGTACCCTCGAGCTGATACACGGCTAGTAGCACCTTCTCTTCATCTGTACATCTCAGCACTCCGAAGGCCTTCTCTAGTTTCTCTATTTATCAGGGTGCTAGCTCAGGATCTCCAATCCCGTAAAACTGCGTCGGCTTTAACTTCATAAACTGTTCCACCAGTTGGCCCACCTGTCTAGCCCTCAGCTACGGGCGGCCTCGAACTAGAAGCTCTGCCTCTAGTCCTTCTAGATCTCCTAGACGGGTTACTCATCCTTGTCACTTGCTACTAAACCTAGTCCACCACAAGTTCAGCAACAGGTTAGCAACTTACTCATCCATCCAATCCAGATCTATTAACTACTCCTTAACAAAAATAATTACACAACAATAGTACTCCATACATCAACATTACTTCCAGGAATGTTTCAACCAATGGCTCATGGCCATTACTCAATTCCATTCACCCCAGTGATTCACTAAAACTAATCACTTTCATTCATCAGGCAAGTCAGGGTCCTGAAATGACCTTCAACCCCAAGTAGAGAACTTAATTCCTTATACCTCACCATAACCTTACCAAGGTCATATAGCATCCATAAGTGCCAAGTCACAACTAGGCATCCTAAGCCTTACCCTGATCAGTCTCCTAAGATCTAGCTATCCGTCCTTGTCCCAGTTAGTCCTCCTTATTACTCTAATCTTCAACCAACTTTGTATCAAGCTGACCTTGCTCTGATACCAAAACAAGGGATTGATGTTGCGCCCCGCGCCTCATGGCGAGCACGCGATCATCCCTGAAAGTAAACAACAATGATCTATCGGCGATCCCAAGGATCCACCTATATAAGAAAGGATGATAGATAAAATAATTTACATTAAGCACACGGAAGCGGTTCCCAACAACTCCCCGTACAATATATATATACAGACTAAGTAGGACATGGATAGTATCATAAAAAGTCATACATCAACACATATAGCTAACGACTACTAACTCCTCTAAACATCAAGGCGATGGGTAGGCACGCCAAAAAGATATCCACAAAATCCACCAGAGATGGGGTCAGGTCGCTAGTCAAAAAGTCAGATCGCCATCTGGAGTCGCCTAGGAAGAACTACTGGAATCCCCGGTGTCCTCAGTCTCCTCCGACGGCTCGTACTCGGAGAAAGTTTCTAACAGGACCTCCATAGAGTCCTCTATAGTCGCCACCTGCGACGGCTCGGCTCGATCTCCATCTGCGGTAGCCTCATGGTCCGGCTCGGCTAGGTCTCCATCAGATAGCTCCACTACGATGACCTCGTCCTCCGGAGGTGGTACAGAATACTCCGCTGTCGGCGTCCGCTTCGGGCCGTTCCTCGACCCAACCACCGATCTCTCGGGGAACTCCTGGTCCAAGATCGTCTGACACCAGGGAGGTATGACACCCTCCGGAACCTCATGGGGCTTCAGAGGCCCAACCTTCCTATCCCTGTCTAGTCTAAACCATGCCTCAAACCTGTGAGGCTTCCAGTCCGACTTCCCTTCGTCTACCCAAACTACTATACATTTCCTCACGTAAATATTCCCCTGCCTATCGAGGAACTCATCGTAAAAAGCTATCATCTCTTACGGGTCCCTAAATCTGATAGGCCACATCGCTACTGCCTAGGATCTATAAAGTAAAGATTTCCCAAAAGGGGTGAGATGCACATCTTAGTAAGAAAAACCTAACCTTAGGTTAGGTTGACCGTCCACTCAGGCAGTCGCGTCACTCAATAGATCATAACTCATGATCACACGTAGGTATAACAATCATAAATCGATAAACAACAATACACATAAGACAGATATGCACTTATATTCTCATTTCACACACGAATACACTTATATGTTCGGCCTGCCACTTCACCACATCTATCAACCCCTGCCTGCCTCATTCTCTAGCCCGCGAACTAGTCGTCTCAGGCTCGGCCCACTTAAACGCATCAGACCGTGATCGGTGACCCGCGTAAACGCATCAGGTCCCGCATCATTTCCAGGCAGGGTTTATGAGCTCATATTCTGCCCCGCGATTAAATCGCATCAGGACTGTGGCTATCTCAACCCCGCGACTTTGTCGCATCAGGGCACCACCTAATCACAATTCACCCCGCGACCTTGTCGCATTAGGGTCTCAACCTTCCGCCCCGCGTCTCACACGCCTCAGGGCCTCGTCATTACATGCCACAATCATAATTCATGCCATGAATCTCCATCCTTTACACACACAATGTCAATTGCATTTCAAGTGTAATTCACAATCCCATGGCATGCAAAGCAAATCAATTACTATCCAAACATGACAAGCAATTCCAATACAAGTTAAGGCACACATAAACCCCTTAATTAATCCTAGGACATACTAAGACTCATTACTTTGGAAATATGCCCATTAATCGATCAATTTCATACTCAACTTACCCAATCGAGTCCAATCCCCCTAGCCTTGGTTTAGGAAATTCCTTACCTTCGCTTAGCAACACAAATTACTCCTCTTTGAGCCTTCTAGGATTCGGCCAACCCAAGTCCAAAGCTGATTTATCGCGCAACCTAGAATAGTCAATCGGTTTTTCAAATTCCAAGTCCAATTCCTCAATTCATCCATCCAAATCACCCATAACATACTCCTCATCATTTCTTCACATCACACACACCAAATTGCAATACAAATCCAGCATGTCCAGCCACCCATAGAATCGGTTTCGCACAGAACCGAATCGGTCCACTTCGGTTCTGTGCAAACCGAGTGTTTCCAACCTTCAACCCTCCTCAATTCCTTCATTCAAGCCTTATCCTACCTCTCAACATGTCTATCTAAGAGTTTTGAAGGCTTACCGTGAGGTTCAAGCCGCGTGGTTGCCGGAAAGTCTCCAAAGGTCGCCGGTTGTCCAAGGTCCAGAATACCGGCAATTTCTGGGAAAAATATACATGGGTGGTTCATGGTCAAAAACTTATCAAACAAATCCCCAATTTTTACCACAGAATCCTACATGTCTCAGCTTGATCTCCATAAAATTTGAGCCTAAGATTCCATCATTTCAACCTTCAAATGAACTAAGAATCAAACCTACCTCAGGTTGGTTCCAATTTTGTCGGCCTGTGGGAGATTACTTGGTCGGGACTCCACAGTGCTCCAATCGGCCTGATTCCAATTGGAGGACGTCGGCAAGACGTAGGGCTTCGCTGTGATGGTCAGCCAGTGGTCAGTAGGTGGCAAAAAGCGTCGGCAGAACTGCCGAACAAACATGTGGCTGCTGGTCGGGAGAGACGGAACTGAAGGAGGAAGAAGATGGAGGAGTTGCTCGGTTCTTTATGGGGTGGAATGGCCGAATGGTAAAGTGAGAGAGAGCAGAAAGAGAGCTTTTGTTATCCAAATTTGATCAATTGAGTTGATTGGTAGGTGGCATTTAATGTGAGATGATCTTGGCCCCTTGGATTTGTGACACTTGTCCATTACTCTAACCAAGGAGATCTAATGGCTCCTTTTTTATCCTTGAATTTTTGGTAGCTTGGGGGGTTCAATTGTCCATTTTGCCTTCCTTCAATTATAATATCAAAGTTCTAAGCTTGAGGGGCAAAACGGTTATTTTACCCCCCGACGTTCGGAACGTCGTTTTTCTTGTTTCTGGCTTCTTCGATAGGGTAACGGCCCATCCAAATGACGTTGGAATTCTTGATTTCCATTTCAAACTTTTTCAGGACTCGATTCTGATCGTTTCTTCTATCAGATGTGATTTCAGCCTATCCCGGACCGATGGGCGGCTTTTGCAGACTATACGCGTATCGACCACGTGATTCTCATCACGTTTAGGGCTCGTCAATTCATGACGGCCTTGGTTATCACATAATTGCGAGGGTTTATCACTAGTCACTATGGTCTCGATCGTCACAGTCCGATTTAGAATAATTTTGCAAATCGTACGTTGGTTAAGCGGCATCACCCGCACTCCAATCATACGACGCTCGGATGGTACCCCTTAATCGTTCTTAGATCGGCCTTTTGGTGGTTCAAAATATCCCCTTGATAATCCTTATGGTCAAAGCGTCATTTCCTGTTCGAGTTGCCTAGGTCCACATATCTCGTCTCGCTTTAGCCTTTCCCCTTTTGGTCAGTCTACCCAAATTGATCAGATTTGAGTGGAATACAATTGAAATACATCGCTTGATATATATATAAAATTCTCATTACAGAGTCTGAAGTCGGTTGGAAATCAGAACGTCACCACTATTCCTCACACTTTTCACTTGATAGCTCAGACCTTGGCTCTCTGTCGTCATGGAACTCTTCTAGGACCGCACGGTATTTTGTTTATTCTTGTTATTTTTCTTCTCAAGAAGCATCAGTGTTAGCCTCTTAGTTTCATACTCACTAAGGCAATCTTATCCAATTCCGTTTGTTCCACTGAACGTCAACATCATCCTGGAATTCAACATTGTCCAAAAAACTATCTCTCTGACTTCACTTCCAGTAGTCATTCAAGTTCTGCGTCATCTTCCTTGGTATAGACGCTCATTCTTCACACTTAGATAATTTAAAGCCTTTCTTCCTTTTTACAATATGGTCTCTTACCCTAAGGAAGAAACTATACACTTCCGTTACACTTTCTCACTTCGAATCCACCTTGTCCTTTTCATTTCATAGGACGTCGACCTTAGAGTCTGCGCCAACGGCAATACCTTTACTCTAGGATTCAAATGTCACCATGCTTTCACATTCTCCTTTCCATAACTCAGTCACCTCTAGTGATAATATCTGTTCATCCTTGGGTCTTCGCTAGTTCACTGTCGAATGCTCAATTCGATCACTTCAAATCACTTTGTAAGCATTCTCTAAGCACTCTTTTCATTTACTACATCATCCAATGGAATCACAACCAATCAAGACTTCCAAGTCTGTTCACTTTTCTTTTCGTCAATGACCAATTCATGGTCCAATCACCCTTTAAGAACATTGTCCTATTCTTTAGGGAATGGTAACTCATGATTTCATTTCTTATTGTTCCAATTCATCAATCGTCCCTAGGAAATCATTAACTTCAGGCCATCTAGCATGTCGATTCTTCTTTGACCTCATTCATAACAGAAAAGACTTACTGTTCACTTTTCACTATGTGTCTTATGCTCAGGTAACCAGCTATTTCCTGTAGGTACGTTCCATACTCATAATGAACATCTCCTTACTCGTATTTCATGAGCAGGAGTTCTCTTATTCATGAGTCTTTCAATCATTCTCCTCTTTAGCTGATTCTTGCCACCATTCCTCAAGATTAGGAATAACATCCAGGTTCTCAAGTTCCAATCCACTCAGGGACTTATTCATCTTGCTCAAGGATGTCTAAGCGACCTTGAGAGCTCTGTGTCATACAAGCCGATCATCTTATGATCCTTGAACAGTATTAGGATCCAAACAATCCTTACTCTTAAGCAACCCCGGGATAATACTTCCCATCGATCAACTCAACAGAGGTAGTCTAGGCAGATCTCATACCTCCGAGGAAATCCTTTCCCTAGTGACCTTTCACCAATCCTCAATAGCCTCTTCGAGCTAATACAACCAGGGTCACTTTCTTTCTTTAGTGCACCCAAAATCTTTGAGGTTTTCTCACAAAACCCCCAATCCAGAGGAAGACAGTTTCAACTTTCATTTTTCCATCGAACTCGGTCATTATCGTCCTTATTTACAGTTTCACCAACTTCTCAGAACTCTCATGGTTCTTCCCACACATTCACTTTTCTCGTGAATGAAATAACTCTAAGTCACCTTTCTCGTGATTTCTATCACTTAACTCGTCAACATAAACATTTATCACCACAGTGACTTAGAGAATCACGGCAGCTCCTCTCCGAGATTGCTTAATCAACAATTTTCCCATTTCTATTTAAAGTTCACACGACCCATTCAGCTCTTGAGTCTCGTACGATCAACCGATCGAGCCATATTCTCTTTTAGTGCACATACTTTATTCGCCCATCTCTACTCAATTCCATGATCCATCTCAATTCTTGGATCTTATCATATCCTACGTACTCGAGCCCAGTGCTCTTCTACGACCATACTGTCATTGTTCAATGTCCTTTGGTTCTCATGTCTCCTGAACCACTATGATCTTCCTCCAAGAATCCAAGACTCAAGTCATCTACTCAAGTCCATCAATCTCAGGCTGCTCATCTCAATATCTTTCACTATCAACCAACCCTCTATTGGTTCTTAAGCAATTCCCGATTAACTACCAATTATTCAAGGATTCCAAATCACCCTTGGTCATCAATCCTTCCTCAAGCCAGCCTCAACAAGGCAACTTTTCAACCGACAGCCATCACTAGGCTAGCCTCGACTGGGCAACTATCAATCAATCACTCAAGATGGCAACTTATTGAGTCAATAGTTCATACTCTAGGCCAAAAGGCATCAGCCACTCTAGCATAGTCACAATAGACTATCTCATCTCAACAGGCCTCGGTTCCAAGGGTATAAACCCATACGTCCTCTAACTTCTCAGTTATATCTTGGCCAAGCCAATCACACGAGGCTAATCATCAAACATGCCAAACAAGCCCATCACAATCATCACTTTTCTTTTTCAAACGGCATTCATCGCCAAGCACAAAGCTTTTAACCATGCCACTCACAGGCACCATTACATAGGTCATGCTACTTTCAGTCATTCTCGATGAGAATCAATCCCATGCCACACATCCCTTATCCACAATTGGACTCAACTTGATACCTAGGCTTCCCTTTTCAAGTTATGACTTGGGTCATTCCTACCTCAGCCATCTTAGAAGCCTGTCAGGAGTTGCTCATTGTCCAGACCTCTCTGTCCCGGCGATCACTCCCCGCCCTCATCAGACCTGGCCGATACATGTTTTCCCAAGCCATACATCTATGAAGAAAGCCCCGTTCCACATGTTCCATACCATGTTTCATCTCAGTTTGTAGGTATCCCATCAACTTGTCCCATACCAAGCGACGGTTTATTAAGTCCAACAGCGATAAGTCGCTGCATGCACCCTCATCAATCTTGCCACAAGCTCAAGCACAGCATGACCATCCTATCTCACTGATCAATTGTCTCTATTCAACCATATACCTCAAGTCCAGTCAACATTCAAATCAAATCCCTATGCATTCGATCACAACTGATCTTCGGTTCAGATACTCCTCGTATTCATCTCAACTCATATCACTCAAAGCTGTCAATAGTAATTGATAGCTAACCCACCAAAGTATCATACAATTCAAGCCTGAATCCACCAATGTCAATCGTCTCTTTATAGTTCGTATCCCTCAAGTTGGGTCATTGACAATTCACGATAGCAATCATACACCTCAGTCGACCATTCATTCACAAGCGATTCCCTATTATCCCCAAGCGTCGTTACTACTTCAAGATCCATGCTCATGACTCTCCAATCCCAGCTTGTTTCCACTTAAACTTCAATCACCACATAACTCAAGATCAGCCATTAAGGTCAACTCGAGGACCATTCAAGTGTATACAAGTTCAAGCCTACTATCCTCGAGACTCAACAATCCTGGTCTAGTTCTATAGACCTCAATAACCAATTGTCCCTAAGTCATCGCTCCTTATCACTCCAAGTCTGAATCACATTGGATCGAGCTGACCTTGCTCTGATACCAAATCGGACGGGGATGTCACGCCCCTAACTCGGCAAGCACATTCCCGTCCATGCCGTTCATTCATAAATGCTCCAGGATCCAACGGCCAATTTCCATCGCGCTGAAGAAACATACTCGCGGAAGCGATGCCAACTCCAATCATACAAATACAACATCACACGATGACTTAGGACACAAGGGTACATCAAAATCTCCTTAATTCATTCTCGAGGATTCAATTCTATAATCTACCAATCATAAGTACATTTCCAACTTCAAAGAAAGGCGAATCCAACCTAGGTACAATTGGTCATCTATCTCTTCAAATGTCAATTCTTGGTAAGTTCATGCCTCCTTCGCTTGGAACCTGAAAAATGAAGCCCCCACTAGGGTGAGATATAAATCTCAGTAAGGTGGGTCCTAACCCTAGGTTAGGTCGACCATACGCTCAGGCAGAAATATCTCCACTAATTTAACTCAAGACAAATCAATCACTTCAAACTTAGATAATCAAACACAGGTGACAATCAAGCTACCATGGTCTCATAAAAACACTAAGAAGTTCGCACTCAACTCACCCTGCCACCTCACCACAACCATCCTTTCCATCCTTTCTTCTTTCTCAATTCAATTTCCAGCCCGCGATCATGTCGCCTTAGGCTCGGTCCGCGTAGACGCCTCTGACCGTCATCGGTAACCCGCGTAAACACATCAGGTTCCGATAAATCTCCAGGTCAATATCAAGATCTCATACTCCGTCCCACGAATGAGTCGCATCGGGACCATGGCTATCTTAACCCCGCGATCCTGTCGCATCAAGGTATTCTCACACATTCGTCCCGCGAATAGCTTGCATCAGGACCGTGGCCATCACAACCACACGATCTTGTCGCATTAGGGCGCCACTCAATTTCAATTTCACCCCGCGAACTCGTCGCATCCGGGTATACGTCTCCTACCCCGCGTCTCATACACTTCAAGGCTTCTTCGTCTCGCGATTAGATCGCATCAAGACCGTGGCTAACTTAACCCCGCGATCACATCGCATCAGGGTGCTACATCGCATCAGGGTACTATATCGCATCAGGGTTTACGTATCCCGTCCCGCTTCTCATACGCCTCAGGGCTTCGCCATGTCACACTTGAGCCATAATCTTCTAATAGTTCTCCACACAAGACGACATGTGCAATTCAAGCACAACTCAAGATTCATGGCATACAAAGCAAGTCAATTGAAATCCGGACATCGCAAATAACTCAGGCATATTCAATATCACATAGGATCGTCCTATAACATCTTAGGATATAACAAGACTATCTCCTTAGACAAATCACCTTAATTCAACCAATTCAATCCATGACTCACCCAATGGAGTCCAATCTTCCTAGCATAAGGTTAGGAATTCACTTATCTTGATTTCAACATCACAATTTACTCCTCTTGAGCCTTCAAAATTCCGGCCCGCAATATCCAATATCGAACTCAATGCGCAACATAATAAAATCCAACCAATTACGTTGATTTCCAATCCAATTCAACCATCCATGAACCCCAAGTCGCCATAGCATTATCCTTATCATTATAACATGCCTCAAACATCAATTTGAGACTTATAATCCAACCATTATCAGCCCCACGGATTCGATTTTGCACAGAACCGAACCAGTTCGTCTCGATTCTAAGCAATCCGAGTACAACCATGCCTAAATTCAACTCCGAATCCAACATTCAATCATCATCCAACCTCTTAACATGTTTATCTAAGGGTCCAAGAGCCTCATCATGAGTTTTACGTCGGTTGGTTGCCGGAAACTCAACGAACGTCGCCGGTTCCTCCAACATAGAATCCGACATTTTTCTAGGCAACATTCACAAGGACGATTCGTGGTCAAAACTTAATCAAATCCATCTCAACTTTTTACCACAGATTCATCTACAAGTTACTAAGTCTCCAAGAAATTTGAGCTCAAAACTCCAAGATTTTGGCCACTAAACAGGTCAGAAATCGGACCTACCTCAGATTGAGTCAGTTTCCATCGACTCTAGGGAGAATCCTTGCTCCGGACTCCTCGATGATCCAAATAACCCGATTCCACTTCGAGGAGGTCGGCAAGACATAGATCTTTGTTGGTGTGGCTGGCCGGCAGTCAGAAAGTGGCTCGAAATGGCCACCGAAATAGCCAAACAAAACTCCAGATTCTGGTCGCCGGTGTAGAAACATGAAGAAGATGAAGATGGTGGTGTTCCCTCTCTCTCTCTCTTGGTGGTGGCCGAAACTTGCATAGGGGAAGAGAGAGAATTGCTTTATCCGAAGTCTTGGTCAAGAGAGTTTGAATGGTAGGTGCCAAAAGTTGGATTTGACTACCACCCTTGATCTTGTGACACTTGTCTTTGCCTTTAATAAAGAAGATCCAATGGCTCTCATTGTCTTTTTATTTTCAGCAGCTTATGGGAGGTTAAATATCCAAATTTCCCTTTTTCAATTGCTTGGGCAAAGTTTTAAGCTTGAGGGGCAAAACGGTCATTTTATCCCGACGTTCAGAACGTCGTTTTTCTCGTTCCGAAAATTTTCGATAGGGTGACGGCCAATCCAAATAATGTTTGAATTCTTAATTTTCCATTTTCAATCTTTCAAGGCTCGTTTCTGATAGTTTTCTCTATCAGACGTGGTTCCAGCCTATCCCGAACCGATGGGCAGCTTTTGCAGACATTACGCGTATCGACCCCGTGATTCATATCACGTTTAGGGCTCGTCAATTCACGGCGGTTTTGGTTGTCATGTAATTGTGAGGGTCTATCGCTAGTTCCCTCGACAATCCTTATGGCCAAAGCACCATTTCCTATCCGAATTCCCCAAGTCCACGTACCTCGTCTCGCGTTAGCCTTTCCCTTTTGGCCAATCTACTCGAATTGATCAGGTTCGAGCGGAATACGACTAAAATCCATCTCTAGATACACACTTCTCATTACTGAGCCTAAAATCGACTAGAAATCAAAATGTCACAACTCTTCCCCCCTTAAAGAAATTTCGTCCTTGAAATTTGCAATCCTTCCAATCCATCCAATCCTTTGGGGGAGTAGGCGTCTCGTCGCATCCTCACTCTTCCGGATAATCCTTTCCATGGCTTGACGACCTTATTCGTCCTTTCCAACTCAAGACTATCTTTCCTCTGGAACTTGTCTCCTTTAGTCCTCAATTTAATTTGCTTTTCTCCATTCTCTTTTGGTATTCATATCATTGGCCAGCAGCTCTTTCTCGAGCGTTCACCTTATCTCTTTCATTTGTCCATAACCATTGTTACTACGCCCTCGCCAGAATGCGCTCTTTAATATCCATACCATTCGGCGTATTATTCCTTTCGAGCTTCCTTTCACGCCAACAGAGATTCCAGGGCTTCATCACTTTGCCCTCCATCAATTAAATCGAGTTATGGTCCTCTCGACTCCTTAAACATTTACATGGTTGCTTCCATAGCAATCCATGCTCCACTCCATCCGTCAATTCCCTTAGATCCAAGTGGTCTTTCAACTTTCATCGTCATATCCTTCCCTTCCATTGACACATCCATTGCTCGACTACAAGATGTCACGACTCGTCCTTAGCCCATTTCATCAATGGAATAGCTCTTGTAGGGAATCTTCCCATGATCCGTCTGTTACCATTCTCAGTAGGTCTCAACTTCCCGCAATTCACATCGACTCTAGTCGATTTGTTACTTATTCCAATCCTCGAAGGATTTATCACTTATTCCATGCGTGAATCTTACTTCATTAGGTTCACACCTTGCGCTCTTCGCATTCAACATGCAGTAGACATTTCCTTAGAGCTCATATGTCACTCTCAAAAACTGTTCATGTTTCCCATGGCTCTTTACATGAATTCAACCATTGTCTCTTAAGACGGTAACGCCCAACTCAACCATTCCTTGAGCACTTAGTTCGACCGATATCCACTTCTTTATACTATTCCTCACACTTTTCACTTGAGAGCGCAGACCTTGTCTCTCTGTCATCATGGATCTCTTCTAGGACCGCACGGTATTTTATTTATTCTTGTCATTTTTCTTCTCGAGAAGCATCAGTGTTAGCCTCTGAGTTTCATACTCACTAAGGCAACCTTATCCAATTTCGTTTGTTCCACTGAACATTAACATCATCCTGGAATTCAACATTGTCCAAAAGACTGTCTTTCTGACTTCACTTCTAGTAGTCATTCAAGTTATGCGTCCTCTTCCTTGGTATAGACGCTCATTCTTCACACTTAGACAATTTAAAGTCTTTCGCCCTTTTTACAATAGGGTCTCTAACCCTAAGGAAGAAACTATACACTTCCGTGACACTTTCTCACTTCGAATCCACCTTGTCCTTTCCATTTCGTAGGACGTCGACCTTGGAGTCTGCGCCGACGGCGATACCTTCACTCTAGGATTCAAATGCCACCATGATTTCACATTCTCTTTCCCATAACTCAATCATCTCCAGTGAAAATATCTGTTCATCCTTGGGTCTTCGCCAATTCACTTGTTGAATGCTCAATTCGATCACTTCAAATCACTTTGCAAGCATTCTTTAAGCGCTCTTTTCATTTACTACATCATCCACTGGAATCACAACCAATCAGGACTTCCAAGTATGTTCACTTTTCTTTTCGTCAATGACCAATTCATGGTCCAATCACCCTTTAAGAACAATGCCCTATTCTTTAGGGAATGGTAACTCATGATTCCAATTCATCAATCGTCCCTAGGAAATCATTAACTTCAGGCCATCTAGCATGTCGATTCTTCTTCGACTTCATTCATAACAGAAAAGACTTACTGTTCACTTTCCATTCCACTATGTGTCTTATGCTCAGGGAACCAGCTATTTCCTGTAGGTACGTTCCATACTCATAATGAACATCTCCTTGCTCGTATTCCATGAGTAGGAGTTCTCTTATTCATGAGTCTTTCAATCATTCTCCTCTTTATCTAATTCCTGTCACCATTCCTCAAGATCAGGAATAACATCTAGTCATATGGTTCTCAAGTTCCAATCCACTCAGGGACTTACTCATCTTGTTCAAGGGTCCTTGACCCCCCCTTACCATATGTCTAAGCAACCTTGAGAACTCTGTCTCATACTGGCCGATCGTCCTATGATCCTTGCAATAGTATTAGGATCCAAACAATCCTTACTCTCAAGCAACCCCAGGATGATACTTCCCATCGATCAACTCAATAGAGGTAGTCTAGGCAGTTCTCATGCCCCTAAGGAAATCCTTCCCTAAGTGACCTTTCACGAATCCTCAATAGCCTCTTCGGGCTAATACAACCAGGGTCACTTTCTTTCTTTAGTGCACCCAAAATCTCTGAGGTTTTCTCACAAAACCCCCAATCTAGAGGAAGACAATTTTAACTTTCATTCTTCCATCGAACTCAGTCATTCTCGTCCTTACTCGCAGTTTCACCAACTTCTCAGAACTCTCATGGTTCTTCCCACACATTTACTTTTCTCGTGAATGAAATAACTCTGAGTCACCTTTCTCGTGATTTCTATCACTTAACCCGTCAGCATAAACATTTATCACCACAGTGACTTAGTGAATCACGGCAGCTCCTCTCCAAGCTTGATTAATCAACAATTTTCCCATTTCCATTTAGAGTTCTCACGACCCATTCAGCTCTTGGGTCTCGTACGATCAACCGATCGAGCTATATTCTCTTTTAGTGCACATACTCTATTCGCCCATCTCTACTCAATTCCATGATCCATCTCAATTCTTAGATCTTATCATATCCTACATACTCGAGCCCAGTGCTCTTCTACGACCATACTATCATTGTTCAATGTCCTTTGGTTCTCATGTCTCCCGAACCACTATGATTTTCCTCCAGGAATCCAAGACTCAAGTCATCTACTCAAGTCCATCAGTCTCAGGCTGCTCATCTCAATATCTTTCACTATCAACCAACCCTCTATTTGTTCTTAAGCAATTCCCGATTAACTACCAATTATTCGAGGATTCCAAATCACCATTGGTCAGCAATCCTTCCTCAAGCCAGCCTCAACAAGGCAACTTTTCAACCGACAACCATCACTAGGCTAGCCACGACTGGGCAACTATCAATCAATCACTCAAGACGACAACTCATTGAGTCAATAGTTCATACTCTAGGCCTAAAGGCATCAGCCACTCTAGCATAGTCACAATAGACTATCTCATCTCAACAGGCCTCGGTTCCAAGGGTATAAACCCATACGTCCTCTAACTTCTCAATTATATCTTGGCTAAGCCAATCACACGAGGCTAATCATCAAACATGCCTAACAAGCCCATCACAACCATTACTTTTCTTTTTCAAACGGCATTCACCGCCAAGCATAAAGCTTTTAACCATGCCACTTACAGGCACCATTACACTGGTCATGCCACTTTCAGTCATTCTCGATAAGAATCAATCCCGTGCCATACATCCCTTATCCATAATTGGACTCAACTTGATACCTAGGCTTCCCCTTTAAAATTATAACTTGGGTCATTCCTACCTCAGCCATCTTAGAAGCCTGCCAAGAGTCGCTCATTGTTCGGACCTCTCTGTCCCGGCGATCACTCCCCGCCCTCATCAGACCTGGCCGATGCAGATTGTCCCGCCATATATCTACAAAGAAAGCCCCGTTCCACATGTCCCATACCATGTTTCATCTCAGTTTGTAGGTATCCCATCAACTTGTCCCATACCAAGCGACGGTTTATTAAGTCCAATAGCGATAAGTCGCTGCATGCACCCTCATCAATCTTGCCACATGCTCAAGCACAGCATGACCATCCTGTCTCACTGATCAATTGCCTCTATTCAACCATATACCTCAATTTCAGTCAACATTCAAATCAAATCCCTATGCATTCGATCACAACTGATCTTCGGTTCAGATACTCCTCGTATTCATCTCAACTCATATCACTCAAAGTTGTCAATAGTAATTGATAGTCAACCCACCAAAGTATCATACAATTCAAACATGAATCCACTAATGTCAATCGTCTCTTTATAGTTCGTATCCCTCAAGTTGGGTCATTGACAATTCAGGATCGCAATCATACCCTTCAGTCGACCATTCATTCACAAGCGATTCCTTATTATCCTCAAGCGTCGTTACTACTTCAAGGTCCATGCTCATGACTCTCCAATCCCAGCTTGCTTCCAATTAAACTTCAATCACCACATAACTCAAGATCAGCCATTAAGGTTAACTCTAGGACCATTCAAGTGTATACAAGTTCAAGCCTACTGTCCTCGAGACTCAACAATCCAAGTCTAGTCCTATAGACCTCAATATCCAATTATCCCTAAGTCATCGCTCCTTATCGCTCTAAGTCTCAATCACATTGGATCGAGCTGACCTTGCTCTGATACCAAATCGGACGGGGATGTCACGCCCCGAACTCGGCGAGCACGCGAACATCCCTATCCATGCCGTTCATTCATAAATGCTCTAGGATCCAACGGCTAATTTCCATCGTGCTGTAAGATACATACTCACGGAAGCGATGCCAACTCCAATCATACAAATACAACAACACATGATGACTTAGGACACAAGGGTACATCAAAATCTCCTTAATTCATTCTCGAGGATTCAATTCTATAATCTACCAATCATAAGTACATTTCCAACTTCAATCCAACCTAGGTACAATTGGTCATCTATCTCTTCAAATTCCAGTCCTTGTCGCCTCAGGCTCGGTCCGCGTATACGCCTCTGACCGTCATCGGTAACCCGCGTAAACGCATCAGGTTTCGACAAATCTCCAGGACAATATCAAGTTCTCACACTCCGTCCCGCAAATAAGTCGCATCAGGACCACAACCATCTCAACCCCGCGATCCTGTCGCATCAGGGTATTCTCACACATATGTCCCGCGAATAGCTCGCATCAGGACCGTGGCTATCACAACCCCGTGATCTTGTCGTATCAAGGCGCCACTCAATTTCAACTTCACCCTGCGAACTCATCGCATCAGGGTATACGTCTCCCACCCCGCGTCTCATACGCTTCAAGGCTTCTTCGTCCCGCGATTAGATCGCATCAGGACCATGGCTAACTTAACCCCGCGATCACATCGCATCAAGGTGCTACATCACATCAAATTTCACCCCGCGAACTCATCGCATCAGGGTTTACGTATCCCGCCCTGCGTCTCACACGCCTCAAGGCTTCGCCATGTCACACTTGAGCCATGATCTTTAAATAGTTCTCCGTACAAGACAACATGTGCAATTCAAGCACAACTCAAGATTCATGGCATACAAAGCAAGTCAATTGAAATCCAGACATGGCAAATAACTCAGGCATATTCAATATCACTTAGGATCGTCCTATAACATCTTAGGACATAACAAGACTATCTCCTTAGACAAATCACCTTAATTCAACCAATTAAATCCATGACTTACCCAATAGAGTCCAATCTTCCTAGCATAAGGTTAGGAATTCCCTTACCTTGATTTCAACATCACAATTTACTCCTCTTGAGCCTTCAAAATTCCGGCTCTTAATGTCCAACACCGAACTGAATGCGCAACCTAATAAAATCCAACTAATTACGTCAATTTCCAATCCAATTCAACCATCCATGACCCCAAGTCTCCATAGCATTATCCCCATCATTATAACATGCCTCAATTATCAATTTGAGACTTATAATCCAACCATTATCAACCCCACAGATTCAATTTTGCATAGAACCGAACTGGTTCTTCTCGGTTCTGTGCAATCCGAGTACAATAAGCCTTAGATTCAACTCCAAATCTAACATTCAATCATCACCCAGCCTCTTAACATGTTTATCTTAGGGTCCAAGAGGCTCACCGTGAGTTTTAGGTCGTTTGGTCGCTGAAAACTCAACGAACGTCGCCAGTTCCTCCAACACAGAATCCAGCAGTTTTTTGGGCAACATTCACAAGGCCGGTTCATGGTCAAAACTTAATCAAATCCATATCAAATTTTTACCACAGATTCATCTACAAGTCTACTAATTCTCCATGAAATTTGAGCTCAAAAATCCAATATTTCGGCCACTAAAGAGGTCAGAAACCGGACCTACCTCAGATTGAGTTAGTTTCCGTCGCCTCTCGGGAGAATCCTTACTCCGGACTCCTCGATGCTCCAAATGACCTGATTCCACTTCAAGGAGGTCGGCAAGACATAGATCTTTGTTTGTGTGGCTGGTCGGTAGTGAGGAAGTGGCCGAAAATGGCCACCGGAATGGCCGAACAGAACCCCAAATTCTGGTCGCCGGTGCAGAAACATGAAGAAGATGAAGATGGTGGTGTTCTCTCTCTCTCTCTCTTGGTGGTGGCCGAAAATTACAGAGGGGAAGAGAGAGAATTGCTTTATCCAAAGTCTTGATCAAGAGAGCTTGAATGGTAGGTGGCAAAAGTAGGATTTGACTACCACCCTTGATCTTGTGACACTTGTCTTTGCCTTTGATAAAGAAGATCCAATGGCTCTCATTATCTCTTGATTTTTGGCAGCTTATCGGAGGTTAAATGTCCAAATTGTCCTTCTTCATTTGGTTGGGCAAAGTTCTAAGCTTGAGGGGCAAAACGGCCATTTTACTCCCGACGTTCAAAACATCATTTTTCTTGTTCCGGAAATTTTCGATAGAGCGACGGCCAATCCAATTAGCTTTAGAATTCTTGATTTTTCATTTTCAATCTTTCAAGGCTCGTTTCTGATAGTTTCCTCTATCAGACGTGGTTCCAACCTATCCCGAACCGACGGGCGGCTTTTGCAGACATTACGCGTATCGACCCCGTGATTCATATCATGTTTAGGGCTCGTCAATTCATGGCGGCTCTGGTTGTCATGTAATTGTGAGGATCCATCGCTAGTTCTCTCGACAATCCTTATGG
The DNA here is from genome assembly GCA_028455895.1 of Rhodomyrtus tomentosa. Taxonomy (NCBI): domain Eukaryota; kingdom Viridiplantae; phylum Streptophyta; class Magnoliopsida; order Myrtales; family Myrtaceae; genus Rhodomyrtus; species Rhodomyrtus tomentosa. Next base: position 19,836,037 of record JAPCWY010000011.1, read on the forward strand.
CCAAAGCACCATTTCCTATCCGAATTCCCCAAGTCCACATACCTCGTCTCGCGTTAGCCTTTCCCTTTTGGTCAATCTACTCTAATTGATTAGGTTCGAGCGGAATATGACTGAAATCCATCTCTAGATACACACTTCTCATTACTGAGCCTGAAATCGATTGAAAATCAGAATGTCACATCACTACTCCTCGAGTAAATCAAAATGTCATTAATAAAGACAATGACAAAACGATCAAGGTATTCGTTAGTGTATCATGTCCATAAATGCTGCTGGAGCATTAGTCAACCCAAAAGGCATCACTGTAAATTCATAGTGCCCATATCTCTTTTTAAAGTCGTTTTCAGAATATCTTCCTTCTTAATTCTCAACTGATGGTATCTCGTTCTCAAGTCTATCTTAGAGAATACCGATGATCCTTGCAACTGGTTAAATAAATCATCAATCCTTGGGAACAGATATTTGTTCTCAATGGTCACTTGGTTCAATTGTCTATAATCAATACACAAGCACAAGGATCCATCCTTTTCCTTCACAAATCACACTGGTGCACCCCATGGCGACGTGCTCGATCTAATGAACCCTTTATCCAACAACTCTTACATTTGCACATTCAACTCTTTCAATTCCGATAGTGTCATTCTATAAGGTGCCTTTGAAATTAGCTCCGTCCCAAGAGCGAACTCAATTACAAATTCAATTTCTCGCTCGGGTGGTAATCCAGGCAATTCTTGGAGAAAGATATCCGAAAATTCACACACTACCTCTATATTTTTCAATTTTAGCTCCCCAACCATCGTATCAACTACCGTAGCCAAATAAGTTTGGCATCCCTCATCTAACAATTTTGTCGCTTCCAGCGATGAAACCAAAGGAATGGAAATTCCTTCACGATTTTCCTTGAACTCAAAGTTAAGACAACCATCCGGAGAAAAACGAACTATCCTATCACCACAATCCACCATAGCCCTTTGTTTACATAGCCAGTCTGTCCCAACGATCGCATCAAAATCAAACATAGGTAGCACAGTCAAATCTATCTTTTTCCTCGCTACCACCAATAACTATCTTACAATCCGTATAGCCTAATGAAACTATCACATTATCTTGTAGCGGAGTGGTAACATGCAATCTCATATTCAATGGTCTCAAATCCAAATCAACCATATCAGTAAATTGAGCAAACACGAAAGAATGCGAAGCTCCAGGATCAAACAAGGCATAAGCAGCTTGATCATTCAAATAAATTATACTTGTGACCACCCCAGGCGCATTCTCTGCTTCGCCTCGTGCCACAGCATACACTCGCCCTTGGGCTAGTGGTTGATTTAATTCATTCTGTGGAGTAGTAGCCGAAGGTCCTACTTGCTATCGTGGTCCCTGAAATCTAGATCCTGGAATTTGGTTGGTACAATTTCTCATCTGGTGGCCCAACTGACCACACTTAAAGCATGCTCCCGTTCTAACCGAGCAGGGTCCACTCCCATACTTCCTCCCACAAAGATGACAGTTCAAGTTGGACAAGTGCGGCAGCTTCCCAATATTCTTCCTGGCGGGTGGAACAAAATGCCTATTATTGATCATTAGTCTCTGACCAAACTGGCGATTGTCTCGAAATGAACTGAACCACGATCCAGGTGCGACATTTCTCTCTCTCGAGTCTTTCTCAATCATTTGTCCCCATCTATATACTTCCTTGTACGTTCTTAAATTCAAAGCTATCATTTGACTATGAAGTTCGGGTCGTAAACCGTCTTGAAATCTCTACACCTTCTCTAGCGAGTCTTCCACATATCGTGGCCCATATCTCGACAACCTAGCAAATTTAGCCTCATATTGATCTACCGTCATGTGATTCTAACGCAAATTCTGAAATTCCATGAGTTTCCTTGCTCGCGCTGTCTCCGATTAATACTTGTTGTTCAAGACAGTAGTAAAAGCAGCCCAATTCAAGGCAGTACCCTCAGGAAATACCCCATCCTTCGTAACATTCCACCAGTCATTCGCGGTACCTTCCAGTTGGTAAACCGCCAAAGGTATTTTTTCCTCATCACTACATCTTAGAACCTTAAAGATTTTCTCGAGCTTTTCTATCCATCTAGGTGCCAACTCTGGATTACTCATACCATTAAATTGGGGGGGGGCTTTAACTTCACAAACTGTTCAACTAGCTCTCTCATTTATCTAGTCACAAGCTCATTACCTGATGCATTACCTACCTTTACACCTTGACCACTAACCTCATTAACTCGAGCATTACCAGCTTCAACGCCCTGGCCAATGCTTGTGTTAACTTCACTACCCACATTATTACCAGTTGTCACGTTGATAGTAGCCAAGGCAGCTCCCAGCTCCCATAGCCTGGGTAATAGTAGCATCTCTATCCTGAGCTTGCCTATTTATCAAGTTCACGATTCGTTTCAATGCTCTCAATACATCACTCATTCCAAGATTCTCCGCTATAGGTGGCCTCGAACTAGAAGCTCCACCTCTAGGTCTCCCACGCCTGCCAGGTCGGTTGCTCATCCTTATACTACCTATACCAGTTTAATTCTATTGCAGAATTAACAACTTAATTCATCTACAGAAGTCTAGTGGTTTTATGCTACACAACAAGCAGTACTCCCACTAAAGCAACCATTCACCCAATCATTCTCAAGAGCACAATAATTAGAAACGTGCAATCATGCTTCAATTTCAAACACAATACTCAATATTTCATTAAGCAAGCATCCACAATCAATACACTCGCTAAGTACGAAGCTTTGTCACTATCTAATCATCATAACTCACCACTTTCATGATGTCAATCACATGCGACAACTCATATGCCATGCATTTCTTACTTGATTCTAGCGAATCCCCTTACGGTCTCGCTACCCAATCATCCTAAATCTCATTCCTCCTTATTACTCCAATCCTCAATCGACTTGGATCGAGCCAACCTTGCTCTGATACCACTTCAACTAAGATGTCACGCCCCGCTCAGCTTACAAGTGCGCTCATCCGCTCATGCCGTAAATTCAGTCCCAGGATACCCTTCTTTATGGTGATAAATAAATGAGATTCGCATGCGGAAAAGTAAAAGAAAATAAATACATAACTCCATGCAAGGTAATTCAAAACAAAACAAAGAATGAGACGCGGGACAAAGACAAGGGTGATTTACATATCAAGAGAACGAGTTTATACAAACGAGGCCAGGGACTAGCTAATACCACTAGCTAAGGTCGAGAAAGATAAAAGGGCGAACAAAATACAACCATTAAGCCCCACAAAAAGATTGTCACCACCAAAAGATAATTCCAACGGTCGTGTGATCTCGAGCCCACTGAGTGGTACTAGTATCTTCAGCTCAAGTCATGTCCTCTGCGGGATCGTAATCCGAGAAAGTTTCTGATGGTACTTCTATGGTGTCCTCTTCCATCTCATCCTTCAAGTAAAAAATCTCGATCACCTCGATACTCTCCTCTCTAGACGAGGTCTCCTCTAGAAAGTTCTTCGAGCCTATCATGGATCCCTCTACCTCGATCTCATCTCGAGAAGGATGGCATCACGATAGAACTACATGTCTTGGAACCTCGTGAACCTTTAATGGACCAGTGGTAACTTTCCCAACTCTCCTGAACCAGGTTTCAAAACGATGTGGCTTCCAATCTTCCTCCCCCTCATCAACCCATACTACTGTACTCTTCCTTATATAAATTGTACCTCATCTATCTAGAAATTCGTCAAAATAAGCTGTCATCTCCTTGGGATCTCCTAGGCGCGTATGCAACATATTCAAAGTTTGAGATTTGGAAAGAAAATGATCCCATGACGGGTGAGACTTACATCTCAGCAAGCTACCCTAATCCTAAATTAGACCATCAGTCCCACCAGATAAAACAATCATAACAACAAACAACGGTGGCATAAAGGCATATAACATTTACACAAGAGCGTCACATCATACGACTTGTAAAAAGATGACGTATTAAACAAATATAGAAAGAAAGTGACCCAAGCTTTCGTACTAGCCAAGAACCACATCAATACCACAGGAATTAATAACCAATAAAATTCTTAATCCACAACTCAATGGATTAGTCCGCGTTCAACGCATTAGACTACCAAGATAAATAAATCTGCGTTAAGAAGCATCGGGTTTATGAGCTTATTTCCAAACTCATGCTAGCATGTACAAATTCTTATCCTGCATAAAGACGCCTCAAGATAACATTCAAGTCACAAACCACGTTAAAATGCCTCAGAGTATACTCACGATGTGATCCCGTGTTAAGACGCCTTAGGATATCATGTACCTCAACAAACATCTCAAGTCAAGAATTATCTCCACAATCATTTAATCACATTCTCACCATGAGAAACTTCAGAAAGCCGATCATAAACCGTTTGCTTACCAAAATGATCGTACTTTGTCGCCAAACATAACTCGAGAGTCACATACCCTATTGCCACTTAATCAAGTAAGACATACCAACATGCACATCACCAAGTCAGTCAAAAGAACTACAATTTTAATAACAAACAAGCGCTCTTGGCCCACTCCTCAACAATTCCAGTCAATTTCCACTCAACCAATCATAACAAAATCATCAACTCATCGATTCCGCAATAAAATCGTCCAATTGCGTCCAAACTTCTAATTCAGGTTTAGGGTTGCTTACCTTCATTCCAATTAGCAAATTTCCACCGAAAGTCCCTTATCAAAGTCGACTTCAATCCCAAACACCGCTGTCCAAAAATAGGGCAGCAAGATACTTCAGCGACAAATCATTATTTCAATCTATTTCTCTTTTTTAACTTCAATTTCACCCATCGTACACCTTAATAACACCCTAAACGACATTCTAGTATGCCTTAACACCACATTTAGAGCATGATGACACCAAGAATAGCTCCCAACAAAACCGATTTGCACAAATTCAAAATAGAGAAGAACCGGTTCTGCTTCCGCAAGCATTAAACAGCCCATGCATCACCTTAAGCTTCAATTTATCATTAATTCCTCTTACTAAAACCTCAATTAACATGCTATATAGTCTCACGATGAAATTCAAAGCTAAATATCACTCCTAAGACTCCAAACAGCTCACTTCATCCTAGACCAACCGGCAGTCAAATTCTACTCTTAAAAATCACCTCGATTCAACCATCAAAACCTAATCGAAACTTAACCAAAACAGCAGCCCCAGCTTAGTAAACCTAGTACTACTTGTCATGTAACTTCCATAAAAAAATCGGAGTCATTTGAAGTCTCTAAGAGGGTGAACCATAGTAATCTCTCAGTTAACTTAGAATCCATCTAGTTTTCTTCCAAAAATTCCTATAAATTAATCAGACCTCCAAAAATCAAAAAACTAATTGAAGCTTGACAAGGATAGGTTAAACTAACCTGTGATGGTTGATGGCTGGCCAAACGGTCACCGAAGGTGGCGCTCGCACGAACTGAACGAAGCGACAGAAGCTGGTCGAAACAGAGTAGTTTCTGTTCTTGAGAAAAACTCAAAATGAAGGGAAGGGGAGGGCTAGTCCTCGAAATTTTGAGGGAGATAGCAGATGGAATAAGGCGTCATTCAACCATGATCAAAGTTCTAGAAGATTAGGCTAGTGGAAAATTAATGACCATCACCCATGTAATGACACTTGTCCTTAGTCAATAATATCAAGACTCAAATTACTTTCTTGCCCCCTTAATTTTCAACAACCTCCTTGGAGAAGAAGGAAATTTCAAATGACTAATATACCCTTCTCAAATCAATTAGGCAAGGTTAACTCTCCAATGGCAAAATGGTTTTTTCACACCTTTCGTCCGAAATTTCGTTTTCCTGGTATTTTTCATCCTCGATAAGGCAACGTCCAATCCATATCAAATGTTGGAATCCCTCATTTTCAATTTAAAAATTCAAGGTCCCATCTCATGATCGATTTACCGTCGATCAAAATTTCAATTTGTCTCGAATTAATGGGTAGCTCTTGTGGACTTTACGCGTATCGACTCTGTAATTCTTTTCACACTTAGGATAACTTAAACTACGGCAAATTTGGTTGTCATGTAATCACGAGGGTCTATCGCTAGCCCCGACGGCAACGATCGTCACAATTCGATTTAGGAAAATTTTGAAAATTATACTTTGGTTAAGCGATATCGCCCACGTCCCAATCACACAATACTATCAATGCCTTCCTTAATCATTTTTAGATCGGCCTCGATTCTAAATGTTCCCTTGACGATCCTTATGGTCAAAGTGTCATTTTCTAATCGAGTTTCCTAGGTCCACGTACCTCATCGCGCGTTAGCTTTTTCCCTTTGGTTAATTGACTTGAGACTGATCGGGTCCAAGCTAGACATAACTGAAATACTTCGATAGATATCTTACGGTCAAAGGTCTCGAAATAACAGGAAATTCAGGATGTTACATCTTCGTTGGGAGCTGTATGCAAAATGTATGCATAATATAAACTGTAGTAACTAAAAGTTTACACTGCCTTGGACACTAATAGAAGGCAAAGCCTACTGATTCTGGGTCGTAATAGGCAAAAGATGATGAGAAATATACTTTTATTAAAAGTAGATGAAAGATTATACAAGTGAAACTTAAAAGATTTACAGATCTATAATTACAAGTGCAAAAGCTTAAAATGATTCAGGGAAGAACAGAATGGGATTTCTAGGTAGAAATAGTTGGACATAAAGAGAAGTAGCTTACGTGTGACATTCTGATCTTTTCTGTCATTTCGAGACTGATAATGAGAATATATCTAACGATGTGTTTCAGTCGTATCTCGCTCGGATCTAATCAATCTCGAGTTAACTGACCAAAAGGGAAAGGCTAGCGCGAGACAAGGTACGTAGACCTAGGGAACTCAAATCGAAAATGGCACTTTGACCATAAGGATTGTCGAGGGGACATTTAGAGATATAAAAAGCCGATCTAAAAACGATTAAGGAATGCATTGCTAGCATTATACGATTGGAGCGCGGGTGATTTCGCTTAACTAATGTATAATTTGTAAAATTTTCCTAAATCGAACGATGACGATCGAGACCATCGGAACCAGTAATGGACCCTCGTAATTACATGACAACCAAAGTCACTATGAACTGACGAGCCCTAAGTGTGATATGAATCACAGAGTCGATACGCGTAACGTCTGCAAAAGCCACCCGTCAGTTCAGAATAGGCTGGAATCACATCTGACAGAGAAATGATTTAGAGATGAGTCTCCAAATTAGAAAATCAAAAATCAAAAATTCCAACATTATAATTGGAGTAGACGTCGCCTCATCGAAGAAGATTTGAATCAGAAAATCGACGTTCCGGACGTCGAAGGTGAAATTATTGTTTTGCCCCTTAAGCCTTGGCCTTGCCTTACTAAATGGATAAGGGCATTTTGGTCATTGACACCCCCCTCTAGCTGCCTAAAATTTGGGAAAATGACATCCCTTGGATGAGGACTTGAAGGAAATATGGACAAGTGTCATTAGCTGCACTATTGGCATTTAACAACTCACTTTTAACCTACAATTCCTTATGTTGACCAAGCTAAAGTGGTGTATAGCTTCTTCCTCTTCTTCTTTCAGCCAAGAATCGCCTCCCCTTAGTCTTCATCTTCATCACTTCTTCTTCTTCTTCTTTCCACCGAACAAGCCACGCCTACCAAGTTCTGCCCGTCCCCTTCGCCGATCTCGAGCCCTACCTCCGACAACTTTCAGCTATTGAGCTGGCCACCCTCACCTTCTTCATTCTCTTGCCGATGCACTTCAACTTGAAGCGCGACATTTGGCCATCGGAAGAGCCCCGTTCGATGGTTTCCCCGCGAGTCAACGGAATCTGTCGCCGCTGGAGGTAAGCTGTTGTTTGAACTCCGTAAGACCTTGAATTGTCTCAAATCTCTAGCCAAATTTTGAAGACATATAGGCTTTCTTATACTAAATTGAGGTGAAAATTTAGGCTAAATTTGATGGAGTTTTGATCCCAAATGGGTGTTGTGATTGAAGGATAAAATCTGCCCGGTAGAGGACTTGGAGGAACCGGCGTCGTTCATGGACCATCCGGCGTCGCCTTGACTTTAAATTTTTGCCACGGAGGTACCTCGCAGGGTTATTCCTAGTTGGTGCCATCCCACTGGGGATTCAGTAGGGGTTGAGGGATTTGTAGCTGGTTCGAGGAATATACCCGAGAAGACCCTACTATAGAGGACACAGTTGAGGTGATTGAGATCGACACCTCAGAGGGCGAACGGGAGGACGACACGATGGAGGATACCGTGGATGTACGTTCCGAGACCTTTTTTGACTACGAGCCTACCGAGGATGCCGAGGAGACTGACGATTCCAGCATTCGACTTAGTGGTTTCTAACTTGATGTAGTTTTTTTTTATGATGGTCTCGTAGGCCAGTTTCTCTTGAGGACTTGTTATGGTTGTCTTTTGATGGAGTACCGTTACCCCGACCCATCTGCAAAACTAGTTCTCCTACGCTTTTGTATGAACTCATGGAATGTTATGTATATATCTTATGTTCTCGCTATCCAGGTTCCCATGGATGTTTGTACGGAGGAGTATATGATATCGCTTTCACATGCTTCTTTTATTATGCATCTCTCGATAATTGATTCCTGAGACTCGAGAGTTTACTTGTAGGGAGTCGTACCCGTGTCCGGGGTACGGGGCGTGATATCCAGTCTTGCTTGGTATCAGAGCAAGGTCAGCTCGGTCCAAATTGATTGAGGATTGGAGTAATAAGGATGGATGAATTGGGACTAATTGGGTAGCGAGACCTTAGGAAACTCATTAGAGTTAGGCACTGAATGCATGGCATATGACTTGACGCATGTGATTGACATTTGGTCTTGACAAGATTATGGTGATTTATGAGGATTAAATTTCATGTTTAGCGCTGAAAGTCATTTCTGGATTTTGATCTGTTGAGTAAATGAGCAAGGCTGGTTTTGGTGAACCGTTGAAGTGAACGAAATTGAGGAATGGCCATGGACTGTTTATTTAAGTGCCTTTGAAAATAGTTGTGTGGGAGGTTGCTATGTCATGACTACTTGTTTCAGACCTAGTTTAGTATCGCTGAACTTGATTAGATGAATAAGTTACTAATTCCGTGGTGAATTGTGGTGGTCCAGGCGTAGTAAAAGTATACCAGACTGCGGCGAAAAACCCAAGAATGGACGGAGTGCTAAGGGCACTCGAAAGGATCGGCGACCTCATCGACAAGCAGATCCAAGACAGGGATGCTTCCATAGCTCAAGCGGTGGGAGCCACAATAGCCGCTGTCAACGCCAATACCGGCAATAATGAAGGCAACGGGAACAACGGCGATCATGACCAGGGCAATGAGGTAGGAAATGCCCAGGAGGAAGTTGTTGTGGCCAACCAGATAGGCCAACTGGTCTAACAATTTATCAAGCTAAAGCCAACCCAGTTCGATGGGATTAGAGACCCTAAGATGGTCCAAGGTGGATCGAGAAATTTAAAAAGGCCTTTGGAGTCTTGAGATGCAAGGACGAAGAAAAGGTACTACTGGCAGTGTATCAGCTGGAAGGCACCGCAAATGACTGGTAGACTGCCACCAAGAATGGAGTCTTTCCAGAAGGAACAGCTTTGATTTGGAATGCTTTTGCTACGGCATTCAATGATAAGCACTTCTCTGAGACCGCTCGAGAAAGGAAGCAAGTAGAGTTCTTACAGTTACGTCAGAATCACCTAACAGTGAACCAGTATGAAGCTGAGTTCTCTAGATTGTCAAGATATGCGCCCCGATCGGTAAAGGATCCCCTGGAGAAGGCGCGGAGATTTCGGGATGACTGAGACCTGAACTTCGCAGCCAGATGATAGCTCTGAACCTGAGGACCTATAAAGAAATCTAGGAACGGGGACAGATGATCGAGAGGGACCTGAAAGAGAGGAATGCTGCATCAGGATTGCGGTACAATTCATTTAGAGATAATCGCCAGGCCAGCAAAAGACCTATGGCTGGCAATAGACGCTTCATCCCTCCAGTAAGAAAGAACATAGTGAAGTCGTCGAACCCAATGAACTGGAGTTGCCGCCTCTATGGCAGAAGGCGTGCTAACGGACCTTGTCCGGTAAGGATTGGAGCGTGGTTCAAATGTGGTCAGATGGGCCATCAAATGAGGACTTGCCCGAACCAAGCCCTTGTGAGTAGACCTAAAGGGCAACGACCACAAGCAGGATCGTCAACTGCCACTCTCCATATTGACCAGAACCGACCCCCAGCTCAGGGAAGGGTATATGCTGTGGCACGCAGGGAAGCAGAAGAAGCGTCTGACGTGGTCACAGGTACAAGCTACCTATGCTTTGTTTGATCCTGGCGCATCATACTCACTTGTGTCTACTCGCTTTGCTGATTTGGTTAATATGGAGTTGAAACCGTTGAGTGTGATTCTGCATGTTGCTACCCCGTTGAAGGATAATGTATTGGTTTCGTTGGGCTGTGCTGATTGTAAAATCGTAATTGGCAGTAGAGTATAGACTTGGCTGTGTTGCCCATGTATGATTTTGATGTGATCATAGGAATGGATTGGTTGGGTAAGCAAAGGGCAGTAGTTGATTGTGGTAGCAAGATAATCTATTTTTATCCGGATGGCCGCCCAAATTTCGAGTTTGTGGGAAATCGGGGAGGAACTTCGATTCCTTTAGTCTCGTCTCTTGAAGCGACAAATCTGATAACTGGAGGATGTCAGGCATACTTAGTCACAGTTATGGACACGACTACCGAGGAACCTAAACTAGAAAGTATTTCGGTAGTGCGTGAGTTTCCTAACATTTTTTCCTAAGAGTTACCACGGTTGCCACCAGAACGAGAAATTGAATTTGTGATCGAGTTAGCTCCTGGAACAGAGCCAATATCGAAGGCACCCTATAAGATGTCCTTATCGGAACTAAAGGAGTTAAAGGTGCAAATACAGAAATTACTGGATAAAGGATTTATTCGACCGAGTGCTTCACCGTGGGGAGCGCCGATGTTATTTGTAAGGAAAAATGATGGGTCATTGCATTTATGTATTGACTATAGATAGTTGAATCAAGTGACTGTAAAGAATAAGTACCCACTGCCGAGGATTGATGACTTATTTGATCAGTTGCAAGGAGCTGTAGTATTCTCTAAAATTGACCTGAGAACCGGGTATCATCAGTTGAGAATTAAGAAGAAAGACATACCTAAGATCGCTTTTAGGACAAGGTATGGTCACTACAAATTCACTGTGATGTCTTTCGGACTGACCAATGCTCCAACTGCATTCATGGATCTGATGCATCAGGTATTCAAGAAATTCTTGGATAGGTTCGTTATCTCTTTATCGATGACATTCTAATTTACTCAAAGGGTAACGAAGAGCACGAAGAGCACCTGAGGATTATTTTACAGACTCTGAAGGAACACTCGTTTTACGCTAAGTTTAGCAAATGCGAGTTTTGACTGAATAAAGTAGCATTTCTTGGCCATGTGGTATCTGGAGAAGGTATTGCTGTGGATCCTACGAAGATTGAAGCCGTTATGAATTGGCCTACGTCTACTACGGTCACGGAAGTCCGAAGTTTCTTGGGATTGGCGGGGTATTACAAACGTTTGGTTGAGAAGTTTTCATCTATAGACATTCCATTGACGAGATTGATTAAGAAAGAAACAAAGTTCGAATGGATGGATAAGTGTGAAAGGAGTTTTCAAGAGCCGAAGTATCGGTTAACGACCGCACCGGTATTGACGATTCTATCAGGACCTGGAGGTTATGAAATATATAGTGATACTTCGCTAAAGGGACTGGACTGTGTGCTAATGCAGCATGAAAGAACGGTTGCCTACTCGTCCTAATAGCTAAGATCGCACGAGATGAATTATCCGACTCATGATTTGGAATTGGCAATGGTCACCTTTGCTCTAAAGATCTGGAGGCATTATTTGTGTGGCGAGAAGTTTCAGATTTATACGGACCACCAGAGCCTAAAGTATCTATTTTCCTAGAAGGAACTGAACATGAGACAACGTCTATGGATGGAACTGCTTAAGGATTACGATTGCAACATATTATATCACTTTAGGAAGGCAAATAGAGTCGCGGATGCGCTCAGTCGGAAATCGAGTATTGCCTGCCTACTGGTGAAAGGGTGGTCGTTATTTGAAAATTTGAGGGATTCTGAATTCAGATTGGAAGTCTGTCAACTATCCAGTTTGGTAGCCATACTAAGAATAGAACCTGAGATCCAAGAAAGGGTAAAAGCCTTGCAGCATATGGACCTGGAAATTCAGAAGATCCTCGAAATGGATGAGACAAAAAAGGAAGCCAGAGTTCCACGTGTTAGAGAATGGAATTCTGAAATTCTGGGTGCGTCTATGCGTACCAAAGGATGAAGAGCTTTAGAGAAAGGATTTTATCAGAGGCTCACAGAAGCAATTATAGTATCCACCCAGGTAGCACGAAAATGTACTAGAACTTACGTCAGCATTGTTGGTAGAATGAGATGAAGGTAGATGTAGCGAAATATGTAGCAAAGTACTTGACATGCTACAGGTGAAGGCACAACATTGTAAGCCTAGTGGATTGCTACAACCCTTAGAGATTCCTGAATGGAAATGGAAGCACATAAGGATGGATTTTGTAATGGGATTGCCAAGGAGCTAGAGAAGTCACGATTCTATTTGGGTAGTCGTGGACAGATTGACCAAGTCTACGTATTTCATTCCGGTGCGAAAGGACTCGCGATGGATAGGTATGCCGAATTGTATATGCGGCAGATAGTAAGGCTACATGGAGCACCCGTGACGATTACATCGGACAGAGATCCCAAGGTCATAGCAAACTTCTGGAAGAGTCTTCAAGACGCCGTGGGAACTCGACTATAATTTAGTACGGCATATCATCCGCAGACGGACGGATAATCAGAGAGGACGATTCAGACGCTCGAGGATATGTTACGAGCATGTGTTATAGACTTCAAAAGTGGATGGGAGGATCAGCTGCATTTGGTGGAGTTCGCATACAATAATAGTTATCAACAGAGTATTGAAATGGCGCATTTTGAAGCGCTTTACGGAAGAGCTTGCAGGACCCCGATTTGCTAGGACGAAGTTGGAGAAAGAAGTATTACAGGCCTAGAGTTGGTAGAGCAATCGGTGGAAGTGGTGAAGATAATTCGGGATAGGCTAAAAACAACACAGAGTCGTCAAAAAAGTTATGCGGATAAATGACGTAAACCCCTGGAGTTTTAAGTAGGTGATCATGTTTTCCTTAAGGTGTCGTCAATGAGAGGATTGTCTCAATTTAGAAAGAAAGGGAAACTAAGTCCAAGGTACGTAGGACCTTTTGAGGTTTTGGAACGAATTGGGATCTTGGCCTACATGCTTGCCTTACTGCCTAACTTGTCCCAAGAACACAACGTCTTCCATGTGTCAATGCTACGGAGGTATAAGCTGGACCCGATGCATGTATTGGATTACGAAACCATCGAAGTAGATGATAGAGAGTCGTATGTGGAAAAGTCAGTTATGATCGAAGATCGGAAAGAGTAAGTTCTGAGGAACAAGACAATTCCATTTGTCAAAGTCATTTGGGAGCACCATGGAACCGAAGGCACTACATGGGAAAGCGAGAAAATAATGAGGCGTCAATACCCCCATTTGTTTGGATAGCTTGGTTTATTGTAAATTTCGAGGACGAAATTTTTGTAAGGGGGAAGAGTTGTGACATTCTGATTTTTCTTGTCATTTCGAGACTTATTAATGAGAATATATCTAACGATGTGTTTCAGTCGTATCTCGCTCGGATCTGATCAATCTCAAGTTAACTAACCAAAAAGGGAAGGTTAGTACGAGACAAGGTACGTGGACCTAGGGAACTCAAATAGGAAATGGCACTTTGACCATAAAGATGGTCGAGGAGACATTTAGAGTCATAAAAGGTCGATCTAAGAACGATTAAGGAATGCGTTGCTAGCGTTATACGATTGGAGCACGGGTGATGCTGCTTAACCAATGTATAATTTGTAAAATTTTCCTAAATCGAACAATGACGATCGAGACCGTCGGAACTAGTAACAGACCCTCGCAATTACATGACAACCAAAGTCGCCATGAACTAACGAGCCCTAAGTGTGATATGAATTACAGAGTCGATATGCGTAACGTCTGCAAAAGCCACCCGTCAATTCGGGATAGGCTGGAATCACATCTGACAGAGAAATGATTCAGAAACGAGTCTCAAAATTCGAAAAATGGAGAATCAAGAATTTCAACATTATAATTGGATTGGACGTCGCCTCATCGAAGAAGATTTGAATCAGAAAATCGACATTCTAGACGTCGAGGGTGAAATTATCATTTTGCCCCCTCAAGCCTTGGCATTGCCTTAATGAATGGATAAGGGTATTTTGGCCATTGACACCCCCCTCTAGCTGTCGAAAATTTGGGAAAATGACAGCCCCTTGGATGAAGACTTGATGGAAATATGGACAAGTGTCATTAGATGCACTATTGGCATTTAATAACTCACTTTTAACCTACCATTTCTTGTGTTGACCAAGCTAAAGTGGTGTATAACTTCCTCTTCTTCTTTCAGTCAAGAATCACCTCCCCTTGGTCTTCATCTTCATCACTTCTTCTTCTTCTTCTTTCCGCCGAACCAGCCACGCCGACCAAGTTTTGCCCGTCCCCTTCGCCGATCTCAAGCCGTACCTCCGGCGACTTTCAGCCGTCGAGTCGGCCACCCTCGCCTTCTTCATCCTCTTGCCAACACGCTCCAACTTGAAGCGCGGCATTTAGCCACCGAAAGAGCCTCGTTCGGTCGTTTCCCCGCGAGTCGACGAAATCTGTCGCAACTGGAGGTAAGCTGTTGTTTGAACTCCGTAGGACCTCGAATTGTCTCAAATCTTTGGCCAAATTTTGTAAACATCTAGGGCTTTCTTATACTGAATTGAGGTGAAAATTTGGGCTGAATTTGATAGAGTTTTGACACCAAATGAGTGTTGTGATTCCAAATGAGTGTTGTGATTGAAGGACAGAATCTGCCAGATAGAGGACTTGGAGGAACCAGCGCCGTTCGTGGACCATCCGGTGTCGCCTTGACTTTAAATTTTTGCCACGGAGGTACCTTGCAGGGTTGTTCCTAGTCGGTGCCATCCCACTCTGGATTCAGTAGGGGTCTGTAGCTAATTCGAGGAATATACCCGAGAAGAACCCTACTATAGAGGATATGGTTGAGGTGATTGAGATCGACACCTCAGAGGGCGAACGGGAGGACGACACGATGGAGGATACCATGGATGTACATTCTGAGACCTTTTCTGACTACGAGCCTACCAAGGATGCCGAGGAGATTGACGATTCCAACAGTTCGACTTAGTGGTTTCTAACTTGTTATAGTTTTTTTTTTTTTATGATGTCTCGTATGCCAGTTTCTCTTGAGGATGGTTATCTTTTGACGCAATACCGTTACCCCGACCTATTTGTAGGACTAGTTCTCCTACGTTTTTGTACGAACTCATGCAATGTTATATATATATCTTATGTTCTCGCTATCCAGGTTCTCATGGATGTTTGTACGGAGGAGTATATGATATCGCTTCTGCATGCTTCTTTTATTGTGCATCTCTCGATAATTGAATTATGGGACTCGAGAGTTTACTTGCAGGGAGTCGCGCCCGTGCCCCGATTGCGAAGCTTGACATTACAGATCTGGGTCCGAAAGTGTTAATAAAGGTTCTTCAAAATGTAGTGGTCGAGAGAACAGAAAGTTAGAAAAGGTTCTCCGGTGAAGGTTGACTCTAGGTAAGAGAGAGTTTCAAGGGAAAGAATGAGCTTCGAGAGAGATGGAGTGAAGACAGAAAGAGTGTGTTAGCTGCTGAAGTCCCTCTGTCCATTGGGGAAACTTCGGCTTTAAAGACATAAAATTCATTATTACTATAGTGAATGGTGAATAGTGATCATAAAAAGCCGCTACAGTGTACAATGAGCAGTACACAATGTATAATGTTGTACGGTGTACAAAATACCAAAATACAACAATACTTGTTACAACCAAAACTTAATCATAATCTCGAGCGAGGTCGATGTCTTAACAATCGTCTTCGTTGGTGTTGCCACTGTGGTGTGAAGACGATTCTGCCTGTGATTCTTCATACTCAGAAATAGCATTTTTCATCATGTCATAAAAAAATCTCTTTCATTGTTGACATTAACCAACTTTGAAATCGCCATGACTTGTCGTGCAAAAAGGTGGTCTTTGAAGCCATAACTAGAGCAGAAACAGAAACTTTGTTGAGATCCATAGCCTTTCGGTGTTGGATCCAATTGTGAACAGCTTTCGAGGAAATTCTATCCCGGTAGGAGAAGCCATCCCACCACTTAGTCTTGTAACGATGGACCAAAATCAAGATCTTTAGATCCTGAGTACTTTTTGTATACTCAAGTTCTCATGCAGAAACCCATGCCATCCAAAAATTAGCAGAAAACATGAGAAGCGGAGGAACTGTTTCTCATGCTGGTTTGGAACAAAAGTACTTTGAAACAATTGGTAGGATTTCATAACTTGTGGAGGGAGAATGTCAAGGATTGGACCAAAATTATCCCACTAGCATATAAACCAAAAGGGTAATTTGGATATGTCAAAAGGACTATTGAAAAAGACAAGCCATGTGTGACTTCAGTTTGAGTTTTGGCGAAATAGAACATTCTACCAAGCTTGTTGGTAATCAAAATAAGTAAAATTGTATCGGATAGAAAGTGTTTCAGTGACTCGCAAATCGAGTTTGACTGAAGTGTATGAGGTATTATTCCACTCACTGAGTGAATGACCTAATGATTCTTGCAGTGGAATAATTCACAATGTTCGGTTGAACTTTGTCACAAAAATGTTAAACTTTATGGATTCATTCTGAACCAAAATTTTCTCATAAAAATCCATGGGTTTACAAAGGTCATAAGGAGTGTAAAAACGATTTTCTCCAAACATATTCTTTGCGAATATGTGAGGATCCTCATGATAGAATCCTTTTTCCACCGTGTTATTTTTTCAAAAATTTTCAAAAAGAACTTTGACTTTGATTTTCGAGGGATTGACTGAGTCGTAAAAATCACCTCGTTTGAAACATTTAAAGGAGAAGAAGACTTTACCTCATCATAAACAAAAATATCGGCACCCAGGGATTTTTGCAAATCCTTCATAACATAATTTTGCAAAATGGAGGCTAACTTAGAAATAGAGATTGATGGTGATGGTTGGCTGGGTGAAGCTTCAAAAGGTGTATGTTGTGGTGTTGGTGGTGAAGATTGGGCTGCTTCTAACCAACTGCGGATGGGGGTTAGCTTCATTGGTTTGGTAGAGACAATGGAAGCTTCTGACGAGCTTTCTCTTTGTCTCGGTCTTTTCGGGGAGGCATTTTGGAGGAGTTTTTCCCTGTAAAAATTCTCTTATGAGAAAATCAGGTAGAGAATTGACTTATCCGTGTATGAATTCAATATCAAAATAAAAAACAGAAAGTATTGCCTGTCACCGTGCAAAAATTTATTTTGATGCAATATTAAAAATATCTTTGGCAGACTTACAATCAATTCTTAATAGAATTTTTTGATTCAAAAGATCACTTTGAAACTTAGATATAGAAAGTACAATCATTAAAATTTCTTTCTTAAGAGTGGAATAG
Source organism: Rhodomyrtus tomentosa (assembly GCA_028455895.1). Taxonomy (NCBI): domain Eukaryota; kingdom Viridiplantae; phylum Streptophyta; class Magnoliopsida; order Myrtales; family Myrtaceae; genus Rhodomyrtus; species Rhodomyrtus tomentosa. Next base: position 19,853,710 of record JAPCWY010000011.1, read on the forward strand.
TTTTATTGGGTTTTATTCCAATGTTTAAAAATAAATTGAACTACTTGTTCTTTGTCATTTATTCTTTGTTTCAAAATACCACCATAACCTAATTCAGAAGCATTAGTTTCCACAATCGTAAATGCAATGGGGTTAGCAATATGCAAACATGGTATTTCTTTCATAAAAGATTTTATCTTTTTAACAGTATCAGTGTGCAAATCATTCCAAGGTTTTGGATTCTTCCTTAACCTTTGATGCAATGGTTTACAAATGATATTAATATCAGGGATAAAATCGATTACATAATTTAGACTACCCAAAAATCTTTGTAATTGAGTTTTGTCTTTTAATTCATCAGAAAATTTGTTTGCAAATTGAATAGATCTCTCAATCAGGATTATTGTCCCTTGGTGAATGTTATGGCCCAAAAATCTGATTTTTGTTTGAAACAGATAAACTTTCTTTTTAGAAAGAATTAAACCATTTCGTTTAGCAATATTAAAGAAATGATTCACATGTTTGAAATGTGAGTCAACATTAGGAGAGAATATTAGAACATCATCAATGTACACAATTATGAAATTGGAGTAGGGATTGAAAATGTCTTTCATTATTCTCTGAAATTCAAAAGGGGCATTCTTTAAATCAAAAAGCATCACGTTCCATTCATATTGACTAAAAGGAACAGTGAAAACAGTTTTATATATGTCTTGTCTAGCAATTTGGATTTGCCAGAAGCCGGATTTCATGTCAAATTTAGAAAAGACTTTGGATGAATAGAGTCGATTTAACAGATCTTTTTTTTTTGGAATTGGATATCGAATCAATTTCAAAACTTTGTTTAAGGGTTTGTGATTAACCACAAGACGAGGAACACCTCGTTCGATTTCAGCATTTGTATTTACATAAAAAGCATAACGGCTTCAAGGTGATTGGATTTTACGAATTAATTATTTTTTAACCAAATCATCTATTTCTTTTTCACAAAGTTTTAGAAGTTTGCTATTCATTTGTGAAGGGCGAGCTTTTGTTTGAATAATTTTTTTAGAAAAGTCTGGTTCATAAGGAAGTGTCACAATATGATTATGATTAATTCTTTCCCAAAAAGCATTGTTAGGAATGAAACAAAGTTCATCTTTAATTTTTTGTTCAAGGACAGAAATCTTCTTTTGTACTTTAGGATTTTGAAGTTGTTGTTCAATTTTTTGAAAATTTAGCTCTTTTTTTAAAAACAAAAGATGGGATTCTTTGTCACGAATGAGATAATTAATTTATTTAATAGCATGTTCTTGCAAAACATTTAAATTTCTTGTTTGAGGTTTTGTAACAAAACTGAATATTACTTTTTTACCAAAAATTTGGGTTTCAATTCCTTCATTTGTGACAGTAAAGGGTTGAATTTATTAAAGGAGTTTCTAAAATTACATTTCTTTTTAGGTCTTTTACCACAATGAATGACGTTTTTAGAGTAATATTGTCACGCCCCGTGCCTCATCGCAAGCATGTAATTATCCCTACAAGCAAACAACAATGATCTTTCGGCGGTCCCAAGAATCCACCTATATATAAAGAAAGGTCGAGAGATAAAATTTACATTAAGCATACGGAAGCGATTCCCAACAAATCCTCATACAATATATATATATATACACAGACTAAGTAGGACATGGATAGCATCTTAAAAAGTCATACATCAACACATACAGCCAACGACTACTAACTCCTCTAAACATCAGGGCGACGGGTAAGCATGCCAAAAAGACATCCACAAAATCCACCAGGGATGGGGTCAGGTCGCCAGTCAAAAGTCATATCACCATCTGGAGTCGCCTAGGAAGAACTGTTGGAATCTCCAGTGTCCGCAGTCTCCTCCGACGGCTCGTACACGGAGAAAGTCTCCGATGGGATCTCCACAGAGTCCTCCATAGTCGCCACCTGTGACGGCTCAGCTCGATCTCCATCCGTGGTCACCTCTTGGTCCGGCTCGTCCAGGTCTCCATCAGATTGCTCCACCACTATGACCTCGTCCTCCGGCGGTGGTACAGAATACTCCGCTATCGGCGTCCGCTTCGGACCGTTCCTCGACCCAACCACCGATCCCTCGGGGAACTCCTGGTCCGAGATCGTCTAACACCAAGGAGGTATGACACCCTTCGAACCTCATGGGGCTTTAGAGGCCCGACCTTCCTGTCCCCGTCCCGTCTAAACCATGTCTCAAACTTGTGAGGCTTCCAGTCCGGCTTGCCCTCATCTATCCATACTACTGTACATTTCCTTACATAGATATTCCCCTGCCTATCAGGGAACTCATCGTAAAAAGCCGTCATCTCCTGCGGGTCTCCAAACCGAATAGGCCACATCGCTACTGCCTAGGATCTGTAAAGTAAGGTTTCCCCAAAAGGGGTGAGATACACATCTCAGTAAGAAAAACCTAACCCTAGGTCAAGTTGACCGTCCACTCAGGCAGTCGCGTCACTCAACAGATCTCAACTTATGGTCACACGTAGGTATAACAATCATAAATCAATAAAGAACAATACACATAAGACAGTCATGCATTTATATTCTCATGTCACACACGAATGCACATATATGCTCGGCCTGTCACTTCACCACACCTATCAACCCTGCCTGTCTCATTCTCTAACCTGCGAACTAGTCGCCTCAGGCTCGGCCCGCGTAAACACAGCAGACCATGATCGGTGACCCGCGTAAACGCATCAGGTCCCGCATCATTTTCAGATAGGGTTTATGAGCTCATATTCTGTCCCGCGATTAAATCGCATCAGGACTGTGGCTATCTCAGCCTCGCGACTTCGTCGCATCAGGGCACCACCTAATCACAATTCACCCCGCGACCTCATCGCATTAGGGTCTCAACCTTCCGCCCCGCATCTTACACGCCTCAAGGCCTCGCCATGGCATGCCACATTCATAATTCATGCCATGAATCTCTATCATTTACACGCACAATGTCAATTGCATTTCAAGTATAATTCACAATATCATGGCATGCAAAGCAAATAAATTGTTATCCAAACATGACATGCAATTTCAATGCAAGTCAAGGTACACATAAACTCCTTAATTAATCCTAAGACATGCTAAGACTCATTACTTTAGAAATATGCCCATTAATCGATCAATTTCACACTCGAGTCCAATCCCTCTAGCCTTGATTTAGGAAATTCCTTACCTTCGCTTAGTAACACGAATTACTCCTCTTTGAGCTCCCTAGGATTCGGCCAACTCAAGTCCAAGGCCAATTTGTCGCGCAACATCGGATAATCAATCGATTTGTTAAATTTCAAGTCCAATTCCTCAATTCATCCATCCAAATCACCCATAACATACTCCTCATCATCTCTTCACATCATACACACCAATTTGCAATACAAATCCATCATACCGAACCACCCACAAAATCGGTTTGGCCCGGCATTGAACCGGTTCCATTCGGTTCTGTTCATACCGGGTCCAACCGGTCATAATCTACCTCAAATCCATTAATTATACACCATCCTACCTCTTATAATGTCTACCTAAGGGTTTGGAAGGCTCACCTTGAGTTTCAAGCCAAATGGTTGTCGAAAAGTTGCCGAAACCCGCCGGACGTCCAAGATTCAGAATACCGACAGATTCTGTCCAAAATGTCCAAGGCCGGTTTGCGGTCAAAAACTTATCAAACAAATTCCTAATTTTTACCACAGATTCTTACATATGTCTACTGAGTCTCCACCAAAGTTGAGCTCAAGACTCCAAGAACTCGACCATTAAAGGGACCAAGAACAGAACCTACCTATGGTTGGTTCTTATTCTGTCGGCCTGTGGAAGAATGCTTGTCCTGAATTCCACAGTGCTCCAATCGGCCTGATTCTAGTTGGAGGACATCGGCAAGACGTGGAGCTACGTCTAGGTGATCAGCTGGCAGCAGCTGGTAGTCGGAGGTGCCGGATGTACTGGCCAAACGGTGGTGCTGGGGCTGGTTGGGCGAGCAGCAGAGCTGGAGAAGAAGAAGAAGAACTCGGTTCTTTTGGGGGGTGATCTGCCGAATGAAGAGTGTGAGAGAGAGGAGAGAGAGAGAATTTGATATACTATAAGCTTGGTTAAGGCCTTTGAATGATAGGTGAGTGAATAGTGTGAGGTGACCTTAGTCCCTTAGATTTTTTACACTTGGCAATTGTTCCAATCAAGGAGATCCAATGACCATCTCTTTGTCCTTGTGCTCAGCAGCCTAGGGGGTGTCAATTGCCCATTTTTCCCTTCTTCAATTATAATAACAAAGTTCTAAAGTTGAGGGGCAAAACGGTCATTTTATCCCTGACGTTCCGAACGTCGTTTTTCTCGTTCTAGGATTATTCGATAGGGCGACGACCAATCCAAATGATGTTGGAATTCTTGATTTTCCATTTCGAACTTTTCAGGACTCGTTTATGATCGTTTCTTCTATCAGACATGATTCCAGCCTATCCCAAATCGACGGGCAGCTTTTGCAGACTATACGCGTATCGACCCCGTCATTCTCATCACGTTTAGGGCTCGTCAATTCATGGTGGCCTTGGTTGTCATGTATTTACGAGGATTTATCACTAGTCCCTATGGTCTCGATCGTCACAGTCCGATTTAGGATAATTTTGCAAATCGTACGTTGGTTAAGCGGCATCACCCGCACTCCAATCGTACGACCCTCGCATGGTAATCCTTAATCGTTCTTAGATCTGCCTTTTGGTGGTCCTAAATATCCCCTCGATAATCCTTATGATCAAAGCGTCATTTCCTATCCGAGTCACCTAGGTCCACGTACTTCGTCTCGCATTAGCCTTTCCCCGTTGGTCAGCCTACTCAAATTGATCAGATCCGAGCGGAATATGATTGAAATACATCGTTTGATATATATAAACTTCTCATTACAGAGTCTAAAGTTGATTGGAAATCGGAATGTCACAAATACTATCTTTTACCACAAAAGCTTTAGGAAGTTCATACTTGATTTTTAAATGATCATCAGAAGCGGATTTTAATGATTTTGTGGTTTTATCAAAATACTTTGTGGGGATCAAACCTTCTCTAATACACTTTAGATCAGCACCAGTATCAAAAAGGACAGTTGTCTCCAAAATGAATTCATCATTGATTTTAATTAAAATGTCTATAATCCGTTTTTTACTTATTACTTCAGTAAGCAGTTCCAGAAAATTGGAACGATCAGAATCAATTAGATTTGAAGTAGGAGTGATCACTTTGTGAGTTGAGTTTTCAGGAACATTTTTTCCTTTCAATTTTTTTTTTTGAATTCTAAAAATTCTTTTTGCTAATCAATCTGATTAATTTTTAACATTCGAATTTTTTTTTTTTAGTTCATTGATTTCAAATTGAAGATCATTAGAGGTTGTTAGTCTTGTTGTAGACTTCTTCCCCCTATTCAAAATTTCAGTGGGGTTATAAACATGAACTTGGGAATGTTTGGAAAATGACAAGTTGGGATTTTGAATTTGGCTAAGCAAAACATTAGAATCAGAATGAGTGTCAATTGAATCTAAAAATTCTTGTTCTTCTTTGGTCAAAACATTAATTTCGTTTTTAGTATCAGAATCAAATCAGAAGAAGATTCAATTTCATTAATTTGTACACCTTGTTCTACTTTGTTCTTCATCAATTGATGAACAAATAGAAGTTTCTGTAACAGTCTCAATCATTAATTGATTTAACTAATTTAGTACGTCTTCATCAAGATCAAGTTCATTAATTTTTTATTTAATTTACAAAATATTTTTGTGTGACCTTTTTTACCACAAATAAAACAAGTAAATTTACTAAAATCTTTTTTATCTTCATATTTTTTAAAGTTTTTTTTCTTAAAAAAATTCTTTTTTATTTTTGAAACTAGTTTTTTATGAAAAGATTTTTTCTTTCTTTTAAAAGGTTTTTCATTTGGACAAGAACCAGAACATTTTTTGGATAAAGAAAAAGAGTAAGAAGGTCATACCGACGACAAAAATCTCCTAACGCTTTGCGAGTTAGAGACTTTTCTTTCTTAAGTTGTTTTTGGAGTTTAATGTTATTACACATTTAAGTTCCAGCATTATAAATATAAGAAATTAGTTCACCATAAGAAAGGGAATCAAAAGGAATAGTTTCTCCAAATTGTTCACGAATTTTGTCGCGAACTTGGTTTCCTATGATTGTAGGGAGACCAGCAAGAAACTTTTCTTTCCAAAAGGGTTGATTACAATCTAAACGAAGTAATACCCTCTTTAGAAATACATCCTTGTATTCTCAGAATTCTCCGAGGAAACGACATTTTATATTAGAAAGAAGATCTTGATTGTGATCATGAATCACAGAAGGATCTCCTATGAAATGTTGGGAGATGGAATATAAAAGAGTAGAAACAGCATCTTGGACCATTTGTCCATAATCATCAAAAATGGTTTGACTATTGTCATCAATTTCGACAGTATTTAAAATCTGGTCTCTTTGATCTTGAGTGATATAGTTATCCCACCAACCTTTCAAAGTACTAGAAAAACCAGCAACGATCATATAAGCTACTTGTGATCAGTTGTGTCAGAAAGTGTCTTATACGTTGTGGTACACATTACCATTTAACTCAAAACTTGCAAAAGATTCTGCTCAGAAATACCATCTATGTTCCGCTCATAAATGGCGTCTGCAGAATATTTATTTTGAACTTTATTAAAAGATTCTTCGGAAAGAATATCAGGTGGAGTGGCACGAGAATAATAAAGTTTTTGGGGTTCTTTTCAAGAAATGCGATTAATTTCTAGAATATCAATTTCCTCAAAAACTGTTCACAATTGGATCCAACACCGAAAGGTTATAGATCTCAACAAAGTTTTTGTTTCTGCTCCAATTATGGTTTCAAAGACCATTTTTTTGCATGACAAGTCAATGGTTATTTCAAAGTTGGTTAATGTCAACAATGAAAGAGATTTTTATGACATGATGAAAAGGGCTATTTCTGAGTATGAAGAATCACAAGCAGAATCGTCTTCACACCATAGTGGCAACACCAATGAAGACAATTGTTACGACATCGACCTTGACCTCGCTCGAGATTCTGATTAAGTTTTGGTTATAACAAGTATTGCTCTATTTTGTATTTTATACACCGTACAACACTGTACATTATGCACTGCTCACTGTACACTGTAGCAGCTTTTTATGATCACTGTTCACCATTCACTGTAGCAACAATGAATTTTATGTCTTTAAAACCGAAGTTTCTCCAAAAAACAGAGGGACTTCGGCAACTAACACACTCTCACCTTTCTGTCTTCACTCCATCTCTCTCGAAGTTCACTTCTCCCTCGAAGCTCTCTCTTACCTAGAGCCAACCATCATCGGAGAACCTTTTCTACCTATCTGTTCTCTCGACCACTACATTTTGAAGAACCTTTCTAAGTTACTTCTCTTTTTGTCCAACTATTTCTATCCAAAAATCATTTATGTTCTTCCCTGAATCATTTTAAGTTTTTGCACTTGTAATTATAGATCTAAAGATATTTTAAGTTTCACTTGTGTAATTTTTCATCTACTTTCAATAAAAGTATATTTCTCATCGTCTTTTGCCTATTATGACCCAGAATCGGTAGGCTCTGCCTTCTGTTGGTGTCCAAGGCAGTGTAAACTTTTAGTTACTGCAATTTATATTCTGCATACATTTTTCATATAGCTCCCAGTGAAGATTGATCTGTGGTCTCCTCTCCTGGACTAGCTGCACACGCTCCACTTTGCATATTTAAATTTCAGTAATTTACACCAGATGTGTAGGGTCTGCCTCCTTACTAGTGGTTTTTATGATAAGTATTTTACTTCTTTTTATATATACCATCTGTTATCGCATCTATATTATACTTTCTGCAATATCTTATATACAAAGTTGTTTACTGCTTGTGACTAGTTTTATTGATTTTGGTGACTGGTTTCTTGATATATCTATTGAACAACTCTTTCATACATATTTTAGTCATAAATAATGTTGCTTGTGCTTATAATATATGTTGCTATTTTATATACTGCTATTGAATTGTTATATCATCTTTTGAGTGTTTACTTTATGCTTTCTGAGTCATATGGTAACTACTGGACTAACAAACTTAATAGACGTCGTTTTTAATCTTCTCTAATAATTTCCTCTCTATTTCTATAATCTGTGAGTTTTATTGATTTCTGTGACTGGTTTCTTGATATATCTGTTGAACAATTCTTTCATACATATTTTAGTCATAAATAATGTTACTTGTGCTTATAATATTTGTTGCTATTTTATATAATGTTATTGAATTGTTATATCATTTTTTGAGTGTTTACTTTATGCTTTCTGAGTCATATCATAACTACTGAACAAACAAACTTAAGAGACGTTGTTCTCTAATAATTTCCCCTTTATTTCTATATTTTACGATCATGTCCCCTCTATGGTATCATATATATATATATATATATATGTATATATATCGGGAAAAAGGACTAAAAAGGACAGCTAAAAACAGAAGAATTCTGCCCCTTTATAATGCTAATAGCTTTCTTCCACTCCGTCCTAAAGCCAATTGTACATCGTACATCAATCTATTTCGCACTCTATTAAATTTTGTTTTACTATCTTCCCTCTAGTAAGTTTCGGTCAACATCTTCATCTCTTTATGTCAAGCTTTCAATAACAAACTTACATTCTTACCGGATCATCTAAGGATCTATGAAGATTATGCCCAAAGCCATCTCAATCAATGTTCTCTCATCTTTTCTGCCGCCAAAGCTACTCTGATTTTTTGTCGAATATCTTCATTTCTTATCTTATCTATCCTTGTATGACCACACCTCTACCTTAATATCCTCATTTCCACTACTCCAATTTTATGCTCATGTTGCCTCTGTGCTTGTCAATATTCAGTTCTGTATAACATTGCAGACCTTATTGCAGTTCTATAAAATTTTTCTTTTGGCCTAAGAGGGATTTTGTGATCACGCAAAGACTCTGATACACTGCGTCATTTCATCAATCTACTCTAATTTTATGGCTTACATCCTCATCAATCTCTCCCCTTTTGTGTAATATTGATCATAAATATCTAAAAGCATCTTTTTAGGTCGTCCGAGCATATTCACGGATTTTGACTCATCATCTTGCCGTATTCGGTTTTCGAACTCACACTTCATGTATTCGGTTTTACTTCTACTTAATGTAAATCCTTCAAATTCCAATGTGCTTCTTCACAATTCTAGTTTAGCGCCAACAGTAGTCTTGATCTAATTAATAAGCATAATATCATTTGTAAATAGCATACACCACGGTGCCTCATCTTGGATATATTTTGTTAGCTCATCCATAACTAGAGAAAAAAATAAGGACTCAAAGTAGAACCTTGATGTAAGCCTATTGTTATTGCAAAAAAAATTGATGTACCACTACAAGCCTTCACACATGTAGTAACACCATCGTATATATCCTTGATTACCTCTACATACTTATAAGTCATTTTTTTTCTTCGCGAGAACTCAATCTTTCTTGGACCCTATCATATACATTCTCAAGATCAATAAATACCATATAAAGGTCCTTATTCTTTTCTTGATATCTCTCTATTAATTCTTGTATCAAGAAGATAACCTCCACAGTAGATTTTCTTGGCATAAATCCAAATTGATTTACAGATATTTTGATCGCTATTCTCAAACGATGCTAAAAAACTCTTTCCCACAACTTTATAGTATGACTCACAAGCTTAATGCCTTTGTAGTTGGAACAATTTTGGATATCCCCATTGTTCTTGTAGATAGGCACACACACACTCTTCCTCCATTTATCAGGCATCCTATTAATTTGGAGAATCTTGTTAAAAAGGTTAGTCAACCACCTTAGTGCTACATCCCCAAGCATCTTCACACTTTAATAGGGACACCATCAGGTCCAAGGTTTACTAGTGTTTATCTTCTTAGATGCCTCATTAACTTCTGCGCTCTAACTCTACGCACAAACCTTTCGTTTAGATCATCAGAAACCTTCTTCAAATCTATCTCACTTCTATTGTTCTCTATATTTCACTCGATAGACTTCTTAATCTTTCTCTGCAGATCTTTCACCCGCCGATGCTATAATCTTCCCAACGAAACATATGCATATGTTCATTGCTCAAATAATACCAAACCAAATATCTACATAAATATTGTCATACCTTATCTTTAGGTCTGTTGGTCTTGTTTATAGAAAAAAACCTGGGTGACTTGTGATCAACTATCTAATGATCTTCTTGGTTTCTTTATCATATAAAGATTTCCAAGGATATCAGTTGTGACATTTTGATTTTCCTGTCATTTCGGGACTTATTAATGAGAACATATCTAACGATGCCTTTCGATCGTATCTCGCTCGGATCTGATCAATCTCGAGTTAACTGACCAAAAGAGAAAGGTTAACGCGAGACAAGGTACGTGGACTTAGGGAACTCAAATAGGAAATGGCACTTTGACCATAAGGATTGTCGAGGGGACATTTAGAGTCATAAGAGGCCAATCTAAGAACGATTAAGGAATGCATTGCTAGCGTTATACGATTGGAGCATGGGTGATGCCGTATAACCAATGTATAATTTGCAAAATTGTCCTAAATCGAACTATGACGATCGAGACCATCAGAACTAGCAATAGACCCTGGCAATTATATGACAACCTAAGTCGCCATGAATTGACGAGCCCTAAGTGTAATATGAATCATAGAGTCGATACGCGTAATGTCTGCAAAAGCCGTCCGTCAGTTCGGGATAGGCTGAAATCACATCTGACAGAGAAATAATTCAGAGATGAGTCTCGAAATTAGAAAATGGAGAATCAAGAATTTCAACATTATAATTGGATTGGCCATCGCCTCATCGAAGAAAATTAAAATTAAAAAAAATGACGTTCCGGACGTCGAGGGTGAAATTACCATTTTGCCCCTCAAGTCTTGGCCTTGCTTTAATAAATGGATAAGGGTATTTTGGTCATTGACCACACCCTATGGGCTGTCGAAAATGAAGAAAATTCACAGCCCTTGGATGAGCCATTGATTGACATGAAGACAAGTGTCAAAGGATTAAGCAATGACATTTATTGAATCACTTTTAACTTACCATTCTTCATGGTTGACTCTCAATTTTGTGTATACATCCCTCTCTCTCTCCCCTTCAGCTGAAGACTCCACAGCCATCATCATCATCTTCTTCTTCTTCCTCCAGCCGAGAGCTGCTCCACGCCTGACCAGACCGAATCGCCGCCATCGCCACTTCCTACCGCCCTTTCCGACCACCACCTGAGCTTGAGCCAACCACCAGCACCCTCCTCATCCTCTTGCCGACAACCTCTAACTTGAATCACGGCATTTGACCCATCGAGGAGCTCCGGCCAGCCATTCTCCCAAGAGTCGACGGAAACCGTCGCAGTAGGAGGTAAGCTGCTATTTAGACTCCGTAGAACCTCTAATCATTCGAATATTTAGGCCAAATTTTATGGACATCAAGGCGACATGTCGACTGAGTTGTGGTAAAAATTTTGGATGAATTTGATGGAATTTTGACCTCAAATGGGTGTTGTGTTTGATGGACAAAAACTGACCGGCGGTAGGCATGTGAGAACCAGCGTTGTTCAAGCACTTCCGAGCATCGCCTTGAGCTCAAATTTTCGATGAGGCTTCCTAACTCCTAGAACTACATGTTAGCAAGTAGATTAGTAGATAAATTGAGGATTTAAGATAGTTTAAGGGCTGATCAAGGGAGGTATGCACAGAACCAAAAATGTCTTGTTTCGATTCTGTGTAAACCGAATTGTTGGGAGCTGTTGGGAGTTGAAATTGAGCTCGAATTTCATCATTAAGAAGTATGAGGATGTCAATCGATATGTCAATGAGGTGTATGTTTAGTGAATTGACGAATTGGACGAGAAAATTGACGAATTGGATGAATTTCCTTAGGTTGTGCAACTGACTTATTCTTAGACTATTAGAACCGAACCATTGGTGTGCTTAGAAGGAGATTTTTGCGGAATTAAGCTTGAGGTAAGGGGTTTCTAAATCTTGGCTAGGAGGATTGGACTTGATTGGTTGAATTGGTTGCGAATTAGGCTAGTTCTTGCGAATTAGGCTGGTTCTTGTGAATTAGGCTGGTTGCGTCCCCGTGAGGAGTAGATGGCTTAAATGCTTGTTGAATGCTTGTGCCATGAATTGATTACCATATTTGAGTGTTGAATTTAATCGTCTCGCATGCCATAGATGTGTTGCTCATTACATGAGTTTGCACTTGATCATAAGGTTCTGAATTGAAATGAGTATTTGGCATGTCTGAGAAACTTGTGACACTCTGAGGCATTGAGACGCAGGGTTGTGTGGAATTGTATCCTGATGTATTGAGATGCAGGGGGCCAATGTCCTGATGCGTTGAGACGCGGGACGAAATTTGATATGTGTCGACACAAGCCTGGAATGAAATCGAAAACCTGATGCGTTTCCGCGGGTTTATCAATAAGATGGTCTGAGGCGTAATTACGCGGACCGAGCCTGAAGCGTTCTAAATGCGAGCGTGAAATAATGGAGGTCTGAAAGGGTGGAAGGTGTGACCTGTTTTGGCTATGCATGCTCAATTTGAACGAAAAGATATGATGCCATGATTATGTGCTTGACGCTCGTCTGAGTCCATATGTTATTTAATGGCTACTGAATGCTTCATGTGGTTGTTTGTGCATTTTGTTCTTAATTGCATTCACATGAGTGTACGATCAGCCTAACATAGGGTTAGGACCTGTCTTGCTGAGATGTGAATCTCACCCACTTGCGGAACCACATTTTCATATCCTAGACAGTGAAGGTGTTGCCAATCAGACTAGGTGACCCGAAGGAGATGTCCGCGTATTTTGAGGAGTTCCCGAACGGACAGGGGACCGTGTACGTTAGGAAGTGTACTGTAGTCTGGATCGATGAGGGTGGAAAGAGCTGGAAGCCTCGTAGGTTCGAGGCTTAGTTTCGAGGGGTAGGGGAAGTTACTACTAGACCACTAAAGCCCACCGAGGTACCACATGGGGTAATCCCTAGTTGGTTTCATCCCGCTCGAGATTCTGTAGAGGTCGAGGGGTCAGTAGTTGGTTCGAGGAACATTCTCAAGAGGACCCCAACCCTAGAAGACACCGACGAGGTCATTGAGATCGAAGCTACCGAGGACGATACGGTGGAGCAGTTAGCAGACGAGACGATGTAGGATACAGTGGAGGTATGCCCGGAGACTTTCTCGGAGTACGAGCCTACCGAGATCTCCAAGGAGACTGACGACTCAAGTAGCTCGATAAAGGGGTCCCCGTTTTCTAGACTGTTATTTTGCTGATGACCTCGATGGTGCGTTTTCTTTTGGAGATGCTAGTGGTTGTCTTTTGAGCCGGTCCTACCACCCCTACCGACTAGCGAGATTAGTCTACCAGTGTTTGTAAGAACTTGTGGGAAGTTATTTATAAATGTAATTATAGTGTTCTCGCTATCCAAGTCCCCGCAAATGTTTATACGAAGGAGTTTGTATGTCATCGCTTCCGTACTTTCAATCATTCGCATCTCTCGATCTATTAAATCATGGGACGCTCGAGAGTTTACGCTTGCAGGGGGTCGCGCGCTCGTGCCCGGGGCGCGAGGCATGACACCAGTATCCTAGCTGATTCCTCATCTTTGCTGATTCACAAGGATTATCGGCGTTGTCTTAGTTTTCCTCCCAATCTTTTATAAGGCAGCTGCACTTTGCCAAAGATTTCCTACTTCGATAACCATCCGATGACCCTATCTTGCTTCTTGTCCTTCCAAGCATATTGGCAGTTTCAACTCCACCAAGTTGTTCATTTTCATGTTCCTACCAAGCTTCAGCGAATATCCTCATTCTAGGCTCGTTCACCATCACCAAGATCCATCCGCTATTTACCCGATTTTTGTACCTCCAAGTTATCACGAACATATATGTTCTTCTCGGCTTGTTCACCCTTGATCAAGGTCCTTCTAAATATTCACCTTATCTGAAGATCTTTCCCGTTCGTGTACATCGTCATTGCTCAATATCTTGTTCATCTCAGAGATCGGCTACTAACCCTAAGAATCGGTAGAATATTCTAAACATTGACATAGTAGATCTTTATATCAAAAGCATCTAGTGCACTTTACGATATCATCCGCATTCATAACTTGGTAAAACTCAATCAATGCACAATTAGTAGCCTTTGATTTGCTTTATTATCATCAAAACAAAATTGTAGTTTTTCCAATCATCACCAAATTGATGGTATTCCCAATAATTTCTCCTTTTTTGATGATGACAAAATAATCTATGAATATGCATATGTTTTAACAAGCAATAATGATATTGAATTTGAGTGCGTGAAAAATAAAACATATTGCTTATCTTGCCAAAAATATGAATTCAGTTTAGAGCAAATTAAGCAGGCAATGCAATCTCCAAGTATCAAGATATTCAATAAATACATTCCAAAGAGGCAGAAAATACATTCCAGTTATTGAAGAAGAATGTGAGTGAAGAGTCTGTTTTAGTGCTTCCCGATTTTAGTGAGACTTTTGAGGTGCATCGTGATGCCTCAGGTGTTGGTATTGGGGGCGTCCTAAGCCAAAAAACTAAACTAGTAGCGTTCTTCAGTGAAAAGTTGAATGAGGCGAAAAAAAAGTATACGTCTTATGAGAAAGAATTTTATGCTATTGTGAAGAGCTTGGAGCATTGGAGACATTATCTTATTTCGAAGGAAATTTTTTGTAATCTGATCATGAAGTCTTGAAGTACATCAATGGACAACATAATATGAACGCTATACATGCGAAGTGGGTGGAATTTCTTTAAACTTTCAATTTTTCCATTAAATATAAGGTGGGGGGGCTAAATAGAGTGGTTTATGCAGTGAGCAGAAAATATTCTTTATTGTTCACAACACAAGTGAAAGTTTTGGGCTTTCACTCTTTTAAGGATTTGTATGTTGTGTTAGTGGTTTGCCCTAAGAACCAATTATGGTTGATATTCTAACATTAGTTGTGGATCAGGTTGTGTCGGAAAACTAATGTGACATTCTGAATTTCCTATCATTTTGAAGCTGTTGAATGACAATGTATCTTTCAATGCATTTCAGCTTTGTCTCGTTCGGATCTTATCAATCTCAAGTAAACTGACCAAAAGGGAAAGGCTAACGCATGACAAGCCATGTAGAACTAGGAAACTCGAAAAAGGAAATGAAGTTTTGACCATAAGGATTGTCAAGGGAACATTTAGAACCAATAAGGCCGATTAGATAACGATTAGGGAATAAAATGCTAGCGGTATACGAATGGAGCGCGGGTGATGCAACTTAACCAATGTATAATTTGTAAATTTTCCTAAATCGAATTATGATGATCGAAACTGACGGAACTAGCGATGAACCCTCGTAATTACATGACAACCAAAACTGTCGTAACCAGAATTTTCCTAAGTGTGATGAGAATCACAGAGTTGATACGCGTAATATCTGCAAAAGCCGCCCGTTAGTTCAGGACAAACTGAACCAACGATCGATGGACAAATGATCACGAAATGGAAGCTCAAAATTGGCAATTGGGAATAGAGAATTCCAATTCTAGATAAGGATTTGATGTCGTCTCACTAATGGTAATTTCAGATTGAAAAAGTGAAGTTTTGGACTGAAAGTGCAAAATTATCATTTTGCCCCTCGATCATTTGCCTTGCCTTAAGAATTCAAGAATGATAAAATGGTCATTCCTATATGGCTGCCGAAATTGATGACCATTTTCTTTGAGTTGTATTATTTGGATATGCCACATGTCAACCAATGAAGGCCCTAAGTATTAATTACCCCCACCAAATCAAGTCTTGTCAATTAACCTCAATAATTTGTGTGAAACAACTTGCCAAAGACCATCTTCAGCCGTGTATAGCCTCCCCTCAATTTCCTTTGATTTTTCACTCCATTTTCCTCTCCACCGAAAACTGCCCAGAAGATCGATTTCTGCTCGTCAGTTTGGTCTGCTCCCTGGCCACTTTTCGGCGTCGCCTTATCGTGCTCCGACCACCAGAAGAAATATTAACGTGTCCTTGACAAGTTCCAGGTGGTGGTTTGTCAATTGGTTGAATGATTTTTTCCGACCAGCCCTTAGACCAAAATCGAACGAAATCCACGCGAGCTAGGGTAAGGCCTCCGTTCTCCCTCTTAGAGACTCCAATTGGCCTCAATTTTTTTAGGAGATCTTCATAAAATCTAGTACTTCAATTGGATGGTCTTTGATTGCAATTTTGGTGGTGTTAAAATGGGTTTTCATGGCTGATTGTGGATGTTTAAAACTGGACAAATTCTAACTGTGTGAGAACCGTGTGGATTTCGAGTTGTTCGAAGGTCTTTGGAGCATCTTTCCGCTTCAAATCCCTTGGTGAGATTTCTAAACACAAAAATTAAGGTCCTAGCAAGTTTGTTTGTGAAGAATTGAGGCTTAAGATTGAGTTATGGCTTGATTAGACTAGTTGAACCGAAAATCGATTATGTTTTGTGGTGAACCCTATTCTGGCCAGTTCTATTGCAGGCTGATTAAGGAGTAATTGGACCCTAAATTGACTCATAATATCCTATAAGATTTTATGTGAGGTGTTCATGGGGAGTATGTGAAGTAAATTGGGAGTTAGAAGTGAATTATAGGCAAAATTGGTGCATGAACCTCTAAGTTGTATTTTGCCTTGTGTGTGACCATATGAACCGAACATTTTGAAGGTTCGTGGGAGTGTTGTTATGTGTTCAATTTATCGATAAGGCGTCTTGAATTGCCGATTGTGTGGCTATTGAGAAATTGCGTTAATGGAAGTTAGAATTCAATAGCTTTTAATCCAAGATTGGTGAACCTTTCTAGGTTGACCAGGGATTTTTGGGGATTGTATACTTGTGGCATTGAGGAGAGTCACTTGGTGTGAGATTTTGCTAATTAATCAAGGTAAATGTTTTCTAAACCTTTATCTGAATGCTAGGACACTGCTGGACGATTTATTAAATGAATTGAATGACGAGTGAAATATATGATTTGAATTGTGTGTTATGATGACATTGTGAACTCAATGAAAAAGACAATGAAAATACCGATTGGCCTATGGCCCTAGTGGTATCGAATGGTAGTGAGCTCGAATAACAATGAGAATACCGATTGGCCTATGGCCCCAGTGGTATCAAATGGCTGCGAGCCTCAAAAGTACCGATTAGCCTGTGGCCCTAGTGGTACAAATGACTGAAAGTCATTACAACATCGATTGGCCTGTGGCTCCAGTGATGTTAGTTGGCAAGAGTACCAGAGGAGTACGTGGGTGGATGTGAAAGTTGTGATAATTGTGTATCAAATTACGTGTTGCTTGTGTAGTGAGCTTGAGACCCTGAAGTTGAGTGTGATTGATTGTATAGCTTATCCATGCTCGGCTATTGATATTCATGTTTTGTTGATGCCATGTGCTATTGCATTTATGCATGCTTGCATTTTGGTGGCATTTGTATGTGGTCTGGGGGGACTGGCATTGAGGTATAGGTTTAGGTTCCACTTTCTAAGATGTCGATCTCACCCGTAGTGGGACAAACTTTTCAGACCCCAAGTCGTAACCATGTTGCTAATCCGACTGGGCAATCCAAAGGAGATGACCGCCCTTTTTGATAAATTTTCCGTTAGGAAGGGTATTGTGTATGTAACGAAGCGCATGACTATTTGGGTAAACGAGGGTAAACTGGAGTTACAGGCCCACCGCTTTGAGGCATGGTACTGTCGATTGGGGAACAACAGTTTGATGGAACCTTTACTGGGAGAGGATGTTCCAACGAAGGTGGTTCCGAATTGATGTCATCCGTCCCAACCGGAGATCGAAGTGGAGAACCCAGCATTAGTGGATGGTTCGAGGAACATACCTGAAGAGTCGAATTCTCCACCGCCTTCAAAGGAATACATGAATTACATTGAGATTTATGCCGATGCGGTCGAGGCCACCGACGAGGACAACAACGCAAAAGCTGAAGAGGAAACCGAGGAAGACACTAAAGAATCTTCTAAGGAGCTACCATTTGAGACTTTTTCTGACTATAACCCAGATGATGAGGAGGATGACGGAAATGACGATTCAAGCGGTTCATCCGAGTAGTTGAATGAAGGGGTTTAGGTGAAATAGGAATTAGGCACCATTTTGGTGTTAGGCTCTACGGATGGTGAAATAGTAACCTTTAGACCATAGGCCTTGGTTCCTTTTTCCTATCCAAGTTGGCGGCTTTATCTTTTTTTTTTCCTTTCCATCATTTGCACTGGATATGTGCGAGATGTATAAATGGGTGTGCTTTTGAATAATTCCAAATTTTCTTCTTATTTTTTTGTACGGAGATATTTGTATCACCTTCTGCGTGCGCATTTCATATCATACTAGGCTGTATGAGGTTCCTAGGTAGTTATTGGCCTGAGGAGAATGTAATGAGCTCCAAGGGATGCGGGGCGTTACATCCTCGTTGAAGTGGTATCAGAGCAAGGTTACCAAGAGTACAGTAGATTGATTGGAGTAATAAGGAGTATCGGAATTCGGATGATTGGGGTAGTGAGACCCTAGGGGGAGTCGTTGAGTCAAGCATGAATGCATGGCATTTGAATGGCACATGTGATTGGCATCTTGAAATGGCATAGCTGTGGTGAACCTACGAAGGGTCAAGCTCTGCACTTAGCATGTTGTTGTGAATGTTGATATGATGAGTGAATTATCACCTCTGAATATACTAAGTTGCAAATGAGTCTAGACTTAAGGTATGGATTTGTATCCTTGACTGATGTGCTCATGAGAATGTCTGAATGGTTGTTTGTTGTTTTATGATTGCTGCTTTGTTGAGTAGCATAGAATTATTGAGATTTGAGTAAGTGATTTAGGTCTCTGATTCCGTGGTGTAATTATAGTGACTCAGGTAACCTAAGTTGAGCAAGTATTAACAATAAACCTGGAAGGTCGAGAAGCGGAGCTTCGAGCTCTAGAGCACCAGCGACCGAGGATCCAAGAGTGATGGAGCCTTAAGAGTTTTGGAACAAATTGGCGAGCTGATGGGAAAGGAAGCTCAAGATAGAGCGACTGCAGCTCTTAGACAAGCAGAAGATAGAACTAAGATTATAGATCAGGCTGCTGAAGCTGCGGTGGCAGCTGTGAATATGGTAAACGAAAATAATGCCCGGGGTGCTAAAGCTAGGAATGCTCAAGATGATGTTAACACCAATAGACCAATGGGTCAGTTGGTTAAGCAGTTCATAAAACTAAAACCGACTTAGTTTAATGGCACTGGAGATCCTAAGTTAGTACCAAGGCAGATTGAGAAACTCAAAAAAGCTTTTGGACTACTAAGATGCACTGATGAAGAGAAAGTGTTGCTAGCTATGTATCAGCTAGAGAGAACTACGCACAATTGGTGGAGTGCCTCGAAAGAAGGAGTATTTCCTGAATGTACGGCCTTGACTTGGGCTGCCTTCACTGTTGCTTTCAATGACAAGTACATTTCTGAGACGGCACGTGAGAGAAAACGAGTGGAATTTCACCAGTTGCGACAAAATCAACTGACTGTAGATCAACGAAGTTGAGTCCACAAGATTGTTAAGGTATACACAAGGTCAGTGGAAGATCCTTTCGAGAAAGCGCAAAGGTTTCAAGATGATTTGAGACTAGAGATTCGCAGTAGAATAATAACGGTGAACTTGAGGACATACCGAGAGATTTATGAGAAGAGCCAGATGATCAAAAGGGACATCAAGGAAAGAGGCATTGCTTCTGGATCGCGGTTTACTCCTCTGAAAGATAATCAACGGTTGGGAAAAAGGCCAATGATGAACAACTGATGATTTGTCCCTCCTGTCCGCAGAAATATCGAAAAGCCGACGAACCAGTCAAACTGGTATTGCCGTAATTGTGGAAGGAGGCATGGTAGTGGTCCTTACCCTACTAGGTTAGGAGCATGTTATAGATGTGGTCAGTTGGGCCACTACATGAAGAATTGTCCAAATCAAGCTCCAGGAAACCGAGCTCAAGGACAAAGACCACAAGTTAGACAGCTTGTCGTGGCCCCACAGAATGAGCAGAATCAACAATCAGCCCAAAGAAGAGTGTACGCTATTGCATGTAGAGAGGCGAAGGAAGCGCTTGGCGTGGTCACAGGTACAATCTATTTATGTAACCAAGCTGCCTATACTTTATTTGATCCCGGAGCTTCGCATTCCTTTATGTCTGCTCAGTTTGCTTATCTAGTGAAAGTAGAGTTGAAACCATTGAATATGCTATTGCATGTTACTACACCATTAAAGGATAATGTGCTAGTTTCACTAGGCTGTGTGGACTGTAAGATAATGATTGGTGGTAGCAAGGAAAGGATAGATTTGGATGTGCTACCAATGTATGATTTTGATGTGATTATTGGCATGGATTAGTTGGGGAAACAAAGGGCTGTAGTTGATTGTGGTAACAGGATAATTCGTTTCTATCCAAAAGATCGTCCTAGTTTTGAATTTGTAGAAAGTCGGGGAGGAACCTCGATTCCTTTAGTTTCGCCGCTTGAGGCAACTAAGTTATTGATCGAAGTGTGTCAAGCTTACTTGGCTGTTACAGTTGACACAATGGTTGAGGAACCAAAGTTGGAAAGTATAGTGGTGGTACGTGAGTTTCCGGATGTCTTTCCTAAGGAATTGCCAGGATTACCACCTAAGAGAGAAATTAAGTTTGTGATTGAGTTGGCACCTGGAACGGAGCCAATCTCGAAGGCACCATATAGATTGTCCTTATCTGAATTGAAAGAGCTAAAAGTACAGATGCAGGAATTGCTGGATAAGGGATTCATTAGACTGAGCGCGTCGTCGTGAGGAGCATCAGTACTATTTGTAAGAAAGAAGGATGGATCTTTGCGTTTATGTATAGATTATAGACAGCTAAACCAAGTAACTATCAAGAACAAGTATCTCTTACAGAGGATACATGATTTGTTTGATCAGTTGCAAGGAGCATCGATATTTTCTAAAATAGCTTTGAGGACTGATTATCACCAGTTGAGGATTAAGAAGGAGGATATACCAAAGACTGCCTTCAGAACATGATATAGGCTTTACAAGTTTACGGTTATGTCTTTTGGTTTGATTAATGCCCCTGTTGTATTTATGGATTTGATGCATCGAGTGTTTAAGGAATACTCGGATCAGTTCGTCATCATTTTTATAGACGACATCCTAATTTGTTCGAAGAGTAGTGAGCGCATGAGGAACATTTGGGGGTAGTTTTGCAAACCCTGAGGGAGCATTCGCTTTACGCTAAGTTTAGCAAATGTGAATTTTGGTTGAGTAAAGTGGCTTTCCTTGGCCATGTAAAATTTGGAGAAGAAATTTCCATGGATCCTTCAAAGATTGAGGCGGTAATGAAATGGCCTAGACCCACGACGGTTACCGAGGTTAAAAGTTTTCTGGGATTGGCAAGCTACTATAGGTGATTCGTGGAGAAGTTTTCGTCTATAGCTACTCTGTTAACGAGGCTAACAAAGAAGGACGTGAAATTCGAATGGACTGATAAGTGTGAGAAAAATTTTCAAGAACCTAAGCACTAATTGACGACCGCACCATTATTAACTATTTCTTTCGGACATGGAGGTTATGAGATATATAGCGATGCTAAAAGGATTAGGGTGTGTGTTGATGCAACATAGAAAAGTGGTTGCTTATGCCTCACGATAGTTGAGACCTCATAAGATGAATTATCCAACGCGTGATTTGGAATTAGCTGCCATCATCTTCGCACTAAAGATATGGAGGCACTATTTGTGTGGCGAAAGATTTTAGATTTATACGGATCATCAGAGCTTGAAGTATCTATTTTCGCAAAAAGAATTGAATATGAGACAACGACAATGGATGGAGTTACTCAAGGACTATGACTGCGAGATTTTATATCATCTTGGAAAGGCGAATAAAGTCGCGGATGCACTTAGTCAAAAATCAAGTATTGCGCTCTTATTGGTTAAAGGATGGTCCTTGTTAGAGGAATTAAGGGATTCTAAGTTTAAATTGGAAGTTTGTCAATTGTTGAGTTTAGTGGCAACCTTGAGAGTTGAACCTGAAATTCAAGAAAGAATAAAGGCTTTGCAGTCTACGGATCTGGAAATTCAAAAGATTCTTGAGATGGACGCGACGAAAAGGAAATCTGAGTCTCAAGTGTCAGAAGATGAGATTATGAAGTTTCGCGGACGTTTGTGTGTACCTGGTGATGAAGAACTTAAGGAAAAGATTTTGTCAGAAACTCACAGGAGCAACTATAGTATTCATCCAGGTAGCACCAAAATGTATCAGAATCTGCGTCAACACAACTGGTGGGACGGAATGAAGGTGGATGTCGCTAAGCATGTGGCGAAATGTTTGACCTGTCAGCAAGCAAAGGCTCAGCATTGTAAGCCTGGAGGATTGTTGCAACCTCTAGAAATTCCTAAGTGGAAATGGGAATATGTGACGATGGATTTTGTGATGGGATTGCCAATGAGTCAGAAAGGTCATGACTCAATTTGGGTAATCGTGGATAGATTAACCAAGTCAGCACATTTCATACCTGTGCGAAAGGATTTTGCAATGGATAAGTACGCAGAATTATATATGCGTCAAATTGTGCTGTTGCATGGAGTCCCAGTTACGATTACATTGGATCGAGATCCCAAGTTTACGACAAACTTTTGGAAGAGTCTTTAGGAACTAGATTGCAATTCAGTATGGGGTATCATCCATAGACTGATTGACAGTTAGAAAGGACGATTCAGATGCTCGAGGATATGTTGTGAGCCTGCGTCATAGATGTTAAAGGTGGATGGGAGGATCAACTACATCTAGTGGAGTTTGCATATAATAATAGCTACCAGCATAGTATCGGTATGGCACCGTTTGAAGCACTTTATGGTAGAATTTGCAAAATGCCTGTTTGTTGGGATGAAGTTGGAGAAAGGAGTATAAAAAGCCCTGAATTAGTGGAACAATCCGTTGAGACGATTAAAGTCACAAGGGAAAGGTTGAGAATGGCATAGAGTCGACAAAAGAGCTATGCTAATAAAAGACGCAATCCATTGGAATTTCAAGTTGGCGATCATGTTTTCTTGAAGGTATCACCAATGCGTGGATTGTCTCGATTTGGGAAAAAGGGAAAACGGAGTCCGAGATATGTTGGTCCTTTTGAAATTCTAGAGCGAATTGAGACTTTGGCTTACAAACTCGCCTTATCGCCGAACTTGTCGCAGATACACAATGTGTTTCATGTGTCAATGTTAAGTATGAACCAGATCCAACTCATATTCTGGATTTTGAAACCATTGAAATAGACGACAAGGTGTCATATGTAGAAAAGCCTATCAGAATTGAGGATCGAAAGAAGCAAGTCTTGAGGAATAAGACGATTACGTTAGTCAAAGCAATTTGGGAGCATCACGAGACTGAAGGAGCTACTTGGGAAAGCGAAGAAGTTATGAGACGTTAACACCCCCATTTGTTTGGGTAGTTGGATTATTGTAAATTTTGAAGATGAAATTTCTGTAAGGGGGAAGAATCGTGACATTTTGAATTTCCTGTCATTTTGAGGTTGTTGAATGAGAATGTATCTTTCGATGTATTTCAGCTTTGTCTTGCTCAAATCTGATCAATCTCGAGTAAACTAACCAAAAGGGAAAGGCTAACGCATGACAAGCTACGTGGACCTAGGAAACTCGATAAAGGAAATGACGCTTTGACCATAAGGATTGTCAAGGGAACATTTAGAACCAATAAGGCCGATCAGATAATGATTAGGGAATACAATGCTAGCGTTATACGATTGGAGCGCGGGTGATGCCGCTTAACCAATGTATAATTTATAAATTTTCCTAAATTGAATTATGATGATTGAAGCTGTCAGAGCTAACGATGAACCCTCGCAATTCCATGACAACTAAAACTGTCATAACCAGAGTTTTCCTAAGTGTGATGAGAATCACAGAGTCGATACGCGTAACATCTGCAAAAGCCGCCCGTTAGTTCGGGACAAACTGATTCTACGATCGATGGACAAATGATCACGAAATGGAAGTTCAAATTTGACAATTGGAAATAGAGAATTCTAATTCTAAATAAAGATTGACTTCGTCTCGCTAATGGTAATTTCAGATTGAAAAAGTGAAGTTTCGAACTGAAAGTGCAAAATTACCATTTTGCCCTCGACCATTTATCTTGCCTTAAGAATTCAAGAATGACAAAATGATCATTCTATCTTCTCCATATGGATGCCAAAATTGATGAGCATGGAGTCAAAGATGAGTCAAAGCTTTGAGTTGTATTATTTGGATATGCCACATGTCAATCAATAAAGGCCCTAAGTATTAATTACCCCCACCAAATCAAATCTTGTCAATAACCTCAATAATTTGTGTGAAACAATTTTCCAAAGACCATCTTCAGCCGTGTATAGCCTCCCCTCAATTTCCTTTGATTTTCTCTCCATTTTCCTCTCTACCGAAAACTACCCAGAAGACCGGTTTTTGCTTGCCAGTTCAGTCTGCTCGTCGGCCACTTTTTTGCGCCGTCTTACCGTGCTCCAACAACTAGAAGCAAGATTAATGTGTCCTTGCCAATTTCTAGGTGGTGGCTTGTCAATTGGTTGAGTTGTTTTTCCCGACCAGCCCTTATACCAAAACTAGACGAAATCCGCGCAAGCTGGGGTAAGGCCTCCGTTCTCTCTCTTAGAGACTCCAATTGGCCTCAATTTTTTTAGGAGATCTTCATAACATCTAGTACTTAAGTTGAATGGTCTGTGATTGGAAGTTTGGTGGTGTTAAAATAGGTTTTCATGGCTGATTGTAGATGTTTAAAATTGGACAGATTCTGACCGTGTGAGAACGATGTGGAATCCGAGCTGTTCAGAGGTCTTTAGAGTATCGTTCTGCTTCAAATCTCTTGGTGAGCTTTTTAAACACATAAATTAAGGTCCTGGCAAGTTTTTTTTGTGAAGAATTGAGGCTTAAGGTTGAGTTATGGCTTAATTAGACTAGTTGAACCGAAAATTGGTTCTGTTTTGTGGTTAACCTTATTCTGGCTAGTTCTGTTGGGAGCCGCTTAAGGAGTAATTGGACCCCAAATTGACTCATAATATCCTATAAGATGTGATGTGAGGTGTTAATGGGGAGTATGTGAAGTGGATTGGGAGTTAGAAGTGAATTATGGACAAAATTGGTGCATGAACCTCTAAGTTGTATCTTGTCTTGTGTGTGGCTATATGAACCGAACATATTGAGGGTTCGTGGGAGTGTTGGTATGTGTTCAATTTATCGATAAGGCATCTTGAATTGCCGATTGTGTGGCTAATGAGAAATTGGGTTAATGAAAGTGAGAGAATTCAGTGGCTTTTGATCCAAGATTGATAAACCTTTCTAGGTTGACGATGGATTTTTGGGGATTGCATACTTGTGGCATTGAGGAGAGTCACTTGGTATGAGATTTTGCTAATTGATCAAGGTAAGTATTTCCTAAACCTTTATCTGAATGCTAGGACACTACTGGTCGATTTATTGAATGAATTGAATGACGAGTGGAATCTATGATTTGAATTGTGTGTTATGATGACATTGTGAACTCAATGAGAAAGACAATGAGAATACCGATTGGCCTATGGCCCCAGTGGTATCAAATGGTTGCGAGCCTCAAAAGTATCGATTGGCCTGTGGCCCCAATGGTACAAATGACTAAAAGTCATTACAACATCGATTGGCATGTGGCCTCAGTGATGTTAGTCGGCAAGAGTACCAGAGAAGTACATGGGTGGATGTGAAAGTTGTGATAATTATGTATCAAATTACGTGTTGCTTGTGCAGTGAGCTTGAGACCCTGAAGTTGAGTGCGATTGATTAAATAGCTTATTTGTGACATTCTGAAATCCTGTCATTTCGAGACCTTTGACTGTAAGATATCTATCGAAGTTTTTTAGATATGTCTCGCTCGTATCTGATCAATCTCAAGTCAATTAACCAAAGGGGAAAGGCTAACGCGTAATGAGGTACGTGGACCTAGGAAACTCGATTAGAAAGTGGTACTTTGACCATGGGGATCGTCAAGGGAACATTTAAAACCGAGGCCGATCTAAAAACGATTAAGGAATACATTGCTAGTGTTATACGATTGGGACGCGGGTGATACCGCTTAACCAAAGTATAATTTGCGAAATTTTCCTAAATTGAATTGTGACGATCGTTGCTGTCGGGACAAGCGATAGACCCTCGCGATCACATGACTATCAAAGTTACTATAGTTTGAGTATCCTAAGTGTGATGAGAATCACAGAGTCATTACGTGTAACGTCCGCAAGAGCCACCCGTTAATTCGAGACAAATTGAAATTCAATCGACGAAAAATCGATCATGAGATAGGATCATGAAATTTGAAAATGGAAATGAGGGATTCCAACATTTAATATGGATTGGACGCCGCCTTATCAAGGGTGAAAAATATCAGGAAAACGAAATTTCGGACAAAGGGTGTGAAAAGACCATTTTGCCCTTGGAGAGTTAACCTTGCCTAATTGGTTTGAGAAGGGCATTTTAGTCGTTTGATATTTTCTTCTTCCCCAAAGAGGCTGCCGAAAATCTAAGGGGCAAGAGGGTAAATAGAGCCTTGATATTATTGACTCTAGGACAAGTGTCAATACATGGGTGATGGTCATTAATTTTCCATTCATTCTAACCCTTCTAGAAGTTTAATCAAAAGTGATTAGAATCATATCATCTGCTTTCTCAAATTTTCGTGATCCATCTCCCTCTTCTTCCCCTTCATTTTGTGTTTTCTTCTCAAGAGCAGAAACTGCTCTGTTCCGACCAGCTTCTACCGCTCGGTTCGGTCCGTACGAACGCCTACTCCTATGACCTTTTGGCCGGCTGGTGACCACCACAAGTTAGTTTAACCTGTCCTTGACAAGCTCCAATTAGTTTTGTGATTTTTTGAGGTTTGGTTAATTTATAGAAATTTTTGGAAGAAAACCGGACGGATTATGAGCTAACTGAGAGAGGGCTATTGTTCACCCTCTTAGAGACTTCATTTGGCTCCAAAATTTTTATAAAAGTTACATGACCAGTAGTATTATGTTCACTGAGTCAGAGCCATTGATTGCGTTAAGTTTTGATTAGGTTTCGATGGTTGAATCGATGAGGTTTTTAAGAGCAAAATCTGACCGCCGGAGAACTAAGTGGAGTCGGTCTGTTTGGAAGCTTTAGCAGTGCTAATTGACTTCGAAAATTTTTATGGAGCTCTATAACATGTGGATTAAGGTTTTGCCAAGTGGAATTGATGAAAAAATTGAGTCTTAAAGATGATTTGTAGACTGTTAAGGCAAGGAGAGCATAACCGGTTATGCTCTATTTCAATTCTGAGCACTCCGATTCTGTTAGGGGTTGTTCTTGACGTCATCATGCTCTAAATGTGGTGTTAAGGCATACTAGAATGTGATTTAGGGTGTTATTAAGGTGTACGATGGGTGGAGTTGAAGTTAGGAAAGAGAAATAGACTAAAACGATGAATTGTCGCTGAAGTATATTGCTGCCCTATTTTGGACAGCGGTGATCTTGTTTGGAAGCTTAGCTTGACAAGGGATTTTGGTGAAAATTTGCTAATTGGAACGAAGGTAGGCGACCCCTAAACCTATATTAGAACATTTGGATGCAACTGGATAGTTTTATTGTAGAATCGATGAGTTGACAATTTTGTTATACTTGGTTGAGTGGAAATTGAATGGAGTTGTTGAGGAACGAGCCATGAGCGCTCGCTTGTTATTAAAATTGTAGTTCTTTTACCTGAATTGATGATGTACTTATTGGTATGTCCTACTTGATTATGTAGCTACAGGCTATGTGACTCTTGAGATATGTTTTGTGATAGAGTATGACCTTTTTGACAAGCAAATGGTTTATCATCGACCTTTTGAAATTTCTCGTGATGAGAATTTGATTAAATGATTGTTGAGACAATTCTTGACTTGAGATATTTGTCGAGACCTATGGTATCCTGAGGCGTCATAACGCGGGATTGCATCGTGAGCATATCTTGAGGCGTCTTAATGCGGGATTGCATCCTAAGTATACCCTGAGGTGTCTTAACGCGGGATTGTGATTGAATGATATCCTGATGTGTCCTAACGCGGGATAAGGAATTGTACATGTTGACATGAGTTGGAAATTGGTTAGTAAACCCGATACGTCTTAACGAGGGTTTATTTGTCTTGGTAGTCTAATGCGTTGAACGCGGACTAATCCATTGAGTTGTGGATTGAAAATTTTATTGGTTATTAATTCATGTGGTATTGATGTGATTCTTGGCTAGCATGAAAGCTTGGGTCACTTTCTTTATATATTTGTCTCGAGTATAATTTCTTCGCAAAATGTTTGATATGATGCTTTTGTATAAATGCCATTTATCCTTCTGTCATTGCTTGCTTGTTGCTGTGATAATTCGTCTGGTGGAACCGATGGTCTAAATTAGGATTAGGCTAGCTTGCTGAGAAGTAAGTCTCACCCCGTCGTGGGATCCTTTTCTTTTCAGATCCCTCACTTTGAGTATGCTGCCTACGCACCTAGGAGACCCGAAAGATATGACAGTCTATTTTGACGAATTTCCCGATGGACGAGGTACAGTCTGTCTTAGAAAGAGTATTGTAGTTTGGGTCGACGAGGGAGAAGAGCATTGGAAGCTACATCGTTTTGAGACTTGGTTCAGGAGAACCGGAGCAAATACCACGGGTCCACTGAAGACACACAAGGTTCCTAACTGTGTTGTACCATCTTGGTGTCGTCCGACTTGAGATGAGATTGAGGCAGAGGGTTCAGTGGTAGGTTCAAGGAATGTTCCCGAGGAGACCCTGGCAAGAGAAGAGAGCGTTGAAGTGATTGAGATTTCAGACTCTAAGGACGATCTAGAGGAAGACACGGTGGAAGTGAGATCAGAAACCTTTTCTGATTACGATCCTATGCAAGACATGAATCAAGACGGAGATAGTAGTACCAGTTAGTGAGTTTGAAGTCTTAGGATCTCTTGCGTAGTCTTTTGAAAGCACCTAGCCTTTTTGGACAAGGGGTTTAATAGTTACTTTTTGGTTGGCCCTACCTCTCCATGACCTTAGCCTTAGGTTGTTAGACGACCCTGACTATCTTGTAAAAACTTATCTTTCATGTTTATGTAAATGCCTTTTGTTATCCCATTTCTTATTATATATTATATGTATGGAGGTGTATCTATTTTCTTTTTTCCTTCCGCATGCATGTCTCACTTCATTTAGGCCATCGGAATGGTATCCTAGATTAATTATACGGCCTTAGTGGATGTGATGTTTTATTAAGAAAGGCAGGGCGTGACATCCTAGTTTAAAGTAGTATTAGAGCAAGGTTAGCTCGATCCAAGTCAATTGAGGATTGGAGTAATAAGGAAGAATGAGATTCGGGATGATTGGGTAGCGAGACCGTAAGGGGATTCATTAGAGTCAAGTAAGAATTGCTTGGCATTTGGATTGTCGCATGTGATTGACATCATGAAAGCGGTGTAGTTGTGATGACTAGATAGTGACCAAGTTTTGTACTTAGCGTGTGTATTAATTATGGATGCTTGCCTAATGAAATATTGAGTGTTGTGTTTGAAATTGAAGCATGATTGTAGGTTTCTAATTGTTGTGCTCTTGAGAATGACCGGGTGAACTGTCACGCCCCTAACCCGTCAAGCACGCGAACATCCCTGCAAGTAAACAACACATCTCTCGCAGTCCCAAGATCTACAAACAAGTCGAGAGGTAATATATATACATTAAGCATGCGGAAGCGGTACTCAAATAAATCCCCGTACAAAATATAAGTTAAGTGGGACCTGGATAGCATAATAACTGTCATACATCATAACATACTGTTCGTACAAATACCGATTACTACAATCCGCTAGGCAAAGGAAGACGGGGTAAGCACATAAAAAAAAAAAAAAAGTCATGACCATCATCAATATCCAAAATAGCCATGGTCGGGGGTTGCCGTCACAAGATTGAGTCAATAAATTAAGACACCTAAGATGAGCTGCTGGAGTCCCCTGTATCAATTCTGTCTCCTCTGTCGGCTCGTACTCCCAGAACGTCTCGGAACGAACCTCGATAGAATCTTCCATGGTCCCCTCATGCGACGACTCCGCCAGATCCTCCTCCGTAGCCTCCACAACAATCGCCTCGTCCTCAGTGAACTCCAAGGTCGGGGTATTCTCTGGTCCATTCGTAGACCCTACTACAGATCCCTCTGGCAGCTCCTACTCCCCGGCGGTCTGGCACCAATCAAGGATAACTCCCTAGGGTACCTCGTGGAGCTTTAGCGGCCCAATCGATTCATCTCCGATCTAATTAAACCATGCCTCGAACCTATAGGCTTCCAGTCCGTGTTACCCTCATCAACCCATACAACCGTACACTTTCTCACATAAATGTTCCCCTGATTATCCAGAAACTTGTCAAAATATGTCGTCATCTCCTTGGGATCCCCAAAATGAATAGGCCACATACCTAAGGCCTAGGATCTGTAAAAATAGGGGTCCCCAAAAGGGGTGAGATACACATCTCGGTAAAAGAGTCTTAACCCTAGGTCAGGCCAATCGTCCACTCAAACAGTCATCTATCCCAAAAATTCCAAACTCATAATCATACAGGCAAATGCAAATAAAGATAATGACATGCAAATGATGGGCATGCAACTATGACACCATGTCACACTCAGATGATCATGCACACCTCATCCTGCCACATCACCACAACCACCTCTTCCAGCCTGCCTCATTCTTCAACCTGCGATTGGATCGCATCAGGCTCAATCCGCGTAAACGCATCAGACCGTCATTGGCAACCCGCGTAAATGCATCAGGTTTCAATGAATCTCCAGGCCAATATCATCACCTCATACCTCCGTCCCGCGAATAATTCGCATCAGGACCATGGCCATCTCAACCTCGCGATTAGATCGCATCAGGATGCCACACAATCTCAATTCGACCCCCGCGATTAGATCACATCAGAGTATCCACCTCCCGCCCCGCATCTCATACGCCTCACGGCCTCGCCATGTCATGCTCACGTCATGATTTTCAATTCGTTTTCCATACATGACGACATGTGCAATTCAGGCACAAATCAAATACTCATGGCATACAAGGCAATCAAGTGACACACACACATGGCGGATAATTCAAGCATAAACAATGGCACACATAAATCCCTTATACAATCTTAGGAAATTCTAAGAACAATCCTCTTGAAAACTCTCACAAATCATTCAATTTATCGCTTGACCCACCCAATCAAGTCCAATATTCCTATCTTAAGTTTAAGATTCCCTTACCTTACGTTTGACAACACAAATTTCTTCTTGCAAGTGCCTCAAAGTCTCGGCCAAACAATCCAAAGGTTCAATTCACCGCGCAACCTAGAATATTCAACCAATTCATCAATTTTCTTGTCCAATTCCTCAATCCATGAACCACAATCGTCCATAACATAATCCTCATTATCTTAACAAGTTTTAAATATTAATTTGGGACTCAAAATCATCTACTCGTCACTCCAACAGAACCGGTCTTGCACAGAACCGAACTGGTTCATTTCGATTCTGTGCAAACCGTGCACAATCCATCCCAAATCAACTTCAAATCCATCATCTACTCACCATCCTACCTGTTAACATGTCTATCTAAGGATATAGGGGTCTCACCGACGGTTTGAAGTCAAATCGTCGCCGAAAACCCGTCCAAAGTCGCCGGTCCTCCCATGGTCAAAATTCGGCAGTTTCTGTTCCAAGTTCACAAGACTCATTTGAGGTCAAAAATTTATCGAATCAAGCCCAACTTTTTACCAAATATTTATATACATGTCTCCTAGACCTCCATAAAATTTGACCTCAAAACTCCAACATTTCAACCTCCAAAGCAGTTAAAAACCGAACCTACCTCAGATTGGATCAGATTCTGTCGGCTTTCGGGAAAACTCTTGACCGGAGCTCCTCGGTGGTCCAAATGGCTTGTTTCCAACTCAAAGAGGTTGGAAAGATGTAGGGCTAGGTTGGTAAGGTCAGCCGATAGTCAGGCGATGGCCGAAGGAGGTCATCGAAGGAGCCGAACAGAGACTCCAGAAGTTGTCGCCGGCGAGTAGAAAGAAGAAGGAAGAAGAAGATGGCTCTCGGCGATCTTGGGGTTCTATGGCCGGTCATGTGAGGTGAGGAGAGAGAGAGAAAGACTATATACAAGGCTCATGGTCAAAGGGAAGAATGGTAGTTGCATAAAGTGGGATATGACTACTCTTTTGTCCATCCATTGACACTTGTCCCACTTGTCATTCCAATTCAATCCCATGGCCCTATTCCTTCAAATATATGGACAAGGCTTTAAGTTTGAGGGGCAAATTAGTAATTTTACCCTCGACGTTCGGAACGTCGTTTTTCTAACTCCAAAATTCTTCGATAAGGTGACGGCCAATCCGAATAACGTTGGAATTCTTGATTCTCCATTTCAAATTTTTCAAGATTCATTTCTAATAGTTTCCTCTATCAGACGTGGTTCCAGCCTATCTCGAATCAACGGGCGACTTTTGCGGACTTTACACGTATCACCCTGTGATTCTCGTCACATTTAGAGCTCGTCAATTCGTGGCGGCTTTGGTTGTCATGTAATTGTGAGGTTCTATCACTAGTTTCTATGGTCTCAATCTTCACTGTCTGATTTAGAAAAAATTTAGCAAATCATACGTTGGTTAAGCGGCATCACCCGCGCTCCAATCATATGACACTCGTAAGGCATTCCTTAATCGTTCTTAGATCGGCCTTTTGTGGCTCTAAATATCCGCTCGACAATCCTTATGGTCAAAGCGCCATTTCTTATCCGAATTTCCTAGGTCCACGTACCATGTCTCGCGTTAGCCTTTCCTTTTTGGTCAGTCTACTCGAATTGATTAGATTCGAGCGAGATATGACTGAAATACATCTTAGATTCATTTCTCATTAATGAGTCTGAAATTTACCGAAAATCAGAATGTCAAAATTCTTCCCCCTTACAAAAATTTCATCCCCGAAATTTACATTACAATTAATTACTCAAATAAATGGGGGTGTTGTCACCTCATCGTCTCTTCGTTCTCCCCCGTGGCACCTTCAGTTCAATGGTGCTCCCACACTACTTTGACCATTGGGATCTTCTTATTCCTGAGGATTTACTCCTTTCGGTCTTCGATCCTTATCGGCTTCTCCACGTAAGACACTCTGTCGTCCACTTCTATGGCTTCGTAGTCCAGCACATGTGTCGGATCTGGTTCATACCTTTGCAACATTGACACATGGAATAAATTATGCACCTAGGATAGATTAGGCAGCAGAGCAAGCCTCTAGGCTAAGGTTCCAATCCGCTCCAGCATCTCAAATGGGCCTACATATCTTAGGCTCAGCTTCTCCTTTCTTTCGAATCGCGATAGTCCTCTCATCGGCGATACCTTGAGGAAGATGTGATCGCCCACTTGAAATTCCAAGGGCTTGCGCCGCTTATCCGCATAGCTCTTCTGACGACTTTGTGCCGTCCTCAGTCTATCCCGAATTATTCTCACTGCTTCCACCCATTGCTCCACCAACTTTGGGCCTGTGATGCTCCTTTCTCCAACCTCATCCCAGCAAATCAGGGTTTTGCAAGCCCTACCGTAGAGTGCTTCGAATGGTGCCATTCGAATGCTCTACTGGTAGCTATTATTATAAACAAACTCTACCAAATGTAGCTGATCTTCCCATCCACCTTTAAAATCAATGACGTACGCTCGTAGCATATCATCAAGCATCTGTATCGTCCTTTCTGACTGTCCGTCCATCTGTGGATGGTAGGCTGTACTAAATTGCAATCAAGTCCCCGTGGCTTCACTTAGACTTTTCCAAAAGTTTGCCGTGAACTTAGGATCTCTAT
This sequence comes from Rhodomyrtus tomentosa, assembly GCA_028455895.1. Lineage (NCBI taxonomy): Eukaryota > Viridiplantae > Streptophyta > Magnoliopsida > Myrtales > Myrtaceae > Rhodomyrtus > Rhodomyrtus tomentosa. The sequence continues at coordinate 19,887,707 of JAPCWY010000011.1, forward strand.
CCGAAGTGATCGTCACTAGCACTCCATTCAACCTCACTATCTGCCTCATGTATAGCTCTACATACCTATCCATAGCGAAGTCCTTTCGCACCGGGATAAAATATGCGAACTTGGTTAATCTGTCCACGACTACCCATATAGAGTCATGACCTCTTTGGCTCTTTGGAAGTCCCATCACAAAATTCATGGTTATATGCTCTCATTTCCATTCCGGAATCTCTAGTAGCTGTAATAGTCCTCCAGGCTTACAGTGCTGCGCTTTTACTTGGTGGCACATCAAACACTTAGCCACATGCTTTGCTACGTCCACTTTCATCCCGTTCCATCAATAGTGCTGTCGCAAGTTCTGATACATTTTCGTACTCCCAAGGTGGATGCTATAATTGCTCCTGTGAGCCTCTGATGAAATCCTTTCCCTGAATCCTTCATCTTTTGGCATGCACAATCATCCTCGAAACTTCAGAATTCCGTCCTCAGACACCTGAAACTCGGGTTTTCTCTTGGTCGCGTCCATCTCAAAGATCTTCTGAATCTTTGGGTCCGTAGGTTGCAAAGTCTTTATTCCTTCTTAGACCTCAGGTTCCACCCTCAATGTAGCCATTAAGCTGGACAACTAGCTAACCTCTAGTGTGAACTCAAAATCTCTTAAATCTTCAGTCATCGACCAACTTTTCACTAGCAAACATGCGATGCTCGACTTCCGACTCAGCGCATCTGCCACTCGGTTTGCTTTCCCAAGGTGATATAGCATATCAAAGTCATAGTCCTTCAATAGCTCCATCCACGTACGCTGCCTCATGCTCAGCTCTTTCTGGGAAAATAAATACTTTAAACTTTGGTGGTCGGTATAGATCTGAAACTTCTCGCCACATAGGTAATGTCTCCAAATTTTCAAAGCGAATATAATCATCGCTAACTCCAGGTCATGAGTTGGGTAGTTCATCTCATGTGGCCTTAACTGTCTAGATGCGTAGGCTACTACTCTCCCGTGTTGCATCAACACACAGCCCAATCCTTTCAGCGAAGCATCGCTGTAAATCTCGTAACCTCCCGGTCCTAATGGAATTGTCAGTACTGGCGCGGTTGTCAACCTATTTTTAAGCTCTTGGAAACACCTCTCACACTTGTCAGTCCATTCAAACTTTGTTTCCTTCTTTGTCAACCGCGTCAATGGAATGGCTATGGATGAGAATTTCTCCACAAAACGCCTATAGTATCCTGCCAGTCCCAAGAAACTTCTGACTTCAGTGACCGTAGTAGGTCTAGGCCAATTCGTTACTGCTTCGATCTTCGCAGGATCCACCGCAATTCCTTCACCAAACACCACATGACCAAGAAATGCTACCCTATTTAGCCAGAACTCACATTTACTCAACTTTGCGTAAAGTGAATGTTCTCTCAAAATCTGCAGGACCATCCTTAGGTGCTTCTCGTGTTCTGCATCACTCCTCGAGTAAATCAAGATATTGTCAATGAAGACTATGACGAATCTGTCCAGAAATTTCTTAAATATTCGATGCATCATGTCCATAAAAGCAGCTGGAGCGTTGGTCAATCCAAACGGCATCACCATGAACTCATAATGTCCATACCTCGTCCTGAAAGCAGTCTTAGGTATGTCTTCCTTCTTGATCCTCAGTTGACGATACCCAGTCCTCAAGTCAATCTTCGAAAATACCGTCGCTCCTTGTAACTGATCAAATAGATCATCAATCCTCGGTAGTGGGTACTTGTTCTTCACTGTCACTTAGTTCAGCTGCCGATAGTCAACGCATAAACACATAGACCCATTTTTCTTCCTTACAAACAGGACCAGTGCTCTCCACAATGAAGCACTAGGATGGATAAATCTCTAGTTTAGCAACTCTTGCATCTGTACCTTTAACTCCTTCAGTTCTGACAGGAACATCTTGTAAGGTGCTTTCGAAATCGGCTCCGTTCCAGGGGCTGACTCGATTATAAATTCTATTTCCCGCTCCAGTGGTAATCCTAGCAACTCTTGGGAAAATACATCAGGAAACTCATGTACTATCGGGATATTCTCTAATTTTGGCTCTTCGGTAGTCGTGTCCATTACTGCCACTAGGTTTGCCTGACACCCTTCAGACATCAACTTAGTTACTTCCAAAGAGGAGATTAAGGGAATCGAGGTTCCTCCTCGACTTACCACCAATTCAAAGCTAGGGCGGCCTCTCGGGTAAAACCGAATTGTCCTACTACCACGATCCACTACTGCCCCCTGCTTATCCAACCAATCCATTACTATGATTACATCAAAATTGTACATGGGTAGTACAACTAGGTCAATACTCTCTTTACTCCCTCCAATCACAATCTCACAGCCAGCACAGCCCATTGAAACCAATATATTATCTTTAACGGTGTGGCGACATGTAGAATTATGTTCAACGGTTTCAATTTCATTCCCGCTAATTCAGCAAATTGTACAGACACCAATGAATGCGTGGCACCAGCGTCAAACAATGCATATACAGCTTGGTTGCACAAGTAGACCATACCTGTGACCACACTTGGTGTCCCCTCCACCTCTCTATGGGCTACTGCATATACTCTTCCCTGTGCCAGTGGTTGATTATGCTCGATTTGGGGAGTTACAGTCGATGGCCCAACCTGAGGTCTCTGCCCTTGAGGTCGATTTATCGAAGCCTGACTCGGGCACATCCTCATCCGGTGGCCCAATTGACCACATTTAAAGCAAGCTCCGATTTTTACCAAGCACGACCCATTTCCATGCCTTCTGCCATAAAAACGGCAGCTCCAGTTAGTGGGGTTTGGCGGCTTCATAATACTTTTCCACGCTGGTGGCACAAAATGCCTATTGTTCGCCATCGGTCTTTTGCCCATCTAGCGGTTATCTCTAAAGGACGTAAACCACGATCCAGTTGCGGTGTTTCCTCTTTCAAGTCTCGTTCTATCATCTGGCCTCGCTCATATATTTCCTTATATGTCATCAAATTCAGAGCGATCATTTAACAATGGAGCTCGGGCCTCAAACCATCCCTAAACCTCCTTGCTTTCCCCTGAGGGTCCTTTATAGATCGAGGTGCGTACCTCGACAGCCTCGAAAATTCAGCCTCGTATTGATCTATCGTCAGCTAGTTCTGACGTAACTGCATGAATTCCACCTGTTTCCTTTCCCTGGCCGTCTCAAAGAAGTACTTATCATTGAATGTCGTCTTAAAAGTATCCCAGTTCATAGCTGCTCTTTCAAGAAAAACACCATTCTTAGTGGCAGCCCACTGATCATTCGCTATACCTTCCGGTTGGTACACTGCTAGCAACACCTTCTCTTCGTCCGTGCACTTCAGGACTCCAAAAGCTTTCTCCAACATCTCGATCCACCTGGGTGCTAGCTCGGGATCTACAATCCCATCGAACTGAGTCGGTTTCATCTTTATAAACTGCTCCACTAGCTGGCCCATCTGTCTGGCCATGATGATCTCTTCTTGGGTATTCACAGCTTCATTGCCATGGCCTTGTTCATTCTGGCTTCCATTGCCACCATTATTGTCGTTGTTGGCGTTGACGGCGGCTATGGCAGCTCCTACTGCCTGGGCTATTGCAGCGTCCCCATCTTGAGCCTGCCTATCAATAATGTCGCCAATTCTTTCTAGCGCCCTCAACACGTCATCCATTCTTGGATCCTCTGCTACAGGCGGCCTCGAGCTAAAGGCTCCGCCTCTTGACCTTCCAGACCTTCTGGATGGGTTGCTCATCTTTATCACTTTCTAATGAACTTGGTCCACCATAAGTTCAGCGAGGAGTTAGTAACTTACTCAATCATTCAAATCCAGAGCTACTAACTAACCCCTTAACAGAAACAGTTACAATCCAACAATACTCCACACCAATGACTTCGGAAACATTTCAACAAACAGCTTGTGGCCATTTCTCAGTTCCATTCACTTTAGTGATTCACTAAAACCAATCACTTTCATTCCTTAAACAAACCAAAGTCCAGAAATGACCTTCAATCTCAAGCAGGGAACTTAATCCTCATGCATTTCCACACCCCTGCTAAGATCAAACACCAATCCTAAGTACCGGGTCACACACTATGCACCCCATGCCTTATCTTAACTAGCCTCATAAGGTCTTGCTATCCGTCCTAGTCCCAACTTAATCATTCTTATTACTCCAGTCCTCAACCAACTTTGGATCGAGCTGAACTTGACTCTGATACCAAGCGAAGCGGGGATGTCACACCCCAAACCCATCGAGCACGCGAACATCCCTGCAAGCAAACAACACATCTCTCGCGGTCCTAAGATCCACAAACAAGTCGAGAGGTAATATATATACATTAAGCATGCGGAAGCAATACTCAAATAAATCCCCGTACAAAATATAAGTTAAGTGGGACCTGGATAGCATAATAACTGTCATACATCATAACACACTAGTCGTATAAATACCGACTACTACAATCCGCTAGGCAAAGGGCGATGGGGTAAACACATAAAAAAAGAAGGCGTGACCATCATCGATATCCAAAATAGCCATGGTCGGGGGTCGCGTCACAAGATCGAGCCAATAAACTAAGACACCTAAGATGAGCTGATGGAGTCCCCTATATCTTCTGTCTCCTCTATCGGTTCGTACTCTGAGAACGTCTCGGAATGGACCTCGATAGAATCCTTCATGGTCGCCTCACACGATGGCTCTGTCAGATCCTCCTCAGTAGCCTCCACAACAATCACCTTGTCCTCATTGAACTTCAAGGTCGAGGTCTTCTCCGATCCATTCCTAGACCCTACTACAGACCCCTCTAGCAGCTCCTGCTCCCCGACGGTCTGGCACCAATCAGGGATAACTCCTTGGCGTATCTCGTGGAGTTTCAGCGGACCAATCGACTCATCTTCGATCTTCTTAAACCATGCCTCGAACCTATGAGGCTTCTAGTCTGGGCTACCCTCGTCAACCCATACAACCGTACACTTTCTCACATAAATGTTCCCCTAATTATCCGGAAACTCATCAAAATATGTCGTCATCTTCTTGGGATCCCTAAAACGAATAGGCCACATACCTAATGCCTAGGATCTATAAAAATAGGGGTTTCCAAAAGGTGTGAGATACACATCTCAGTAAAAGAGTCCTAACTCTAGGTCAGGCCGATCGTTCACTCAGGCAATCATCTATCCCAAAAATTCCAAACTCATAATCATACAGGCACATGCAAATAAAGATAACGACATGCAGATGATGGGCATGCAACTATATACCATGTCACACTTGGATGATCATGCATACCTCATCCTGCTACATCACCACAACCACCTCTTCCAGCCTACCTCATTCTCCAGCCCGCGATTAGATCGCATCAAGCTCGGTCCACGTAAACGTATCAGACCATCATTGGCAACCCGCGTAAACGCATCAGGTTCCAATGAATCTTCAGGCCAATATCATCACCTCATATCTCCGTCCCGCGAATAATTTGCATCAGGACCGTGGCCATCTCAACCCCGCAATTAAATCGCATCAAAGCGCCACACAATCTCAATTCGACCCTGTGATTAGATCGCATCAAGGTATCCACCTCCCGCCCCGCGTCTCATACGCCTCACGGCCTCGCCATGTCATGCTCATGTCATGATTTTTAATTCGTTTTTCGTACATGACGACATGTGCAATTCAGGCACAAATCAAAGACTCATGGCATGCAAGGCAATCAAGTGACATACACATGGCGAATAATTCAAGGACAAACAATGGCACGCATAAGCCCCCTATACAATCTTAGGACATTCTAAGAACAATCCTCTTGAAAACTCTCACAAATCATTTAATTTATCGCTTAACCCGCCTAATCAAGTCCAATCTTCCTATCCTAAGTTTAGGATTCCCTTACCTTGCGTTTGATAACACAAATTTCTTCTTGCAAGTGCCTCAAAGTCTCGGCCAAACAATCCAAAGGTTTAATTCACCGCGCAACCTAGAATATTCAAGCAATTCATCAATTTCCTTGTCCAATTCCTCAATCCATGAACCACAATCATCCATAACATAACCATCATCATCTTAACATATTTTAAATACCAATTTGGGACTCAAAATCATTTGTTCTTCACTCCAACAGAACCGATCTTGCACAGAACCGAATCGGTTTATTTCGGTTCTATGCAAACCATGCACAATTCATACCAAATCAACTTCAAATCCATCATCTAGTCATCATCCTACCTCTTAACATGTCTAGTTAAGGGTCTAGGGTTCTCACCGAAGGTTTAAAGTCGAATCGTCGCCGAAAACCCGTCAAAAGTCGTCGGTCTTCCCAAGGTCAGAATCCGACAGTTTCTGTTCCAAGTTCACAAGACCTATTTGAGGTCAAAACTTCATCAAATCAAGCCCAACTTTTTATCACAGATATATATACATGTCTCCTAGATCTTCATAAAATTTGACCTCAAAACTCCAACATTTCGGCCTCCAAAAGGGTTAAAAACAAAACCTACCTCAGATTAGATCAGATTATGTCGACTTCTGGGAAAACTCTTGGTCAGAGCTCCTCGGTGGTCCAAATGGCTTGCTTCCAACTCGAAGAGGTCTGCAAGACGTAGGGCTAGGTTGGTATGGTCAGCCGGTGGTTAGGTGGTGGCCAGAAGAGGTCGTCGACGGCGCCGAACAGAGACTCCAGAAGCTGTCGCTGGCGATCAGAAAGAAGAAAGAAGAAGAAGATGGCTCTCGGTGATCTTGGGGTTCTATGGCTGGTCATGTGAGGTAAGGAGAGAGAGAAAAAGACTATATACAAGGCTCATGGTCAAAGGAAAGAATGGTAGTTGCATAAAGTGGGATATGACTACTCTTTTGTCCATCCATTGACACTTGTCCCACTTGTCATTCCAATTCAATCCAATGGCCCATATTCCTTCAAATTTTTGGTGGCCTTGGGGTGGATTTAATGACCAATTTGCCCTCCTTCAAATGCAAGGACAAGGCTTTAAGCTTGAGAGGCAAATTGGTAATTTTACCCCCGATGTTTGGAACGTCATTTTTCTCCCTCCAAAATTCTTCGATAGGGCGATAGCCAATCTGAATGATGTTGGAATTCTTGATTCTCTATTTCAAATTTTTCAAGGCTCGTTTCTAATGGTTTCCTCTATCAGACGTGGTTCCAGCCTATCTCAAACCAACGGGCGGCTTTTGCGGACTTTACACGTATCGACCCTGTGATTTTCGTCACATTTAGGGCTCGTCAATTCATGGCGGCTTTGGTTGTCATGTAATTGTGAGGGTCTATCACTAGTTCTTATGATCTCGATCTTCACTGTCCGATTTAGGAAAAATTTTGCAAATCATACGTTGGTTAAGCGGCATCACCAGCGCTCCAATCGTATGACACTCACAAGACATTCCTTAATCGTTCTTAGATCGGCCTTTTGTGGCTCTAAATATCCCCTCGACAATCCTTATGGCCAAAGCGTCATTTCTTATCCGAATTTCATAGGTCCACGTACCATGTCTCGCGTTAGCCTTTCTCTTTTGGTCAGTCTACTCGAATTGATTAGATTCGAGCGAGATATGACTGAAATACATCTCTAGATTCATTTCTCATTAATGAGTCTGAAATTGATTGGAAATCAGAATGTCACATGAACGGTTGCTTTAGTGTAAGTGCTGCTTGTTGTGTAGCATAAAACCACTGGACTTTTATAGATGAACTAAGTCGTTAATTCCGTGATAGAATTAAAGTGGTACAGGTAGTATAAGGATGAGCAACCGACCTGGCAGACGTAGGAGACCTAGAGGTGGAGCTTCTAGTTCAAGGCCACCTATAGTGGGGAATCTTGGAATGGGTGATGTATTGAGAGCATTAGAACGAATCGGGAACTTGATAGATAGGCAAGCTCAGGATAGAGATGTTGCTAGTACCCAAGCTGTGAGAGCTGCCTTGGCTACTGTCAACGCGACAACGGGTAATAATGTGGGTAGTGGAGTTAACGCCGACATTGGCCAGGGCATTGAAGATAGTAATGCTCGAGTTAATGAGGTTAGTGGTCAAGGTGTAGAGATAGGTAATGCATCAGGTAATGAGCTTGTAACTAGACAAATGGCACAGCTAGTTGAACAGTTTGTGAAGTTAAAGCCTCTCTAGTTTAATGGCACGGGTGATCCAGAGTTGGCACCTAGGTGGATAGAAAAGCTTAAGAAAATCTTTGGGGTTCTAAGATGTAGTGATGAGGAAAAAGTATTATTGGCGGTTTACCAACTGGAAGGTACCACGAATAACTGGTGGAATGCTACGAAGGATGGGGTATTTCCTTAGGGTACTGCCCTGAATTAGGCCGCTTTTACTGCTGTCGTCAACGATAAGTATTTCTCGGAGACTGCGCGAGAAAGGAAACTAGTGGAATTTCAGAATTTGCGTTAGAATCACATGATAATGGATCAATATGAGGCTGAATTTGCTAGGTTATCAAGATATGCGCCAAGGTATGTGAAAGACTCGCTAGAGAAGGCGCGGAGATTTCGAGACCGGTTACGACCCGAACTTCGCAGTCAAATGATAGCTTTGAATTTAAGAACGTGCAAGGAAGTATATGAACGGGGACAGATAATTGAGAGAGACCTAAGAGAGAGAAACGTGGTTCAGCTCATTTCGAAACAATTGCCAGTTTGGTAAGAGACCAATGACCAATAATATGCATTTTGTTCCAACAGCAAGGAAGAATATTGAGAAGCCCCCGTACCAATCCAACTTAAACTGTCGCCTTTGTGGGAGGAAGCATGGGAATGGACCTTGCCCTACTAGAACGGGGGCATGCTTTAAGTGCGGCCGGTTGGGTCATCAGATGAGAAACTATCCCAATCAAGTTCCAAGATCTAGACCTCAGGGACCACGACCACAGATAGGACCCCCGACTGCTACTCTACGGAATGAATTGAATCGGCCACCGGCTCAAGGGATAACGTATGCAATGGCGCGAGGCGAAGCGGAGAACGCGCCTGGTGTGGTCATAGGTATGATTTATCTGAATGATCAAGCCACTTATGCCTTATTTGATCTTGAAGCTTCACATCCTTTTGTGTTTGCTCAATTTGCCGATATGATTGATTTGGATTTGAAACCATTGAATATGAGATTGCATGTTACCACTCCACTAAAGGGCAATGTGATAGTTTCGTTAGGCTGTACGGATTGCAAGATAGTCTTTGGTGGTAGAGAGGAAAAGATAGATTTGGTTGTGTTACCTATATTTGACTTTAATGTAATCGTTGGGATGGATTAGCTGAGTAAACAAAGGGCTATGGTGGTGATAGAATAGTTCGTTTTTCTCTAGATGGTCGCCCTAGCTTTGAGTTTAAAGGGAGTCGGGAGGGGGAATTTCTATTCCTTTGATTTCGTCGCAGGAAGCGACAAAATTGTTAGATGAGGGATGCCAAGCTTATTTGGCTGCGATAGTTTATACGACGGTTGGGTAGCCGAAATTGAAAAATATAGCAGTGGTACGTGAATTTCCAGATGTCTTTTCCCAAGAATTGCCTGGATTACCACCCGAACGAGAAATTGAGTTTGTAATCGAATTAGCTCCTAGGACGGAGCCAATTTCGAAGTCACCTTATAGAATGGCTTTATCAGAGTTGAAGGAGCTGAAGGTGCAGATGCAAGAGTTATTGAATAAAGGATTCATTAGGCTGAGTGCGTCGCTGTGAGGAGCACCGATGTTATTTATAAGGAAAAAAGATGTGTCATTGCGCTTGTATATTGATTATAGGCAATTGAATCAGGTGACCATTAAGAACAAATATTCGTTGCCAAGGATTGATGCTTTATTTGATCAGTTGTAGGGAGCTTCAGTATTCTCTAAGATAGACTTGAGAATGATGTACCATCAGTTGAGAATTAAAAAAGAGGATATTCCGAAGACGGCTTTTAGGATGAGATATGGGCACTATGAATTTACAGTGATGCCTTTTGGGTTGACAAATGCTCCAGTAGCATTTATGGACATGATGCACCAGGTGTTTAAGGAATACCTTGACCGTTTCGTCATTGTCTTTATTGATGACAATTTGATTTATTCGAGGAGTAAGGAGGAGCACGAAAAACATTTTGAGAACTGTTTTACAGACTTTGAGAGAACACTCGCTTTATGTCAAGTTTAGCAAATGCGAGTTTTGGTTAAATAAAGTAACATTTCTTGGCCATGTAATATCCGGAGAAGGAATCTCCGTAGATCCTGCGAAGATTGAGGCAGTGATGAATTAGCTTAGACGTACGACAGTTACGGAAGTTTGAAGTTTTCTAGGATTAGCCAGCTACTACAGACGCTTTGTAGAAAATTTTTCGTCTATAGCTATGCCATTGACGTAATTGACTAAGAAGCATACAAAGTTTGAATGGACAAATAAATGCGAAAGGACTTTTCAGGAGCTTAAGCAACGTTTGACAACGGCACCGGCACTTACGATCCCCTCTGGACCTAGAGGTTTTGAGATATACAGCGATGCTTCGTTAAAAAGATTGGGATATGTACTTATGCAACACGGAGTGTTGTAGCATATGCTTCACGGCAATCAAGACCCCACGAAATGAATTATCTGACACATAATTTGGAGCTAGCTGCGATTGTTTTCGCCTTAAAAATTTGGAGGCATTATTTATGTGGCGAAAGGTTCCAAATTTATACAGACCATCAGAGTTTAAAATATTTATTTTCCCAGAGGGAATTGAACATGAGACGGTGATAGAATTGCTTAAAGATTATGATTGCGATATTTTGTACCATTCTGGAAAGGCGAATAGAGTTGCTGATGCACTTAATCGGAAATCAAGTATTGCACACCTAATGGTTAGAGGATGGTTTGTGCTTGAAGAATTGAGAGATTCTGAGTTTAAGCTAGAAGTGAGTCAGCTGTCGAGTTTAATAGTGACCTTGAGAATTGAACCGGAGATACAAGAAAGGATAAAAGTTCTACAGTCTACAGATGCAGAGATTCAGAAAATTCTAAGTATGGATAAGACAAAGAGGAAAGCCGAATTTCATGTATCTAAGGGCGAAATTTTAAGGTTTCGTGGATGTCTTTGTGTGCCTAATGATGAAGTACTTAAAGAAAAAATTCTGTCCGAGGCTCATCGGAGTAATTACAGCATCCATCCGAGTAGTACGAAAATGTATCAGAATTTACGCCAACATTATTGGTGGAACGGAATAAAAGTAGATGTGGCGAAGTTCGTGGCTAAGTGTTTGACATGCTAGCAAGTAAAAGCTCGGCACTATAAGCCTGGAGGATTGTTACAACCCTTGGAAATTCCTGAGTAGAAATGGGCACACGTAACTATGAATTTTGTTATGGGTTTGCCGCAGAGTTAGAAAGGACATGACTCAATCTAGGTAGTTGTGGACAGATTAACCAAGTCCACACACTTTATTCCTGTGAGAAAGGCCTTTATAATGGATAAATACGCAGAATTGTATATGCGCCAAATTGTACGAATTCATGGAATGCCTATGACAATTACGTCGAACCGAGATCCCAAATTTACAGCGAAATTCTGGAAGAGTTTGCAAGATGCCTTAGGAACTAGATTGCAGTTTAGTACGGCGTATCACCCACAAACAGATGGGCGGTCAGAGAGGACAATTCAGACGCTCAAGGACATGTTACGAGCGTGAGTGATAGATTTTAAAGGTGGATGGGAAGATCACTTGCATCTAGTGGAGTTTTCGTATAATAACAGCTATCAACAAAGTATTGGAATGGCTCCTTTTGAAGCACTTTATGGCAGATCTTGTAGAAATCCTTTATGCTGGAACGAAGTGGGCGAAAGGAGTATCACAGGCTCAGAGCTGGTGGAACAGTCAATTGAGGCAGTAAAAATAATTAGAAAAATATTAAAAAATATACAAAGTCGCCAGAAAAGTTATGTCGATAAGCAACGCAAGCCATTAGAGTTTCAAGTCGGGGGTCATATTTTTCTCAAGATATCTCCAATGCGGGGCATATCTCGATTCGGAAAGAAATGAAAGTTGAGTCCAAGATATGTAGGCCCATTTGAAATTCTAGAACGGATTGGAACATTGACTTATAGGCTTGCCTTACCGCTGAGTTTGTCTCAAGTACATAATGTGCTTCACGTATCTATGTTGAGGAAGAACGAACCAGACCCAACACATATTTTGGATTATGAAACTATAGAAGTAAACGACAAAGTATCGTACGAGGAAAGGCCAATCAGGATCAAAGACCGAAAGGAATGAGTTTTGAGGACTAAGACCATTCCGCTGGTCAGAGTAATATGGGAGAATCATGGAACTGAAGGCGCTACGTGAGAGAACGAAGAAGCGATGAGGCGCCAATACCCCTATTTGTTTGAATAGCTAGATTGTAATAAATTTCGAGGATAAAATTTTTGTAAGGGGGGAAGAGTTATGACATTTTGAATTATTGTCATTTCAAGACCTTTGACTGTAAGATATCTATGAAGTATTTCAATTATGTCTCGCTCGGATCTGATCAATCTCGAGTCAATTAACCAAAGGGGAAAGGCTAACATGCGATGAGGTACGTGGACCTAGGAAACTCGATTAGAAAACGGCACTTTGACCATGAGGATCATCAAGGGGACATTTAGAACCGAGGTCGATCTAAAAACGATTAAGGAAGACATTGCTGGTGTTGTACGATTGGGACACAAGTGATACCGCTTAACCAAAATATAATTTGTGAAATTTTCCTAAATTGAATTGTGACGATCATTGCCGTCGGGACTAGCGATAGACCCTCGCGATTACATGACTATCAAAGTTACCGTAGTTTGAGTATCCTAGGTGTGATGAGAATCACAAAGTCGATACGCATAACGTCCGCAAGAGCCACCCGTGAATTCAAGATAAATTGAAATTCGATCGACGGAAAATCGATCATGAGATAGTATCTTGAAATTTGAAAATGGAAATGAGGGATTCCAACATTTGATATGAATTGGATGATGCCTTATCGAGAGTGAAAAATATCAGGAAAACGAAATTTCGGACGAAATGTGTGAAAAGACCATTTTGCCCTTGGAGAGTTAACCTTGCCTAATTGGTTTGAGAAGGGCATTTTAGTCATTTGACATTTTCTTCTTCCCCAAGGAGGCTACCGAAAATCTAAGGGGCAAGAGGGTAAATGGAGTTTTGATATTATTGACTCTAGGACAAGTGTCAATACATGGGTGATGGTCATTAATTTTCCACTCACTCTAACTCTTCTAGAAGCTTAATCAAAAGTGATTAGAATCATATCATCTGCTCTCCCAAATTTTCATGAGCCATCTCCCTCTTCTTTCCCTTCATTTTGTGTTTTCTTCTCAAGAGCAGAAATTGCTCTGTCCGACCAGCTTCTGCCACCTGGTTCGGTCAGTACGAGCACCTCCTCCGATGACCTTTTGGCCGGCCGACAACCACCATAGGTTATTTTAACCTGTCCTTGACAAGCTTCAATTGGTTTTGTGATTTTTTGAGGTCTGGTTAATTTATAGGAAGTTTTGGAAGAAAATCAGACAGATCTTGAGCTAATTGAGAGAGGGATATGGTTCACCCTCTTAGAGACTTCATTTGGCTCAAAATATTTATGGGAATTACATGACATGTAGTACTATGTTCACTGAGTTTGGGCCGTTGATTGGGTTAAGTTTTGATTAGGTTTTCGATGGTTGAATCGATGTGGTTTTTAAGAGCAGAATCTGACCGCCGGTGAACTGAGAGGAGTCGGTATGTTTGGAAGCTTTAGGAGTGCTAATTGACTTCAAAAATTTCTATGGAGCTCTATAACATGTGAATTAAGGTTTTGCCAAGTGGAATTGATGAAAAAATTGGGACTTAAAGATGATTTGTGGACTGTTAAGGCAAGGAGGAGCAGAACCGATTCTGCTCTGTTTCAATTCTGAGCACACCGATTATATTGGGGGTTGTTCTTGACATCATCATGCTCTAAATGTGGTGTTAAGGCATACTAGAATGTGATTTAGGGTGTTATTAAAGTGTACGATAGGTGGAGTTGAAGTTAGAAAAGAGAAATTGACTGAAACGATGAATTGTCGCTGAAGTATATTGCTGCCCTGTTTTGGACAGCAGTGATTTTGTTTGAAAGCTGAGCTTGATAAGGGATTTTGGTGAAAATTTGCTAATTGGAACGAAGGTAAGCGACCCCTAAACCTATATTAGAACATTTGGATGCAACTGGATAGTTTTATTGTGGAATCGATGAGTTGACAATTTTGTTATGCTTGGTTGAGTGGAAATTGAATGGAGTTGTTGAGGAACGAGCCATGAGCGCTCGCTTGTTATTAAAATTGTAGTTCTTTTGCCTGAATTTTATGATGTACTTATTGGTATGTCCTACTTGATTATGTGGCTACAAGCTATGTGACTCTTGAGATATGTTTTGCAATAAAGTACGACCTTTTTGACAAGCAAATAGTTTATGATCGACCTTCTGAAATTTCTCGTGATAAGAATGTGATTAAATGATTGTTGAGACAATTCTTGACTTGAGATATTTGTCGAGACCTATGGTATCCTGAGGCGTCTTAACACGGGATCGCATCATGAGCATATCCTAAGGCGTCTTAAGGCGGGATTGCATCCTAAGTATACCCTGAGGCGTCTTAACGCGGGGTTGTGATTGAATGATATCCTAATGCGTCCAAACACGGAATAAGGAATTGTACATGTTGACATGAGTTGGAAATTGGTTAGTAAACCCGATGCATCTTAACGCGGGTTTATTTATCTTGGTAGTCTAATCCGTTGAATGCAGACTAATCCATTGAGTTGTGAATTAAGAATTTTATTGGTTATTAATTCCTGTGGTGTTGATGTGGTTCTTGGCTAGTACGGAAGCTTAGGTCACTTTCTTTATATATTTGTTTCGAGTGTAATTTCTTTGCAAGATGTTTGATATGATACTTTTGTATAAATGCCATTTGTCCTTCTGTCACTGCTTGCTTGTTTCTATGATATTTTATCTGGTGGGACTGATGGTCTAAATTAGGATTAGGCTAGCTTGCTGAGACGTAAGTCTCACCCCGTCGTAGAATCCTTTTCTTTTCAAATCCTAAACTTTGAGTATGTTGCTTACGCACCTAGGAGACCCGAAAGAGATGACAGCCTATTTTGACGAATTTCCCGCTGGATGAGGTACAGTCTATGTTAGAAAGAGTACTATAGTTTGGGTCGACAAGGGAGGAGAGCATTGGAAGCCGCATCGGAAGCCGCATCGTTTTGAGGCTTGGTTCAGGAAGACCGGAGCAAATATCACGGGTCCGCTAAAGACACACAAGGTTCCTAAGCGTGTTGTACCATCTTGGTGTCATCCGACTCGAGATGAGATTGAGGTAGAGGGTTCTGTGGAAGGTTCAAGGAATGTTCCCGAGGAGACCCTGGCAAGAGAAGAAAGTGTTGAAGTGATTGAGATTTCAGACTCTGAGGACGGTCTAGAGGAAGACACGGTGGAAGTGAGATCGAAAACCTTTTCTGATTACGATCCTGCGCAATACATGAATCAAGACGGATATAGTAGTACCACTTAGCGAGTTTGAAGTCTTAGGATCTCTTGTGTAGTCTTTTGGAAGCTCTTAGCCTTTTTGGATAAGGGGTTTAATAGTTACTTTTCGGTTGGCCCTACCTCTCCGTGACCTTAGCCTTAGGTTGTTAGACGACCCTGACTATCTTATAAAAACTTATCTTACGAGTTTATGTAAATGCCTTTTGTTATCCCATTTCTTATTATATATTATATGTATGGAGGTGTATCTATTTTCTTTTTCCTTCCCCATGCATGTCTCACTTCATTTAGGCCATCGGAATGGTATCCTGGGTATTATACGGCCTTAGTGGATGTGACGTTTTATTAAGAAAGGCGGGGCGTGACATTATCCATGCTTGGCTATTGATATTCCTATTTTGTTGATGTCGTGTGCTATTGCATTGATGCATGCTTGCATTTTGGTGGCATTTGTATGTGGACTGGCGTTGAGGTATAGGTTTAGATTTCACTTTATGAGATGTCGATCTCACCCACAGTGGGACAAACTTTTCAGACCCCAAGCCGTAACCATGCTGCCAATCCGACTGGGCGATCCAAAGGAGATGACCGCCCTTTTTGATGAATTTCCCGCTAGGAAGGGTATTGTGTATGTAAGGAAGTGCACGATTGTGTAGGTAGACGAGGGTAAACTGGAGTTGCAGCCCCACAGCTTCGAGGCATGGTACCGTCGATTGGGGAACAGTAGCTTGATGGGACTCTACTACCATAGGATGTTCCAACGGAGGTGGTTCCGAATTGGTACCATCCGTCCCGACCGGAGATCGAGGTGGAGAACTTAGCATCAGTGAGAGGTTCGAGGAACATACCTGAAGAGTCGAAGTCCCCACTGCCTTTAGAGGAATACATGAATTACATTGAGATTTCTACCAATGCGGTCGAGGCCACCGACGAGGACAACAAAGCAGAAGCTGAAGAGGAAACCGAGGAAGAAACTAAAGAATCTTCTCAGGAGGTACCATCTGAGACTTTTTCTGACTATAACCCAGATGATGAGGAGGATGATGGAAATGATGATTCAAGCGGTTCATCCGAGTAGCTGAATGAAGGGGTTTAGGTGAAATAGGAATTAGGAACTATTTTGGTGTTAGGCTCTAGGGATGGTGAAATGGTATCCTGTAGAACATATGCCTTAGTTCCTTTTTCCTATCCAAGTGTGCGACTTTATCTTCTTCTTCTTTTATCTTTTCCCTTATGTCATTTGTACTGGATAGGTGCGGGATGTATAAATGGGTGTACTTTTGAATCATTCCAAATTTCCTTCTTATTTTTTTTTGTACAGAGATGTTTGTATCACCTTCTACGTGCGCATGTCATATCATACTAGCCCGTGTGAGATTCTTGGGTAGTTACTGGCCTGATGAGGATGTTATGGCTCCAAGGAACGCGAGGCATTACAACTAATCTTCACTATATTTAAGTAGTCGTAATGTCTTGCTATAGACTGCTTATGACTTGTGGGTCAAAAGAGTTTTGAGCACACTACTAATGTCTAGTGAACCTACAGGATCGCACACAATGGCGAACTGATTTAATATTTTCTCTGCACCTTGATATACTTAAGAAATAGATCTTAATTTATTCTCCTATTACGAATATCTACACGATTGTGCACATTATGAGATAAGATTAAATGCACAGTCGAGTGGACGGTTTAGAGGATGTCATAACTCAGACCGTTAAGTCGTGGGGCCCAAATCGCGAAACGTGGGTTATAAATAAAAACCCTAGAGACGCCTCAAACTTCGAGTGAGTATTATCCCGATTGCAAAAGTGGCAGAGAATTATTCTCTGTTGATAGGTCTTCGAGAGAGTCTAAAAAAAAAGGCGATGTGCGAGAGTAACTCCAAAATCTAAAAGCTAGCACTTGGATCGTTGGAGATCTCAGTTCGTATGTATAGATACCAGTAAAGGCGCAACACTTAAGGCGCTAATTCAAATACAACCGACTATTTTTTTGTCATCAATCGCAAAATGTACGTCTTGAATCTTTTCTGATTTCGATATACACATGGATCCTATTCTAGGGTTTTCGTTCCACTGCATTTTAAGAATCTATGAAACCCTGCATGTTGATGATCCTTATTTTGGCTATATCTGGAGGAAGTGCAAAATGTAGCCTTTTCAGCAGTTTTAGATTGTGGATGGCTATCTTTTTAAAGGTAACAGGCTGTGTATTCCTTACTATTCTTTGAGGGAGTCAATTATTATTGACAGTCATGCAGGAGTCTAGCTAGGCAATTTGGAGTAGATAAGACGATGGCCTTGATGTGTGAGCACTTTTATTAGCAACGAATGGAGCGTGACGTGACTCGATTTGTAGAGAGGCTAGAGGTACTAATGCTGGTCTGTATATGCCTCTACTTGTCTCGGTTGCACCATGGGAGGACGTCAACCTTGATTTTGTCTTGAGATTGCCAAGAATGCAGCGGAATAAAGATTTTGTAATGGTGGTTGTCGACACTTTTCGAAAATGACACACTTTATTCCCTGTAACAAGACATTTGATGCTTCACAAGTCACTCAATTGTTTCTACACGAGGTTGTTAAGCTACATGGAGTTCCTAAATCCGTAACGTCATATTGTGACGTGAAATTTGTGGGTAACTTTTGGCGAACTCTTTGGAGGCATATGGGAACCAGATTGCATTTTAGTTTCTCTCATCATCCCCAGACCAACGGGTAGACCGAAGTTGTCAATCAAAACTTGGGAAATTTACTACACAGTTTGGTTAAAGATAGTCCGAGGCAGTGGGACTTGGTGTTACCTCAAGTAGAATTTACCTATAATCGATCACAGAATCGAACTAGGCCAAAAGTCCTTTCGAGGTGGTCTCACGCCAGAGGTACTAATGTTGGTATGTATATGCCTATACTTATCCCAGTTGCACCATGGGAGGACGTCAACCTTGATTTTGTCTTGGGAATGCCAAGAACACAGCGGAATAAAGATTTTGTAATGGTGGTTGTCGACATTTTTCGAAAATGGCACACTTTATTCCTTGTAACAAGACATTTGATGCTTCACAGGTTGCTCGATTGTTTCTGCACGAGGTTGTTAAGCTGCATGGAGTTCCTAAATCCATAACCTCATATTGTGATGTGAAATTTATGGGTCACTTTTGGCGAACTCTTTAGAGGCATATGAGAAGCAGATTGCATTTTAGGTTCTCTCAGCATCCCCAAACCAATGGGTAGACTGAAGTTGTCAACTGAAGCTTGAGAAATTTATTGCATCGTTTGGTTGGAGATAGTCCGAGGCAGTGGGACTTGGTGTTACCTCAAGCAGAATTTGCCTATAATCGATTGCAGAATCGAACTAGGGCAAAAGTCCTTTCGAGGTGGTTATAGCCGTAATCCAATTACTCCCCTGGATCTCACACCATTGCCAAGCAATTCAGTTCAGATGCTGATGAGCATGCCACACAGATTAAAGAGCTGCATTAACATATTCATCATCAGATCGACAATCAGAACATGAAGTATAAACTATAGGTGGACAGGCGCAGAAAAAGGGTCATCTTCAAAGAGGGTGATCTAATATGGATTCATCTTTGAAAGGAGCGATTTCCTACTAGCAAGTTTAGCAAGTTACAACCTAGAGCTGATGGACCCTTGACAGTTCTCGAGCGAATTAATGACAATTCCTATAAGGTTGAGCTGCCGGGTAAGTATAATGTATCCGGAACTTTTAATGCAGCGAATTTGTCACCTTACCACATTGAAGAGGAAGAACCTGAAGGGATCGACGATAATAACGACGAAGCAGATTCGATGGCGAATCCTTTTTCTAGCAGGGGAGGATGATACACTTAGTGCTGGCAATCTCTGAATGGGCTTAAATTTGGTCGATTGTATGGAAATGAGCCGTCGATCAATAGTCATTATTTCTGACCAAAAAAATAATCAATAGCAATTGCTTTGTGATGAAAAAGATGATTTTTTGCATTTCGAAGTCGTTTCGATAAGTTTTCGAGCCTTTTTTTTTCTTGGGCAGTTTTTAGAATTTTAATGGCATATTTGTAATTTTGCGTTTTCTATTGTCATTAGATTTAACACCTTATAAAAGGTTGCTCTTAGGGTTTCGAACCATGGACTTGATTATTTTGACAAGATAATGATTTGATATCGTTTGAGAGAACATATATTATTTCTCGTTTATCGATTTTAATTCTTTTGTTTAGCCTTGCGATTTGATATCGTTTGAGAGAACAGAGATTGTTCCTCGTTTATCGATTTTGATTATTCTGTTCAACCTTACTTTCTATCACTTCGGCATCAAATCCTCTTGGGTTCTTCAACATACAAAGATTTCCAAGGACATCAACATCCCCATTGATTCCTCATCTTCGTGGATTCACAAAGATCATTAGTGTTATCTTAGTATTCCACCCAATCTTTTATAAGATATCTGCTCTTTGCCAAAGATCTATTGCTCTGATAATATCCGGTGACCCGATCTTTCTCTAGTCCTTCCAAGCATATTGGCATTTTCGAGTCCACCAAGTTATCCATCTTTATAGTACTTCCAAGCTTTATTGAATATCCTCATTCTAGGCTTGTTCACCATCACCAAGATCCATCTGTTGTTCACCCAATCTTTGTACCTCCAAGCCATCATGACCATCCTCGTTTTTCTTGGCTTTTTCACCCTTGATCAAGTCCTTCCAGATATTCACCTTATCTAAAGATCCTTCCAACTCGCAGACATCCTCACAGCCCAATATGTTGTTCACCTCATAGATTGGCTACCAACAATCACCACATTGGTGATATTCCCAATACTAAAGAGTTAGAAGATCTTTATCACACCTTATAGATCGATAGAGCATTCTAAACATTGACAAAGTAGATCTTTGTCCTAGAAGCATCTCGTGCACTTTATCACATCATCTGCATTTCGGTTTGTGCGTATATAACCTGGTAAAACTCAATCAATGCAAATATTAGTAGCCTTCGATTGATTTTGTTATCATCAAAACATAATTTAAAATTTTTCAACAATCACCGCATTGGTGATATTCCAAATTCTAAAGCGTCATTATTTTCTTAAATAAAGGCACGAAGCAAACCTCATTTCAGATGAGAGTGTGAAGTGCCATATCAGTCTTAAATAAGGGATTGAAGTGATCATTACAATTTCGAATAAGGATATGACGTCGGTCGACTAAATATTCTAGCCAGTCAAGGGCATTTTGTTCCAAAGATAGTTTTAATTCTAAATTAGTTTTAATTCTAAATTAGTTTCTATTTCTTTCATTTTTTATTTTTATTTTTTCTCATTTCTATTTTTTTTTCCTTTGTTGTGTGGTCGACAAGGACTGGGGAGGGTCGCGGCCATCGCCCCTCATCAATGGATAGTTAGACCGCCGAAAGAAAAGAAAAAGAAGAAAAATAAATAAAAGGAAGAAAAAAAAGATGAAAATGCCCTTGGAAAGCTTGAAATCAAGTCCTTTTTTGAGACCGAGATAGCCATTACAAGCCTTTATTTAAACTAACGTATATTTCAAGCCATTATTTTGAGTAAAATGAAGGGACTTCTTTTTAAATAATGTATCCTTCGGAACTTTATTTAGAATTTTCCTTTGTTAAATGGCAATTATGCTGCAGTGACATGATTGATGCATCCAATTGTTGAAGTCCAGCATTGATCAACGCCTACCTTCAGCTGCCGAGAGGAGCTCAAAATTAGTTCCCTGCAAGCCAAGATCTAATCCGCCACTGCAGCTCACCGGCTCAAGCATACACAAAAAGGGCAGCAAGGGACTTATTTCCAGTAGTAGAAAAGCTTTCAGCCTCTTCAGTTATTTCTCTGAGTTTCCTCCATTGACATGTTCCCTCCAAGTTTCCTGAAAAAACGATTATACCATTCGGAAAATAAGTGAGAGGTCGACATACTTTGAAGTCATGAGCAAAATATCCTGTTAATAATCATCTATAAGAAATATAGGGAAAATTTTAAATAAGGGCCTAAAATGCGCTCATTTTTTTTCCAAACGAGGGTTCAAAGTAGATCTTTTTCTAATTAGGGCATGAATTTGTCATATTCGTCTAAAAAAAAATGGTTTAACCTCGCCGACCGGCCAAATCTTTCGGTTAGTCAAGGGCATTTCTATCCTTTAATTCGTATATTTTTTTTCTCTTATTTTCTTTTTCCTTTTCCCCATGGCTAATCCCAAGCAATGGCCGGTCAATGATGATGCTTGGAGAGGGCCGAATGAGGGTGGCCCTCGCTAGATTTGGCCAAAGGTCACCTTGCCTGTGACATTCTGATTTTCAATCAACTTCAGACTATATAATGAGAAGTTTATTTATATCAAGCGATGTATTTCAGTTGTATTCCGCTCAAATCTGATCAATTTGAGTAGCCTGACCAAAGGAAAAAGGCTAACGTAAGACGAGATACGTGGACCTAGGCGACTCGAATAGGAAATGGCGCCTTGACCATAAGGATTGTCGAGGGAATATTTAGGACCGCAAAAAGGCCGATCTAAGAACGATTAAGGATTACCATGCGAGCATCATACAATTGGAGCGCGGGTGATGCCGCTTAACCAACGTACGATTTGCAAAATTATCCTAAATCGAACTGTGACGATCGAGACCACAGGGACTAGTGATAAGCCCTCGCAATTACATGACAACCAAGGCCGCCATGAATTGACGAGCTCTAAACGTGATGAGAATCACGGAGTCGATACGCGTATAGTCTGCAGAAGCCGCCCGTCAATTCGGAATAGGCTGGAATCACGTCTGGTAAAAGGAACGATCAGAATTGAGTCCTAAAAAGTTTGAAAAAGGAAAATCAAGAATTACAACATCAATTGGATTGGTCGTCGCCCGATCGAAGAAGTCAGAATCGAGAAAAACGACGTTCCGAACGTCGGTGGTAAAATGACCATAATGCCCCCTCAAGCTTAGGACTTTGTCTTTATAATTGAAGGATGGGAAAAATGGACATTTCTCTCCCCCCTGGCTGCCGGAAATTGAAGGACAAAGGGATGGCCATTGGATCTTCTTGGTTAGAGTAATATACAAGTGTCAAGCATCCAAGGGTGGTAGATCAACTCACATTAAATGCCCACCTACCAATCACTTCAAATTAATCAATTTTTTGGGGATAATAAGCTCTCTTTCTGCTCCCTCTCACTCTACCATTCGGCCATTTTTGCTCCCTCAAAGAACAGACCAAGCTTCTTCTTCTTCTTCTTCTCCAGTTTCTATTTTCGCCGACCCCGCCGGACGTCGCCGTTCGGTCCGTATGACCGCCACCTCCTGCCGTCCCCTGCTTCCGGCCGACCACTCAAACGTAATCCCACGTCTTGCCGACGTCCTCCAACTTGAATCAGGTCATTTGGAGCTCTGAGGAATTCGGGGCAAGCATTCTCCCACAGGTTGACGGAATTTGTTCCAATTTGAGGTAGGTTCGGTTCTGAACCCTTTAGACAGCCGAAAACTTGGAATCTTTGGCTCAAATTTTGTGGAGATCAAGTAGACTTATAGATGGTTCTATGGAAAAAATTTAGGATTTATTTGATAAGTTTTTTACCATGAACCACCATTGTACATTATGCCCAGAATCTGCCGGTATTTTGTGTTTGAGTGATCCAGCGACTTGCGACGACTTTCCGGCAACCATGCGACTTGAAACTCACGGTGAGACTTCCAAACTCTTAGATAGACATTATAAGAGGTAGAATGGTGTATATTTGATAGATTTGAGATAGATTAAGGCCGGTTGGACCCGGCATGAACAGAACCGAATGGAACCGGTTCAATGCCGGGCTAAACCGGTTCTGTGGAGGGCTGAATAGGCTGGGATTATGTTGTAATTTGGTATGTATAATGTGTTAAGATCATGAGGAGTATGTTATGAGTGATTTGGATGGATGAATTGAGGAATTAGACTTGGAATTTTGACAAATCGATTGGTTAAACTAGGTTGCGCGACAAGTCGGCTTTGGGACTTGGATTGGCCGAACCATAGGAGACTCAAGGAGGGGAAATTTATGTTATTAAGCGGAGGTAAGGAATTTCCTAAACTGAGGCTAGGGAGATTGGACTCGATTGGGTAAGTCGAGGGCCGAACGGAACGATTTATGAGAAAACCCTCACATGTAATAGCTTGATGCGTCCTTGGACGTTATAGAATGATTGTTTGACCTAGCCTATGTGTGAATTGTCTGAGTGCCTGAGTACCATTTGAATTGAATTGCATGCCACGAAATTTATTAAACATATTATCATGCGCATTGGCCATTGGTTATGAAATTTGATTTTTTTTAAAATCAAGTTAATTGATATGATTGTGGCATGAGACATGATTGTGGCATTGCATGGCATGGCCTAGAGGCATATGAGACGCGGAGCAGAGGTTGAGACCCTGATGCGACGAGGTCGCGGGGTGGATTATGAAAAGGTGGCACCTTGATGCGACGGAGTCGCGGGATGAGATAGCCACAGTCCTGATGTGATATAATTGCGGGACAGAATACGAGCCCATAGACCCTGCCTGGAAATTGAACCGGAGCCTGATGCGATCTAATCGCAGGCTAGAGAATGAGGCAGGCAGGAGTTGATTGATGTGGTGAAGTGATAGGCCGAGCATATACGTGCAACTGTGTGTGACATGAGAATATAAATGCATGCATGTCCTCTATGCATTATTGTTTATTGAAGTATGAATGTCATACCTGCATGAGCACATGAGTTGGATAGGTTGAGTGACTTGACTGCCTGAGTGGACGATCAACCTGACATAGGATTAGGTTTTTCTTACTGAGATGTGTATCTCACCCTTTTTGGGGAAATTTTACTTTACAGATCCTAGGCAGTAGCTATGTGGCCTATCAGGTTCGGAGACCCGCAGGAGATGACGGCGTATTACAATGAGTTCCCCGATAGGCATGGAAATATATACATAAGGAAATGTACAGTAATTTGGGTAGATGAGGGCAAACCTGACTAGAAGTCTCATCGGTTTGAGGCTTGATTTAGACAGGACGGGGATAAAAAGATCGGGCCGCTGAAGCCCCATGAGGTTCCGGAGGGTGTCATACCTCCTTGGTGTCAGACGATAGCAGACCAGGAGTTTCTCGAGGGCTCAGTGGTTGGTTCGAGGAACGGCCCGGAGCGGACGCCGACATTGAGTTTCCCATGTCACTGCTAGAGGATGAGGTCATCATGGTAGAGCCGTCTGAGAGACATCCATCCGAGCCGGACTAGGAGGCGACTATGGAGGGAGACCAAGCTGAGCAATCGCAGGAAGCGACCATGGAAGACTCTATGGAGTTTCCGTCAGAGACTTTCTCCGAGTACGAGCCGTTAGAGGAGAGTGAGGACACCGGAGATTTCAGTAGTTCTTCTAGACGACTCCATATGATGACCTGACTTTTTGACTGGCGACCTGACCCCCCTTCCCTAGTGGATTTTGTGGACACCTTTTGACATGTTTACCCGTCGCCTTGTTGTACAGCGGTCTGTAGTAGATGTAACCAGTTGATGTTGATGTATGACTTTATGATACTATCCAGTCCTGCTTAGTCTTGGGATATATATATGTGGTACGGGGAGTTGCTGGGAAACGCTTCCGTGTGCTTAATGTAAATTATTTAATCTCTCGATCTTCCTTTATATATAAGTGAATTCTTGAGACCGCCGAGAGATTATTGTTGTTTTGCTTGCAGGGATGATTGCGTGCTCGCAATGCGGCGCGGGGCGTGACATTGCCTACGACCGACGAGTGGACGAGCCGACCCTCATCCAAAGTTGACAAGGGTCGAGGCCCTCGATCGAGATCAGCGAGGTCTGCATCCCTCGCCAGCAGCCAAGCCTTGGCCCAGTGGCTAGCAAGGGTTGTTGGGCCCTCTTCGGTAGCAACAAAAAAAAAATTAAGTATTTTAAAATAAAAATTATTTTTAGATGAAAATGTCTTTAATCGACTTGAATATCTGGCTGGCCGATGAACTCAAGTTTTTAAATGGTGACCATTTAGATCATTGTTTAAAATAATATTTACGCTGAACTCTCTTTTTAAAATGACGATACTGCGGGTTATATGTGAAATTTTGCTTGAATAAATATGAGCAAGAAGGTCGTGTTATAAATTTATGATCTTAAATGGCGCGTGACTGGAAATGCACTCGAGGGCAGGTGTATCTTCCACGTCTCTCAAGACTCAGAGGACTAGCAACACTAGAAGAAGAGCACGAAATTGATCCATACCTCGAACTTGAACAGGTGG
Source organism: Rhodomyrtus tomentosa (assembly GCA_028455895.1). Taxonomy (NCBI): domain Eukaryota; kingdom Viridiplantae; phylum Streptophyta; class Magnoliopsida; order Myrtales; family Myrtaceae; genus Rhodomyrtus; species Rhodomyrtus tomentosa. The sequence continues at coordinate 19,913,505 of JAPCWY010000011.1, forward strand.
CTTGGCGAACTCCAAGTGGTCGTCGTCGTCGTCGTCGTTCGTCGAGTCACAAAAACATGGATCGATCTCGCCTCGTGCGATCGTAGCCGGAAGAAAGCACCATAATGGCGGAGATCGAGGCCGCCGGAACCAGTAATTCGACCCAGCAGGCGTCGCGGAAGGACGAAGAGAAAGAGAAAAACAGTGCCGATCCAGACTTGTTCAGCTGCCTGCTCCAACCTTTCAGCGCCGATGGCGATCCCAACTACGTCGGCATTCGCCGACTTCTTCTCCACCGCAAAGCGCTCTCTGGTTCTCTTCGCCGAAGAGTATCTCTCTCTCTCTCTGAATTCGGCGTGTTTCATTCGGCGGATTTTTTTTTAAAAAAATTTCTGTTTGAAGGACTGGAGATGCAACGGGAAAGGTTACGTCGCGTACCGGAATTACATTCGGAGGCCAAGGGATTGGGAGAATTTGCAGACTCCGAACCTGAGCACTCCTGGAAACAGGTCGCCGATCGCTTTGCTGGATTTGGAGCTGTCGTTTCTTTTCAGATTCTAAGTTTCAGTTAGCTTTTCTCGATGGTGTTTATCCTCTTTTTGCTTTTGCTTCTTATGTTACTAGGTCTGTATGAGCTGAAGTTGTGCTTGTGGCATGTGCTTAAGTGCTGTTTTTTAAGTCTATGTTTGCACATAACTCTGACATCAGGCTGATTTACTGGTTCATGCATCAGCGGGCGGTGGGTTTCTTCTCCGCATCCGCTGTCCCTCGTGTACGAAGCGGAGAGCTGGAGTTCGAGCAGGGTAAATCATTTTATTTTAAAGGTCTTGTCTTCAGTTTGAATTATACGTGTTGTTGTGTAGAATAACCAACTACATGGAGTACTTGTCCGTAATGATTTCGAGAAGTATTGTGGCAGAACTAAAACCATAGTCTCACGAATACAAGGTTTTAATTTTGTCAGTGGGAAAGGGGATGTTTGGTCCGTAAGAATAATTGCATGATGTGGACTGTGATTATAGGATCTGCGGACTGGCAATGTAGCTTCAAGTCACCGAACAAGTTTCAGCTCCAGCACAAGTGATAGTGATCGGCTGAGGCGGAAGGGAGCTGAACCTGCATACTCGTTTGTGGGAATGCATTGCGTCTTTGATCAAAGCAGAGCTTCCGGTAATCCTTCAGAGAGTCTTGACTGCTTTCATTGGCAGAGGACGGAGTGTAAACAGTTATATTTTGCAGTGACTGTTCTGAAGTTTGGGCATGCAAATTCCAATCTGCTTGCATATGGGGCAGCTGATGGAACCTTGACAGTATGCACTGTCTTGGAGCCACCTTCAGTCATTAAGCAATTGGCTGGGCATTCGAATGAAGTCACAGGTTGGCTTGACTGGTATCAGCTCCATTCTTTTCTTTCTGTCTGGTTATGTAAATTTTTTTAAAGGTCAGTGGAAAGACATTCTTTTCATATATGCTGATTCTAATTCATGCCAGAAATATAGTAATTTTAAGTTTTTTTAAGACTCTTATATGCCAAATTACTCACTCACGGCATAAAAATTCTTTAGTTATGTGAAAAGCTGTATTTTCCTTATCATAATTTGGTTCTCCGAAATCCACTTTTGAGGAGCCATGATGGTATTCAATCTTTGCCTAGCATAATACTCGCTAATCAGTGGAATAATGTTCCAGAAGCTTGATTATTGTTTAATCGAGTAAAATTCAGGGAGGAAATAAAAATCGACTTTGAAGCTTAATTGCCAACATGTCATTTATTTATCTTATGTGTGTCTTTTCATCTTAAATTCACGCGGAACCAATTTAAGTCTTCAGTCTTCCTCATAGATTCTGCAGATAATAGGCAAATGACGGTATGGTGGTTGTCCATGTGGATCTTCTTTTCATGTATCCTGTTATTTGAGTCATTATGATGCTTGCTCAGAAGAATCAGTTAGACATATCCTATCGTCATGGTACCTAGGTAACATGAAGTACATTGACCCATGTGAAGACACGTGAAGTGCATTGACCGCCCGTGGAATCCACTCATCCTAGAAGTTAGTTACAGAAATCTATCATGTACAATAGCTTTATGATTGACGCCAATATGAAATATCGTGCTCTGTACTTCTTTCCCTTTGTAAGAGAGTGGAGTTGTGGCTAATTAGAAGTAATTTTGTGATATTTTCTAGTAATACACGAGGTTGAATGTAGCTAGTTATTCAGTTAGTCGTAATAGCTTGATCATGATTCATCTAATTGCAAATTGTACCTTTTATCTGTTAAGATAGCACAAAAGTAGTAGCAAGAGAGTAAAAAGTTTGTCTAGTATGGATTGTCGTGTGTATGCATTGTCTATATATAGTGAAATACCACAAGGAAATAAAGAATTGGTTCTTGCTTGAAGTTATTTTTGTGGCTCTTTTCATGTAGTTGTCGGCCCTCCTATCATCATAAAATTTCTGATACTCTTGTTCATTTCAGACTTTGATTTCTCCTCCAATAATCAGTACATCGCATCATCCTCATTGGATAAGACAGTGAGAGTCTGGGAGATATCCAAAGGAATTTGCATAAGAGTGATATATGGAATATCGTCACAGTTGTGCATCCAGTTTCACCCTGTAAGTACCCCTGTACATATATTTTAAACTAGAAAAGGTTCCATGAGTTCAATCTACTAGATGTTGAAACTAGAAAAAGTTAATCTAGAATTTAAGCGCTAAACACCATGTCATTCATTTATTAGAAGTATTCAACTTGACTTGTTTGAGCATCTCATTCTTTTTCTCATGGCTCAACTATTGTCCTTTATCTTTGGTCTAATTCCTTTATTTCATGTTCAATAAGTTTTTCTTAGAAGTTCCTGCTCAGTGTTCATGATGTCATAGTCTATACGCTATTTATATAAGTTGGATTTACTGTTAGTGGCAATCAAAGGCTTCCATATCATATATATACTATGGTTAAAACATACCATTAAAGTCATTTACATTTTACTCTTGATTATTGATGCAGGTAAATAACAACTTCTTTTCAGCTGGCAATGCAAACAAAGAGATAACTGTAATTACTGGGTACCCTAATTTTCAGCATATCTTGTTGTTTTCTTCTCCCACGCTTGAATTGTTTGCTTTGCTTCATTATATCCTTTAGATGGTTCCGACTAGATACAATCGTAATGCGTTTATACGTAGTTTTTTTGGTCGAATTTTTTTATGTAGTTGAGTGGTAGCATTTTTACCAATTTTTTAGTTGTGTTGGCTTCCAAAAAGTTTTAAACACTGATTTAGGCATATTCAGTGACCATGGTGACCATATTTTCTGGGATTAACATACATTGCAAAGCCTACCTGAGTCATAAATATGGCTGGTATTTGCCAGATTTGATAAAGACCATCAGAATTTTGTGTACTTGGTCATGTGATTGATTAAAGGACGGGGATAGCTCAGTCATGTGATCTTGTTTCATGACTAAAGGATGACTTTGCTAAAGTGTACTAAAAGTGCTTCTCAAAAGATCTGAATTGAATACTATCGTCGATGATTTTTCTCAGAAGCACTCGGGTTAAGCTTGGTTTTTCGAGTGAGGACCATGTTTGTTACTGTATAAATTGCTCATATCCATATTCAGCTTTTCGAATATATATTCCAGTAATCTCTCTTATATGTGAAACTCCTTTGATGCCGGACCAGGTGTTCAATTTTAGCACTGGGAGGATACTAAGTAAGACAGCATTTGATAGTGAAATCACGTCTATGGATCACGATCATACTGGTCAGCTGATATTCTGTGGGGATGCTCAAGTATGCTTCTGTAAATCACTCTGATGGACTTTTTTTGTCATCCCGCTCTTCTGCTTGTCGAATGCTAGTTGCAATGTGCTATTATGTGCAGGGATCAGTATACTCTGTCAGCATGAACTCCCGCACAGGGGCACTGTCACGCAGTCATCGTTACAGAACTAGCAGCAAACACAGGTCTCCTGTAACTACTGTGCAATACCGGAGTTTCTCTTTGCTAGCCCGCGGTCCTGTGTTGCTAACTTGTACCCAAGACGGAGGTTTATCTTTCTTCAGGTTTTGGAGGCGGAACACATCCTTTGTTCTAAGATTGTTTTCGTAAATCCTAATGAGCCGATACAATTGGTTTGCTATCATTGCAGTGTAGCTTTGGAAATACAAGGTTATCTGACCCTCCGTTGCTCGCTCAAATTAAGTCCGCGAGTGCATACTATTAGGGTTTCATTCTGCCCTCTTCTTTCCCTTGAGAAAGGGGAGTTTATAGGTCTCTCTCTCTCTCTCTCTCTCTCTCTCTCTCTCTCTCTGGATTTTTTCTTTATTATATTTTGGGATGAAACATACATCAAGACATGCATAAGAATTGAGTATACCTAATGAGCTGAATATTTTGTTTTATTGTTTTTCTCCTGTTTGGAAAATGAATCGTTCTTGGATGCCACTTAGATTCATTCATCTTGTGTGCCTGCTTGGTTGGGTGAATAACTCCTCTTTGATTTGGCCATAAGAATGGATATTTGTGCTGAAAGATGCATAAGTATGGTCAGACATATTTAGTATTATTGCAAGTTATTGTTGAATGGCAGGGTGTGGTAAAAGCATCAGGCATAAGGGTTAATGCTTGAGAATCAACCCTATGAAGCCCCAAGGCATTTTCACAAAATGTACTTATTCATGTTTCATACATAGTGTTAATGCAAACTCAATTTGTAGAATGAGTAATAATCTAAAAGAAAAGGTTTTCATTGATGAAAGTGATCAGTAAAAACTCCAATAAAATCATTTCTTGCCCACGAAGTGGAGGTCAAATATTTGTTTGTTGTAAATAACATGGCACATTTTCTGTTATGTGAAGTTGCTGGAAGCGAGGATTCAAATGTCTACTTTTATGACCTGACTCGGCCAAGGCATACCTGTGTAAACAAGCTACAGGTCTGCCTTCATTACTTGGGAAGCTGTCAGAGTTTTGTATTTGTTGTCATAAAAAATCGAATCTAAATTTGATTGCATTACAGGGCCATCGGTTCCCAGTTGTAAGTGTTGCTTGGAACCACGGTGAAAACTTATTAGCATCATCTGATTTGTATGGCACAGTTATTGTGTGGAAGAGAGCAAAAACAAGCTAAGACAAATCGTAACCAGGACAGGTATGAGGCACGAAAACATTTAAGCTCATGCCCAAGGAGAAGAGACCAGGTTTGAGGAATTCAATGATGTTGTTAAACACAAGGGCCTTCTTGCAGAGTGCTTTAAAGTTGCCAGCATCCATACCTCTTTCTTGCTCTCACTCTCTCCATTTTCGGGAAAAAGATTAGCTTGCGTTTTCTGTTTTAAGGGGAATTGAAGAATTAGGTGCTGTTAACATTTTCCTTCCCCCCATTGATATTTGAGAAAACGCAAGCGGAAATGTTTTTTTAGGAGCAAATTTCTTGATGTATGATATAGAGTTGAAACTTTTGCACTTTATGAACTTGCATCAGCGTAAGATTCACTGATTCACTTCCTTAAGGTTTTTCTCACTTTTTCGCTTTCTAATTTTCCCAAATGTCACTAAGAACTTGCGTTATGCTTTCTTCTTAAAGCAGCTTATGAGAATACTTTACTTATCGATGAAGATTATCTCCGATATGTCCGGAAGATGGAAAGATTGCAGAACATAAGTGCTCAATCCTCATTTAGCCGTCCTCTTGCTTTCACTGGCCACGCAAATTAGTTATTCTGGTTGCTCGGTTTCGCTTTGGTTTATTCCTTTTTGGTTTGGTTTGGCACCCTTTGTGGACGGCTATCGTTCGGTCGATGAATTGTCCAAATGGCATGTTGGCGTGAACTGAAGATCGAGAAGTAAATGGTTATGGTTTCGCTATCTTGGATTTGATGTCGCAAAAGGACGGGAAAGGGTGCTCACCAACAAAGTGCAAACGGAAAAGATGAAGTGGAGATGTGTCTGGTGCTTTGGACATTCGTCAAATTCTACTTAAGAAAATTCCATGCGATTGATAGTTAGTAGCAATGTTCTATGGCACAGAGGGTTGGGCAGAAACGAGAATTCTACTTCTAATTAAGGATAAGAGGAGAGATTCGTTTTTCAGATAACTTGGTCTTAATGAATGCGATCAGGAGAAGGAAATGCGAGTTGGTGAATTAGAAATCTACAAAGAGATGAAAGGGGGCGGTAACCATAGGTGTGAAGCACTTAAAAGCTTCCATACGATCTAATACAGAATCGTTTTGCAAGGACGCAAGGGGATCGGTATACTAGATCCCACTCCGTGGGAGTCGTGATGCTGGGTTTGTTGTCGCTGTATAGGTCGGCGCTACGCTTTGAAAACATCCAAGGCCATCAATCACCCATCATGCCGTCACATTTGTTCGTTTCAGGAAAAAAAAAAAAAAAAAAACCTGCAATGCGTGCATAGTTACGAACTGAGGAGAGGATGACGAAAGTATTTTGGAACATTTTGGACTATGTATTAAAAAAGAGGATGGTAAAAGCAAATCCGTTGTAGTCTAGTTGGTCAGGATACTCGGCTCTCACCCGAGAGACCCGGGTTCAAGTCCCGGCAACGGAATTCTAATTTTTTCATTATTATTATTTTTCCAAATCCTTAGCTTAGTCCTTTTGAATTTTGTAAGGTGGCTACTGTATCTTCCGTCTTTCTGCAAAATTACCTACGTGGAATCCCACGAAACTTACAAGGAGTGCACGGGAACGTTAATACCATACGCAAGAGCTTCCTCTTATAAAACTCCATCAGCTAATAGATGCAGCCGAGATGGAGTTACAGTACCAGCAAAAAAAGGTTGCCGACTTTAAGCCGGTACCGATGAGGCAAGTCGCTCTTTCTGACCTAACTTGGTCGTTGTGCACAACGAGGCCAGATTCGCGAAGGACTTTGTTCCCGGTATACCGAAGATGACAGAGAGTATCTTTCTGAGCTCGCTTGGTCACCAGTTCCAAAAGCTCTGCCCTTAATTTTGTTAATGGCCCATTGCAATTCATCAGTCCCAACTAGTTGCGACTCCTCATAACACCCGCATCATGCTTGGAAAGATGATCCAATGTCTCTTGAAAAGATGCGCACAGTGCATAGGTACAATCTATAAGAGTGTTCCATCATCGATGTAACACTGTTCTCGATCATTGCTGCAGTAATTCTTCCAGGAATAGATTGCCCAACTTCCGATTCATTGTTTCAGTCTTTCAATAGAATGCCGATCATCTCGCTGGGGTTTGTATCATTACTCGCTATCGACTACATACATACAGAGAATTCGAGGGTGAAGCCTGATAGACCATCTCATCTACTGAACAATACAGGCCTCGGAAATGAGCATTGACAGTTTCCTTGTGACCATTTTGAATGGTTTTCGGGGTGTTGATTCACACCCATAAATGCTGTAAAATGAGGCGTTTCTTCCTATGTGCTAATCACATAACAACTTCAGTGATCAGTTTTGTAAAAAAAAACCGAGAACGTGTATATTGTAGTGCGAATCGGTTCGATTATTGTTCACCAATCACCACTCTTTTGACGAGAGCGATTCTTGAAGCGTCCCCACCGATTTCCTCAAAGACTACCAGCAAATTTTTGGCTGGTCTTAACCAAGACCGTGGAACGTGGTACCTGGAATACAGGAGTAGCAGTTAGATATGATCGAATTCCTAATGTTCAGTTCACTGACCTCTCATCATGTTGGTTTTATGGTTTCGTGGAGAAGTTTTTACCATTGTTGAGTGGGTTGTCCGCATCGGAATTGGCACTTGACGGGCCGAAACGTGCCGGAGTAACCGCATCCGCTGCAATCTCCGTTGGCACGTACACTCCAATATCTTCCGAGGCTCTGCCCGTTGACCCAAACTTGACCTTTCTCCATACTTCCCATGTCGAGAGCCAGAGGTTCGTCTCCTTCTGGTGCATCGAAATAGGCCTGCGGGTTCAAGCAGAATATTAAGCGGCAAATGCTTTCAACAACTGAAATCTGTTTATTGCTTTGTATGTTGGCTTTGCATTGCATTGCCTAAGAGTCCAGGACATTACTGTCTGGTCCATCTTAAGCGAGAAGAAATACTCTATCCCGGTGATTTCCAGGAAACAAAACATACGATTTTACATGGCATTCTGTTGCAAATGATACGCAATTTTGAGCTTAGAAGAACTGCGAGATGTTCTGTGGACTGCATCAGATTCGGGAAAAATGAAGAAACACAAGAAAGATACGCTTCAGGACTCCAGATTGAATTTGGACTGTTATGCGCCTCCTTCATCATTCATTAGCGCGAAGAACATTAATAGAATCTCAATTCATAATGCACCGAAATGGCGCTACTCGTACCTTATACCAAGTAAGAGGTTGTTTCACCGAGACTAAAGACTCTCTTGTCCAATCAACTGACTGGATGGAACTCGGAGAATACAGGGTCATCGATTCTCCTTTAAGCCCGACCTGTAGAAGCATTAGCGAGGTTGAGGTTTTACCAAGCTCTAGTCGACAACTAATTGCAACTAGAAGAGAAGCCAACATGCTTGTACCTTGTACGACCACTTCTGCCATGACAAGTCCTTGTTCCCTTGCTCGAGCCCTTCCAGCGTCACCGGTCCTAAGATGCCGGTGCTCCATGTCTCGAAATGAGAGCCGATGTTCTAGAATCCAGGGTGGTGTGAAATGTGATATCGCGGTTTAGGATGAGTGCACATTCAGAAAGCTACCATTGGACTAAATTCTAAAGTGAACTTTTCAAAGACCAACCTGTAATCCAACAGTGGCGCTGAGAAGCGAAATTTGGTTGGTCCCGCCTCGCAAGTCAATGTCCACTGCAAAATCAGATCTCCTCTTTTCCCTAGTGCCGAATGCAGAACCTGCATTACAGGCCACCGACGTATCCATGAATACAGCAGCAAAGTCGATTTCATCCATTCTGTTTTCATTCTCAAGAGCAAACAAGAAATGAGACAAGAAAATGCACCTGAAAGATGTCCATTGACAAAAACGTGCGTGCCATGGCCCATGGACTGAACTCTGAGAACTGGGCGTTTCCCTCCTCTGAGGATCGATTCGGACGGACTAATATGGATGCTGAAGCCAACACGGGAAAACAAGCAACATGTTCACAGAAAGATGAAAGCAATCTTTCCAATTCTTGTTTTCCCCATCATCATTTTAGTGCAGCGTAGTAATTTGATCTCACCTGGTCGTGTACCAGAGGTAGTCACTAGCATCTCTTGTTATGTTAAGCTGCTCGAGGAGACCGGTCGCTGTGATGGTGGAGTCTTCACTGAGGGAATAGACTTCCTCATTGAAAGTCTCCCAAGAGCGGATTTCTGCTTTACTGGACAACATCCGCACTTGAGTTCTTTGATACTGAACCTATTAGTTAAGAAATTACTGTTATTTGCAGTCTGCAGGGTGGAGTTTCTTTTTTGTGGGGAATAGGTTAGATTCAAGCGGTTTCACCTTAACAAATGCAATTCAAGCCACTACCTCTCTACTTACTTTGGCTGTGTTGAAGACGACATCGACGCAGTTGGGGAGGATGCTGATGGACCAAGGCGGCAAGTCGTACTGCCTTCCCCTGAAAGTCACCCTGGCATCTGAGTTTGTGTGGTAGTTCGAGAGAAACGCCGCGCAGCCTCCCGAATTAGATGAAAAAACATGCGCCTGCCCACCAAATGTTTCTCCGTGAAGCAGAAGAAGTGCCAAAGTGCCTTATTGTATCGTAAAAGATGGTTCCTTCGATCTTCAATCATATGATGTTAACTAGTATCACTGGCTTTTCAGTGTCTGCAGATCGGTCTCTCGAAGAAGGTTGTGTACCTGCTCATAGTTCCCGAGGGACTGAACGGCGGGGTCAGCATTTAGAATGGCACTCTCACATCTCTTAATGGCATCATGTAGTTCCTTCAAATGACCATATTTAGGTTGCCTGATCAGTCCTGGCATTCAATTACCGCATCATGAGAAATTGACAGTAGCCGAAGGAGCGAATGAATGGAATGGGGAACAACTTTTATAGTCCGATACTCTGTGCAGGAAAAGTAAAACCGGACCAGCCGGTGCATCTGCTTTAGCCTACTCTCACCATATTCATCAATTGGAGCATCGTAGTCGTAGCTCGTGGTAATGAAAGGGCCTCCGGAGGTTCTGCCAAAATTAGTTCCTCCATGGTACTGCCAAAACAGGTATATTTCTGTGCTTTACAAGCATTCAATTTGGCATAAAAACAGAAAGCCAAAATCGTTAAAAGCATGACTGCATTTCTCAGAAGTGAGTAGAAGGAGCCGAAATCGATTATAGTGTGGCAGGAACATCGATATCACTGACCATGTAGTAATTAATGAGGGAGCCTCCCTTTTGTACGAAACGAGCAACTGCAAAAGCCAAATCCTCGACCGGCCTCTGAGAGACTGGACTGCCAAAATCTGTGAACCTGCACAGTTTAAGGGGAAATTTCAGCTCGGTCCATTCTACGACACCGCCAGAACTTCGAAAGTTTCAGAGACTCGGGAACTCAAGAAAATTACCATCCACTCCAAGCCTCGGTCCATAGTGTTGGTTTATAGGGTCTGTTGGGAGAGAAGTAATCACAATAAAAGCCATTGCATGTGTTTATCTGCCACATGAAGTGTTGCGGGAGGCGGAAAAGCTAATTAATTAGTGGCCGGCGAGACGGCTCCTGTATTACTAAACAAAGGTGATATGTGTTTACCACCGGGTCAGGAGCATCATCTTCCTTGCACATCACCCAGGGCACTCCTGTGCCCATTCCTACAGCCATTTTCGCAGCCCAATTCATGTAGGCATTACCAGCAGCTCCAAAAGCCTTGCGTTCTGGCTCATACTCATTCTCAACCTGTTATTGAGGACATCATTACCAAGAAGATCCGGCGAGATCAGATGAAAGGATAAACTACATAAGCCATTGCAGAAATAAGACTAATACGCTATATAATGCCAGAAATTTTTTACGAACAAATGTTTATGCATTCCATTACGGAAAAATTCATACTGACAAGCATCAAGAGAGTGATTCAGAAGCTTGAATAAGAGATTTTAGGTTCGAAAACATTTCGTGCCGTCCTATGACAGAGACCAGAGGCAGCACCTGAGATAGGATGATGGGGCCTCCTTGAGAGTGAAACAGGTTTTCACTCTTCATCATCTGGACAATCTTTTGAGTGAATTTTTGCATTGCCGACTGCAACATGCAAGAAAGCAATCAACCGTTAAAAAAGTTTGCCAACCCCTCCTATTAAACCAATTTGAGAAGCATCTCTGTCTCTTTCGCCGCGCACGCATCCACTGATACACACCTTGAAGGGCTCATTATCTGTTCTGAAGCTAATGCCCCGAACAAACTTCAACCACACAGGTAGTCCCCTGAAAAGTCATAGGAAACACATTACAATTTACATCGAACAAGCACGAAATCTTCACAAAAGGAAGAAGAAATTGTGACCGTTCACCCGAAATTCCACTCTGCACAAACGTAAGGCCCGATGCGGAGATGGACGAATAAGCCTGCTTTCTGGACAGTCTTCACAAACTGAACCAAATCGTATCGCCCCTCGAAATTATACTATAAGATTCGGCATAAAGATCACTTAGCACAAATGAATCGAACCTAATGGCGGAAGTGCGCAAACCCAGATTAAGAGGAGAGAATGTGCAAGTGAAGAAGTACATTGCCAGGAGAAGGCTCATGAACATTCCAAAACACATAGGTGTCCACAACATCCAGACCACCCTCTTTTGCCTTCTGCACAAGGCCTTCCCACATCTGCATTATTTGAACATAACGTACAAGAAACATTGACAAAACACCAGACATTTATAAACTCATCAACTGAGCTGCAACGGAAATAAATTAAAAAAAAAAGTGAAAAAATGAGGAGAAAACGAGAGAGAGTGCACAAACCTGAGGGGCGCTTCTGGGGTAATGAATGGACCCAGAGAAAAGAATCCTCCTCTGGCCATTAATGATGAGGGCCTTGCCATCATAAGTGACATTGCTGCAATGTGTCAATGACAGAGTCGCAGACAGTAGCAGCACACAAGGCAAGAACCACTTGGAAGCTGAGGTAGCTGCCATTTGGTTGGTCCTTTTTCGCCTGAGGAGGGGAAGGGAAAGGGAAAGGGAAAGAGAAGGTTGTTGTGACAGCCACTGAGCAAAGAATCTGGGGAAAAGGAAGTCTATTGAGGACAAAAATGGTGTTTTAGGACAACCTGTGACCGTCTTGAAGAAGCCCCTACATGGAAGTCACCATCCAGAAGATCATGTTCCCTACATGTTATCTACTTGTTAGACTGAATAAAATAATCTAAAAGAAGAACCCCACTACAGCATTTCTCTCTCTCTCTCTCTCTCTCTCTCTCTCTCTCTCTCAGACAATTAATTATGAAGCTTTTCGTTGATCTTTTTCTTTTTTTCAGCTCAAGTTTCTGTTCTTTTTATCTTTTTTCCTTAGGGCCAGATCCTTAATTTGTTGCTAGAAAGTGGTTTTTCCGTGATTGCAGAGACGACGGCGAAAGCGGGAAAGTTCCCACTTACGGGAGGAAAATGTGCTGAAATCACTTCGAATGGAAATGAGATTCTTTGAGTCCAAATCAATCATAGTTTTGTCCTGCTTTGTCCCAATTATACCGCTCCGGAAAGCTGAGAGTCTACTAGTTACTGCTATTGTTTGGCCTCGATGAGTAGTACTCATTTCTGGTTAATGCACAAAGTTGGCATTTTCTTTTTCGTTTTCAACAGGGGTGTCCAAAAGAAGTGGGAACCGCCCAAAACCAGACTAAGGGCCTACAACCGCCCAGAACATAACCGAACCAGCTCAAATTCAATGAGTTCCTAAGGGAATCAGTCCGCTTCCTGGTTTCAAGTGTGGAACCACCCACCCATCCGTTCGGACTAAACATGTAATATATATATATATTAACATCAACATCAACAACACATTTATCCCAAATTGATTGGGATCGACGGTCGATAAACCTCAAAAATTTATAAAAATAAAAGCAAAATATATAATATTTTAAAGAGAATGGAAAATCCTAAAATTGTAATTTGAAACTCACTCGTCTCAAACTCACTCTCACTCTCACTCTCATCTCGCCTTCTACTTTCTTTTGTGACTCTCAGTATCTCACCTTCTTCTTGATCTCTGTCACCATGTCCATCTTCGTCTCTCAACTCCCATCAACTCAGCGCCATGCCTCCAGCCATTCAACACCTCCCTTTGTCGCTCTCGGTCGCCTCCATTTGCTATAAGTTTGAATCTATCATCTTCACTCTACTCATCAAATCTCTAATTTTTAATCACCATTTGGTCGATGAAGCTTGGTGAGAACAATTCCATTAACCCACTCGAGAACCAGTCTGGATCGGCAATCCGATCATGGGATCCCACTAGCGATTATCCATTCCAATTTTTTAAGAACCGGCCCTTAGTGAGAGTTTCTCGATTCTAGGATGGGAACTGTCGACTTGGACCATGACTTCAGACTTCCCACGCTTAGTTTTCAATAGAGAACTCCAGGTAACAAGGCTTTTTTTTTACTCTCTCTCTCTCTTTTAACTTATCGTCTAGGTATCATACATTGTGCTGTACCTCCAGCAACAGGATAATTGATAAAACGATGTCAAAAAGTGGTTAGCATCATCACAAAGGATAATTGATAATCGTTGCCGTCGCTGCAATCATCTGTCAAGTGGAACCGATGCGCAAACTATTTCCATGGCCACCCAATATCACAAAATTAGGCATGAATCCAGGAACGGGTAAATCCATCAGACAGAGAGATGAACCGATGAAGCCAGATTTGCTTAAATTGTCTCTACCATTGAATGCCAACAAAGAAGCGGGCTATCGGGACTGTAGGTGGGGGGGCACAAGGACGATGCCTCTCGGAAAGTGATGGAACAAAAACATAGGATGCCAGCATTGGCAACTCTATCTACCCCCCCATGAAGCATGGACAAATTAAAGCTCTACTTTCGCTCATTGGTTGACAAAAACGGACGATGCACTCTCTTTTTTCTCTAGCTGTTTGGCCCACCTGGGAGAGCACCGATGCTCAAAATTGCCAACCACGCGCACAGCCGTAGAAGGACATGCTGCTGCCCGTGACTTTTCCCCTCCTTTGACGATCAATCCACGTTTGAGTCTCTTCTGCTTGGATCCCGGTCTATATAGATCAGTGCTATCGCAGTCATTTCACACAATGGAATCTACGCGATCGCTCAGCGATTTGGATTGACCTTGATCCCGCCAACAATTTGCCTTCACAAAAAGCTAATTCGGTCAGCCGCTGGCCAATCCAACGGGGTTTAATCAATGGACGGATCTCAGAGATGCCGCATCGGAGCGTTGTACAGTCCCTTTTTAGCTAGTTAGTCCAGTACCATCAGGCTTTCTTGTTATGGTAAAAACCAATGCCATTCATTCATTCGCTAGAAAAACTCTGCACTATACACAAAGCATATTTCAAAAGGATATTGCTAGCATAACAATCTTTGAATTATTGAATTATTGTGAGAGTAGCATTATGTTGCGGAGGGACACGTTCTTGATTGAAAGAGTGGATCCCATGATAATTTTTTAATTATTTCATTATTCTCATACATAAGCATTTCAGTTTCCGAAAAGGCCTAGGGAGAGGGACTTTAAGTTGATGGGCTTCGGTTTAGCCTAGTCAGGAAGATGATTTGCCTCATGCAAATGGTGGGGCTAAATGCTTTAGGTGAATTTGCGACGGGTATCACTAAATAATTACATACCGCTAATACCTTAAAAAAAATCACCATACTTTTTTGGTCGAATCCTAATTTTACCCCGAACTTTATTTTGTGTAAAAAAAATCCCTAATTTTCATTCTAGTCCTGAGCCCGTCACCTGTCTGAAAATCACCAATGATTCCTTTAAGACGATCAACATTATGAGACTGTTGTTGTTCCATACGAAACGCGTGTTCTGATAATGAACCTTTGATCGACCCTGATGTTGATAATTTTGAAGAAACTAGTGGTGATTTATTCACGCGTGGGCAGATTTAAGACCAGAGTGAAAAAATTGAAATTCTTTTCTTAGATTAAAAAAAAAAAAGAGTTCGGACTAGAATTGAGGTTCAATCTAAAGCCGTTCTTCTTTGTTTTTTTTTCCAAAGAGAAGAGAGTTGGTGGCAACTCAAGCCCATCGAAAGAATGAGATGTCATTATGCTCATAGGCATGAACTGGGCCGATTGGTATGCACAGTTGCACTAAACTTGGGCCAAGGAGCAAAAGAATGGTCGACACTGGGCCCCTTGCGAGAACCTTGTGAGGAGAAACAACGGCAAAGATGAACGATGAAATTAGTCACAAACCAACTTTATTGTTCTTCTATTAAATGAAATCGACCCACCGAAAATTCGTTATTTTTTTTTTTAATTCCAGAAATTGTGGAAAGAAATGCTTCGTGGGATTATATAAACCCCTTAATGAACTCACTAGTTTCATGTTGGAGTTGGCTAAAGCACAGGTAACTTAGGGAAAGTTTGACAATGCCGACGAGCCAAAGGCGGAGGAGGCAACAGCACTGTGCAGGACTACACAAGGTTCTCTCTTCGACGATTTTATTTCGAGTGTTCATTGTCTGATTGGCGGAAAGACCAAAAGGAAATCACGGAAGAGTGGTTATCCATAGAATCGTTCAAGGCGATGAATGGAATGATATTTGATTTGATTCAATGTATTCATCATGCCCACGTGTCACGCAGAACGATAATATTAAGTTAAGCGAAAAAAAAAAAAAAGGGACGTGGGCCCATCCACGTCCTTGACAACGTCATTGCCTTTCATATGTCAAAACCTGGGTACTATAAGGGACCCCACATTTCCTGCTAGAAAGCTTGATTATCGAAAGGGTAATGCTCTACTTGTCAAAATAATCAATCAATCGATTATTTTTATCAATCTTAACAACCTACCAAGCTCATGACCCCACATACGCAAAAAAGAAAATAAAAAAAGAAAAGAAAATGAAGAGTGAGCTACTCCCTCCACGTGTCATTATTCTAATCATGCAAAAATAGTATTTTCCCACTACTTGTTTTAATAAAAGCTCAATTTTAAAAGTATTTATATTTTAATTGTACTATTACTAATTTAGCCACATGAGTTTGATTACAGCTATCAAACCTGTAATATTGGTTTCTTCCCATTGGAGTTAGGTTAATGAAAAATTAGGGTTGGTGCATAAGAAATATATTCTGTCATTGTAGGTAGGTCTCATTTCGGTTTGTTCATGCTAGCTCTACGTGCCGGACTAGCCCAAGGCCAACTCTTTTATGGAGTTATTAACGGCGGTTGGTAATGAAATTAATGATCTTACTAACCGCCATATCTTTGGTCCCACATCAACATAAGACGCGAAAAAAGCTGCTGACAAAGTTTGATAACTAAGGTAAAGTACTTGCTCAATCTATAATTGATGCAGACAATTTTCTGATGTTGTTTTCTCTGGGTGAAAATTGTCCTACTAGTCTTAAACTTATTGTAGGGATGTCAATTCAATCTTAAACTTTTTAATTTTCCAAACTTAGTCCTAAATATTTGCATGAAATTGCAATGTAATCTTGAAATAATTGTGCCATGTATAATGACTGGCGATGATTGGATCACCACATCAAAGGTTTGAAAGTTGATCGAAAGAGCTATATTGATATTCCACAAGAAGATTTGGGACTAAATTGGAAAAATTGAAAAGTGTAGGATTGAATTGACACCCGTACAATAGTTTTAAGAATTATTGATTAATTTAATAAATACATATATTGGAAGGTTCAATTCAAATACATTAACTTATATGTAAGGGGAGACCACATATAATATAAATTATAGCGGGTATACAGATCCCGTAAACAAGAGGACTCGTGGAATTTGACAAATAGGGGCAATAAATTGGGGTAAAATCTAACTCTATAACATCTTTAAAAGGAACAATGCGAAAGTTTAAATTTATAGGTGAAGTAAGAGCATAATGGGATACTTTTAAAGACTCTGAATCGGTTTTATTATTATTTTTAGACCATTTTCTGTCCAATACATCCAAGCGAAATTTTATTACGGTCCGTACGGTTCATGCGAATCACTTGGATGAGTGAAAAAGAAGAGAATTAACTTCTATAAATGCTACTCGCGGTCTCTGCAAAATGAGGACAAAAATTGATCCAATGGAATCTCGAATTTATTATTAGTGAATTCTTAATATGCCGCTGGCCTATACCTATCAAAAGTAGACGCGATATGTCACTTTTAGAATATATTTAAAAGATTACTTGTAGTGTACGATTCGGTTCTCGGTTCATCAGGGAAATTAGACTGGAACCGAACCAGAAACCGAAAACACTCCAAAATAGAAATTGACTTATACAAAGCCTTATAATGAATATATGTGATGAGGCTTTCTAATGATTAATTTAATCTAGTCAAGAGTAATTTTAATGTAAAATTTTTATTAAGTGATTATCTACCTTTGTTTTTTCTTTTGATTTCAGGTTTGGAGCAATTTTACATGGTTGATTAAAGATTGAAATTCTATAATTTGGATCATATGTCATGTGTTTGAAATCTTTATTGTTTATTGTATTTACACGTTCATCTTTTATGGATTGTTACTTTGATATAAGAGAAATTTTAGTTTTTGTTGTCGTGTTTACTTTTATTTTGGTTAACTAAAAATGAAAAAAAAAGGGTAATACCACGAAAAAATTTCAGACTGGTACACCTATGACAAATTTACCGTAAACTATTTTTTTGACTACAAAAAATCTCAAACGATACATTTGGGATAAATTTATTCCAAACTATTTTTTTTTACCACAAAAAATCATAAACTGATACAAATGTGATAAATATTTTCCGAACTAATTTTTTTACCACAAAAAATCTCAAACTGGTACACATATGACAAATTTATCATATGTTAACTTTTGTTAAATTAAGTTAATACCACAAAAAAATTTAAATTGATACACTTGTAGCAAATATAGGGCAATGTGCATACTTAACAATTGTCATGTATCATTAAACTCAGCGATTTGACAGTAAAATTTAACAAAAAATAACGGAGGGTAAATTTATCATAGTTGTATAGGTTAAGGTAAATTTATCACAACTGTATCAGTTTGGGGTTTTTCATGGTCAAAAAATAGTTTGGAATAAATTTGTCATAAGTGTATTAGTTTGGGGTTTTTGGTGGTATCAATCCAAAAAACAAAGAGAGGAAACTGGCCAATTTCAGGTAGAACTTGGAACCGACTCTAAAACTTGTGATAAAGTATGTTCTTACAGTGTATGTAGGGTAGGTTCCGGAACTTATTTCGACAAATAGGTTATAGATTTCAATTTTAACTTGGATCGAACCCTGAACCGTACATCCTTATTAGAGAGTTGGTAATCCAATGGATTTGACCGCTGAACTGAAAGCCATGCAAAATCATATACCCAATTAGTGGTGGAAACAAATCTCTTTGCATAAATGAAAAGGAAGAAGGTACTTTAGGTTTATAAATGGAAAATAGGAACTTGATATCATAACTTGGTCCCTAATTAAACGTTTTGATGATGTTTGGTGTATCTATTATCGCATCTTCAAGGAAGCCTAAATTGATTCTCGAGTATAATGTGCTCATCGTCATACTATAAACTTAAAATAACTCTGTGCTACATAACAAAAATACAATATTAATAGTCTTGATGCATCTTTAAGTATTGTTAATTGAGAAGCTGAAAGCTTGTCAACATTGTAATAATAAAATGTTTATTTACATCGTCTTCCTTAAAGAATGTTTGTCATATCTAACTGCTTGTTGTACTTTAATAATTTTATTGCTCAACGATACTTTTGGCTCAAATTTTAACTAATTAAATTAAACTTAAAACCACGTTTTAATAGTTATAGCTCAATATAAATAGTGTAACGAGTGCACAAAACGTCATTCATCGTTCACATATTTAAAGGATAAGATAAAAAGGTAAAAATTAAAAAGCTGGACAATTGCATAAAATTCAGCGTCAAAATATGTTTCTACGTAGATGTCTTCGCATAGTTAGTTAATTGCATCAATCTATCGCTTACAAGATGAGCTTTAAGTTGAAAAAGCAAGCACAGCTTCGAGACAGATATTTATTTTATGGTGATTTAAGGACACGTTTAACAAATCTCATTTAATGTTAAAACGTTAGGATACTACGCCGAAATTTAATTGAAGATGCAACACTCAAGATAAAGACATGCATCAAAATTTAACCGACGACAATGATCTAGAATCTACGGCTAAGAAACATGTCGAGATTTAATCGATGACGCAACCTTGGGAAGATAAAAGTACTGTACGGGAAAGTAAAAGTAATGAAAGATAGTAAATTAGTTTGAGACGGCGGGTAGTATTCATGCCGATCGAGGGGTAACTGCTTTATAGCAGTTGCATTCTCCTCGAAGGTTGTTTCTCTCACATCCTCTCGGCCTCTTGATCCTGTCCTCGAGCGGTTGTCTCTTCCTTCTTTCATCCGGAAAGTTTTGTGCTTTTTTCGACTCCATAATCATGTTTCTAGTGGTAATTGTCCCCCACAAAAAAGCACCGTTCGCCAGTTGTTTCATGATTTCAACTATTTTGGTGATCTTGCACTTATAGTTTTCGCCCGCCAAATTGCCTCATCATCCCAAATGCTTTGTTCCTTCGTATTTCTGAGCTTGCTTTCAACTATCTCTTGCTCGTCGGCTCATCATGTATTGACAACTGAACAATAATTTTCATCAATATGTGTCACAACGCTAGTGTATTCCACCGATGTCAATACCAATTGTTAATATCGACATTGATCTCTATGGTCATCAACGATATGTCACATGCATAATAATATTCATGCATTAGTCACGTGATTGTTTATGTTGATGACTCGATTATTTTTTGTGTAAACAACGCTAAAAATTGCTCGTCTTTCTTTTTTTTTTCCCCCTTTCAAAATAACAAAGATTACCTCTACTTTCAGGGCTTGTGTAATTGCTAGGAATGAAGCTGGTGGAATGGGCACAGGAGTTCGTTTGTTACAATGCTTAGCTAATTGGAAGGGGACATGTGTCATATTTTTTCACGTCTCTCCTAGGTGAGGGAAGTCTCCTACAATCCGTCTTACAATTGGTGGTTTAACAATTATGGACATTGCCTAGATTTATTTTTAAGTAAACTTACATGTGAATAATGTGCGTCCTTGCAACTCGTCATGGCTCTTGTTGAAGCATTTTTCTTCAATTACGAATGGAGGAAAACACTGCTCATAAGGCATAATGGAAACTAAAATTGAAGATGGAAATTACTTTGCAATTACATTTTCAGTCATACGATAAATAGATATATGATATTAAGCCCTTTGAATTTGGTATCTTTTTTTGACCAAAAAAAATTGGTATCTTTTATGCGAGAAATTAAATATGGTAAGCACACTAAACTAATTATTTATGTACATAGCTAAATACAAGTCATGGAAACTTACATTTGAATTTGGATATCACCAAATTCAGCAATTTTTTTTTTTGCAAAATCACCTTATCATAAATTTGAGTTATTAATTAATCGAGGATATTGTTGACAAAAATATAAAATATTTTATGAAGTGAAGACAACGTCCTACTTTTAAGATCTCAATTCCATTTCTTCCCTACTTATCGTCATCTAAATACTTCCATATATTGCATTCATGCACGAATGTCATCATTAATTCATTTAATGCCTAGCATTTTTCATGTTTCATAATCTTCTCTAGTCTACAAAACATTCCTGAAGTAATTTTTCTCGGGTCAATTTTCCTAAAGTAATTCAAATCTTGAAAATGTTATTGTATTTCCACAAGATGTTATAAACTAATTTTTTATTGTATTTTTGTATCACCAATTTTCTTTGAGGGTTTAGTCATTCAAAAATTTCATAACATGGTGGTTTCGTTTAATCTTTCTTTTTGGATATATTGCTCGTGCACATTTGCTTGTAAGAAGAAATTGTGCATATACACGGGGAAAGAGATAAATATCTCAATATTCGAACTTTTTTTAAGCTGTTCATAAGACTGAAAGTTTTCAAATGCTAAAATAGACAATGTTAGAGATAAGACATAATTAAGAGTCTATGTTTTTGCTCACTGATAGAATATTTCCAAGATAATTAATAGAGAATATTTTGGAAAGAAGAAAAAGGATTGTAGGCAAGTCCTTAACTTTATGTAATAATACATATTACCTCATGGGACAGCTTAATAATGGGTTCTTGAAATTGGGTCCATCCCCACCTTTTGACATAAGCACGAAGGTTCAATTTTTTTGTTCTTTTTTATGGCAATCATTTATAAACATGTCTTAGTTTGACGGTTGATAAATTCAGCATGAAAGGATTTACACGTGATTTCAAATCATTCTCATCCCCGGAAAAATCTAGCTAAAAGGTGGAAATTTTGTCAAATATATATATATATATGTATATTATAATTGTGCCAATTAAGTTTTAAATTTTTTATAATTATGCTAGTTCGATCCATTTGACCAGTCAACGCTAATGTGATCAATTTTTAGTTTTTTTCGAATTTTTTTTGTTTATTTTTAGTTTTTCCTTTATTTCTTATTTATTTCTTTTTTTTTTCTTCTTCCTTCTCTCTCCGATCAACAAAATGGGATTATTACAATGAGTGTTGTAATAAGCCTCCATATTGTCACCTCCGACATCTTCTTTTTCACTATTATCAGTGTCCATCCAAGGATCATCTTCTTGATCACCATCACCATCATCATTATCATTGGACTCTACTTACTGCTTATGCACACATCTTCATTTTATTAAGATACATTTTATTTATTTGCTTAATAAATAAGTTTACCACACTATTAAAATGTAAAATGAACTTGTTCACGTTATGATTCAAGGTATACCTCCACGGCTAAACGAAAAGAAGAAAGCTGTAATTTAAAATACAATTAATTTAATCTACTGGTGTAGTAGGTTTCTTATTATATATCGCTTTACGTTCTAGTTTAATTGTGGATTGAATAGAATTCCTTAATTGTACTATTTCAAACTAATTTCAAAATAAGTTATATTTTCTAAGAATACTTTTAAGATATTTTCATTTTACATGTTTTTTGAATTTAGGCTCAATAACAGTTTATAACTGGAGATGCCAAATGAGGTTAGGTTTATCGCTTGAATAAGCGCAAAATACCACAAAAAAAAAGAATACTAGACTTTATTGAGGAAATAAATATTGGCTTCGTTTGTTTCGCAAAAAACGAACTTGTATTGTCTTGAAATAATAATTAATCAACAATTTTTTTTTATCACTGACAATAATTTGTTTCTAAATCTTTACCTAGATGATGAAAATATTTTTCTTTTATTTATTTTTGTGAGTGACAAAAGTAATCATTTAAGAAAAATTCAAATCATTCATTTTTGGCCAAATAAATTGAAGAATGAAAATGAAAGTAGGGCTAGGTTCTTTGCTATCGAAGAAAGAAAACGACAATTTTAGGCTTATTTGATTATTTACTAAATTTTTTAGAAGGTACTTTTGTTTTTATAATTATAAAAAAAAACACCTTCATTGTGGATGAATTGCTAATGGCATCTGACAGAAAAAAAAAATTGCTAATGGAAAATTAGTCCAATGAAAAATGTAAAATATGAAAAATATTTTGGAAGTAGAGTTTTTAGTTGTGTAAATACTATTTTCCTGTTTATATAGATTGATAGATGAGAAAAGAATTTCCTTGGGAAACCTTTTTGTTTCCTTCCAAAAAAATCAAGAAATGGATGAAATTAGGAATATTTTGGGCTCACACACTCCCTATCTCTCTCTCTCCCTCTCCCTCTCCCTCTCCTCATTTTGTTGGAAAGAAAAAGACGAGAAAAGAAAAGTCGCCGCACGTGCGGAAAAAGCCCAACCTTTTCTATTGGCTCGTGTGAGAAACGAAGGGTCGTTGATCACGCCTCCTCTGGCCAATCACATGGCGCCATTTGTCCTAACGTTGGATTTGTCCTCTTTTACGAAAAATCTCGTACGTTGTCGTCATCTTTCTCCTTCTGACGCGGTGCTTTAATTACCACGCCATTTGAACCCCTTAAAAAAAAAAATACCACGCCACGTCAAGTGTTTTTGCTTCTCTCGCTCCCACCCACGCGCCCTCCACTTTTTCTCATTGACCCTCCTTCTTTCCGTTTTCTGCTCTTTTGCCCCCGCCCTTGTTTTCCCAATTTCTTGCACTCTGGTCCTCGATTTCAACGGTCTTAGTGATTTACCACTGGCTGACTCATATTGTGTTTGAGTCTTTCTATATTACTAGCAAATGCGTGCCGAGACGTGCGAGCAAGCAAAAGTTAAACATTCAAAAAGTTTAGTGAAATCACTTTTTATTATTTTGACAAAAAAATCGCTTTATTATCAGATATGTACGTTATCAATCAATAAAAAGAAATTATTGGCACAATATGAAGAAATTTGCACGTATATGTTAAACAAACAGAAATATTACAAAATTTAAACTTTTTTATGACGTTATTTGTAATAAAAAATTCAAATTATAGGTTGCATTCGGTTGGCAAAAAAATGAATACTTTAGAAAGTATCTTTTCAAGAATGACAGTTTGTATCGCTTGAAATAATTAATTAATAAAAAATAATTTTATTTCACCAATAACAATTTTCATCTGAATACTTTCGGGGATAATAGAAGTATTTTTCGTTTATTCATTTTTGTAAGAGATACAAATGATCATTTTCGAAAATATATTTTCAAAATTATTTATTTCGTACGTAAAATATACTAACATATAATAATAATTGTTAATAAATTTCAAAAGAATGCAATTAGTTTATTAGTATTTCTTAATTTTTTTTTACCAATAACAATTTTCATCTATATATTTTCAGGGATGATAGAAGTATTTATCGTTAGTTTATTTTTATAAGCGATATAAATGTTCATTTTTGAAAATATTTTTTTTAATATTATTTGTTTTATTACTTAAAATATACAAAAGTATAATAATAATAATAATAATAATAATAATAATAATAATAATGATTTTTTAATACATTTTAAAAGAATGCAGCCAGTTTATTAGTATTTCTTAAAATAAACTGGATCTCATCTCGCCCTTTCTCTTGAACAAACTCGGGATGCACTACATATTTTGTCTAACTTCTGATTACGATGTGAAGCTATGTTTGGCTTCTCTCAAACTCTGTCACTCGAAGCCAACACGTGCTTCCATCAAAATAATTTTTATTTTTATTTTTTTTCCTCCACCATTTCATACGATTACTCCATAGTCTCATAGTTTTCGCAAATAATCAATTATGCACAAAGCTCAACACTTTGTAAATTTATTCGACATGTTGTTGACGCGTGAGAACTCGAACTAAAATCAATTTCAAACTACACGAGAGAAAAAAGAAAAACTCTGGCCAGCCTTGCTCTCTTGCATCATCTTGCGGAAGTCTCAACTGATTAGCATGATCAACAAAGATGATTATGTGTATCAAAATCACAAGACAACGTAGTAGGAGTGATTGTTTTCGAGAACTGACTATTTTATGTTTTGGGGCAAATCCTTATGATAAATATGAAAGTTGCACCATTTTGCTATAAAAGAACTTTAATTGGTCAAGTAATTATGTTGTGATTTGTTCCTCATATTGAAGACCGTGGTTAACATCCTTAATGGGTGCAGGGTTTATTTTTCTATTTCGGTTCTTGGACATAATCGGCAGTTCCGACCTTGCGTTGGGAAGCCGAATCGGTCTTGGATCCGTTCTAGGTTCCAAAATTGAAAATCGAATCGGTTCTCCCTAGAATTGATCGGTCCAAGCTAGCTTGGTCAAGTTGCCAAGTGAACCAACCCTGATGCTCACCTCTAGTAAATGGCATATTCTTCTTGTCATCGATGCGCGAAATTTTCAATTAGGCACAACCAGATTTTGTAGTAATTACTATTGTGTTTCGTTAAAATGAAATTCAATCACAGGACATATATATATATATATATATATATAATTAACTATTTCATTATGACTTTGGACGACTTTTGGCATTCGAAGTCGAGAAGATATGTTTCTTACTAATTATGTACTTTATTTGTACGGTGGAGAATCCATGATATATATATACACACACACATATTTCCATGGTCGTTCACGCAAACCAAACTTCACTACCATACAAAAAGAGCCATGCACCAATTGGAGTCCAGTGGGTCCCACATAGGACGATGCTTTTATCAATGTGGGATTAGGGGGAATAATTGCTGAAAAAAGTAGAAAGGGAAATGGGCAGTCCACGGAGTGATTGCGTGACAAATTGGCTATTTAAAAAATATATATATTGTTTCCAAAAAAAAAAAAATGAAGAAATCATAATTTGTGCAGGAGTTCATATGCGTGGGGACCTCCTAAGCAATTGGGGTAGTGGAACTATAAACAAAATAGGAAATAAAAGAAAATTTGGGCCGTCGTGGAATTTTAAAGAACCGCAATAAGAAAATCGAGTCTAGGGTTTAGTCGAGCGTTTTGATCTCACTTTGGATGTGATTTGCGGGACTTGTTGTGCACCGGCAATGAATTGGACAAGGAAAAAAGATGAAAACAAGCACGCTTCCATACCTATGCAATAGAAAATTATTAAAAGACCCTCTCATTGTTCTACTTTTTTTTTACCCAAATAACACTCTGCTTGTTAATTCGTATACTAAATCATCGCCATTTTTGTTTCAAATGCTCTCACCATATTCTAAGTTTCCCAACCTTTCGAATAGCCCTTAATTAGAAAAATGTTACCCTTTTATTGAAGGTCGTGCGAGCTTATTCCAACCCTAACCCAACTTACTGCTATTATCTTCTGCTGCACCGATCATTATCGCAACCGTGCTTGCCACCTGTTGCCTTTGCAAGCGATAACCCTAAGCCCTCATTAGAGAGAAAGAGAGAGGGGATGGTGTTGAGAGCCCGTGTCGATGGAGATAGTGGTAAGGAGGCAAGGGGGTTGCCTCCGATTGAGGTGGTTGGCGATAGTTGGAGGATGTTTTCGTGGTGTCAAGGAGTTTAGAAGTTATTGGATTTTGAGTCATGAAGGTTGGGTTTTGGGGAATTGAGGCGCAGTGGGGGGGGGGGGAGGGGGAGGGGAGTAAAATTGAAGCTACGACAGAACATATGCTCCATGATGCGTTTATTTCGCGAAAATGAATGATTTGCAGAACATTTTAAAAAGATGGTTGCTTATATAACTTTTAAAGATGAATGAATGAAAAATATTTTCGTTGTCCACGAAAATATTCACACATACATTGTCGTCAATAAGTAAAATACTTGTTATAGACCGATTATTTCAAACGATATAATTGATTATTTTTAGAAAAATATTTGTCATGATGTAGCCATAAAATTGATTCCGATTCATATCACTATAATGATTAATTATACACGTCACTTATGAAATGAGGTATGAAATGCTTTTCCCAAGGGAAGCAACTCTTCTCCAATACAAACACACACATCACGAAAAATCTCAAATTGATCAAGTTGTGATAAAATTATTTTAAATTATTTATTTACTATAAAATATCTCAAATTGATACACAAATGATAAATTTTCCAAAAATATTTTTTGATTACCAAAAATCTCAAATTAATTTATTTGTGATAAATTTACTCAAAAACTAAATTTTTTAACCACAATTTTAAACTGGTACGAATGTGACAAATTTACTTTTCGTTAGTTTTCGTTAAATCAGGTTAATATCATGAAAACCACACATTGATGACAAACACATGGTAAAAATCTCAAACTGATATGTCCGTCAACTTTCATGTGTTATTTAATGAAACAATTTGCTGGTAGAATTTAACGAAAAATTATATTACAAATGTATCGGTTTATGGTAAATTATTATAAGTGCATCAGTTTGGATTTTTTGTGGTAAAATATACTTTGGTATTAATTTATTACAGTGATACTAGTTTGAGGGATTTTATAATAAAAAATAATTTATAATAAATTTATCATAAGTGTATCGATTTAAATTTTTCATGATATTAACTCTTGTTTTTACATTTTTTTTTTCATTTTCGCTAAATTTATTTCTGAAAGCACCAACCCCGTGTCTTAAGAAGAATATTTACTCCTTCCGTACTTACCAGATTGAACGCGTTTAGCGTACCAGCAGGGCAACATGTTTGACATTTGACTCCGTCCATAAAAACTGAAAACCAATTAAGGTTTGACACTGACACATGAACAGCAAGGCAAAACAACAACAGAAAAGTAAAGAAAATCCAATTTCCAAGGGGAGAGAAATGAAAATACATGAAAAACCAGCGCCTTCTCTGCAAAGAGAGAGAGAGAGAGAGAGAGAGAGAAAACAGAAACTTTAAATACCAGTTTGAAGAAAAAGACATATGCAGGGATATGGGCACCTACCAATGGTGCGCCAATAACCTTTTTTCTTAAAGAGCAAACCAAATTGAAAGAACGAAGGATGAACTTAATGCTATTACTTGAGTTTGAACAAGCCAACAGCCGGAATAGAATATTGTTTCCAACGGTGGATATTGAAGAAGCCACAGACCTTCCAGGCCCATGGGGGGAAGAGAGAGAGAGAGACAGCTAGAAGAAGATAGAAGAGAGGGAAAAAACAAAGTCTTTAGAGAGAGAAAGTATGCTGTGTTGATGAATGAGGAGGTTTATTAGAAGGGTTTCTTGTTACCCAATATATATATATGTATATATTGAGGTTTTAGGTCCACCAACTGGTAGTTAGAGATTGAGCTCCTTAACCAAACAGAGACAATCCGAAAACAAGAGGAGGAGGAGGAGGAGAGGGAGGAGGAACATTTTAGAGAGAGAACGTGTGTGTTTTGAAGAAGATGAAGAAGAGTCTGCAAGCGTGTGGACTTCACACGTGGGAGTTGGTGAAATTATGGGGAGACAAGTGACCAGGCAATAGGAGGAAAAGAAAAAGAAAAGAAATTGTGGGGGGGTTTGATCTGCAGTCCTTTGAAATTATCCCCCATCTCTTATCCCATCATTAGAAGGGAAGCTTCAAAAGTTTTTGCTCTCTTTCTCCCCCTCTTCTTCTTGTTGTTCCTTGTTCTCCTTCTTTCTTTGTCTCTGTCTTTGGTTTTTCTTCTGCGGTTGTTGACAAGTGCTGTGATACTTTGGGCGAGAGGATCAACATCTTGGGATCGGCAAGTGTTTTGGTCTCCAGAGAGGATTTTTCTATCAAATTGATCTCTCTCTCTCTCTCTCTCTCCCCCCTCCCTCTCCCCCAAAACTCTTTCTGTTCCCCACTAATCCCACACTTGTTGCTGATCTCAAGGTAATTTTTTTTTTCAAGTACCATATTTTCTTGACTATGTTATCCTTACCTGCTCAGGCATTGAATTCTGCAATTTTTTTCACCCTCTTTTGGTTTTACCCTCTTCCTCCCTTTGGGCTTTCCATGCTAGTACTCTACTCTCACTTCTCTCTCATAATTCTTCTGGAACTGGAAGATTATCGTAAGCTCAAATGAATCTTTTGTTTTGTTCGTTTTTCAAACAGTTTGTCTTAGCATGTTCTGGGCCTGTCCTGGTTGTCTCGCCATATGATTAGCATGCCACGTTTCTGGTTGGGTGGTTGGAAGAATGGAATTTTGCCTAATAATCGCTTAGTTTCTTGTCGGAATCAGTTTTGTTGGGGAATTGTCTTTGTTCCTTTTGTTTTCGATTTTGGGGTTTCAGCTGATTTTCCATCTTTTTGTCACCAGTTCGACCATGTGATTCTGTTAGAAGCAAAGTTATGTTTTTTTTTTTTTGGGATGATTTTTGCTGATAGAGGGTTTGTCTCACAACTTATCTAAAATCAACATGTAATTCACCGAAAGGGATTGCCATGACTTTTGGAGCAGCATGTTGAATCATTCGGGGACAGTTAACTTTTTAAGTTCTTGTTGTAGCTTTCATGGCCCTGAGTTCTCGATATGATAATTTCATATGTCAGCTTGTTAACACCAAACAGCCATGCTTGATTTCCGATGTTGAACAGCTTTTTCTTTTGTGTTCTATCTCTACTGCCAGAGTGAGGATGCGATTGTTGTCCCACTAACCGAGAGCGCGAATATTCAGATTGTGGAATTAGTATGGCAACTTACTATACCAATTCGAATCAAAGAGATGCTACACCTGCCCTCTACTTAAGAGAATCTATGCACAGTTCGTTCCCTGAGACACCTGTTCTATCCGGCAACATGATGCTGTATATGAATCCTGGGCCTTATACGGATAATCCACTGGGTGGGAATTCTCAGCAGCAAAGCAACGGCATGGAGGTGCCCTCGGTCGGGGGCCTTGATACGGTGCAGCAGCAGCAGCAGCAGCAAGAAATCCTTTCCACTTTTGGTGGGTCACGAAGCGGAGATCACGATTTCACGTCGTGGAGAGATGGGAGAAACGAGATGCTGCTAATGCCACCATTACAGAACTCACAAGGCCAGGGATTGTCCCTCAGCCTTGGCACGCATATTCCATCGGGAATTCATATGCCTGCTGCGAATCTCGGTTCCATATCGTTCTTAGGTCCTATTCCCACGGTATCAGGGGAAGGTGGTGGGAGGGCCGGTGCTGAGCGGTCACGAAACACTGATTGTGCTCCGGCGGGTTTCGCTGGAGGTGATGAAGACGTGAATAAAGGAGGGGACATTCCCTATGGAATGTTAGGCATCGTGAATGTCATTCCCAATTCTAGGTACTTGAAGGCGGCGCAGCAACTGCTTGATGAAATAGTGAATGTGCGAAAGGCTTTGAAGCGCCTCGATGACGCGAATGACCAATCTAGATACGAGAACCAAAGGAGCCCCAAAGATGCGGATGGGGGTTCCAAGAATGAAGAATCGTCAAATCCCCAAGAATCTGCCAGTAACTCTAGCGAGCTTTCCCCGGCTGAAAAAAATGATTTGCAGAACAAGCTCACAAAGCTCTTGTCCATGTTGGACGAGGTAAAGAAATTTGTTCATCTTTCGCTTACTTCGGAGACTGCTATGCATTATCTGGGCACTTGTAGATGACGTTAATTGCGCTCTCAATTTAGACGTTTCTTTGTTCTGGAATGATAGATGATAGCTTTCAAATGATTACACAAAAGCTTGTCATTGGCCAGTGGATTTAGATTAATTATTTGTTACATGTGGTAAAATGCAATCTCAATATATGCTGATTCTTTTGGAAAAGCACTTGGCTGCTAGAGATTCATATGATAGTAAGGAACTCGTATAGTAGTGCAGATACCCGAGGCGATGTTTTCCCTAATACAGCAGATTGAGAAAATTTTAATCATGTGAGAAACACATGAAAATGTCCTTCATCAGAAATAATTCTTACAGGAAAGAGCTCTAGAAAAGGAAAAAAAAAAGAAGGTTAAATGGGTGACTGCTAGTTCTTGTTGTAAAGATTTGGCGGGTCTACTTACTCTACCTTTAAAAAAAACCCAGATTTGATCGTCCCGTTGTTATTAAACCGGTGTTCCCTGGCATGCTACACCACAAAATGTCAACCATGTCTGCATAGGATCATTACCTAATAAAATGTCGTGTGAAATGATTGGTACTTAGTATAGAGTGGTAGTTAGAGTTGTCGCCAACATCGAAACAAGGAGATTATTTCTTTTTAAGTTCACCGCATCTTGCTTAAAAAGCTTGCGGTCAGTCATATCGACCTGCATTTTACGAACATAATCTCCAGTCTCTAGATCAGCTTAGCATGTAACCAATCACTTCTCTTGCATAGGTTTGGATTGTTGTGTTGCTTTCGAATGATAGTTTGACAAAAGGGACCATGATTTTGCCTTCAATGCTCACAGGTTGATAAAAGGTACAAGCAGTACTATCACCAAATGCAGATCGTGGTACAGTCTTTTGATTCAGTAGCAGGAAGTGGTGCGGCCAAGCCCTACACGGCGCTCGCGCTCCAGAGAATATCCCGCCACTTCCGGTGCCTGCACGACGCAATCGCGGGTCAAATTCAAGCCACCCGAAAAAGTCTCGGAGAGCAAGACACCTCCAATGGCAGCGGAATATCGCGATTACGGTATGTAGATCAGCATCTGAGGCAGCAGAGGGCGATGCAGCATCTTGGTATGATGCAACAGCACGCTTGGAGGCCACAAAGGGGTTTGCCTGAAAACTCAGTTTCAATTCTTCGTGCATGGCTGTTCGAACATTTCCTTCACCCGTAAGGCCCCCCGGATTCCAAATCCCGCTTTATTTTTTACTCTCCACTGTCACTGTTTCTTCTTTCATGGAAATCATGTATGCTTTGTGTAATTGCTGATCTGATGATGGTGACTAGATATCCGAAAGATTCAGACAAGATCACGCTAGCAAGGCAGACGGGATTGACTAGAAGTCAGGTAATAGTTCTGCTTTTAGCTTTCGCAGTGGTCAAATTATGGGAGTCTACATACGTATGAATCCCGAGATTTCATGAAGTCTTATGTTGGCCAAGTTACACGTATGACAAGGGAAGTCCTATAAAAGGAACATAACATGTAAGTTATGACTCGGC
This sequence comes from Rhodomyrtus tomentosa, assembly GCA_028455895.1. Classification (NCBI taxonomy): domain Eukaryota; kingdom Viridiplantae; phylum Streptophyta; class Magnoliopsida; order Myrtales; family Myrtaceae; genus Rhodomyrtus; species Rhodomyrtus tomentosa. The sequence continues at coordinate 19,945,112 of JAPCWY010000011.1, forward strand.
AGTGCTACTAGGATCCCTCAATCTTCACAAGAAGTTGCTACTCATCCATGCCATGTTTCGCTCCATAGATCAACTCTCACAGAGAAATTCTGATACTTAACTGATTCGGTGTAAGGTGGATTGCAAGAACTTTCATAAGAACGAAAATTCAGGATGTAGAACTTTTAAATCCTCTTTTTATGTGGAGAACATCATCTCACAAATGCCTTGGTGATTATTTGTTGTAATGAGTGGTACTTGTCGACCCATATTGTCATGCATTTGCCACTTATGTAGGTCTCAAACTGGTTCATCAATGCACGAGTGCGCCTATGGAAGCCTATGGTTGAAGAGATGTACAAAGAGGAGATTGGTGATCCCGAGATGGATTCTAATTCCTCCTCCGAAACTGTGGCCAAGGCGACGGGGGGTGATGTACGGTCTTCGGAGGACAAGGGTGAAGATTTGCAGCAGAGTGCGACCTCAATGGCCACTAAGAGAGGTGGAACAGGGAACTTCATGGACTTAAAACCACCTGTAATTAACCCTGAGATGGAGATCTCAGGACCGACTTTCAATAGCGGGGCACATGGTGAAGTTGATGCCGAGTATGGTTTTAAGCTGCGAGAAGGGCAAATTCCTAGTGGAAACGATGGAATTCTCTTATCGGGTGGCATTGTGCAGTCGGACGGGGGAAACAACGGGTTCATGGCTGCAGCCACAGCTGCCTATAACGTGTCCAATTTCGGACAATTCGGGGGTGGGTCTGGGGTTTCTCTGACTCTCGGCTTGCAGCATTGCGACGGTGGGACCTTACCCATTTCCAACTCCATGAATCACGGTATCACATCTATGAGAGGAGACGGCTTCTACAATGGAGCGGCCTCTTCTGTGGGGGGAGAGACGATGTCATTCGAGGGCTCAAGTCCAGGGGACCAGCAGCACCGGCTCACTTCCAACCAACTGTTCCATGATTTTGTTGCGTAAAACGGAAGGGGTTAATGCTGATGATGCAGGTCCATGTCAATTGGAATTCAAGATCCTCATTTAATAGATAAAATGAGAACAGGCCGTGCTCGCCAGGTGCCCCGGCCCCCTACAGAGCAGGCCAGAAGGTGATACATAGACATTGTAGGTGGAACGTGTAAAACACAGTTGTATATGAAGATATTGTTTGGTGGAGTTAGCTTATTTGTAAAGATGTATATCTGATACTTGCGTTACAGATGTGGAAGAAGAAAAATATATACAGGTACGGATTTTCTATTTTTGTGTGGGACGAAAAATGGGTATAGTGGAATGAAATGGAGGTTGGTATAAGTTGTTATCTATCTCGCTTCCCAGTTCATTTCCTACATCTCAAAAAAGCAAACCGCTGAGGTTTGCCCTACTCTCAGGACATTTGCATCTCGATATGCGAAAGATCGCGGTAAATATATGGTAGAGATAAGTGTATTGGAAGTCCTTTTGTGGATTGATACTTTTGAAAATTTTAGGATTCGATTGTACGTTTTTAAAGTTTTGGGACTTGATGTATTCCCATGATAGTTTTTAGGATTTTACTGCATTTTGTTTGAAAGCTTTAGGGCTGAATTATATTTTCGCGACAAGTTTTAAGATTTTGAGTTACCTTATCCCCATATTGAATATGACTTGGCTACAGGCACTAACGTTTGGTAAGAGACTAGAAAATGGTCTGCCTTAACCTTCACACCTAACTTCTCCGGCAGCTCCTCTACCGTCTTAACTGTGGTCCCCTGTTCCAGTCTCTTACTCTTTTTGTACGAAGGACCCGAATTTGGATGCAAATGAACAGCATTCCCAGCCTCCGTCGTCCTCGACTTCGTGAGAATCCTCTCGACGTTCTCCGGTTCAGTCCTCTGTTCAGCATTACAATGAAGAGTGAAGTAAGCAACAAGTCCAGGGAGCTCATCCAAGAAGTCATCTTCATCCTGCAAAATATGCTCTGCCGCACCGTAGAAAACAGCCCCTACTCGAGACGCGCTTCATAACTGCTCGTGACGACTCCAGTTTCAGGAGCTTTGGGCAGACAAGTTTTCGATATGTTGATAACTTCATCCCGAGAAATGGACCGCTTTTCTAGATGTCTTCACTTTGGCTCGAGATTGAAGCACATCGGTCTCCCGATTTTGTGGTGTGCGCACTCCATCCAAAATTTAGTATTGAAGGTACTTCCAGAAGTATCTCCTGCCATTTAAGCGTGGATGCTGGTAACATGGGTCAGCAAACCATGGCAGAGAACTGCTGGTACCCTGAGAAAAGTATGCTTCGGATTGCAGGGATCCGCTTTCTGCTTTCTGCTTACTTCTTGACAAAAATTAAAGGTGTCAAACATGTGAGGTGGATCAAATATGGTCCGAATCATATTGACCAATGTAATACCCATTTTCATGTAGTATGAATCTAACGACACATACTCGACTTGATTCATTTTAATAAAATACTTCTATATTATATGAATTATTAAAAAAACTAGTTACTAAAATATTGTGGATAATTTTATAATTTAAAAAAATAAAATTGAGAAAACATTGTTGTGAAATTTAAGATAGTTAGCTAATCCATTTATGATCCCCATTAAGTTGTTGAGTGACCCATTTATTACCTAGTTAAGTTTGTTAAATATGGATTAGAATATGAGTTCTTTAACTATTTTGCCACCTCTAGGCAAAAATGCATTCAGGACGGAAGCACCACGAGGCCTGGTGTCGCGGTCCAGACTTTAGCCAAGTTGGAAAGGACAATACGATAATAACCCACGCATCATTGGCCGGATTGTTTGTAAGAGAGCATTATTATTACACTAAATCCACCCGATTTTCACAAAAAAAAATGACAAAGTTGTCTTCAATCAGTGGTGGCCCAAACTTTCTTAACATACTTCGTTTTCTAGTTTTTCTATTTTTATGTAGGATTTAATTACCATAATTAAGATTTCATATGTTTCGTTTTTTGTTTGTTGTGGGCATCCTGTGTATTTTAAAGGGACTATGTTTTCAATTTATTGTAAGACTTTACTTATGTAGAAGTTAGTTTTGTCCAAAAGACAAACCTCCAATAAAAAAGAAGCAAAGTAAAAAAAATATTCGGTGCTACCGCCTTGAATGATTGAGGGCGATTTTTCATTTTAAGTGAAAAATAGGATGACCTCATTTTTAAAGACTTCATTTTTCTACTTAAGTCTAGCAGTCTCAAACTGCTCATCTAGTTATCTATCACTATCAGACAACCACCCAGTGGCTCTTAGGCCATTCTCGACTATTTACCCAATGTCTAAGGATTTCAAATCATCTTTGATTAGCAACCATATATCAGGCCAGCCTCAACGAGGCAACTTCTCAAGCAACAGTCAATTACTAAGCAAGCCTCAACTAGGCCAAAACTCAACTAGGTCAACACTAAGCAAGTACTCAAGGCATCAACTATGTGAGTCAATTACTTATGCTTTAAATCTAGAGGCATCTGTCACTCTAACATAAGCATAACAGACTATATCAGTGATAGTCACACCTGAACTCAATGCAATCAAAGCTAACTATCCTGTCACGCCCCGCGCCCCGGGCACAGACACGTGACTCCCTGCAATCATAAACTCTCTCGAGATCCCAAGATTCAATCATAGATCGAGAGATGTACCATATCGATAGCAAGCGGAAGCGATAATATACAACTCCTCCATACAATAGTAAAAAGGGGACTTGGGTAACGAGAGTACCAATAGATACATACACTCCATCCATGTTCGTACAAGAGCACGGACAAGCTAAACATGCTTGTTGGTAGGGGTGACACCGCTAGCACAAAAGACGATCATCAATCTCCCAAAAGAAGTAAGCATCGAGGTCACCATCAAAATATCAGACAAAAAAAAAAACAGAGACTATTAAGTCAAGCTATTGAAATCGTCAGTCTCCTCAGCATCCTCAGATGGCTCGTACTCCGAGAGAGTCTCAGAGTAAACCTCCACAGTATTCTCGAGCGTCTCGTCAGCTGACGGCTCCACCTGGTTGTCCTCGGTAGCCTCGATCTCGATGACCTCGTTATTGTCCTCTAGGGTCGGGGTCCTATCAGGAACATTACTCGAGCTAACTACTGATCCCTCAGCCTTCACCGAATCCCGAGCGGGATGACACTAATTAGGGACTACCCCACGGGGTACCTCAGTAGGCTTCAGTGGCCCCGTAAAAACATCCCCTACCTTTTTAAACCAGGCCTCGTATCTATGAGGCTTCCAACTGTTACCACTCTCGTCGACCTAGATTACGATACATTTCCTAACATACACGGTTTCCTATCCGTTTGGGAACTCCTCAAAATACACCGACATTTTTTTCGGGTTACCAAATCTGATGGGCAACATGATCACGGCCTGGGATCTGAAAATGGGGTCTCATAATGGGGTGATATTTACATCTCAGTAAGGTAGGTCCTAACCCTAGGATAGGCTGACCGTACACTCAAGCGAATGCTATCAAAGACAAATGCACATGCAATCACATGAGACATTCAATAGTCATTACATACATGCGGATAAAACAAGTGTCAAGCATGCAATCATAGCACCATATCACATCATTGGAACTAAACACACATTGCCATGCCAAATCACACTTTCCACCCTTCCAATCCTCCTTATCTTCACGCCCGCGTTTAGAACGCCTCAGGCCGGTCCGCGTAAATACGCCTCAGACCATCACATTGACAAACCCGCGTAAACGCATCAGGTTTTCAATTTCATTCCAGGCCTGTGTCGGCACATCTCAAACTCCGTCTCGCGTTTCAACGCATTAGGATAGTGGCCATTTCAACTCCGCGTCTCTACGCCTCAGGGTACCATTTAATTCAAACCCTGCGCCTCAGCGCCTCAGGGTATCCATTCACACAATCTCGCGTCTCAACGCCTCAGGGTGTCACAAATTCTCAAGCATGCCAAATGTTCATTTCAATTCAGAACTCATGATCGAATGCAAACTCATGCAACAAGCAACACATCTATGACATGCGAGACAATTAAATTCAACACTCAATATGACAATCAATTTGTGACACAAGCATAAGCATTCGGGCCATTCATATCTCTCAATGATGCACAAAGGACAATCTCACCTTAAACTTTTAAGAATCAATCTCATTCACACTCAATTCCCCCAATTGAGTCCAATCATCCTAGCCAAGGTTTAGAAACTCCTTATCTCAAGCTTAATTCAATAAAATTCTCCTTCTAAGCACTTCAATGGTTCAGTCCAATTAGCCCAAGAACGAGTCAATCGCGTAACCTAAGGAAATTCATCCAATTCGTCAATTTTCTCGTCCAAATCGTCAATTCACTAAACATACACCTCATTGACATATCGATTGACATCCTCATACATGTTAACGATGAATTTGGGACTCAATTCCATCACCAACAGCCCTCCACAGATTCGGTATGCACAGAACCGAAACAGGGCATTTTCGATTCTATGCATATCTCAACCAATCAGCCCTTAAACTAACTTAAATCCTCAATTTATCCACTAATCTACTTGTTAATATGTAGTTCTAGGGTTTGGAGAGCCTTTCCGAAAATTTGAAGCCAAGGTGACGTCGGGAAGACATCGAACGGCGCCGGTTCCTCCAAGTCCTCAACTAGTCAGTTTTTGTCCTTCATGCACAAAACCCATTTGGGGTCAAAACTCCATCAAATTCATCCAAACTTTTTACCACAGCTCATTCTACATGTTCTCTAGATGTCCACAAAATTTGATAGAAAAATTCAAAGGATTTGGGATCTTACGGAGTCTAAATAGTAGCTTACCTCCAGCTGCGACTATTTCAGTCGACTTTTGGGAGAATGGCTGGCCGGAGCTTTTCACTGAGTCAAATGGCTTGATTTCACTTGGAGGTTGTCGGTAAGAGGATGAGAAAAGAGCTGGTGGTCGGTTCAGTGGCTGGAAGTCAACGAAAGGGGCGGCCGATGGCGGCGAAACTGGTGGCAGCGGCTGGTCGGCGGGAGCTCTCTTGGACGAATGAAGAAGAAGGAAGAAGAAGAAGAAAATGGCTGTGGTGGTGGGGTGTTCGGCCAAATGGGGGAGCAAGAGTAGGGTATACACAATTTCAAGAGTCAACAAGGTTGAATGATAGGTTAAAAGTGTCCCTATCTACATCAATGCCTAATCCTTTTACACTTGTCCAAGAGTTAACCAATGCTCATCCAAGGGCTATTATTTTTTCTCATTTTCGGCAGCCTTGGGGTGTGGTTAATGACCAAAGTGCTCTCATCCAATTATAAATGCAAGGACAAGGCTTGAGGGGCAAAATGGTAATTTTACCCTCTACGTTCGGAACGTCGTTTTTTCTAATTCCAAATTTCTTCGATAAGGCGACGACCAGTCCAATTGTAATGTTGGAATTCTTGATTCTCCATTTTTTAATTTCGAGACTTGTTTCTGCATACTTTCTCTATTAGATGTGGTTCCAACTTATCTCGAACTGACTAGCGGCTTTTGCAGACGTTACGCGTATCGACCTTGTGATTCATATTACAATTATGGCTCGTCAATTCATGGTGACTTTGGTTGTTATGTAATTGTGAGAGTCTATCACTAGTTTCAACGGTCTTGATCGTTATTGTTCGATTTAGGAAAATTTTACAAATTATACATTGGTTAAGCGACATCAACCGCGCTCCAATCGTATAATGCTAGCAACGCATTCCTTAATTATTCTTAGATCAGCATTTTATGGCTCTAAATGTCCCCTCGACAATCCTTATGGTCAAAACGCCATTTCCTATTCGAGTTTCCTAGGTCCACGTACCTTGTCTCGCGTTAGCCTTTCCCTTTTTGTCAGTCAACTCGAGATTGATCAGATTCGAACGAGATATGACTAAAATACATCGTTAAATACTTTCTCATTAATAAGCCTCGGAATGACAGAAAAAATCAGAATGTCACACATTCATTCATAATATGGCATTCAGCAACAACACTCAGTGCTAAGTACGAAATTTTATGGTCTTACAATCACCCATGGTGACACCAATCCGTATACCAATCACATGTGTCATTATAAAATGCCATGTCATTTTCAAGCATTCACTTTGAGAATCACTCCCGTGCCATATATCTTTTAATTACAATTGGATTCAACATGATATTTAGACCTCCCTTTTAATTTATGGCTTGGGTCATTCCTACCTCCTAGCTATTTTAGAAGCCTACCAAGAGCCGCTCCTTATCTGTACCTCTCTGTCCCGACAATTACTCCCCGCCCTTATTAGACCTAATTGTTGCAGGTTGTCCTATATTATACATCTATAGAGAAAGCCTCGTTCCACACATCTCATACCATGCTTCATCACGGTTTGTAGGTATCCCATCAAGTCGTCCCATACCAAGCGACGGTTTATCAAGTCCGATAATGATAAGCTCACGTATGCACCCTCATCGAATTTCATGTCAAAACCAAAAAAACATGCACAACATGTTTGTACTCGCTGTCCATCACACCTCATTCATTTCCACACCAAGCCTTATCCACAGAAGACTTCTAGTTCCACCAATGACCGTTACATTTCATAGATCAATTGCCTATATTCAATTATATATCTCATCTTGGGTCATCGACAAGCCACAATCACAATCATACAATCCAACTGACCATTTGTTCAGTTGCGATTCTCTATCAACCTCAAGTACATTCACCACCTCAAATCCATGCCTATATCTCCCCGATTTTTATTCGCTACCTTATGAGCCTCAATCATATCACCATTCATGATCATCGATTAAAAATCAATACTAGAGCCTTTAGAATACAACACAAGTTCAAGCTTATAATCCCCAAAATTCAAACATCAACGCCAAACCCTAGAGGTCTTACTATTTAATTATTCTCAAGTCATCACTCTTTATCACTCCAAATCTCAATCAAATTGGATTGAGCTGACCTTACTCTGATACCAAACAAACATGGATGTCACGCCCCGAACCCGGCGGGCATGCGAACATCCCACCTGGCCGTTCAACTGATCGTTACTGCCTAGGATCCTTCGGCCAAATTTATGATTTTCATATACATACGGAAGCGAGAAACAACTCCAAACAAACAAACAAAAAAAGATGACTTGGGACGAAATATGGTATTCCTCTCATTCATCGCCAAATTGGCTGCAAGGTTAAGCAGACAATACAAAATTATCAATATCTTAAGGTTACAAAGGTTACATTCGAATAGAGTTCAATATCTAAGTCCTTCAAACAACGTCTTCCAAATTCACCCCATAGCAATCCTTGATTCCAACCCTTGGCACCTGAAAAAAAAATGTTAATCCCCAACGGGGTGAGAAATAAATCTCAGCAAGCTCACCTTAAATCTAGACTAGGCCATCAGTCCTTCCAGACAACATTATAAAGAAACATTTTCAAGGACTCATCGAGAAGAGGTACGCGACATGCAAGTACTGCATAATATAATCAGAATTTGGCATCACAAATCTCAATTCATAAGGCACACATGGCAATATGAGGCCGAGCTTCATACTTAGAGCTACATTAGGTTCATAAACCGTTTATCATCATTCGAGGGCTCACTAGCCAATTCAATGCATAAGGGCACACTGGCCAAATACGATGCATAAGAGCACTCTGGCCATGCTTTTACAATAGAGCACTTTGGCCATTTCATTAGCATAAAGACACTTTGGCCATGCTTCCACAATAGGGCACTCTGGCCATTTCAGTTCTCATGAAAAAAAAAATCAATCGACTAGGCATTCCCTTACCAATCTCGGACATACTAATTCAAGCACATTTATCAATCAAGTGTTAATTACCACATAGCCATGCACGCTAACATGACATTCAATTACTCACATCATTAATTCAATCATGTTCTATGTGAATTTTACAATAAAACAAACATACCAAGCTCAATTCACACACTCATGTTCGACCATCACCATTCAATGCACTAAAAATTCACAAACTAATCAATTTTCCAATCAATTCAATTCAGTGTGTCCTAATGTCCTAGCAAAGGTTTAAGGGTCACTTACCTTCCCAATCAAGCTAGCAATTTTCAATCAAAATCTGCCACCAAGTTTAGTCTTCAACCGGCCATAATAGGGCAAGTGCATGGCCCTAAGAAATCCCACAAATCGTCCATTAAACTTCTTCCAACTTCATTACACACATAGCACCTTATTTTCATGTCGTCACAGTGCTAATTCAATGTTTCCTAAGCATGAAAATATTGTACTCAATCAAGGTTAGGTCATCAAAATCTCACCCCACAAAAGTTGTCCACTGTGGCCTTGCAAGATCAGGTTCAATCACAAATAAACTGACACCTCTCTACTGAATTTTCAAGGAAACAAATTTCAAAATCTTGTATTTCAAGGTCTTATGGACACGCGAGCGAAAACGGAGCTTAATTTGAGTAGCAGATGACTTAGAACGGCCCATTTTGCAAACGGTGCATGTTGATGATAGACCGATCGACGTCTCAAACCACTAACATTTTTCACCTCAAACAGCTCTTAATCATTTCTAAACTCCAATTCTTTGTAAAAGCTCATTGCCAACACATCATACAACATCAATAGAGGCCTTACCGAAAGTTTCAAGGCACGGCGATGCTCCAAAGTTCCTTAAATGGCTCGGTTTACTCAGTTGGCGCAGGGGACAGAACCGGTCCTGATTTAATCACATCAAATAGCCCACAAATAAACATCTAAGTTTCAATTCTTTACAAAACCCCTTCACCAACATCTCATACAAAAACCCTAGGTGCCTTAAAAAAAGTTCCAGGGCACGGTGATGACTAAAGCCCCTCAAGCAGTCTCAATTTCACACGTACAGCAGCAGAACAAAAACTGACCTTGAAATATCATACATAACTAACTTCATAATCCATGCCAACTCTAACAAATCCTCAAAACCAACTCTCTCAGCTCTTACACTAGAAGTCAAGAGGATATCACCGAAAATTTGGAGTCAAACAAAGCCTTTAAGCAAATGAAAGAAGGCCATCTCCCAGCTGAGTCCGATTCTGACCTCTTGGCGGTCTTGGGGTTGAACGGGACGAACGACACCTCCAATGGCTGAACTACCACTGCGGATTTGTAGAGGAGAGGTTAAGGAAGGTTGGGGTGGTCGGCGATCGGGCTAGTGGTCGTCAGAAGTGGCGGTCGAAGGCGGCAAAATGGCGGGCAATAATTTGGTCGGCGGCACTTCTCTCGGTTGAAGGAGGAAAACGAAGAAAAGAAGGAGGAGGAGGAGAGGCTAACATGAAAAAGATGAGGGGGGGGGGGGAGAGAGAGAGAGAGAGAGAGAGAGAGAAGCTAGCTTAATCCACTCGAGTCAAAGTATGTTGAATGGTTGGTGGGGGAGTATTAGACAAGTCAATTAATGCTCCTCACCCAAATCATGACACTTGTCCTCACCCATATAATTTTCCTTTGACTATATTACCCCTCTAATTTCGGCAGCCTTGGGGAGTCCAAACGATCAAAACGTCCTTAAAACATTCTTAAGGCAAGGGTAAGGCTCGAGGGGTAAAATGGTAATTTTGCACTTGCCGTCCGAAATTTAACTTTTTCAATTTTTAAATTACCCTAAATGATGCGACGTCTAATTTATTACAAATATTGAAATTTCTTATTGTCCGATATCTAATTTTGAGGTTCAATTTTATGTCGAACTCTCGTCGATTGTAATTTCAGTTTATCTTAAACTGACGGGCGACTCTTGCAGGTGCTACACGTATCGACCTTGTGATTTTTTTCAAGCCGTGGCGGCTTTGGTTGTCATGTAATTGTGAGGGTTTATCGTTATCTCCTACGGTTGTGATCGTCGGAATCCAATTTAGGGAATTCTCATAAATTATGCATTGGTTTAGCGGAATCACCCGCGTCCCAATGTATAACGCTAGCAAGGCATCTCATGATTGTTCCTAAATCGATCTCTACTGGCCCAAAATATTTCATCGACAATCCTTATAGTCAAAGTGTCGTTTCCCATTCGAATTCTCTAGGTTCATGTACCCGGCTCCGCATTAGTCTTTCCCTTACGATCAATCAACTCGAGAGCGGCCAACTCCGAGCGAGTTATAACTGAAATACACCGATCGATATCTTTCCATTCCATAGCCTCGAGAGGGATCGGAATTCAGAATGTCATACCTTGTGGTCTAATTTGAACTTAATCAACCATTTAATGTTTAATTTGGGAAAAAGACTCTTAATTAAAAATGTCCATTAATTAAGAAAAAAGGCTCTATAGACAGAGTATTTTGTTTCCGGATCAATTTGCGATTATCCAAAGTTGAGGAACAATTTTGCAAATTATGAAAATAACGCTAAACCGTAGCTTACTATTAGAAATAGATGCCTTAGGGTTCACATAAAAAGAAGTCCTCACATAATTCACATACGACGTATTTTGAAAACCAACAATGACAGAGCCTTGTGAAGTTGCCGGTCGGAGCATCAATGAGTTGTCCGTGGAGTCTCAATGCGATTCAAACACTGTCTTACGAGTAAGCATGCACAACTTACAAGTTAACGCAGTAGCAAAAGGGTGGGAAAAGGTCGTGGAAAGTCCCGTTCGATACATGGATGCACTAAATTGGTGAAGAGTTCAGAGAGAGATGCATTGAAGTGGTGGGATTTGTCCTTTTTTCAAATAATCTATACGAGAAAATCAAAGAAAAGCAATTATGTTCGTTCCTTTTGGCCTTTGTCTTGATTTGTTCTTTGTGCAAATTCTTGCACCGTTCAAACAAAGGGGATGCGAGTTCTAGCTACCAAAGACTTCCAAGAAACATCGCAATAATCGATCATTACGGATCAATAGGGGTGTCAATGGGCCGAATTAGGCAGGCCTGAAATTAGATATTACTTAGGTTGGCCTGGACTCGAATTACATGTGTCCCAATTTTTTGGGTCGGGCCGAGCCTCCCTCCTCTTTTTTTTTTTTTTTCAATGAAGATACCAAATCCCAGAAATTATGACTGCATTTGTTGGCGATAGTGCAAAGGGATTTGATGATGCCAAAGCCGGAGTCAAAGGCCCTTTTTGCGAGCAAGCATCAATCACGATAGTGCATTTCTTGTCAACTTATTGTTTCATATTTCTCATCCACGATCACTAAGGACTAACACAATGGTCAATTTCCATACCGTAGCTCCTACTCAATGTAATTGCTCGATAAAGGCAAGCAAGTATGTACTCGAAAACACATCATTACATAACAATCCAAAAGCATTTGGGAATAATGCACCTATATTTATGTTGGAAGAATCAGGGTTGAAGACATAAAGAACAATCTGGCTAACACTCCCTTAGCATCAATTGTGACTATAAAAATGAGCAAATGATAGATGAAATCAAAATGGAACTTCTTCAGGGAGCTTCCGATTATCTTCATCATCTTCCTTTTTCTTGTTAGCAGGGTTCTCTTGCTTGCTCTGAGGCACAAAATCTGACACACAGTTGAAGATGTCACTGCAGTACAAGGAACATCTAAATTCTTGCAAAGTGAAGGCCTAAAGCAATAGGCTATATAGCCCTGTAAGTAACGACAAAAAGAACAAAGCTGTAGCTGATCTTCATTTTGACTTTCCAAAGTCATTTGCAATAAAATTCACAAACCAGTACAAAGAAATAAACTTTGTTTTTCCCAAAATCTCAAGAGCAAGAGAAAACGAGAAAGAAAAATCGAAGCTTGGTGTTGATGGGAGCATACTCCTGGAAACTATCCTATCATTGACATTGCGATGAATACATCAGCAAGAAAGCAGATAAATTCTCCGATGACAATGTGCACATAAGCCGACAAGCTAACAGTAAATCAAGGGAGGACCTAGTTTAGGACATTGAGAAACCAATTATGTTGCTGTAACAGCAAACTGCATTCTGAAAGAGAGAGTAATTTGAAAGTATAGGTGAAGGATATGGTCTCTCTACAACTTGAACAACATCACTTGCCATCCGGAACAAGTTCGTCCTGAATTTGCTGTTTCGGAGACACAAAAAGAACTACACACTATCAGTTCTTCCACTAAATTAAGTCCACAAACTTCAACTGAAATATCCTTAAACTGATAATCATAGGAAAATTAAATAACATATATGTAGATTTATCCTCAAGAAACTGAGATCGTAGCTAGTCTGCCTCCTATGAAAAGCATGAGGAACAATCATAAACATACCCAGAACCAGAAGCAAACTTTGAAACTTAATTTCCACGATCAATAACCTATTAAAAAACGAATAATCTTACGTCCTCAATATCAATTGACCTCGTAATAAGAAATTCCAGTTTGATCTTGCGAGCGAAATATTAATCAGTTGTAAAAGAAGCTGCAATCCTACAATAAGATGCACTAAGCTAACGATGAATTTGATCTGAGAACACCAGAAAATCTTGGAGCCCAAAAACAAGTTGAAATTAGAGCATAACTTACAAGGCGAGTAAAGCAACAGAAGCGACCCATAAACTGTATCCCTACTCAAGCAATTGGACCACCTCAAGTTGTCTCTGTTGCTTTTCTAAAATATCAGGAAAACACTAAACCCAACAACCACTATTTACTCAAATTTCTCAACCACTAGACTCACGCTAAGCACGATAGCACCGCCACAAACACAAATCTTGCAATCCAGAAGAGATCAAGAATGGGTTTCGCACCACCGTTGCAAGCGAGCCATCGCGTAAAAAATCACAAACGATAGCTTACCCACAAATCAAGACGAGAAATTAAAGCAGGCAAATAAGAAATTACAATAAGCGCGATATGGAATTCAAGACCCACCTAAGCATTGTTGTTTCTCTTGGGTTCTGCTCTTTGCGACTGTGAATGACTCGGTCTCGCGAGCTTCGAGCAAATCACACCTCTTCTTCCCACAAAACCTGGCAAAATCTTGAATGGCTATCTTATATGTGTAGCGGATATCTTCGTTGATTCAATGTCTCATCATCGCGAATTTACAGGTCAGCCTTCGACAATGACCATGCTTGTCTAGGGTTTCTGGCTAACTCCATCCATTGGGCGCTTTGAAGATGGAAGGAAACAAGGACGACGCGCTGAAATGGCTGAAGATCGACAAAGAAGCGCTTGAGTCCGGCGATGGCATTCGCGCCATAAAGTTCATCGTCAAAGCTCACGGTCTCGATCACAATTTGCAGAGCCGGACCGATCTGACCGGTCGCAATTGGATCAGCAGAGGCCGTCGGTTCAACACCGAGATCCGTCGACTGGTTCGTCCTCGATGAGCTCAACGTACGCTTGGAGCAAATTCCGATCGTGCGGTGAATTGAGAAGGACGACTCCTACGAGACGAAGGCATGGAAGTAGGGCTAGGCTTCTAAGTGTCGGACCTACCTTATCCCTTTTGGGCCGACTCGGGCGAGCCTTACGCAGAACGGTACTGAGGCCTAGCTCGAAATTACACAGAATTTTACACCGCGCTACCTTTTCGACACCCCTAAGGATCAGCAAGTTCCAAGTGGTGTTCAACCAAATCCCGTGTATTTCCACTGACAATCCAAGTGCAAGTGTTTTCCTTGCATTTAGCCACGAATTTTGATTTGTCGAATAAAGCCCGGGAACTTTTGATACGTCGCCGCACAAGTTTGCCTCCCGCTGAGCCATCAAGGTCCATAACGAATCGGTCCAAACATCCGAGCTTGGACCACGATTTGCGAGCAAGGTTCGAATTAGGAAATTGCGAGTGGCGAGATAAGTCGATGCTTAACTTGTGACGAGCATTGATGAATTCCATCACTGCCGCCAGGAGTTCGTGATCCAAAATCCATCCAATCCACTGGAGTCCAAAGTTAGAAACAGTATCGCCGAGATATGGTAAATCTTTTGTCTTATTTAATTTGAATATTTGCCTTGCCCGATTGGAAAATTTTGTTGCACGATTTCGAGCAATGTGACATTTCATGTGTGACATTCTGAATTTTTTGCCATTTTGAAGCTGTTGAATGAGAATGTATCTAACGATGTATTTCAGCGTTGTCTCGCTCAGATATGATCAATCTTGAGTAAACTGACCAAAAGGAAAATGCTAAACGCATGACAAGATACGTGGACGTAGGAAACAAAAAAAATGATGTTTTGACTATAAGGATTATCGATGGAACATTTAGAACCAACAAGGCCGATCACATAACGATTAAAAAATACATTGCTAGCGTTATATGATTGGAGCGCGGGTGATGCCGCTTAATTAATGTATAATTTACAAATTTTCCTCAATCGGGTTATCACGATCGAGACCGTTGAAACTAGCGATGAACCATCGCAATTACATGACAATAAAAGTTGTCATAACTTGAGTTATCATATGTGTAGTGAGAATCACAGAGTCAATACGCGTAACGTCTGCAAAAGTCTCCCGTTAGTTGAAGATAAACTAAAGATACGATCGGCGAACGATTGATCACGAAATAGAGGCTCAAAATTGGCAATACGAAATAGAGAATTCCAATATTAGATAAGGATTTGACATCGTCTCACCAATGGTAATTTCAAATTGAAAAAGTGAAGTTTCAAGCTGAAAGTGCAAAATTACCATTTTGCCACTTTACCATTTGCCCTTACCTTAATATTTCAGAAGGACGAAATGGTCTATTCCCACTTCCTTATATGGCTGCCAAAATTATTAGGATGGAGTCGAAGAAGGTCAAAGCCATTATTGGCATATGGCATGTGTCATCCATTAAAGGCCTCATATATTTATTACCCTACCAAATCAATCTTTTCAAATTTAATCTCAATCATTTGTGTGAAACACCTTATTATACAACCCCTTAGCTGTGTACCCCAATCCCCTTCATTTTCCTTTTCATTTTCCTCTCTTTTCCTTCTCACCCGAAACTGCCCAGTTCGACAGGTTATGTACGGCCGGTTTATTGCTGTCGATTGCCCCTTTCGGCCGCCGACTCGTCGTATTGCAACCATCACAAGCTATCCCGACATGTCCTTAACAAGTTCCAAGTGGTAGCTTGAAGTTTCGTGGGGTGGTTTTTCCTAACCAGCCTCGAAACCAAAACCGGACAGAATCTGATCGAGTTGGAGTAAGGCTTTCGTTTACCCTCTTAGAGACTCCGATTGGCCCCAAACTTTTTGTGATATCTTCATAACATCTAGTATTTGAGTTGGTTGAGCAGATATGGTCATTTTATTGAAGATTTATGATATTTTTATGGTTGAATAGAGGTAATTGTTTATCAAACAAATTCTGCCCCTTGAGGATCTTATGGAAATTGAGCTATTCAAAGGGATTTGAGGTGTCGTTCTGCTTCAAAACTCTCTATGAGGTTACTAGACTTGTAGAATAAAGTCTTGACAATAGAAATTCATGAGGAATTGGAAACTAAGATTGATTTATGGACTAATTTGAATGGGCGAAGTGGAAACCGGTTCTGCCCTAGTAAGTAGACGTGTGAACCGAACCTTTTGGGAGTTCTTTGGGGTGTCGCAATGTCTTTAAATGATCGTTGAGACATCCTAGATTACTAATTGACTAATTATAAATATATTGGTGTGGTGAAATGGAAGATTGAATGGGTTATGACGAGAGTTTGATGAAATTTCTCTAGGAATGTCATTTGGCCGTGACTCTACTGAGTTAGAGGATCGTTGGATTGGCATTTTCTAGCGTGATTGACATGTAAGTGTTTCCTAAACCCTTACCAGAATGCTAGGATATTGTTGGATGCTCTAGTGAATGAATTGTTTGACTGACGAAGTCTGTGACCTGAGATTGATTGATGCCATAAAGTTGTGATTTTACTGTGAACGATAATGACGATATCGATTGGCTTGTGGCCCCGGTGGTGTAGAGTGGATGTGAGCTCCTGGAATAATAAATGGTTGTGAGCCCTTGAGGTATCGATTGGCCTGTGGCTCCGATGGTACCAATTGGCTATAAGCCCTGATAATATCGATTAACCTATGTCCCAGTGATATTAACTGGCCAGAATGCCAGAGAAGTACATTGCAGTTGAGAGCCCAGGCGATGATTGATTGTGAAAATAATATGCATTTGTTTGTATGCCATGTGAGTAAGCTTGAATCCCCTGAGGTTGAGTATGATTGGCTGTGATTTCTATCCATGCTTGGTGTATTGATATGTTTGAATTGTTGATGCCTGGTGCCATTGCATTGATGAATGCTTGCATCTGGTATCATTTGTGTATGGTTTGGGGGGACTGATGTTCAGGTATAGATTTAGGTTCCACTTGCTGATATGTAAATCTCACCCCGTAGTGGGACATATTTTCAGACCCCAAGCCTTAAACATGTTGCTGATCTGATTGGGCGATCCAAAACAAATGACTGCCCTTTTTGACGAGTTTCCTGCTAGGAAAGGTATTGTATATGTTTGGAAGCGTACGATCATTTGGGTTGATGAAGGAAAGTTGGAGCTGCAACCCCACCGCTTTGAAGCGTGGTTCCGTCGTCTGGGAAATAACAACTTGATGGGACTTCTATTGCCTGAAGATGTTCCTTTAGAGGTAGTTCCTAGTTGGTGTCATCCGTCCTGTACTGAGATTGAGGTGAAGAATACGACGTCAATGGGAGGATCGAGGAACATTCTTGAGGAGTCAAAGTCTCCTCCTACTAAGGAATACATGAACTACATAGAGCTTTCCGCCGATGTGGTGGAGGACGCCGATGAAGACATCGAGGAGGAAATTGGGGAGGATTTTGAAACAATGTCTGAAGAGGTGCCATCTGAAATATTTTCTAACTATAACCCATAGGACAATGAGGTGAAGGAAGTGATGATTTGAGCGGTTCATTAGAGTCGTGAAGTGGAGGGGTTTCGTAGATGTGGATTAGGAATAATTTTGATGTTAGAATTTGGAAAGGCTAAGTAGTAACCTTTTGGACTTAAGCCTTAGTTCCTTGTCTTACCTTGGGTGTATGGCTTTCCTTTACGTCTTTTCCTTTCCGTCGAGTGTAACTGGATGTTTATGTTATGTGTATAAATGTGTGCTTTCAAGCCATTCCAAATTTCCTTTTTGTTTCTTCATTTTTATGGGGTATTTTTTGTCCTTCCACATGCGCGTTTCATTTCATTTTAGGCTGTGGGTTGTTCCTGGGTATTTATTGGCCTGAGGAAGATGTGATGAGCTCCAAGGGACACGGGGCGTTACATCCCCGTTCGAGTGGTATCAGAGCAAGGTTTGCCCGATTCCGACAGATTGAGGATTGGAGTAATAAGGAGTAAAGGAATTTGGATGATAGGGTAGTGATACCCTAGGGGGAATTCGTTAGAGTCAAGCATGAATGCATGGCATATGATTGGCGTTTGTGATTGGCATCTTGAATTGGCATGATTGTAATGAACCTATGGGGGTCAAGCTTCGCACTTAGCATCTTGAATTATTGTGGATGTTGGTTTGATGAGTGAGATATTACCTCTGATTATACTAAGTTACAGATGCGTCTGGACTTGAGGTATGGATTTATATCCCTGATTGGTGTGTTCATGAGAATGCCTGAGTGATTGGCTGTTGTGTTGTGATTGTTGCCTTGTTAAGTAGTATATAATCATTAGACTTGAGTACGTGACTTTGCTCTATGATTCTGTGGCGGAATTATAGTGACTCAGGTGGACTAAGTAGAGCAACAGACCTAGGAGGCCGAGAAGTGGAGCTTCTAGCTCGAGAGTACCAGCGGCCGAGGATCCAAGAATGGATGGAGTCTTGAGGGCCTTGGAACAAATTAGAGAGCTAATGGGGAAAGAATCTCAAGATAGAGCTACTGCGGCTCTTAGATGAGCTGAAGATAGAGCTGAGATTATCACTCAGGTTGCTAAAGCTGCAGTGGCAGCTGTGAATATGAAAAATGGAAATAATGCTCAGGGCGCTGAAGCTGGGAATGTTCAAGGTGATGCTAATGCCAATAGACCGATGGGTTAGTTGGTTGAGCAATTTATAAAATTTAAACCGACCCAGTTTGATAGAGCTGGAGATCCTGAACTGGCGCCAAGGTGAATTGAGAAACTTGAAAAGGTTTTTTGAGTTCTGAGGCGTACTGATGAAGAGAAGGTATGTTAACTGTGTATCAGCTAGAGGAAATTGCGAATGATTGGTGGAGTGCCTCGAAAGAAGAAGTGTTTCCTAAAGGTACAGCTTTGACTTGGGCTGCCTTCACTGCAGCTTTTAAGAGTAAGCACTTTTCTAAGACTGCATGTAAGAGGAAACGAGTGGAATTCTAGTAGTTGTGACAGAATCAGCTGACAGTGGACCAGTATGAGGCTGAGTTCGCAAGACTGTCGAGGTATGCACCAAGGTCAGTTGAGGATCCGCTTGAGAAAGCGCAAAGGTTCCGAGATGGTTTGAGACCATAGATTCGCAGTCGGATAATAACGGTGAACTTGAGAACGTACCGAGAAATTTATGAAAGGAGTCAAATGATCGAGAGACACATCAAAGAAGGGACCGCTGCTTCGGGATCGCGGTTTATTTCCTTGAGAGATAATCGGCAGTTGGGAAAGAGGCCGATAGTGAACAACTGACGATTTGCTTTTTCGGTTCGAAGAAATATCGGAAAGCCATCGAACCAGTCAAACCGGTATTGTCGTATTTGTGGTAGAAGGCATGGAAGTGGTCTTTGCCCTACTAGGACAGGAGCATGTTATAGATGTGGTCAGTTGGGCCACCAGATGAAGAATTGTCTGAATCAAGCTCCAGGGAATTGAGCTCAAGGGCCGAGACCACAGGCTGGACAACTAGCTGTAGCCCCACAAAATGAACAGAATCGACCATCAGTCCAAGGAAGAGTATATGCTGTGGCACGTAGAGAGGCGAAGAAAGCGCCTGGCGTGGTCATAGGTACAATATATTTATGTGATCAAACTGCCTATGCTTTATTTGATCCCAATGCTTCGCATTCCTTTATATCTGCTCAGTTTACTGATCCAAGGGGTGTATAGTTAAAACCATTGATGTGTTGTTGCATGTTACTACACCATTGTGCCAGTCTCGCTAGGTTGTGCGGACTGTAAGATAGTGATTGGTGATAGCGAGGAAAGAATAGACTTGGCTGTGCTACATATGTGTGATTTTGATATGATTATTGAAATGGATTGATTGGAGAAACAAAGGGTTGTAGTTGATTGTGGTAACATGGTAATCTGTTTTTACCTGGAAGGTCGCTCTAGTTTTGAATTCGTAGGAAGTCGGGGAGGAACCTCGATTTCTTTAGTTTCGTCGCTAGAGGCGACCCAACTGTTAAACGAAGGGTGTTGAGCTTATCTTGCTATTGTAGTTGACACAATGATTGAGGAATCGAATTTGAAAAGTATAGCGGTGGCATGTGAATTTCCTGATGTCTTTCCTAAAGAATTGCCAGGACTACCACCTGAGAGAGAAATTGAGTTCGTGATTGTGTTAGCTCTTGGAACAGAGCCAATCTCGAAGACACTGTATAGGATGTCCTTGTCAAAATTGAAAGAGCTAAAAGTACAGATGCAGGAATTGCTAGTTAAATGGTTCATTAGACCGAGTGCGTCGCCATGGGGAGCGCCGGTGCTGTTTGTAAGAAAGAAGGATGGGTCCTTGCGTTTGTGTACAGATTATAGGCAGTTGAATCAAGTAACCATCAAGAAAAAGTATCCTTTGCTGAGGATAGATGATTTGTTTGATCAGCTGCAAGAAGCATCTGTTCTTCTAAAATAGACTTGAAGATTGGTTATCACCAGCTGAGGATTAAGAAAGAGTACATACCAAAGACTGCCTTTAGAACAAGGTATGAGCACTATGAGTTTACAGCTATGCCTTTTGGTTTGACTAATGCCCTCGTTGCATTTATGGATTTGATGCATCATGTATTTAAGGAGTAATTAGATCAATTTATCATTGTTTTTATAGACGATATCTTGATTTGCTCGAAGAGCAATGAGAAACATGAGGAACATTTGAGAGTGATTATGCAGACCTTGAGAGATCATTCGCTTTACGCCAAGTTTAGTAAATGTGAATTCTGATTGAGTAAAGTAGCTTTCCTTGGTTATGTGATTTCTGGAGAAGGAATTTCTGTAGATCTTTCAAAGATTGAGGCAGTGATGAAATGGCCTAGACCTACGACAGTTACTGAGGTTAGAAGTTTTCTGGGATTGTCAGGCTATTACAGGCGATTTGTGGAGAAGTTTTTATTTACAGCCACTCCGTTGACGAGGCTAACAAAGAAAGATGTGAAGTTTGAATGGACTGATAAGTGTGAGAAAAGTTTCCTAGAACTAAAGCACCAATTGACAACCGCACTAGTGTTAACCATCCCTTTTGGACTTGGAGGTTATTAAATATATAGCGATGCTTCGCTAAAGGGATTATGGTGCATGTTGATGCAACATGGGAAAGTGGTCGTTTATGCTTCGTGACAGTTGAGACCTCATGAGATGAATTACCCAACACATGACTTGAAATTTGCTGCCATCATCTTCGCCCTAAAAATTTGGAGATATTACTTGTGTGGCGAAAGATTTCAGATTTATACAGATTATCTGTCACGTCCCTTGTGCTTACGAGCGCGCGAACATCCCTTCAAGGATGGTAACTTCAGATACTTCCTAGGATTCAACGTCCACTCTAACTTTTTCGTGAGATGATATGCACATGTGGGAGCGAATACATATCTTCGTACAACAAATAAACTAAAATGACTCAGGATGGTAAAAGGGAGAGGGACTTATTTTATACCAAAAATATTCTTACAAACCTCAAGTCTTCGCTTCAAACACTACAACAAGAAATTCCCAAAATACAACCTTCTCCCACAGCCGATGATAGATGAAACCTAGCTCCACAGAACTTATACAATATCTAAGCCCATAAAAGAGATACAATTGGGCAATATTACATATTCATCTACTCTATCAGAATTCTCTAAAAGCCAAACATCGATATCCTCTAAGTTTCGTCGTTCGGGACCAGAAAAAATTATCCTACGACGGAGTGAGAATAAATCTCAGTAAGTAAACTCCTAAACTAAGGCTAGGCCAGTAGTACCTCCGGATAATTCCTAGACATGAGAATTCTATTCCTTCAAATCATCGTTTGAATCAATCCCTATCAAGCAATGCTATCCATCAAGACCATCATTCAGGTCAATTTCTACCATGCGTTTCTATCCATCAAATAGGACGATATGCTAAACTAGAAGAAAGGCAGTAACGCATTGAAACCACAATCAAAATGCTCACAATTCAAGTCATGATTTACCAAGATAAGGCCAAACTTCGTACTCTAGGCACTTTACATTCCACATACTCATACAGGATATTTCATATCATATAACTCAATTCTTAATATCCAGGCCCGTGTAATGACGTAACAGGCTATCATAATGTACTTGGCAAGACCCGCGTCAGAACGCATCAGGTTAACAGATCATTTGTCAGGACCCGCGTAACGACGCCTCAGGTCGTACTTTAACCAGCATAAATACGCATCAACTTAACAATCTCGCGTTTAACGCATCAGGATAAACTCAAACCCCGCGTAACACGTATCGGGCAAATATAATTGAATAGACCACAATCACGCGTTTAACGCATCAAGATAAGTTCAAATCCTGGATAACACGCATCAAGGTCACATGTGTGGACAAACTCATAACTTAATCAATCAAAGGCCAATCTAAAAGAATTACTCAATTCATCATCCAAAGTGCCCATTCCAGCCTCCAAGCCCCAAATCTCAATCATTGGACCACATGCCACAACTCGGCCATTCATTCACATTTAAAACTTCATGATCAAATATGGTAACTCAAACAAGGCAACCTAGTCATTGAATCCACATTCCATGTCATGGCCGAACACAATGTGGCATAAAAGTCAATCTAATCATTGACTTCACAATTAACCAATCGAACCTTTCTTATTTCTCTCTGTCAAACATAACAAGGATGAGCAATCAATCTAGCCATTCATCTCACAGTGGCTACTCAAGGCTGAACACACACAGGGCAATTGTTCAATTTAGCCAATCAAGGTGCAATGGCCTTCAATCGAGCCAATTCAAGTTAGACAAGCCTAATCCCTTTTCTGATCGTTCAAGTTTATCAATCTACATTCTTGAACCCACTTATTCCATGCATAAAAACGTGGTCTTCCAATGGGAACAAGCCAGCGAACATTAAACCTCAAAACTATCCAATTCGAGTTTCCATGACCAGAACCATTCTCAGTAAAACTGACATCATCCTAATTATTTTCTAAGCAATCCAAGCTTAGAATCATGTTCTTCGTGATCTTGCGATCGCGTGGGAGAAAACTGATCTCAATTCAGACCCCAGACGACTTAGAACGAGCCATTTCACTTTTAGTGCGTGCTGAAAAAAGGGATTCAGAGGCTGTCGGGTCTTGCATGTTTTTCACACAAATCGGCCCTTAAAAATCTACCAAATCCAACTCAAATCCGGTCAAGCCAAGGAAAGCCACGGGACAAGCGACGCAAGTTCATTCTTAAATTTGGTCGCCGGCGTTTCCAAGTGATCGGCGGCGTTTCTAGCAAGTTTACTGTATGATTAGCCATCAAAATTACTCTTAAGCACATCCTCTAGTCTTCCAACAATTCTGAGCTAAGGTTGAGGAGTCACTTACCAAAAAACCAAGTGAGGAGACTCCTCAGCTCAGCCCCTAAGCTCTTGATTTCGTTTAGGGGACATCGACAACTTCAAAGGCGGCGACGGGCGGTTTGAAGCCGCGGCGGCTCATGGCGCCGGAGTTGGCAGTTTAGTAATGGGGTGGTGTCGGCCAAGGAGAGGAGAGAGCGAAAATGAGATAGCGAGATGGAGGGAGTGGCGTTGGTTTGAGAGAAAATGAGAGGACGAGAGAGATGATTCAAGAGGCTTCATCCAAATAAGAAGAAAGAAAGGGAGGAGGTGCAAAGCTTCCTCAAGAAGCTTACATGTAAGTGGGGGACAAAGAATGACTAATGATGGAGTGACTGGTGATGGATAAGATCGCTACTTTATGGGGTTTTGACTTTGAGGTCTCTTTTGTCTCTTCTTCATCAATGCATTGAAGAAGCCAAAGGACACTCTTGTCCCTATAATTCGGTCAAGAGAGGGCAATGAGCAAAATACCAAAGTGCCCTTAACAAAACATGAGGATTGAGAAATTAATCAAGGGTAAAAACGTGATTTTTACTTCGCAGTCTTAATTTCACTTTCCTAATTCATCTGGGGCGAACCATAATTTTCATTGATCTCGATAAGGCGATGTCTAATTTATTATCGTTGGAATTCTCAAATATCCGACGCCCAATCCCAAAGTCCAATTCCTAGCTAAAATCCATCAATGACGATTTTAGTACATCTCAAACTAATGGGTGGCTTTTAGGAGTTATGCGTATCGACTCGAGACCAATGTCATGTTCAAGAGTCATTCGAGCCATGGCGATCTTGGTTGTCCTGTAATTGCGAGGGTCAATTGCTAACTCCAATGGACGCAATCGTCAGGAATCGGTTTAGGTTAAATTGCAAATCATATGATGGTCAAACGGAATCACTCGCGATCCAATTGTATAACACTAACAAATTATTCTAAGACCAATCTTAATTGGCCTATAATGACTCAAAATGTTCCCTCGACAATCCTTATGATCAAGGTGTCAATCCATGATCGAGTTCTTTGGTCCACGTACTTAAATCCTAGTTAGCATTTCCCCATCAGTTAGTCTTCTCAAGATTGGCCAACTTTGAGCGAGATTTCACGGAAGCGTATTGACGAGATATCTCATTCATTCATACTACGAAAAGGGTCGGATTTTAGAATGTCACAACTCTTCCCGCCTTATAAAAGTTTCGTCCTTGAAATTTACTACAAACCTAACTACCTCAAATAATTAGGAGTGCTGACGCCTCATCTATTCTTCACTTTCCTCGATGTTCCCCTTAGCTCCAAAATCTCAAAAAAATTTATGTATCTAGCTAGGACTTGACTTTCCTTTCTTTCCAAATTGAGACAAGCCTCGCATGGGTGATACCTTGGGGAGGAGATGATCCCTCCCTTGAAGTTCTAACGTGTTAATTCGTCTAACTCAATCATCACTGCCAAAGCCTGCGTAATGACGCATCGGGCTATCATACCTATCAAAGATCCGCGAAATACGCCTCAGATCAGAATACTTTTCGAAACCCGCGTCTCAACGCTTCAGGTCAACATCTCACGTAGTAATGCATCAAGATGAATACAAATCCCTGCGTTATCACGCTTCAGGGTATTATGTGACGGCATACACATACGTTCAAAAAATTTGGTCCATATGATAAACTAAGGACCCACCCATGCTATCCAAAAAGGCTTAATACAATCCAATGCCATCTTCAGTCAGTTCTTATTGAAGTCATTTTAAATCAAGATAGATCATTCGCAATAAGTCCTCACTCAATCTTCCTTGATTAAGGTATGTACCAATCACCAATCAGTCATCAAATCCATCCATATAGGTATTTGTTTTCCTGGGCAACTTGACCAAGTGTAACTGCCCTTCTCAACTTCTTCTAAATTTTGTGATACACGCTTGCAACATATTCTTGAGCATCTGGTTCATCCTTTCAGATTGTTCATTTCTCTATGTAAAATAGCGCGTGTTGTATCATGACTTCGTCTTCATGACGTCTTAAAGACTCTTCCAAAAGTTGTGGTAAACTTAGGATTTCTATCCCGCATAATCGTCATCGGAAGTCCACACAGACGATCTATTTGACGCCTATGCAACTTGGCGTATTCATTCATTGTAAAATCCTTCAGCGCTTGTCAGGAAAAACGCTGACTTATTCAGCTCATCCATGACTATACAATCGAGTCATGGTCTTCTCTTGTTGTCATGCTCGATTCTTGGCCACGAGTTTGCCTATTTCTACTTTCATTCTAATCCATCAATAGCACCGACACAAGTCCTGATACTTCTTTGTACTATCCAATGAACGCTATAGTTATTCCGATGAGTTTCTAACATAATCTTTTCCTTCATGTCCTCCATCATTGGATACGTACACCTATCCATGAAACTTCGAAGTTTCCATTATTGGGTACTTAAAAGTCTGAATTTTCTCCATATTGTACTCATTTCTATGATCTCTTGGATATCAAGGTTCATAAGTTACAATGCTTTAGTCCTTTTTGACTTCTAGGTTCGACGCTTATGGTAGTCGTCCGGCTAGCCTATCGGCACACTTCCAATTTAGAAATTGAATCTCTTATTTTCTTAAGTGAAGTCCGTCCCTTACCCACTAATTATGTGATGCTTGATTCCCAGCTATATGCATCCGCTATCCTTATCCTTTTTCACAGTGAGGTAGGACACCGTATTTTAATTCCTCAAGCAACTTATTCCGTCTACATTTCTTCATGCATCAATCTTCCTTGAGACAATAGGTACTTCAAATTTTGATGATCCTAATCGATTTGAAATCTTTCTGACCACATCAGTAATGTCTCCAATTTCCGACATAAGGACGATAGCTGTCAATTCTAAATTAGATCTTGGGGCATTCATCTCGTTGTGCTTTACTACTGCAACGCATATGTAACAACCCTTCCATGTCGCATTATTATGAATCTTAATCCTTTCAGAGATACGTCACTGTAATTCTTATAACCTTCATGTCCAAAGGAATCGTCAATATCGACGCGGTAAAGCCTATACTTAGGCTTCTTAGAATTTCTCTCATACTTATTCGTCCGTCTGAAACGCATTTCCTTCTCAGTCAGTCTCACCGATGGAGTAACTATCACGGGGAACCTTCCCACGAATCGTCTGTAATAATTTACCAGACTTAGAAAACTACAGATCCCGATAGTTCACACCAACTTTTGTCAACTCATTGTTTATTTCAATCCTCGAGGGTTCCACGGGAATTTCCATTTCCCGGAAACT
This sequence comes from Rhodomyrtus tomentosa, assembly GCA_028455895.1. Taxonomy (NCBI): domain Eukaryota; kingdom Viridiplantae; phylum Streptophyta; class Magnoliopsida; order Myrtales; family Myrtaceae; genus Rhodomyrtus; species Rhodomyrtus tomentosa. The sequence goes on from JAPCWY010000011.1 coordinate 19,972,009, forward strand.
GTCTAATCAAGAAATGCTATCTTGTTGAGTCAAAACTCATGCTTACTACACTTAGCATACAATAAGTGTTCTCTTAATGTTTGTACAACAATTCTTAGTTCCCATTCATTTCCCTCACGACGACTCAAGTAAATCCAAACATCATCTATGAAGATGATAGTGAGCTGATCCAGGTACCTATTGAACACTTGACCTGGTTATCATCAGTTTCCCTATTACCGTGTCTCGAATCGTTCCAATAGTTCTTTGTATCATCCACGTGAGATCTATAACTTGGCTCTCTACTTTCCTGGATCTCCAATTAGACCATGCGACTATAACATCCAACTACAGGATCCATGATTAGCCAATGCGACTTTATTCCCATTTCCATCCGTTCAACTAAATGTCGTCCTCATTTTGGGATTCAACATTGCCTACCAGACGGGTCTTCATAATTATTTTGTGGAGGTCGGTTGAGCCTTGCATTTTCCTCTTCCTTGCACGCTCAATCTCAATACCAAGACAATCTGAATCTTCCATTCCTTCCATACTAAGGCATCATATCATATGAAGAAGCTATACACTTTAGTGGCATTCTCTTGCTTAGAATCCACTCCGTCCTTTGAGCTCTAGAGGACACTAAACTTGAAGTCTATGCCAACTGCGGTGTCTTTATTCCAGGATTCAGATGCTGTCATACTTGACATTCTTCTTCGAAGAACTCGGTCACCTCAAGTGACAAGGTTCCAAGGGATCGAGGTTCCTCCTCCGTTTCCACGAATCTATACCTTGGATATTCAGATCGATTAAGTCGAGTCACTTTACAATTACAATCCAAGCAGTCTTTTTGCTTGCTCATCCATTTCGTTAGACTCATGAATGGCTAAGATTTTCAAGTCCATTCACTTTCCTTTTAATCGACAACCATCTTGTAGTCCAATCGCCTTTAAGGACAACGTCCTATCCTTTAAGGGCAACAACTTATGACTCTATTGATGATAGTTCCAGTTCAATCTCAACCAGTCTCATATAATCAACATGATCCGACAGATTGACACGTCAGTTTCCTTAATATCTTTCATGACAGCAAAAGGTTAATCACCAGAAGCCCTATGCTAATGACCATTCCTTATAGGCACATTCTATGTTCCACGGGTGAAATTCTCTTTTACTCGTAATCCATGAGTGGAAATCCTCTTACTTATACCTCTTCCGATCATCCACTTCTTTTATTAAGATCCATTACAGTTCCTCAGATTCAGGAATAGCAACTAACCATAAGGCTTTCAAATTTTCAATCTACTCAGGGACTAATTTATCTTATTCAAAGGGTCCTTGACCACCTAGAGTACACTTAGGCGACCTCGAGAACTCTGTCTTACATTGGAAAATCATCCTCAAATTTTTGGAAAGCTATTAGAGTTCAAGCAATCTTTATTCTCGAGTAACCTCAGAAAGGTATTTTCCATTGAATAGCTCGACGAAGGCAGTCCAGTTAGATTACATGCCTTCAAGGAAAACTCCTCTTTTGGTGGCCTTTCACCAATCATCGACAGCCTTTTAAGGTTAATAGCTGCTATGGTCACTTTCCTTCTTCAATGTACCCAAAACATCTAAAGTTTCTTTTTATATTTTCAATCCATGGGAAGGCAGTTTCAAGATTGTCTTCTCCATCGAACTTAGTCGATCCCATCCTTATTTATCGTTCCACAAGCTTTCCATCGAACGGTTCTTATTCCCATTTTATATCGCCATTCCCACGACCTCTACCATTTACTTCGCTAGCAATGGCAACAGCAGTCCCAGCGACTTGGGTAACATTGTAGCTCATTCTTGAGTCTGCCTATCGATCTATTTTTTTTTCTCATTTCCATTCAAAATTTTCATGACCCCTTCAACTCTTGGGTCTCACGTAATTTACAAACTCAAGCCAAATGCTCTTTCAGTGCTCATACTCCAGTTGTTCATCTTTACTCAATTCTCATAACACTTGAACCACTATAATTCCATCCAGGAATTAAAGACCTAAGCCATCTACTCAAGTCTAGCGGTTCTAAACCGCTTACAACAATAGCAATCATAAGCTAGCAATCAACTACTAAGAAATCCACAAATAGTAGTTAGTTACCACACGAGCCTCAACTAGGCGAACATCAAGTAAACACTCAATGCATCAATTTAATGAGATACTTGCTCGTACCTTAAGTCCTGCTACATCTGCGACTTAGTAAAATCACAACATGCTATTTAATCCAAACGGGCCGTAGCCAAACAACACTCAATGCCCAGTACACAGCTTGCCGAGCAGGCCAATCACAAATGCCAATTCACAAACAATGTCCGATGCCAAGTACGAAGCTTTACGACCTTTAATCACTCAATTTAATATAAAACAAGTGTACCAATCACAAACGCCAATTAACATGACTTGCAAAACATGTCTAACTCTAGCAAATCCTGAAGGTCTCACTACCTAATCATTCTAAAGTCATCTCTCCTTATTACTTCAGGTCTCAATCAACTTGGATAGAGCTGACCTTGCTCTGATACCATTTAAAAGGGAAAGTCACGCCCCGTGTCCTTGCGAGCTCGCGAACATCCCTATAAGGACAGTAACTTAAGATACTTCCCAAGATTTAACGTCCACTCTAACTTTTTTGTGAGATGATATGCACATGCGGGAGCGAATACATATCTTCGTACAACATATAAACTACAATGACTCAGGATGGTAAAAGGGAGAGGGGCTTATTTTATACCAAAAATATTCTTACAAACCTCAAGTCTTTGCTTCAAACACTACAACAGGAAATTCCCAAAATACAACCTTCTCCCACAACCGATGATAGATGACACCTAGCTCTACAGAACTTATACAATAACTAAGTCCACAAAAGAGATACAATCAGGCAATATTACATATTTATCTACTCTAACAGAATTCTCCAAAAGCCAAACATCGATATTCTCTAAGTTTCGTCGTTCGGGATCAGAAAATATTATCCCACGATGGGGTGAAAATATTATCCCACGATGGGGTGAAAATATTATCCCACGATGTCTAGGCTAGGCTAGTAGTATCTCCGGATAATTCCTAGACATGCGAATTCTATTCCTTCAAATCATCATTCAGATGAATCCCTATTAGGCAATACTATCCATCAAGACCATCATTTAGGTCAATCTCTACCATGCGTTTCTATCCATCAAATAGGACGATATGCTAAACCAAAAGAAAGGCAGTAACGCATTGAAATCACAATCAAAATGCTCACAATTCAAGTCATGATTTACCAAAATAAGGTCAAGCTTCGTATTCTAGGCACTTCGCAAACCACATACTCATACAGGATATTTCATATCATGTAACTCAATTCTCAACATCCAGGCCCGTGTAATGATGTAACAGGCTATCATAATGTACTTGGCAAGACCCGCATCACAACGCATCAGGTTAACAGATCATTTGTCAGGACCTGCGTAACGATGCCTCAGGTCGTACTTTAACCCGCGTAAATACGCATCAAGTTAACAATCCTACGTTTAACGCATCAGGATAAACTCAAACCCCGCGTAACACGCATCAAGCAAATATAATTGAATAGATCCGCATAATAACATCTCAGACCACAATCACACGTTTAATGCATCAGGATAATTTCAAATCCCGCATAACACGCATCAAGGTCACATGTGTGCACAAACTCACAACTTAATCAATCAAAGGCCAATCTAAAAGAATTACTCAATTCATCATCCAAAGTGCACATTCCAGCCTCCAAGCCTAAAACTCAATCATTGGACCACATGCCATAGCTCTGCAATTCATTAACATTTAAAACTTCATGATCGAATATAATAACTCAAAGAAGGCATCCTAGTCATTGAATCCACATTCCATGTCAAGGCCGAACACAATGAGGCATAAAAGTCAATATAATTATCGACTTCACAATTAACTAATCGAACCTTTCTCATTCCTCTCGGCCAAACATAACAAGGATGAGCAATCAATCTAGCCATTCATCTCACAGTGGCTACTCAAGGTTGCACACACATAGAGCAATTGTTCAATTTAGCCAATCAAGGTACAATGGCCTTCAATCGGGCCAATTCAAGTTAGACAAGCCCCATCATTAAAGTTTATCAATGTACATCCTTGAACCCACTTATTCTATGCATAAAAATGTGGTCTTCCAATGGGAACAAGCAAGCGAACATTAAACCTCAAAACTATCCAATTCGAGTTTCCATGACCAGAACCATTCTCAGTAAAATTGACATCATCCTAATTATTTTCTAAGTGATCCAAGCTTAGAATCGTGTTCTTCATGATCTTACGGTCGCGTGGGAGAAAACTGAGCTCAATTCGGACCCCAGACGACTTAGAACGAGCCATTTTAGTTTTAGTGCGCGCTGAAAAAGGGGATTCAAAGGCTCTCGGGTCTTGCATGTTTTCACACAAATCGGCCCTTAAAACTCTACCAAATTCAACTCTAAACCATCCATTAGTAACCTAGAGTCCTAAACTGTCACACTCCGAACTTGTCAGGCTCGCAAAATCCCGCTAGGTCCGTCTTGTCTTTCGATGGTACCCAGGATCCGTCGGCCAACAATTAATAACTTCTAAATGATATAAATATGCGGAAGCGATGAAACTTCTCCATTCAATTCAACCTTAAAATGACTCAGGACATAGGATACGTCTTCTTATAAACATCGATTATGGGTTCAGAGGATACAACTCTAACTTCAAGGTAACATGAAATCTCTAAATTCACCAAAGTATAAATCCATTTCATATAATTACTTATTCAAACACCGATCATTGGCAAGCTCATATTTCCATCGCTCGGGACTTAAAAAAGTTAATCCCACGACGGGGTGATATATACATCTCAATAAGATGGGTCCTAACCCTAGGTTAGGCTGACAGTCCACTCCGGCAAATGCAAATGCTAATAATACATGCAAAATCGCATGAGGCATTCCACTATCACAAAGTAATATACAGATGTCAAGCATGCAATTAAGGCATCTATCTTATCACATCATTAAACTCAAGCATGCGTTTCAAACTAGATTGCACCTTCCTCCCTTTTCCAGCCTCCTCACTTTCATGCCCACGTTTAGAACGCCTCAGGCTCGGTCCGCGTAAACCCATCAGACCGTCTTCCTACCTCTTCGCTTTCATGCCCGCGTTTAGAACGCCTCAGGCTTGGTCCGCGTAAATGCATCAGACCGTCTTATTGACAAACCCGCGTAAACACATCAGGTTTTCAATGTCACTCCAGTTCTGTGTCGACACATCTCAATTACGTCCCGCGTTTCAATGCATTAGGACTATGACCTTCTTAACCCCGCGTCTCGTACGCCTCAAGGTGCCATTCAATTCAAATCTCGCGCTTCAGCGCCTCAGGGCATTCATCCACACAACCCCGTGTCTCATACGTCTCAGGGTATCACAACTTCTCAGACATGCAAAAAATTTCAGTTCATTTCATAACACACGTTTGATTGCAAGCTCGTGCGAAGAATGACACATCCATGGCATGCGAGACAATTACATTTGACATACAATTGCAACAACCAATTCATGACACAAGCATCATCAATCAATCAAGCCCTCAATGACTTTTTAGGACATACATTGGGCAACCACATAACAACTTCCAAAAACCGATCGATTCGTATCCAAAAATCACCCAATCAAGTCCAATCTTCTTATCAAAGGTTTAGAATCCCCCTTACCTCAAGCTCCACTCAACAAATCCATTCCCAAGCACCTCAAGAACTCGGTCCAATAGGCTCACGAATGACTCAGCCGCGCAACCTAAGGAAATTCAACCATTCGTCAATTTTTCTTGCTCAATTCGCCAATCCCTGGGACAGAAACCTTATTGACATATTCATCAACATCCTAGCATGTTTTAATGATTAATTTGAGTCTCAAATCCAACACCAATGGTTCCCAACAGAACCAGTATGCACAGAAACGAACCGAGCATTTTCGATTCTGTGTATATCCCAACTAATCAGCCCTTAAACTATCTCAAATTCTCAATTTATCCACTAATCTACTTGCTAACATGTAGCCCTAAGGATTGGGAAGCCTCATCGAAAATTTGAGCTCAAGGTGACGTCAAATGGTCCACGAACGGCGTCGGTTCCCTCGGTTCCTCCAACGGTCAGTTCTGGCCCTTCAAACACAAGACCCATTTGGGGTCAAACTCCATCAAATTCCTCCAAAATTTTTACCACACATTATTCAACTTTAATACTATAAGTTTAGAAGACTTCACCAAAAATTTGAAACTATTTGATATCCGGAAGATCCCGAAACAGCTCTTTCCCTAAAACCGATCAGAATCTGACCTCGCATAACCTTTGTCCACTCAAATCGAGCTACGGGAAGATCTACAGGGTCAAATTGAGCTTATAATATGTATTTAGAACCATAAGACAATAAGCTTTCAAATGGAAGTGGTTTTACTTCAATCCGACATCGAAACACAAAGATATGACCGGAATAGTGGAACGGTCGAGACTGGTCGGCTAGGAGCTCTCGGATTCAAAACTGACCAGCCTGACGTTTGCTCCTTCAAATGGCTCTACAGGACAAACGGTTGGGTGGATTTGGACCCATAATACCTTGTTGGAACGGCAAAATGATAAGCTTTCTATTATCGATGGTTTTACCTCAATCGATCATCGAATGAAAAAGTTATGGCCGGAACAGTGAGTCGGTCGGAACAGGGCAGCGAGCTGTGGAGCAAGAGAAGAAGAAGAAGAAGAAGAAGACCGGAAATTGAGGGGGTATTCGGCCAAGTGAGAGAGAGAATGAGAGGTTTATTCAATTATCAAGAGTCAGCTTGAGTTGAATGGTAGGTTAAAAGTGAAGACATCAACTCAAGGCTTAATCTCTTGACACTTGTCCAATGTGTCAATCAAAGCTCATCTAATGGCCATGGTTTCTTCCAATTTTTGACAGCTATTGGGGGGTTTAAATGACCAAAATGCCCTTGTCTAATTATTAAAGCAAAGCTAAGGCTTGAGGGGCAAAATGATAATTTTACCCCCGACGTCCGAAACGTCGTTTTTTTTATTCTAATTTTCTTTGATAAGGCGACGGTCAATCCAATTGTAATGTTGGAATTCTTGATTCTCCATTCTCGAATTTTAAGACTTGTCTCTGAATCATTTCTCTATTCAATGCGATTCCAACCTATCTCGAATCGACAGGTGGCTTTTGCAGACCTTACGCATATCGACCTTGTGATTCATATCATAATTATGGCTCGTCAATTCATGACGACTTTGGTTGTTATGTAATTGTGAGGGTCTATCTCTAGTTTCGAGAGTCTCGATTGTCACTGTTCGATTTAGAAAAATTTTACAAATTATACATTGGCTAAGCGGCATCACCCGCGCTCCAATCGTATAAAGCTAGCAATGCATTCCTTAATTGTTCTTAGATCTGCCTTTTATGACTCTAAATGTCCCATCGACAACCCTTATGGGCAAAGCGCCATTTTCTATTTGAGTTCCCTAGGTTCACGTACCTTGTCTCGCATTGACCTTTCCCTATTGGTCAGTCAACTCGAGATTGATCAAATTTGAGCGAGATATAACTGAAATACATCGCTAGATACAATTCTCATTAATGAGTCCGGAAATGACGGGAGAATTAGAATGTCACATAGGCTAAGTTTAAGAGTAGCTTACCTTTTAATCAAGTCAAGGAAAGCCACGGGACAAGCGACGCAAATCCATTCTCAAATCTGGTCGCCGGCGTTTCCAAGTGATTGGCGGCGTTTCTAGCAAGTTTACCATATAATTAGCCATCAAAACTACTCTTAAGCACATCCTCTAGTCTTCCACCAATTCCGAGCTAAGGTCAAGGGGTCATTTAAAAAAAAAAATAGGTGAGGAGACTTCTCGACTCAACCCTTAAGCTCTCGATTCCGTCTAGGGGACACCGACAACTTCAAAGGCGGCGATGAGCGGTTCGAAGCCGTGGCGGCTCATGGCACCGGAGTTGGCGGTTCAATGATGGGGTGGCGTCGGCCAAGGAGAGGAGAGAGCGAAAATGAGAGAGCGGGATGGAGAGAGTGGCATCGGTTTGTGAGAAAATTAGAGGACGAGAGAGATGATTCAAGAGGCTTCATCCAAATAAGAAGAAAGAAAGGGAGGAGGTGCAAAGCTTCCTCAAGAAGATTACATGCAAGTGGGGGACAAAGAATGACTAATGATGGAGTGACATGATGATGGATAAGATGGCTACTTTATGGGGTTTTGACTTTGAGGTCTCTTTTGTCTCTTCTTCATCAATACATTCAAGAAGCCAAAGGACACTCTTGTCCCTATAATTCGGTCAAGAGAGGGCAATGGGCATGATACCAAAGTGCCCTAACGATTGAGAAATTAATCGGGGGTAAAAACATGATTTCTACTTCGCTAATTTCACTTTCCCAATTCATTTGGGGCGAACCATAATTTTCATTGATCTCGATAAGGCGATGTCCAATTTATTATCGTTGAAATTCTCAAATATCCGACGCCCAATCCCAAAGTCCAATTCCTGGCTAAAATCCATCAATGACGATTTCAGTACATCTCAAACTAACGGGCGGCTCTTAGGAGTTATGCATATCGACTTGGTCAGATTTATACTGACCACCAGAGCCTAAAGTATCTATTTTCCCAGAAGGAACTGAATATGAGGCAGCATCGATGGATGGAGCTACTTAAGGATTATGATTGCGACATACTGTATCACCTTGGGAAGGCAAATAGAGTCGCGGATGCGCTCAGTCGGAAATCGAGTATTGCTTGTCTATTGGTGAAAGGGTGGTCGTTAATTGAGGATTTGAGAGATTCTGAGTTCATATTAGAAATCTGTCAACTATCCAGTTTGATGGTCACATTGAGAATAGAACCTGAGATTCAGTAAAGGATAAAAGCCTTGCAGTCTACGGACCTAGAAATTCAGAAAATCTTGGAGTTGGACGCAACAAAAAGGAAACCAAAGTTCCAAGTGTTAGGGGATGAAATTTTGAAATTTCAAGGATGTCTATGCGTGCCAAAGAATGAAGAACTTAGAGAAAGGATTTTATCAGAGACTCATAGGAGCAATTATAGTATTCACCCAGGAAGCACGAAAATGTATCAGAACTTACGTCAACATTATTGGTGGAAAGGGATGAAAGTGGATGTGGCGAAGTATGTGGCAAAGTGATTGACATGCCAGCAGGTAAAGGCCCAACATTGTAAGCTTGGAGGATTATTATAGCCACTAGAAATTCTTGAATGGAAATGGGAGCACGTAACGATGGATTTTATGATGGGACTCCCAAGGAGCCAAAGAGGCCATGATTCTATTTGGGTAGTTATGGATCGATTGACTAAGTCTACACACTTCATCCCTGTGCGAAAGGATTTCGCGATGGACAGATATGCCAAATTGTACATGAGGCAGATAGTGAGACTACATGGAGTACCCGTGACGATCACATAAGACAGAAACCCCAAGTTCACAGCGAACTTTTGGAAAAACCTTCAAGATATCTTGGGGACTCGACTTCAATTTAGCACGGCATACCATCCACAAAGGACGGACAATCCGAGAAGACGATTTAGACGCTCTAGGATATGCTGCGAGCGTGCGTAATAGACTTCAAAGGTAGATGGGAGGATCTGCTGCATTTGGTGGAATTTGCATATAATAACAGTTATCAGCAGATCATTCGAATGGCACCGTTTGAAGAGCTTTATGGAAGAGCTTGCAGAACCTCGATTTGCTGGGATGTGGTTGGAGAAAGATGTATCACTGGCCCAGAATTGATAGAGTGATCGGTGGAAGCGGTGAAGATAATTCGAGATAGACTGAAGACGGCACGGAGTCGTCAGAAGAGTTATGCGGATAAACGATGTAAGCCTTTGGAGTTTCAAGTAGGCGATCATGTTTTCTTTAAGGTGTCGCCGATGAGAGAATTATCCCGACTTGGAAAGAAAGGAAAACTGAGCCCAAAGTACGTAGGTCCATTTGAGATTCTAGAGCGGATTGAGACCTTAGCCTACAGACTGGCCTTACCGCCTAATCTATCCCAAGTGCACAACGTCTTCCATGTGTCCATGCTACGGAAGTACGAACTGGACCCGACGCATGTGCTGGACCACGAGGTTATAGAAGTGGATGCTAAAGTATCTTACGTGGAGAGCCAGTTAGGATCGATAATCGAAAGGAGCAAATTCTGATGAATAAAACGATTCCATTGGTCAAAGTTCTTTGGGAGCACCATGGAACCGAAGGCGCTACGTAGGAAAGCGAGGAAATGATGAGGCGTCAATACCTACATTTGTTTGAGTAACTAAGTTCGATGTAAATTTTGGGGACGAAATTTTTGTAAGGGGGGAAGAGTTGTGACATTCTGATTTTTTCCTAGCATTTCAAGACTCATTAATGAGAAAGTATCTAACGATGTATCTCAGTCTTATCTTGCTCGAATCTGATCAATCTCGAGTTGACTGACAAGAAGGAAAGGCTAACGAGAGACAAGGTACATGGACCTAGGGAATTCGAATGGGAAATTGCGCTTTGACCATAAGGATTGTCGAAGGGACATTTAGAGCCATAAAAGGCCAATCTAAGAATGATTAAGGAATGTATTGCTAGCGTTATACGATTAGAACGCGGGTAATGCCGCTTAACCAAAGTATAATTTGCAAAATTTTCCTAAATCGAGCGATGACAATCGAGACCGTCGAAACTAGTAATAGACCCTCGCGATTACATGACAACCAAAGTCGCCATGAATTGACAACCCCTAACTGTGATATGAATCACAGGGTCGATACGCGTAACGTTTGCAAAAGCCGTCCGTCAGTTCGAGATAGGCTGGAATCACGTCTAATAGAGAAATGATTCAAAAACGAGTCTCGAAATTAGAAAATAAAGAATCAAGAATTTCAATATTATAACTGGATTGGTCGTCGCCTTATTGAAGAAAATTGAAATTAGAAAAACGACGTTCCGGACGTTGGGGGTAAAAATTACCATTTTGCCCCTCAAGCTCTAACCTTGCCTATATAATTGGATGAGGGCATTTTGGTCATTAACCACACTCCAAGGCTGCCGAAAATTGAATAAAATGAGAGCCATTGGATGAGCAATTGATTGACACATGGACAAGTGTCAAAGGATTAAGCTATGATGTAATGAAGTCACCTTTTTACCTACCATTCAACTAAATTGATTATTGAAATTGGTGTATACCTCACTCTCTATCTCACTTGGCCGAACACCCCCTCTATTGCTGATCTTCTTCTTCTTCTTCTTCTTCCCCTGCTGCCAAGAAGCTCCACCGCCCGACCAGGTTCTGCCGCCGCCGTTCATCGCCATCGACCGCGCTTTCGGCCACCGCCTAGACTCGAGCCGACCACTAGCCCCTTCCTCATCCTCTTGCCGAAGTTCTCCAAGTGGAATCACAGAATTGGACCCATGAGGACCTTCGGCCAGCCATTCTCCCGAGAGCCGACGAAAATCGTCGCAGCTGGAGGTAAGCCGTTGTTTAAACCCCGTAGGACCTTGAATCCTTCAAATTTTTTGATCAAATTTTGTTGACGTCTAGAGGACACATAGAATGAGCTGTAGTAAAAAGTTTGAAGGAATTTGATGGGGTTTTGACCCCAAATGGGTCATGTGTTTGAAGGGCAAAAACTGATCGATTGAAGGCTCGGAGGAACCGGCGCCGTTCAAGGACTTTTCGGCATCGCCTTGGCTCCAAATTTTCGGTGAGACTACCGAACACTTAGAAATATATGTTAGCAAGTAGATTAGTGGATAAATTGATGATTTAAGTTAGTTTAAAGGCTGATTAGTTGGGATATGCACAGAACCGAAAATGCCTTATTTCGATTTTGTGCATACCAGTTCTGTGGGAGGCTGTTGGTGATGGAAATGAGTTCTAAATTCATTATTGAGACGTATTATAATTTTAATAGATAGGTCCATGAGGTTAACGTTTCATGGATTGATGAATTGAGCAAGAAAAATTGACGATTAGAGAAATTTCCTTAGGTTGCGCGGTTGAGTGGTTCTTGAGCTATTTGTACCAAATCCTTGGAGTGCTTGGGAAGATATTTTTGTTGGTTTTAGGACAAGGTAAGGGTATTATAAACCTTTGATAGGAGGATTGGTCTCGATTGGGTGAATTGTGTGCGAATTGATCGATTCTTGGAGGTTCATAATGTGATTGTCCAATGTACGTCCTAGAAAGATATAAAGGACTTGATTGTTTGACAATGCTTGTTCCATAATTAATTGTCGCATTGGTATGTCAAATTTCAATGTCTCGCATGCCATGGATGTGTCGTTCGTCGCATGAGTTTGCATTCGAACGTGTACTATGAGATTAAATGAACTTGTGGCATGTCTGAGAAGTGATGACACCCTGATGCGTTAAGACGCGGGGTTGTGTGACTGGATACCCTGAGGCGCTGAGGCGCGGGGTTTGAGTTGAATGGCATCCTGAGGCGTACGGGACGCGGGGTTGAGAAGGCCATGGTCCTGATGCGTTGAACGCGGGACGGAGTTGAGATGTGTCGACACAGGCCTAGAATGAGATTGAAAACCTAATGCGTTTATGCGGGTTTGTCAATGAGAAGGTCTGATACATTTACGCGGACCGAGCTTGAGGCGTTCTAAACGCGGGCATGAAAGTGAGGCAGACTGGAAGGGGTGGAAGGTGAATGGGCATGGCAATGCGTACTTAATTCTAATTATGTGAAATGATGCCATGACTGCATACTTGACATTCGTATGCTGTTTATTGACAGTTGAATGCCTCATGTGATTATTTGTACAAGTTGTTTGTGATTGGAATTGCCTGAGTGTACGGTCAGCCTAACCTAGGGCTAGGACCTACCTTACTGAGATGTAAATCTCACTCCGTTATGGGACCCCATTTTTTCTGATCCCAGGCTTTGAGAATGTGGCCAATCAGGTTTGGTGACCCAAAGGAGATGTCAGTATATTTTGAGGAGTTCCTTGACGGACAGGGGATCGTTTATGTTGGGAAGTGCACGGTCGTCTGGGTAGATGAGGGTGGCAGTAGCTAGAATCCTCATAGGTACGTAGCATAGTTCAGGAAGATAGGGGATGTTTCTACGGGGCCACTAAAGCCCACCGAGGTACCTCGTGGGGTGATTCCTAGTTGGTGCCATCCCGCTTGGGATTTAGTAGAGGCCGAGGGGTCAGTTGCTGGCTTGAGGAATGGTCTTGAGAGGACCTGACCCTAGAGGACACCGATGAGGTTATAGTGATCGAGGCCACCAAGGACGACCAGGTAAAGCCGTTAGCGGATGAGACACTCGAGGACACGGTGGAGGTTTACTTTGAGACTCTCTTGGAGCACGAGCCTACTGAGGAGGCGGAGGAGACTAACGACTCCAGTAGCTCGACTTAGGAGTCTCTGTTTTACTAGTATGATATTTTGATGGTGTTCTCGATATCTGTTTCTTATGGGAGACTGATGACCGCCTTTTGTATTAGCCTTGCTACTCTACTGACCAGCTTGTTTAGTTTGTCATGCCTTGAATGGATATTCGGAAGTTTATGTATTATTGATACCCTCGTTACCTAGGTTCCATTTTATAATTGTACAGAGGAGTTTGTATATTATCGCTTCTGCGTACTTTCTATATGGTACATCTCTCGACCTATGTCAATTCTGGGATCACGAGAGAGAGAGTTTGTGCTTGCAAAGAGTCGCGTGCTCGTGCCCAAGGCGCGGGGTGTAACACTTTGGGAACTAGATTACAGTTTTGTACGGCGTATCATCCACAGACGGATGGACAGTCAGAAAGGACAATTCAGACGCTCAACGATATGTTACGGGCATGCATCATAGATTTTAAAGATGGATGGGAGGACCAACTACATCTAGTGGAGTTTGCGTACAATAACAGTTACCAGCAGAGCATTCATGTGGCACCGTTTGAAGCACTTTATAGTAGAGCTTGCAGAACACCCGTATGTTGGAATGAAGTTGGAGAAAGGAGTATAACATGCCCTGAATTAATGGAACAGTCAGTTGAGGCAATTAAAGTAATTAGAGAAAGGTTGAGAACGGCACAAAGTCATCAAAAAAGCTATGTGGATAAAAGACACAAGTCTTTGGAATTTCAAGTTGGTGATCATGTTTTTCTGAAGGTATCACCAATGCGCGGATTATCTCGATTTGGGAAAAAGGAAAAGCTTAGTCTAAGGTACGTAGGTCCTTTTGAAATTCTAGAGCAAATTGGAACTTTGGCCTACCGACTCGCCCTGCCGCCGAATTTGTCGCAAGTGCACAATGTGTTTCATATATCTATATTAAGAAAGTACGAACCAGATCCGACTCACGTTCTGGACTTTGAGACCTTTGAAATTGATGACAATGTGTCATATGTGGAAAAGCCCACATCTTTTTTGTCTCATACATTAACGCAATATCGCCGTTAGCAAGCAAGATATCATTAACACAAAATATGAGAAAAATAAATTTTCTCCCACTGACTTTGCAGTATATACATTAATCTAGCTCGTTCTCAACAAAACCAAAAGAAGTAACAACACTATGAAACTTCAAGTACCACTGTCTAGAAGCTTGCTTCAAATCATAAATGAACTTTTTCAATCTACAAACCATATTACTTGTATCATTTGCTGCAAAACCTTCTGGTTGTACCATATAAACTTGGTCATCAATATCTCCATTCAGAAAAGCAGTTTTAACATCCATCTAATGAAACACCATATCAAAATGAGCCACTAAAGCCATGATTACTCTAAAAGAGCCTTTAGAAGAAACTGGAGAAAAGGTTGCCTCATAATCTATTCCTTCTCTCTGAGTGAATTCCTTAGCTACTAGTCTAGCTTTAAATTTTTCAATCTTTCCCGTGGAGTCTTTCTTGGTCTTAAATACCTATTTACAACCAACGGGTTTATAACCTTTAGGTAATTCAACAAGCTCCCAAACATCTTTATGTTTTATAGACAACATCTCATCTTTCTTTACATCTAACCGTAAATCAAATTGAGGACAAGAAACGGCTTCTGCATAAGTTACCAGATCAACAACACAACCAATTAATCATGTTATCCTAGATAGACTATATAGTCTGGTGGTATAACCGATCATTTATGCCTAACAGATCTCCTCAGAGGAGCATCTTCTACTTCATTATGTTCCTGAAAGGCTTGAGGAACTTCATCATGAACTACTTTAGTAACAGGTTACTATGCCTCAACAGGTTCAATCTGTAGTATAGGAACTTCCACAATTGTCTATATATGTAGAGAAAACGACATAGAAGTACTTATTGTACTGTTGTCCTCAAGCTCCAAGAACTTCGTTGTCCGTGAATCCACAATCCTCAATAATCTGTAAGCAATCACCCTTTTCTGCTACATCAAGCTCTAGGAACTTTGCTGTCTGTGAATCCAAAATTCCCGTTCCTCCATTGGAATTATAAAACCGATATCCCTTTGAATGATCTGGATAAGACACAAAATAACAACAAGTGATTTTGGAGTCTAACTTGCTCAAAGTTGGATTATATAATTTTACTTTTGTAGGGCATCCCCAAACCTTCAGATGATTCAAGCTAGGCTTCCGTTCAGTCCACAATTCAAAAGGATTAAGTGGCGCAGATTTAGTAGGAACTCAATTCAGTATGTAAATCATCGGTTTCAAAGTTTCACCCCATAAAAAAAATTGATAAATTAGATTTGCTAATCATACTTCTCATCATATTCATAAAAGTACGATTACGCCTTTCAACCACACTGTTCTGTTCAAGACTACCGGGCATAGTAAACTGAGCCACAATTCTAGAATCCTCTAAGTACTTGGCGAATTGCCTTTAAGCTATCCAGTATCGCTATGTTGACCATAGTACTCACCACTGCGATCAGATCTGATAATTTTTATGATCTTCCCCAACTGTTTTGCGACTTCAGTCTGAAAAATCTTGAACTTGTCAAGAGATTCAGACTTTTCCTTAATCAAGTACAAATAACTACATCGGGAATAATCATCTATAAATGCGATGAATAAAAAATTCTACATGATGTTGTTGTATATGATCCACTTATATCTGTAGGGATGATCTATAAAAAATGAGAACTACGGACTGTAGTTTTCTTCTTTATTTTGGTCATCTTACCTCTATACCAGTCTACGCATGTGTCTAGGTCACTTTTAAGAGTGGGTAGAATGTCAGCCTTTATAAGTATTTCCACTCTTTCTTTAGAGATGTGATCAAGACATTTGTGTCATATTGCGTAGGACTGTTTCTTAGGTAGAGGTCTTTTGGAAACAACCTTTTCAACGATATTGGAAGACAAACATAATCTGTAAAATCCATTGGACATAGTACAATACCCAACTTTATTTGAAATAAAAAAATTAGAAAGTGCATTGTTTGAAATCTCAAAAGAGTACCCACACACGTTTAAGCTTGATACGAAAATCAAATTTCGTCTAAAAGAATGTACATAAAATGTATTCCTTAACATCAAATTAAAATCATAATCTAGAATTAAAATGACATCTCTCACAAACTCGACGTCATCTTTATTGTTGTTTTCTACGGTGAGCTTTGATTCTTCCTTATTTGGCTTCCTCCGATTTATAAATCCATGTGATAAACGCAACATGATTTGTTGCACCACTATCCAACCACCACGAGCAAGATGGAGTTTTTGATAGATTAGATTCACAAACCAACGCTAAAGAACCATTATCTTTAGGCTCATAGTTAGATAATCAATTCTTATATTTAGCAGAGTCTTTCTTTACGTGTCCTCCCTTCTTACAAAAGAAGCAGAGACCATCCTTACCAGAATTACCGTCCTTTTAAAGGTCGATTTATTTGTACTCAAGTTGTCAAACGAACCAACAGATGATTGAGCTCCTTTATGAGCACGATTTCTGTGCCCTTTACCCTTCTTAACATTAGAACTGGAAGCAGCATACAAAGCAACATACGCTTTACCTTTCTTCAACTTAGTCTCCTCTAATACCACCCTTGCAATCAAGTCATTGATTGTCCATGTTTGATTAGCGGTATTATATTGTGTTTGGATAATACCAAACTCAAGTGGAAGAGAATTGAGCACAAGATGTATGATACAAGCATTAGGAATTGGAACATTAAGCGCCTTGAGCTTTGATTGTAGATCTACCATCTTTAGAACATAGTTCCTAACACCAGCAGAACTATCATATTTCAAACTGAATAATCCTGACATATGTATCCCAACTTTAACATTAGGAGAGTCACAATTTTTAGCCACCAAGGCTTCCATCATTTTCCTAGTAGTGATGTCAGCAGCAAAATCACTTCTAAGATGTTCTTGTATGGATCGCTTCATTGATAGTAAGCAAATCCTATTGCTCTTTTCCCAAGCAGCAAAATGTGCCTTTTAGGCATATGTACTAGCCTCAGTAAGAACTATCGGCTTATCTTCATTAGGAGCAATATGAATATCCGCTAGCTCCATACCAAATAGAAAAATATCTCTTCATTTCTTAAAATTACTACCAGTAAGAATCTTAATAGCCATGGAGTTGCCATTCAGAAAAATTGACTGAAAAATAATTAATATTTTCTATTAGCATAATGTGAAATTTCACCTTGATAACATACATCATCATATAATCACCTTTGGGTAGAAAACATGACATGTAGTTGTATATCCTCTACATTACAGCGACCATGAAAATTTATTTCAATCTTCGTTAATCACCATCTTTGGGTGTATGACAGCACTTAGACTAATCAATTATCAATCATATGTTGTATATGTAATCTTCCATGCAACAACACTCAATTACTTCCTTTGGGAGTATAAGTACACATTAAAACAAGAGACATCTCAATAATATGTAACATGTTCTTTATTAAACTCAATCATGTGTGCCACTTTGGTGGTCACAACCCAATTGAATTTATCTGAAATTGGGATATAACTTTACATTTCACATTTATCGTATGCATGTAATTTCAGAAATTAGGGGTAATTATCCTCAAAATTACACGTCTCGCTAATTTTCATCGATATCTCAACAATTCATGTCAAACCATAAACATGTAATTGATAAATCATGCTCCACATAACTATATGTGGTACTACATGTAATCGTGTACCTATATTTCATGAATCCATATAGAAATACTAGAAAATACTCCAAAAATACCCCAAATTATACACGTATTTGGAGTTCCATATGTATTTTACATTCATAAAAGTACCAAACACGTAAAATAAATATACCAACTTGTAGAGCATAAGCATATGAGCACGCTGGTACTTGGAACACCTCTATCGGACTTGTCACGCTCCTTCACGCACCGCATGAAGCTTTGACGTGTGAGGCCCACGCGTTGACATGTACTGAGCACATATTCCGATCTTTAATCGGTTCTAAAATCGGTCCGACCGGCTCAATCGATCCGATCTCTCCTTGGCCAAACTTCACGAACCGGGTCGAGACGGCCTGGTCGAACCGATCTAACCGGACGGTTCGAGTCAACGGTCAACTAATTCGGGTCAAGTCATGGGTCGAGGCGGATTCCGGATCGGGGTGGGTTAGGCGTACACCTGGCTTAATGACGTCAGCCTTGCACGTGCGGGCTTGGTCATCACGTAAGGTGCGTTGCCGCCACGCGCCCAATGGGCAGCGATATGTGGCGGCACGTCCGGCGATCACCGACGATCATCTTGACACGATTTTTCTCGTATCGTCGAGCCTTTTCCTAATATATAATTTTCTTTGGATTTCAACAACTTACATGTAATCGTGTACCTATATTTCATGAATCCATATAGAAATACTAGAAAATACTCCAAAAATACCCCAAATTATACACGTATTTGGAGTTCCATATGTATTTTACATTCATAAAAGTACCAAACACGTAAAATAAATATACCAACTTGTAGAGCATAAGCATATGAGCACGCTGGTACTTGGAACACCTCTATCGGACTTGTCGCGCTTCTTCACGCACCGCATGAAGCTTTGACGCGTGAGGCCCACGCGCTGACATGTACTGAGCACATATTCCGATCTTCAACCGGTTCTAAAATCGGTCCAACCGGCTGAATCGATCTGATCTCTCCTTGACCAAACTTCGCGAATCGGGTCGAGACGGCCTGGTCGAACCGATCCAACCGGACGGTTCGAGTCAACGGTCAACTAATTCGGGTCAAGTCACAGGTCGAGGAGAATTCCGGATCGGGGCAGGTCGGGCGTACACCTGGCTTAATGACGTCGGCCTTGCACGTGCGGGCTTGGTCATCACGTAAGGTGCGTTGCCGCCACGCGCCCAATGGGCAGCGATATGTGGCGGCACGTCCGGCGATCACTGACGATCATCTTGATACGATTTTTCTCGTATCGTCGAGCCTTTTCCTAATATATAATTTTCTTTGGATTTCAACAAAAATAAAATTTCGAAAAATACCAAGAACGCGATTTGCGATCTAATATGCGCAGGCTCGATACCACATGTAAACTACGAATTTAATCCATATACAGTGACCCAAGATTCAAACATATAGATGCATGAATTACTAATCCATAGAGTTAAAGAATTAACGCACCTTACTTCGGATCAATCGTTCTTGATAGGAATTGTGAAGATCTAATACTCAGGAGCTTCTCCTCTATTAACTCCCTTTATTACTAGCTTCAATGAGATGGCCCATCACGTATCGCTTTAGACAACTCTAGATGTGAGGTTATGTAGATATTAGAGTTTAGAAGAAGGATTTGAGTTCTATTTATAGAGATTGAAACCTATCCCTCATTAAGGATAAGGTTATCTCGGCCCACACTATCCAGCATCATATTAGACTAAATAGGAAATTGAATATATCTTTCTTTATTAGACCAATTAATAATTACAATAATAATTAATAAATCTCACAATTGAATATTAAAACAAAATATTCTAACAAGGCCAACTAGTCATTATCAAAGAATTCAACTCCAAATTGAGATTCCTAATTCCACGAGGTCCGCACCGTTGATGTTGTACCTGAATTCAGATGACACAAATCTATGCTCAAGAATAATTTGCTCATTATAACTCATGATTGGATAATTTCTAAAGCATCTTGAAAATAGAGTCGATCTCAGTCATGCCTTACCTCTGCTTATTCGACTTTAAATCCGTAATTCACCAAACAGTGGATATGATATTATAAAATCTTTGAATTTCTTATCCTATCCTACCAGCTTCTCAAGAGCAGAAACCTTGTGTTTTCTTCTCAAGAGCAGAAATTGCTCTGTTCCAACCAGCTTTTGTCGCCTGGTTCAGCCTATATGAGCGCCTCCTCCGATAACCTTTTGGCTGGTCGCCTAGCACCACAGATTATTTAACCTGTCCTTGACAAGCTTCAATTGGTTTTGTGATTTTTGGAGGTTTGGTTAATTTATAGGAATTTTTGGAAGAAAACCGGATGGATTCTAAGCTAACTGAGAGAGGGCTATGGTTCACCCTCTTAGAGACTTAATTTGGCTCCAAAATTTTTATGGGAGTTACATGGCATGTAGTACTATGTTCACTCAGTTGGGGCCATTGATTGGGTTAAGTTTTGATTAGGTTTCGATGGTTGAATCGATGTGATTTTTAAGAGCAGAATCTGACCGCCTGTGAACTGAGAGGAGTTGGTCTGTTTTGAAGCCTTAGGAGTGCCAATTGACTTCGAAAATTCCTATGGAGCTCTACAACATGTGGATTAAGGTTTTTCCAAGTGGAATTGATGAAAAATTGGGACTTAAAGATGATTTGTGGACTGTTAAGGCAAGGAGGAGCAGAACTGGTTCTACTATGTTTCAATTCTGAATATAGTGGTTCTGTTAGGGGCTGTTCTTGATGTCATCATGCTCTAAATATGGTGTTAAGGCATACAAAAATGTGATTTAGGGTGTTATTAAGATGTACGATGGGTGGAATTGAAGTTAGAAAAGAGAAATTAACTAAAACGATGAATTGTCGCTGAAGTATATTGCTGCCCTGTTTTGGACAGCGGTGATCTTATTTGGAAGCTGAGCTTGATAAGGGATTTTGGTGAAAATTTGCTAATTGGAACGAAGGTAAGCGACCCTTAAACCTATATTAGAACATTCGGACGCAACTGGATAGTTTTATTGCGGAATGGATAAGTTGACAATTCTGTTATGCTTGGTTGAGTGGAAATTGAATGGAGTTGTTGAGAAATGAGCCATGAGCGCTCGCTTGTTATTAAAATTATAGTTCTTTTGCCTGGATTGATGATGTACTTATTGGTATGTCCTACTTGATTATATGGTTACAGGCTATGTAACTCCTGAGTTATGTTTTGTGATAAAATACGACCTTTTTGACAAGCAAATGGTTTATGATCGACCTTCTGAAATTTCTCGTGATGAGAATGCAATTAAATGATTGTTGAGACAATTCTTGACTTGAGATATTTGTTGAGACCTATGGCATCCTGAGGCATCTTAACGCGGGATCGCATCGTGGGCATATCCTGAGGCGTCTTAACGCGAGATTGCGTCCTAAGTATACCTTGAGGCATCTCAACGCGAGATTGTGATTAAATGATATCCTGATGCGCCCTAACGCGTGATAAGGAATTGTGCATGTTGACATGAGTTGAAATTTGATTAGTACACCCCACGCGTCTTAACGCGGGTTTATTTGTCTTTGTAGTTTAATGCGTTGAACGCGGACTAATCCATTGAGTTGTGGATTGAGAATTTTATTGGTTATTAATTCCTGTGGTGTTGATGTAGTTCTTGGCTAGTACGGAAGTTTGGGTCATTTTCTTTATATATTTGTCTCGAGTATAATTTCTTCGCAAGATGTTTGATATATTTGTTGTCGTGATATTTCGTTTGGTGGGACTGATGGTCTAAATTAAGATTAGGCTAGCTTGCTGAGATGTAAGTCTCACCCCATCGTGGAATCATTTTCTTTTCAGATCCAAACTTTAAGTATCTTGCTTATGCGCCTAGGAGAGCCAAAGGAGATGACGGCCTATTTTGACGAATTTCCCGATGGACGAGGGACAGTCTATGTTAGAAAGAGTACCGTAGTTTGGGTCGACAAGGGAGGAGAGCATTGGAAGCCATATTGTTTTGAGCCTTGGTTCAGGAGGACCGGAGAGGTTCCTAAGCGTGTTGTACCATCTTGGTGTCATCCGACTCAAGATGAGATTGAGGCAACGGTTCAGTGGCAGGTTCAAGAAATGTTCCCAAGGAGACCCCGGCAAGAGAAGAGAGCGTTGAAGTGATTGAGATTTCAGACTCTGAGGACGGTCTAGAGGAAGACACGATGGAAGTGAGATCGAAAACCTTTTCTGATTACGATCCTGCGGAAGACATGAATCAAGATGGAGATAGTAGTACCACTTAGCAAGTTTGAAGTCTTAGGATCTCTTGCGTAGTCTTTTGGAAGCTCTTAGCTTTTTTGGACAAGGGGTTTAATAGTTACTTTTTGGTTGGCCTTACCTCTCCGTGACCTTAGCCTTAGGTTGTTAAACAACCCTGACTATTTTGTAAAAACTTATCTTTCGAGTTTATGTAAATGCCTTTTGTTATCCCTTTTGTTATTATATATTATATGTATAGAAGTGTATCTATTTTCTTTTTCCTTTCGCATGCATGTCTCACTTCATTTAGGCTATCGAAATGGTATCCTGGGTTAATTATACAGCCTTAGTGGATGTGTTTCACGCCCCGCGTCCCAGCACAAGCGCGCGACTCCCTGAAAGCACAAACTATCTCTCGATGTCCAAGGATCCAAACATGGTTCGAGAGACATACCATATAAAAAGCAAAGCACGCGGAAGCAACGACATTAAAACTCCTCCGTACCAACATAAAGTGGAACCTGGGTAGCAAGAATACAATAAGACATAATGTCCGACTGTTCATACATGTGCATGGCAACTAACTCCACTAGTTAGTAGAGGTGACGGGGTAAGTACAAAAGAGATCCATCATCATCACTAAAAAGGAAACAGGCATCAAGGTCGCCGTCAAAATACCAAACTAGTAAACCAGAAGCTTCTAAGTTGAACGTTGGAAAAATCAGTCTCCTCCGCCTCCTCAGTGGGCTCGTACTCCGAGAAGGTCTCCAAGCAAACCTTTACAGTGTCCTCCATGGTCTCGTCAGCAGACGGCTCCACCAGGTCATCCTCTGTAGCCTCGACCACTATGATCTCCTTAGTATCCTCCAGGGTCGGGGTCCTCTCTAGACCATTCCTCAAGCCGGCGACTGACACCTCAGCCTCTACTGAATCCCGGGTGGGGTGACACCAGCTATGGATCACTCCCTGAGGCACCTTAGTGAGCTTCAGCGATCCAGTAGATACATCCCCCACCTTCCGGAACCAGGCCTTATACCTATGAGGCTTCCAACTACTACCACCCTCGTCTATCCTTACTACTGTACATTTTCTAACATAAATAGTCCCCTGCCCATCAGGAAACTCATCAAAATAAACAGACATCTCCTTGGGGTCGCCAAACCTGATAGGCCACATCCTCAGGGTTTATGATCTGTAAAAAAAAGGGGTCCCACATCGGGGTGAGATATACATCTCAATAAGGTGGGTCCTAACCCTAGGTTAGGTTGACAGTCCACTCAGACAGATGCAAACACCAGCACTTTATACAAATAAACACATGTGGCATTCAACTATCAATAACAACACACAGATGTCAAGCATGCAATCATGACATTATAACACATCAATAGGATTATGCACATATCGCCATGTAGAATCACCACTCCTACCCTTCAAGCTTGCCTCATTCTCATGCCCGCATTTAGAACGCCTCGGGCTCGATCCGCATAAACGCATCAGACTGTCTCATTGACAAACTTGCGTAAACGCATCAGGTTTTTAATATTACTCCAGGCCTGTGTCGACACATCACAACTCCACCCCGCGTTTCAACCCATCGGGACTATAGCCTTTTCAACCCCGCGTCTCATTCGCCTCAAGGTGCATTCAATTCAAACCTCGCGCCTCAGCACCTTAGGGCATTCATCATACCACTCCGCGTCTCATAGGCCTCGGGATATTACCACGTCTCAGACATGCCACAATCTCAATTCAATTCATTCACACAAGGCCAAGTGCAAACTCATGCACAAACAATACACCTATGGCATACAAGACGATCCAATTTACATTCAAACATGGTAGTCAACTCAAGGCACAAGCATTGGCACACATTCGAGTCCTCTATACCAATCTAGGACGCACAAAGGGTCATTACTCTATAAACCCCCTAAAATCGATCGCTGTACGTAGAAATTACCCAATTGAGTCCAATCCTACTATCAAAGGTTTAGGATTCCCCTTACCTCAAGCTTAATGCCACAAAATTCGCTTCTCAAACACCCCAACAATTATGTCCAAACAGTCCAAGATCAAGTCTACCGCGTAATCTAAGGAAATTTCATCCAATCGTCAATTTTTCTTGTCCAATTCGTCAATCTATGGAACACAAACCTCATTGACATGTTCAACAACATCCTAGCATGTCTCAATGATAAATTTGAGACTCAATTCCAACCACCAACAGTCCCCACAGAACCGGTATATATGTAATTGAACTGGGAAATTTTCGGTTATGTGTATACCTCATTTAACCAGCCCTTAAACTACTACCACCCTCGTCTATCCATACTACTGTACATTTCCTAACATAAATAGTCCCCTACCCATCAGGAAACTCATCAAAATAAATAGACATCTCCTTAGGGTCGCCAAACCTGATGAGCCACATCCTCAGGGTTTATGATCTGCATAAAAAAGGGGTCCCACATCGGGGTGAGATATACATCTTAGTAAGGTGGGTCCTAACCCTAGGTTAGGTTGAGAGTCCACTTAGACAGATGCAAACACCAGCACTTTATACAAATAAACACATGAGGCATTCAACTTTCAATAACAACATACAGGTGTCAAGCATGCAGTCATGACATTATAACACATCAATAGGATTATGCACATATCGCCATGTAGAATCACCACTCCTACCCTTCAAGCCTGCCTCATTCTCATGCCCGCGTTTAGAACGCCTCGGGCTCAATCCGCATAAACTCATTAGACCTTCTCATTGACAAACTTACGTAAACGCATCAGGTTTTCAATATTACTCCAAGCCTGTGTTGACACATCACAACTCCGTCCCGCGTTTCAACCCATCGGGGCTATAGTCTTCTCAACCCCGCGTCTCATACGCCTCAAGGTGTATTCAATTCAAACCTCGCGCCTCAGTGCCTTAGGGCATTCATCATACCACTCCGCGTCTCATACACCTCTGGATATTACCACGTCTCAGACATGCCACAATTTCAATTCAATTCATTCACACAAGGCCAAGTGCAAACTCATGCACAAACAATACACCTATGGCATACAAGACGATCCAATTGACATTCAAACATGGTAGTCAACTCAAGGCACAAGCATTGGTATACATTCAAGTCCTCTATACCAATCTAGGATGCACAAAGGGTCATTACTCTATAAACCCCCTAAAATCGATCCGTGTACGTAGAAATTGCCCAATTGAGTCCAATCCTACTATCAAAGGTTTAGGATTCCCCTTACCTCAAGCTTAATGCCATAAAATTCGCTTCTCAAACACCCCAACAATTCGATCCAAACAGTCCAAGATCAAGTCTACCGCGTAACCTAAGCAAATTTCATCCAATCGTCAATTTTTCTTGTCCAATTCGTCAATAAATGGAACACAAACCTCATTGACATGTTCAACAACATCCTAGCATGTCTCAATGATGAATTTGAGACTCAATTCCAACCACCAACAGCCCCCACAGAACCGGTATATACATAATTGAACTGGGAAATTTTCGGTTATGTGTATACCTCATTTAACCAGCCCTTAAACTACTACCACCCTCGTCTATCCATACTACTGTACATTTCCTAACATAAATAGTCCCCTGCCCATCAGGAAACTCATCAAAATAAACAGACATCTCTTTGGGGTCGCCAAACCTGATGGGCCACATCCTCAAGGTTTAGGATCTGTAAAAAAAAAGGGTCCCACATCGGGATGAGATATACATATCAGTAAGGTGGGTCCTAACCCTAGGTTAGGTTGAGAGTCCACTCACACAGATGCAAACACCAGCACTTTGTACAAATAAACACAAGAGGCATTCAACTATCAATAACAACACACAGATGTCAGGCATGCAATCATGGCATTATAACACATCAATAAGATTATGCACATATCGCCATGTAGAATCATCACTCCTACCCTTCAAGCTTGCCTCATTCTCATACCCGTGTTTAGAACGCCTCGGGCTCGATCCGCATAAACGCATCAGACCGTCTCATTGATAAATTTGCGTAAACGCATCAGGTTTTCAATATTACTCCAGGCCTGTGTCGACACATCACAACTCCGTCCCACGTTTCAACCCATCGGGACTATAGTCTTCTCAACCCCGCGTCTCATATGCCTCAAGGTGTATTCAATTCAAACCTCGCACCTCAGCGCCTTAGGGCATTCATCATACCACTCCGCGTCTCATACGCCTCGGGATTCACCTATGGCATACAAGACGATCTAATTGACATTCAAACATGGTAGTCAACTCAAGGCACAAGCATTGGCACACATTCAAGTCCTCTATACCAATCTAGGACACACAAGGGGTCATTACTCTATAAACCCCCTAAAATCGATCTGTGTACGTAGAAATTGCCCAATTGAGTCTAATCCTACTATCAAAGGTTTAGGATTCCCCTTACCTCAAGCTTAATGCCACAAAATTCGCTTCTCAAACACCCCAACAATTCGGTCCAAACAGTCCAAGATCAAGTCTATCGCGTAACCTAAGGAAATTTCATCCAATCGTCAATTTTTCTTGTCCAATTCGTCAATCTATGGAACACAAACCTCATTGACATGTTCATCAACATCCTAGCATGTCTCAATGATGAATTTGAGACTCAATCCTAACCACTAACAGCCCCCACAGAACCGGTATATACATAATTGAACTGAGAAATTTTCGGTTATGTGTATACCCCATTTAACCAGCCCTTAAACTACCTCAAATCCTCAATTTATTCACTACTCTACTCGCTAACATGTAGTTCTAAGGGTTTGGGAAGCTCACCAAAAATTTGGGGCTAAGCCATTGCCAAAAACTCCTTGAATGTCATCGGTTCTCCCAAGCCTTCAAACTGGCAGTTCTGGCCCTTCAAACACAAGACCCATTTAGGGTCAAAACTCCATCAAATTAACCCTAAATTTTTATCACAACTCAATCTACGAGTTCCCTAGATGTCCACAAAATTTGATTGAAAAACTCCAAGGTTTCGGGGTCCTAAAAGGTAAAAAACATGGCTTACCTCTGGTTGCGACGATTTCCGTCTACTTTCGTTAGATCGGCTGGCTGGAGCTCTTCACTGAGTCAAATGACTCACTTCCACTTCGAGGAGGTCGGCAAGAGGTTGAAGAAGGAGTGGGTGGTCGACTCGGTGGCTGGAAGTAACCGGAGGTGGCTGTCGACGGCAGCGAACATGCAGGCAGAAACCGATCGGCAAGCAGCTTCTCGACAGCAGAAGAAAGGACGAAGAAGAAGAAAAAGGTTTTCAGCCAAATGGAGGTGGTGACCGACCAAGAGATAGAGAGACAGGGTTCATACCTCAATTGGGTTGATCAACAAGGGTTGAATAGTAGGTGAAAAGTAGACACATCAACTCATGGCTTAATCCATTGACACCTGTCTAAGGTGTGACATTCTGATTTTCAATCAATATCAGACTCATTAATGAGAAGTAAGTCTAGAGATGCATTTCAGTTGTATCTCACTCGAATCTGATCAATTCGAGTAGGCTAACCAAAAGGGAAAGGCTAACGCGAGATAAGGTACATGGACCTAGGAAACTCGAATAAGAAATGGCGCTTTGACCATAAAGATTGTCGAAGGGATATTTAGAACCATAAAAAGGCCGATCTAAGAACGATTAAGGAATGCATTTGCTAGTGTTATGCGATTGGAGCGCGGGTGAGGTCACTTAACCAACGTATGATTTGCAAAATTTACCTTAATTGGATAGTGACGATCGAGACCATATGAACTAATAATATACCCTCGTAATTACATGACAACCAATGTCGCCATGAATTGATGAGCCCTAAATGTGATATGAATCACAGAGTCGATACGCGTAACGTTTGCAAAAATCACCCGTCGATTCGGGATAGGCTTGGACCACGTCCAATAGAGGAAATCATTAGAAACAAGTCTTGAAAATCGAAAATGGAGAATCAAGAATTTCAACGTTATATTCGGATTGGTCGTCATCCTATCGAAGAATATTGAAACGAGAAAACGACGTTCCGGATGTCGTAAGTGAAATTACCATTTTGCCCCTCAAGCTTAAGTCTTGCCCATGCAATGAAGAAAGGGCATTTTGGTCTTTCAAACTACCTCAAGGATGCCGAAAAAAGTGAGTGAATGGTGGCCATTGGATCAAGTTGGAATGACACTTAGAACAAGTGTCAAAAGATAGACTAAAGAGTGGTCATGTCCACTATTCACCACCTACCATTCTTCCCATTGACTTGAGCCTTGTATATTGTCCTTTTTCTCTCTCTTTCCTCTCACCTTGACCGGCCATAGAACTGCCACAACCCATGACCACAACTTCTTCTTCTCTTCTTCCTTCTACCGCCCGACGACAACTTCTGGGCTTGCCGTCCGCCGCCGTTGACACTGCCTTCCGGCCACCACCTGGACTTCGATCGACCACACCCTCTTAGCCCCACCTCCTACCGACCTTCTTGAAGTGGAAGCAAGTTGATTGGACCACCGAGGAGCTCTGGCCAAGCATTTCTCCGAAAGCCGACGAAAACTGACTCAAACTGAGGTAGGCCGAGTTTCAGACCCCTTAGGATATCGAAAGGTAGGAATTTTACAATCAAATTTTATGAAGATCTAAGGGACATGTATATCTATTTGTGGTAAAAAGTTATCTTGATTTGATAAAGTTTTGGTCCCAAATGGGTCTTGTGAACCTTAGACAGAAACTACCGATTTACTGACCTTGAGGAACCGGCGACTTTCGACGGGATTCCGACGACGACTCGACCTCAAACTCTCGATGAGACCCTTAGACCCTTAGATAAACATGTTAAGAAGTAGGTTGTGATTAAATGATGGATTTGGTGGAGATTTAGGACTGATTATGCTCGATTTGTACAGAACCGAAAATAGTCGGTTCGGTTCCGTGCAAGACCGAATCTGTAGAGGCTGATGGCTATGGGTTTTGAGTCTCAAATTGGTGATTTAGAAATGCTAGGATGATGAGGATTATGTTATGGAGGTTCGTGGTTCATGGATTGGTGAATTGGATATGGAAATTGACGAATTGATTGGAAATTCTAGGTTGCGCGGTGAGATTGGTCTTGGACCATTGGAGGCCGAATCTTTGAGGACCCAAGAAGAGAATTTTTGCGGTATCAAATTCAAGGTAAAGGAATCCTAAACTTAGGATAGGAAGATTGGACTCGATTGGGCGAGTCGGATGGAATTGAGGTGGTATCTTAGGAAGCTTGGCATGAATGGTTCTTGTGTCTGCTATGAGGGTATAGGTGACCTTAATGTTTGCTTATGCTTGTTTCTTGAGTAATTGGCTACTTGTGAATGTGTATTGAATCGTCTTGCATGCCATGGATGCATTGTTTATGCATGAATTGCACTTAGCCTTGTGTGCATGAATTATGAATGTGGCATGGCGGAGACGAGACGAGACCCTAATGCGTATGAGACGCGGGGTGAGGTGTTGATACCTTGAGGCGCTGAGGCGCGGGTTTAGAGTTGTGTGGCTCCCTAATGAGATCTAATCACTGGGTTGAGATGGTCACGGTCCGATGCGTTTACGCAGGATGGAGATATAAGGTGTCGACACTGGCCTGGAGTATCATTGAAACCTGATGCGTTTACACGGGTTGTCAATGACGGTTTAATGCGTTTAAGCGGACCGAGCTTGATGCGATCTAATCGCAGGCATAAGAATGAGGCAGGCGGGAAACAGGTGGATGTGGTGGTAGGGCAGAATGAGTGTGCATATCATCTGAATGTGTAATGATGCTATAACTGTACGCCTGTCATCTGTGTGTTGTTATCTGTGATTGTATTTGCCTCGTACATCTATGAGTTTGACTTATTGGGATGTGTGACTGCCTGAGTGGACGGTTGGCCTAACCTAGGGTTAGGACTCTTTTACTGAGATGTGTATCTCACCCCGTTGGGGACCCTTATTTTACATATCCTAAGTCTTGATGATGTGGCCTATTCGTTTTGGAGACCCGAAGGAGATGTCCATTTATTTTGATGAGTTTCCTGACGAGCAAGGAACTATTTATGTTAGGAAGTGTACTGTTGTTTGGGTAGACAAAGGTAGTACGAGTTGGAAACCTCATCGATATGAGGCATGGTATAGAAAGGTCGGGGACGTGCCTACCGGGCCGCTGAAGCCCAATGAGGTGCCTTAGGGAGTCATCCTTAGTTGGTGCCACCCCACTAGAGACTTAGACCAAGCTGAAGGGTCGGTTGTCGGTTCTAGAATTGGACCGGAGAGGACCCCGACCATCAAGGACACGGAGGACGAGGTCATTGTGCTGAGGCGATTGAGGAGGATCTCGCGGAGCCAACTGCCGAGGTGACCATGGAGGATACTATCGAGGTTCGCTCAGAGACCTTCTCAGAGTATGAGCCCACGGAGAACGCAGAGGACACTGAGGACTCCAGCTGCTCGTCTTAGGAGCTCCCAATTTGTCAGTTTGATCCCTTGGTGGCGACCCTAATCCCGTCTCTTTTGAATGTTGATGATGAACCCTTTTTGTGCATTTACCCTGTCGCCCCTCTTGTTAGCGGAGTTAGTAGCTATGCGTCTGTATGATCAGTTGGGTTTTATGTATGACGGTATATTCGCTATCCAGGTCCTATTCCACTACTTGTACGGAGGAGTTATTTCATTATTGCTTCTGCGTGCTTAATATATATTATATCTCTCGACTTATTTATGGATCTTGGGACCACGAGAGATATTTGGTTTGCTTGTAGGGAGTCGCGTGCTCGTACCCGGGGCGCTGGGTGTGACACAAGGTGTCATTCAAGCTCATCCAATGGCTCCCCTTTCTTCACATTTTCGGCAGCTAATGAGAGGTGGTTAAAGACCAAAATGCCTTCATTCAATTATATAGGCAATGTTAAGGTTTGAGGGGCCAAATGATAATTTTACCCCCGACGTCCGGAACGTCATTTTTCTAATTTTAATTTTCTTCGATAAGGCGACAGTCAATCCAATCGTAATGTTGGAATTCTTCATTTTCCATTCTCGAATTTCAAGACTTGTTTCTGAATCATTTCTCTATTCAATGCGATTCCAACCTATCCCGAATCGACGAGTGGCTTTTGCAGACCTTACGCATATCAACCCTGTGATTCGTATCACAATTAGGGCTCGTCAATTCATGACGACTTTGGTTGTCATGTAATAGTGAGGGTCTATCTCTAATTCCAATAGTATCGATCGTCACTGTTCGATTTAGAAAAATTTTGCAAATTATACATTGGCTAAGCGGCATCACCTGCGCTCAAATCGTATAACGCTAGCAATGCATTCCTTGATCATTCTTAGGTCGGCCTTTTATGGCTCTAAATGTCCCCTCGACAATCCTTATGGGCAAAGCGTCATTTCCTATTCGAGTTCCCTAGGTCACGTACCTTATCTCGCGTTAACCTTTCCCTTTTGATCAGTCAACTCGAGATTAATAAGATCCGACCGAGATACGACAGAAATACATCGCTAGATACAATTCTCATTAATGAGTCTAGAATTGACAGGAGAATCAAAATGTCACAACTCTTCCCTCCTTAAAGAAATTTTGTCCTCGAAATTTGCAACCTTCTAACCATCAAATCCTTTGGGGTAACGGCATCTCATCGCATCCTCACTCTTCTGGATAATTCCTTTCATGACTCGACGATCTTACTTGTCATTTTCGGCCCAAAACCATCTTTCCCTGGGACTTGTCTCCTTCAGTACTCAATCTAATTTGCTTCTCTTCATTCTCTTTCGGTATTCATAACATTTGTTGGCAGTTCATTCTCGAGCGTTCACATTATCTCTTTCATTTGGTGATAACCATTATTACTAAGCCCTCGCCAGAATGCACTTTTTAATGTCCATACCATTCGGCGTATCAATCCTTTCAAGGGCATGTCTTTTTCTTGTCGGTACATTTAATACTTGACCTCATGTTCGACTAACCAAACTTTCAGTTCACTTCCATCGATAATATCGATGCAAGTCTGGTACACTTTTATGTCATCCCAAGGGACACCATAATCCTCTCTTTGAATTTCTGATGAGGTCATTTCTTTAAGTTCCTTTTCAATATTGGACTCATACTCCCGTCCATGGAATTTTAAGGTTTCTACCCTCAATTTTGAGGTTTTTTTCCCAGGTATCCGAAAATTTGGATTTCCTCCCTATTCTATCCATTTCCATAACCCCTTTAAATGTCAAGGTTTATTCATTATAGCATCTCAATTCCTTTTTGACTTTAAGCTTGATGCTTCAGGTAGTTATCAAACTAGTCAATTGATAACCTTCCAATTTAGGAGTTGGATTTCTTATTTCCTTGAGCAAAGCCTATCCTTTATCCACAAAATGCACTATGCTCAATTTTCACTTATATGCATCTGCTTCTTAAATCACCATTTTCTAGGCGATATAGGATATTTCATCCTTAGTCCTTAAGCAATCTCCTTTACACACGTTGTTCCTCATTCAATTTTACTAGGCAACCAAATACCTCAAATTCTTATGGTTCGTGTAAACTTGAAACCTCTCCATGTGAGTCGTTTTTTCCAACTTCATCGCAAGAACATTTACAAGTCAACTCCAACCATGCATTAGACGTTCCAACTTAAGACCTTACTATCGCGATGTACATGCAACGCCATATCAGATTGACTTGTTACGTCTCAAATTTTCTTTCTGCAACACTTCGTCATGATTTTTATGATCTTTTTACTTCCCAACAGAAACACCAGTATCAGCGCGGTCATTGACTGGGCTTTAGTCCTTGGGACTCCTTTTCATATTGGTTCGTTCGTTTGCGTCACACCTCATCCTTAGTCCATTCCCTTAACGAAATAACTCCTCTGGGAAATCTTCCCACAACGCCTATACCGGACTATTATAATCCATCAGACTTAGGAAGTCTCAAACCTCAATAGCTCACGTCGGCCTCAGTCAGCCTATTGCCATCTCCTACTTTCGGGGATCTACAGGGATTCTACTCCTCAGAACTACTTGGCCAAGGAATTTTACCTTACCAGGCCCACAGCTCGTGCTATTCATACTTAGCATACAACGAGCATTCTCTTAGGGTTCATAGGATGCTCTCAGAGGTTTTTATCATATCCCTCATGACTCCTTAAACAAATCCGATCATGTCTCTCAAGACGGTAACCACCCAACCAATTATTCCTTGGATGCTCAGTCTGGCTATTGTCAACTCCTTTCTACCATGTGTCCAATCTTTCAAATTGTTCCTCATACTTTTCACTTGAGAGCTCAGACCTTGGCTCTCTTTTTCACGGGTCACAAGGACCACACAATATTTTGTTCATTTTTGTTACTCTTTCCTCTGGAAGAATTAGTGCCTTAGCCTTTGGGTTTCACAACCAGTTAATGAGACCTTATCCTAATTTCATCTGTTCCACTGAACGTCGACATTATCCTGAAATTCAACATCGTATACAAGACAATCTCTCGAACTTAACTTCCCTTACAGCAATCATTCAAGTTCTGCGTTGTCTTTCTCAGTCTAGACGCCCCATCTTAATATCAAGACAGTTAGGATTTTCTCTTTCTTCCACACTAGGGTCTCTTACCATGTGAATGAAGCTATACACTTCAGTGACATTCTCTTATTTCAAATCCACCATGTCCTTCATATTCCATAGGACGTCGATCTGGGAGTCTGCGCCAACGGCAGTGTTTTACTCTAGAACGTAGATGCCACCATACTCGGCATTCTTCTTCCCATAATTCTGTCACCTCAAGTGACAATATCTATTCGTCCTTAGTTTCCACCTATTCACGTATCGAATACTCGATTGTATTACCTCAATTTACTCTGCAATTATTCTCTAAGCGCTCTTTTCGCTTCCTCAATCATTCGCTAGAATTACGAACAGCCAGGACTATCCAGTCCATTCACTTTTCTTTTCATCAACGACTATCTCATGGTCCAATCGTCCTTTAAGAGTGACGCCCTACCCTTTAGGGGCGATAACACACAATATCACTTCTAGTGGTCTAGATTTATGCTAAATCAATCTCATAAAATCATCAATGTCATACAACTGACAGATTTCTTTCCTCAACTTTTCCAACGACAGAAGGAACGACATGTTAGTCTCTCATTATGAGACTGGCGACAAGGTAACAACCGTCTCTCGCAAGTACGTTTCATGTTCCAAAATGAACATCTTTTTGCTCGTAATCCATGAGCGAGAGTTCTTTTCTTTTACTGAGTCCCATTACTATTCCTCAAAATCAGGAAGAACAACTAGCCATAAGGCTTTCAAACTCCAATCCACTCGGAAATTTACTTATTTTATTCAAGGGTCCTTGAACGCCTTTACTATATGTATAAACGACCTTGAGAACTCTGTCTCACACTGGTCGATCGTCCTCTGATCCTTGCAAAAGTATTAGGATCCAAATAACCTTTGTTCCCAAGCAATCTAGGGAAAGCACTTCCATTAAACAATTCAATAAAGGCAGTCCAGGCAAATATCATGCTTTCGAGGAAACCCTTCCTCTAGTGACCTTTCACCAATTATCAACGGCCTCTTAAGGCTACAATCTGGCAGGGTCACTTTCTTTCCTTAGTGTACCCAAAACCTCTAAGGTTTCATTACCAAGATCCCCAATCTAAAGAGAGACAACTTCAAATCTCATCCCTCTTTCAAACTTGGTCAATCTTAACCTTATACATGGCTTCATAAGCTTTTCAAAACTCTCGTGGTTCTTCCCACGCATTCAATTTAGAAAGGATTAACTCGGAGTCACCTCTCTCATGACTTTTATCATTAACACTAGCTGCAATCGTCTCAGCAACTTGGGTATAATGACAGCTCCATCTCGAGTCTGTCTACCCATCCACTTTCTCATTTCCATTCAAAGTTCTCATGGCCCCTTCAACTCTTAGGTCTTGTATAGTCTACAAGCTCGAGCCAAACGTTTTTCTAGCACTCGTATTCCGGTTACTCATCTTTACTCAATTCTCACGATTCCCTTCAGCTCCAGAGTCATCTCATATCTTACATACTCGAGCCAATTCTCCTCTAGTGACCATTCTCTTGTCATTCAACCTTATTAAGTTCTCATGTCACTTGAACCACTATGATTCCCTCCAGGAATAAAAAAACTTAAGTCATCTACTCAAGTCTATTAGTCTCAGGCTGCTCATCTCATCATTCATCATTAACAACCTTACTGTGGTTCCCAAACAACTCTCAACTAGTTGTTCATTACCCAAAGATTCCAGATTCTCATCAGTCAATGACTATTCAACAAGCTAGCCTCAATAAGGCAACTTCTCAATCTTCAGCCAATTACTAGGCAAGCCTCAACTAGGCCAAAACTCAACTAAGTCAACACCCAGCAAATACTCAAAACATCACTTCTATAAATCAATCGCTCATACCATAAGCATATAGCATTTGCCACTCTATCATAAACGCGACAGGCTATCTCATTCTCAAAAGACATCAGTTCAATGGGTATAAACCCCATACATTGTCTACTCTCTCAGTTAGACCTTGGCCAAGCCAATCACATGATGTCAATTACAAAACATGCCTAACAGGCTAATCATAAACATCAATTTTCCTTTCAAACGGCATCCACCGCCAAACACAAAGCTTTTGATTATGCTAATCACAGGCATCATTTCACATGTCATGCCACTTTTGAACATCTTCTTCGGGGATCAACCTTGTGCCATACATCTCTTAACTACAATTGGACTCAACCTGATACCTAGACTTCTCCTTTCAAGTTATGACTTGGGTCATTCCCACCTCTTGCCATCTTAGAAGCCTATCAGGAGCCGCTCCTTGTCCGGACCTCTCTGTACCCGCGATCACTCCACGCCCTCATCAGACCTGGCTGTTGCAGGTTGTCCCAAGTCATACATTTACGGAGAAAGCCTCGTCCCATACGTCCCATACCATGCTTCATGATGGTTTATAGGTATCCTACCAACTTGTCCCATACCAAGCTACAGTTTATTAAGTCCAATAATGATAAGATCATGCACACACCTTCCTCGACTTTCATTTTAATGCCACAAACACATGCGCGTCCTGATTGTCCTCGCCACTTGTCATATCAAAATTGCCTTAAGATCAATTCCTATCCATTGAAGAGTTCTAATTCCACCAATCAATTGCATATATTCAACCATATACCTCAAGTGGAGTCGCTAACTAAATCAAATCCATAAGTATTCGATCACAACTGGCCTTTTAATCCAATATACCTTGTATACACCTCACCTCATTTCATCCAAGACTGACAATAGCAATTAATAGTTAAACCATCAAGATATCACTCAATTCAAGCATGAATCCACCAATACCAGCTGTCTCTTTATAACTCATACTCCCCAAGTTGGGTCATTGACAAACCACAATCATAACCATATAACCCAAGCTTATGACTCCTCAATTTCTATTCATTTCTTTGTAAGCCTTATTCATAAAATCACTCAAGATCATCCCTTAGATCGGCACTAGGACCATTAGAATACTACATAAGTTCAAGCCAATCGTCCTCAAGATTTAACAATCCATGCTTATCCCTCAAGATCTCACTACCTAATTGTCCTCAAGTCATCGCTCCTTATCACTCCAAGTCTCAATCATATTGGATCGAGCTGACCTTACACTAATACCAAGCAAATGGGGATGTCACGCCCCGCGTCCCAACTCGAGCGCGCGACTCCCTACAAGCACAAACTATCTCTCGATGTCCCAAGATGCAAACATGGTTCGAGAGACATACCATATAAAGAGCAAAGCACACGAAAGCGACGGCATTAAAACTCCTCCGTACCAACATAAAGTGGGACCTGGGTAGCAAGAATACTATAATACATAATGTTCGACTGTTCATACATGTGCATAGCAACTAACTCCGCTAGTCAGTAGAGGTGACGAGGTGTACAAAAGAGGTCCATCATCATCACCAAAAAGGAAACACGCATCAGGGTCGTCGTCGAAATACCAAACTAGTAAACTAGAAGCTCCTAAGTCGAACTGCTGGAGTAATCAGTCTCCTCCGCCTCCTCAATGGGCTCGTACTTCGAGAAGGTCTCCGAGCAAACCTCTATAGTGTCCTCCATGGTCTCGTCAGTAGACCGCTCCACTAGGTCATCCTCTATAGTCTCGACCACTATGATCTCTCCAATATCCTTTAGGGTCGGGGTCCTCTCTGGACCATTCCTCAAGCCGGCGACTGACCCCTCAACCTCTACTGAATCTCGGGTGGGGTGACACCAGCTATGGATCACACCCTGAGGCACCTCGGTGGGCTTCAACGGTCTAGTAGATACATCCCCCACCTTTCGGAACCAAGCCTCATACCTATGAGGCTTTCAACTACTACCACCCTCGTCTACCCATACTACTATATATTTTCTAACACAAATAGTCCCCTACCCATCAAGGAACTCATCAAAATAAACAGACATCTCCTTGGGGTCGCCAAACTTGATGAGCCACATCCTCAGGGTTTAGGATCTGTAAAGAAAAGGGGTCCCACAACGGGGTGAGATATACATCTCAATAAGCTGGGTCTTAACACTAGGTTAGATTGACAGTCCACTCAGACAGATGCAAACACCAACACTTTATACAAATAAACACATTGGGCATTCAACTATCAATAACAACACACAGATGTCAAGCATGCAGTCATGGCATTATAACGCATCAATAGGATTATGCACATATCACCATGTAGAATCACCACTCCTACCCTTCCAGCATGCCTCATTCTCATGCCCGCATTTAGAACGTCTCAGGCTCGGCCCGCATAAACGCATCAGACCGTCTCATTGACAAACCTGCGTAAACGCATCAGGTTTTCAATGTTACTCCAGGCATGTGTCGACACATCACAACTCCGTCCCGCGTTTCAACGCATCGAAACTATAGCCTTCTCAACCCCGAGTCTCATGTGCCTCTGGGTGCCATTCAATTCAAATCCCACACCTCAGCGCCTTAGGGCAATCATCATATCACCCCACGTCTCATACGCCTCAGGGTATTACCACGTCTCAGACATGCCATGATTTCAATTCAATTCATTCACACAAGGCCAAGTGCAAACTCATGCACAAACAATACACCTTTGGCATATAAGTCGATCCAATTGACATTCAAACATGGTAGTCAACTCAAGACACAGGCATTGGCACACATTCAAGTCCTCTATACCAATCTAGGACGCACAAAGGGTCATTACTCTATAAACCCCCTAAAATCGATCCGTGCATGCAGAAATTACCTAATTGAGTCCAATCCTCCTATCAAAGGTTTAGGATTTCCCTTACCTCAAGCTTAATGCCACAAAATTCACTTCTCAAACACCCCAACAATTCGGTCCAAACAGTCCAAGATCAAGTCCACCGTATAACCTAAGGAAATTTCATCCAATCGTCAATTTTTCTTGTCCAATTCGCCAATCTATGGATCACAAACCTCATTGACATGTTCATCAACATCCTAGCATGTGTCAATGATGAATTTGAGACTCAATTCCAACCATCAACAGCCCCCACGGAACCGGTATGCACATAACCGAACAGGGAAATTTTTGGTTATGTGTATACCTCCATTAACCAACCCTTAAACTACCTCAAATCCTCAATTTATTCACTAATCTACTCGCTAACATATAGTTCTAATGGTTTGGGAAGCTCACCGAAAATTTAGGGCCAAGCCGTCGCCGGAAACTCGTTGAATGTCACCGATTCTCCTAAGCCTTCAAATTAGCAGTTCTGGACCTTCAAACACAAAACCCATTTAGGGGAAAAACTCCATCAAATTAACCCTAACTTTTTACCACAGCTTAATCTATGAGTCCCCTAGATGTCCACAAAATTTGGTTGAAAAACTCTAAGGTTTCAGGGTCCTAAGAGGCCAAAAACGTAGCTTGCCTCTGGTTGGGACAATTTCCGTCGACTTTCGGGAGATCGGCTAGCCGGAGCTCGTCACAGAGTCAAATGACTCGCTTCCACTTCGAGGACGTTGGAAAGAGGTTGAAGAAGGAGTGGGTGATTAGCTCGGCGGTTGGAAGTCGCCGGAGGTGGCTGTCGACGGCAGCGAACCGGCGAGCAGAAACCAATCGGCAAGCAGCTTCTTGGCAGTAGAAGAAAGGAAGAAGAAGAAGAAGAAGGTTTTTGGCCAAATGGAGGTGGTGACCGGCCAAGAGAGAGAGGGGTTTTATACCTCAATTGGCTTGGAATGGTAGATAAAAAGTGGACACATCAACTCATGGCTTAATCCATTGACACTTGTCCAAGGTGTCATTCAAGCTCATCCAATGGCTCCCCTTTCTTCACATTTTCGGTAGCTAATGAGGGGTGGTTAAAGATCAAAATGCCCCCATCTAATTATATAGACAAGGTTAAGGCTTGAGGGCAAAATGGTAATTTTACCTCCGACGTTCGGAACGTCATTTTTCTAATTCCAATTTTCTTTGATAAGGCGACAACCAATCCAATTGTAATGTTGGAATTCTTGATTCTCCATTCTCGAATTTCAAGACTTGTTTCTGAATCATTTCTCTATTCAATGCGATTCCAGCCTATCCCGGACCGACGAGTGGCTTTTGCAGACTTTACGCGTATCGACCCTGTGATTTGTATCACAATTAGGGCTCGTCAATTCATGGCGACTTTGGTTGTCATGTAATTGTAAGGGTTTATCTCTAATTCTAATGGTATCGAACGTCACTGTTTGATTTAGGAAAATTTTGCAAATTATACATTGGCTAAGCGGCATCACCCGCATTCGAATCGTATAATGCTAGCAAATGCATTCCTTAATCGTTCTTAGATCGGCCTTTTATGGCTCTAAATATCCTCTCAACAATCCTTATGGGCAAAGCGTCATTTCCTATTCGAGTTCCCTAGGTCCACGTACCTTGTCTCACGTTAGCCTTTCTCTTTTGGTTAGTTAACTCGAGATTGATCAGATCCGAGCGAGATACGGCTGAAATACATCGCTAGATACAATTCTCATTAATGAGTTCGGAGATGACAGGAGAATCAGAATGTCACAATGTGACATTTTATTAAGAAATGTGGGGCGTGACATCCTAGTTTAAAGTTGCATCAGAGCAAGGTTAGCTCGATCCGAGTCGATTGAGGATTGGAGTAATAAGGAGAAATGATGTTCGAGATGATTGGGTAGCAAGACCGTAAGGGGATTCGTTAGAGTCGAGTTAGAAATGCTTGGCATATGAATTGGCGTATTTGATTGACATCATGAAAGTGGTGTAGTTGTGATGACTAGAAAATGACCAAGCTTTGTACTTAGCATGTGTATTAATTGTGGATGCTTGCCTAATGAAATATTAAGTGTTGTATTTGAAATTGAAGCATGATTGTATGTTTCTATTTGTTGTGCTCTTGAGAATGACTGGGTGAGTGCTTCTTGTTATGTAGTATAAAATCACTAGACTTTTGTAGATGAACTAAGTCGTTAATTCCCTGATGGAATTAAAGTTGTACAGGTAGTATAAGGATGAGAAACCGGCCTGGTAGACATGGGAGACCTAGAGATGGAGCTTCTAGTTCGAGGCCACCTATAGCGGAGAATCCTAGAATGGGTGATGTATTGAGAGCATAGGGACGAATTGGGAACTTGATAGATAGGCAAGCTCAAGATAAAGATGCTGCTATTACCCAGGCTGAGGGAGCTGTCTTAGCTACTGTCAACGCAACAACTGGTAATAATATGGGTAGTGGAGTTAACGCCAGCATTGGCCAGGGCATTGAAGTTGGTAATGCTCGAGTTAATGAGGTTAGTGGTCAAGGTGTGGAGGTAGGTAATGTATCAGGTAATGAGCTTGTGACTAGACAAATGGGATAGCTAGTTGAACAGTTGTGAAGTTGAAGCCCCTCCAGTCTAATGGTACAGGTGATCTAGAGTTGGCACTTAGGTGGATAAAAAAGTTCGAGAAAATCTTTGGGGTTCTAAGATGTAGTGATGAGAAAAAGTAATGTTGGCGGTTTACCAATTGAAAGGTACCGCGAATGACTGGTGGAATGCTACGAAAGATGGGGTATTTTCTAATGGTACAGCCCTGAATTGGGTTGCTTTTACTGTTGTCTTCAACGACAAGTATTTCTCGGAGACTGCATAAGAAAGGAAACTAGTGGAATTTCAGAATTTGCGTCAGAATCACATGATGGTGGATTAATATGAGGCTGAATTTGCTAGGTTATCAAGATATGGGCCAAGGTATATGGAAGACTCGCTAGAGAAGACGCGGAGACTTTAAGACGGGTTACGCCCGAACTTTGCAGTCAAATGATAGCTTTGAATTTAAGAACATACAATGAAGTATATGAATGGGGATAGATGATTGAGAGAGACCTAAGAGAGCGAAACATCGCATCTGGATTGCGGTTCAGCTCATTTCGAGACAATCGCCAGTTTAGTAAGAGACCAATGACCAATAATAGGCATTTTGTTCCAACCGCAAGGAAGACTATTAGGAAGTCGCCACACCAGTCCAACTTTAACTGTCTTCTTTGTGGGAGGAAGCATGGGAATGGACCTTACCTGACTAGAACGGGGGCATGCTTTAAGTGCGGCAAGTTGGGTCATCAGATGAGAAACTATCCCTACCAAATTTCAGGACCTAAACCTCAGGGACCACGATCGCAGATAGGACCATCAGCTGCTACTCCACAGAATAAATTGAATCGACCACCAACTCAAGGGCAAGTGTATGCATTGGCACAAGACGAAACGGAGAACGCGCCTGGTGTGGTCACAAGTATGATTTATTTGAATGATCAAGCTGCTTATGCCTTATTTGATCCTGGAGCTTCACATTCTTTTGTGTCTGCTCAATTTGCCGATATGATTGATTTGGATTTGAAACCATTGAATATGAGATTGCATGTTACTACTCCACTAAAGGACAATGTGATAGTTTCGTTAAGCTGTACGGATTGCAAGATAGCCTTTGGTGGTAGAGAGGAAAAGATAGATTTGGTTGTGTTACCTATGTTTGACTTTGATGTAATCGTTGGGATGGATTGGCTAAGTAAAGAAAAGGCTATGGTAGATTGTGGTGATAGAATAGT
Organism: Rhodomyrtus tomentosa; assembly: GCA_028455895.1. Taxonomy (NCBI): domain Eukaryota; kingdom Viridiplantae; phylum Streptophyta; class Magnoliopsida; order Myrtales; family Myrtaceae; genus Rhodomyrtus; species Rhodomyrtus tomentosa. Next base: position 20,014,521 of record JAPCWY010000011.1, read on the forward strand.
TCGCTTTTCTCTGGATGCTCGCCCTAGCTTTGAGTTTAAAGAGAGTCGAGGGGGATTTGTATTCCTTTGGTTTCGTCGCTAGAAACAACAAAATTGTTAGATGAGGGATGTCAAGCTTATTTGGTTGCGGTAGTTGATACAATGGTCGGGGAGCCGAAATTGGAAACTATAGCGGTGGTACATAAATTTCTGGATGTCTTTTCCTAAGAATTGCCTGGATTACCGCCCGAACGAGAAATTGAGTTTGTAATTGAATTAGCTCCTGGGACGGAGCCAATTTCGAAGGCACCTTATAGAATGGCGTTATCAGAGTTGAAGGAGCTGAAGGTGCAGATGCAAGAGTTATAAGATAAAGGATTCATTAGGCCGAGTGCGTCGCCGTGGGGAGCACCGGTGTTATTTGTGAAGAAAAAGGATGGGTCCTTGCGCTTGTGTATTGATTATAGGCAATTGAATCAGGTGACCATTAAGAACAAATATCCATTACCAAGGATTGATGATTTATTTGACCTATTGCAGGGAGCTTCGATATTCTCTAAGATAGACTTGAAAACGGGGTACCATCAGTTGAGAATTAAGAAAGAGGATATTCCGAAGATGGCTTTTAGGACGAGATATGGGCACTATGAATTTACAATGATGCCTTTTGGGTTAACTAATACTCCAGCAGCATTTATGGACATGATGCACCGGGTGTTTAAGGATACCTTGACCGTTTCGTCATTGTCTTTATTGATGACATTTTGATTTATTCAAGGAGTAAGGAGGAGCACGAAAAACATTTGAGAATTGTTTTACAGACTTTGAGAGAATACTCGCTTTATGCCAAGTTTAGCAAATGCGAGTTTTGATTGAATAAGGTGACATTTCTTGGCCATGTAATATCCGGAGAGGGAATCTCCGTAGATCCTGCGAAGATTGAGGCAATGATGAATTGGCTTAGACCTACAACAGTTACGGAAGTTTTGAGTTTTCTAGGATTAGCCAGCTACTACAAACGCTTCGTAGAAAAGTTCACGTCTATAACTATGCCATTGACGCAGTTGACTAAGAAGCATATGAAGTTTGAATGGACGGATAAATGCGAAAGGAGTTTCCGGGAGCTTAAGCAATGTTTTCCAACGGCACCGGTACTTACGATCCCCTCTGGACCCGGAAGTTTTGAGATATACAGCGATGCTTTGTTAAAAGGATTGGGATGTGTACTTATGCAACACGGAAGGGTAGTAGTATATGCTTCGCGGCAATTAAGACCCCACGAAATGAATTATTCGACATATGATTTGGAGTTGACTACGATTGTTTTTGCCTTAAAAATTTAGAGGCATTATTTATGTGGCGAAAGGCTCCAAATTTATACGGACCATCACAGTTTAAAGTATTTATTTTCCCAGAGGAAATTGAACATGAGACAACATCGATGGATGGAATTACTTAACGATTATGATTGTAATATTTTGTACCATCCTACGAAGGCGAATAGAGTTGCTGATGCACTTAGTTGGAAATCAAGTATTGCACACCTAATGGTTAGAGGATGGTCAGTGCTCGAAGAATTGAGATATTTTGAGTTTAAGCTAGAAGTGAGCCAGCTATCGAGTTTAATAGAGACCTTGAGAATTGAACTGGAGATACAAGAAAGGATAAAAGTCCTACAGTCTACAAATCCAGAGATTCAAAAAATTCTAAGTATGGACACGACAAAGAGGAAAGCCAAATTTCATGTATCTGATGGCGAAATTTTAAGGTTTCGTGGACGTCTTTGTATGCCTAATGATGAAGCACTTAAAGAAAGAATTTTGTCCGATGCTCATCGGAGTAATTACAGCATCCACCCGGGTTGTGATATTCTGATTTCCAGTTGATTTCAGACTCAGTAATGAGAAGTGTGTATCTAGAGATGTAATTCAGTCGTATTCCGCTCGAACCTAATCAATTCGAGTAGACCGACCAGAGGGGAAAGGCTAACGCGAGACGAAGTTCGTGGACCTGGGGAACTCGGATAAGAAATGACGGTTTGACCATAAAGATTGTCAAGGGGATATTTAGATCCACAAAAAGGCTGATCCAAGAACGATTAAGGGATGCCTTGCGAGTATCATCCGATTGGAGCGCGGGTGATGTCGCGTGACCAATGAATGATTTGCAAAATTTTCCTAAATCAGACAGTGAAGATCGAGAACTTAGGAGTTAATGGTAAACCCTCACAATTACATAACAACCAAAGCCGCCACAAATTGACGAGCCCCAAACGTGATATGAATCACGGGGTCGATACGCATAATGTCTGCGAAAGCCGCCCGTCGGTTCGGGATAGGCTGGAACCACGTCTGATAGAGAAAACTATTAGAAATGAGCCTTGAAAGATTTGAAATGGAAAATCAAAAATTCCAATGTTATTCGGATTGGCCGTCGCCCTATCAAGGAAGTCCAGAACGAGAAAAACGACGTTATGAACTCAGGGGTAAAATGACCGTTTTGCCCCTCAAGCTTAGAACTTTGCCCAAGCAAATGAAGAAGGGCAAATTGGACATTTAACCCCTCAAGAGCTGCAGAAAGTCAAGAAGGAATGAGGGCTATTAGATCCTCTTGGGAAGACACAGTGACAAGTGTCACAAGATCAACCATGGACTAATCAAGTCCAACTTTTGCCACTTACCATTCTACCATTTGACCAAGGCCTTGAATAAAGCTTCTTCTCTCTCCTCACCTCTGCAATTTTCGGCCAAACCCCAAGAGAGAACACCAGATACGTTCATCTTCTTCCTCCTCCATTCTGCTGTCGCCGGACAGATTCTGGAGCTCCACTTTGCCAGCCACCACGGCTACTTTTAGCCACCCCTGGATGCTGACCAGCCACCCAAATAAAGATCTATGTCTTGCTCACATTCTCCAATAAGAATCGGAGCATTTGGAGCACCGAGGAGTCCGAAGCGAGGATTCTCCCGAGAGTCGATGGAATCTACTCTAATCTGAGGTAGGTCCCATTTTCAGCCCTTTTGGTGGATGAAATATTTGAGTTTTGAGCTAAAATTTTGTGGAGACCTAGTAGACATGTAGATGGTTCTGTGGTAAAAAGTTTAGATGGATTTGATTAAGTTTTGACCACAAAATGGCCTTGTTAATCTTGCTCAGAAACTACCAGATTCTAACCTTGGGCGAACCGGCGGCGTTCGTTAGGTTTCCGGCAATCAATTGACCTCAAATCTTTGGTAAGCCTCCCAAATCCCTAAATAGACATGTTAAGAGATAGATTGATGGTTAAATGAAGGATTTCGGAGTAGATTGAAGGCTGGAAATACACGGTTTGCATAGAACCAAAATGAACCGATTGGTTCTGTGCAAAATCGAATTTGTTGGAAGCTGAAATGGGTAATTTTAAATTTTAAATTGGTGTTTATGATGTGATGAGATGTTGTGGGTTGTGTTATGGGTAATTAGGATTGATGGATTGAGGAATTGAGTATGGAAATTGATAAAATTGGTTGAATATGCTAGGTTGTGCATTGAGTTCGATCTGGGATATTAGGGGCCGAAACTTTGGAGGCTCAAGAGGATGAAATTGGGATGTTGCAACCAAGGTAAGGGAATTCCTAACCCTATGTTAAGACGATTGGACTCGATTGGGTGAGTCGAAAGATAATTTGATCGATTTATGAGAGTGTTCCAATGGGAAAGTTATTAATGTGTTCTAAATGGTTAAAGGAGGTTCATGTGTGATATTGGATATATTTGAATTTTTCGCCATGTATTGGTATCATCGATTGTTTCGCATGCCACGAATAATCAAACTGTGCATGAGCTGCACATTTCGTTTGTATGGGAACTGGATTGATGAGTCACGACATGAGTACGTCATGGCGAGGCCTTGAAGCGTATGAAACGCAAGGCAGGAAAATATATAACCTGATGCGACGAGTTCGCGGAGTTGAGATGGCCAAGGTCCTGATGCGATCTAATCGCGGGAGGAAAAGGCCTTGAAGCGTGTGAGACACGGGGCAGGATATATATATATATCCTGATGCAACGAGTTCGTGGGGTTGAGTATGAGCTCATAAACCTTGCCTGGAGATGAACCGGGACCTGATGCGTTTACGCGGGTCATCGATGACGGTCTGATGCGTTTACGTGGGCCGAGCCTGAGGCGACTAGTTCGCGGGCTAGAGAATGAGGCAGGCAGAGGTTGAGATAATGTTATTGGCCAGGAGATTTATAGGAACTTGATGCGTTTACGCGGGTTGCCGAGCTTGAGGCGATAAGATCGCGGGCTAGAGATTTAGACAGGTTGAGGTTAGTGAATATGAGATGTAGTAGACTGAGAGTGCATTGGCATTATTACCTAAGTGTGACTTGAGGTCATTGATGTTTGCCTGTTATCCATATGTTAAGTTTATTGACTGGTGCCCTATATGCCTATGTGAGCCAGAGTCTAATTTTATTGGATGTATGACTGCCTGAGTGGACAGTCGACCTAACCAAGGGTTAGGACCCACCTTACTGAGATTTATATCTGACCCCAGTAGAGACTTACATTTTTTAGGTTCCTGGCGAAGGAAGCACGAGCTTGCCAAGGACTAGCACTTGAAGAGATAGTTGGTCAATTGCACTAGAATGGATTTGTCTTCTGATGATGTTTGGGTTTGTACTTTTCATTGGTGGAATACGAATTGAATTCGTGGTAAAAGTGGTTAATGAGATGTTGTTATTTATGTCCTAAGTCATCGGTATGTTGTCGTATTTATATGGTTTGAGGATGGCATCGCTTCTGCATGCTTTGGTGAAAGGTGTTGTAAGCCATGGGCCATTGGATCCTGAAGCATCCTTAAATGAACGGCATGGACAGGGATGTTCACGTGCTCACCGGGTCCGGGGCGTGACATCCTCGTTCGATTTGGTATTAGAGTAAGGTCAGCTCGATCCAATATGATTGAGATTTGGAGTGATAAGGAGCGATAACTTGAGGACAATTAGATATCAAAGCCTATAGGACTAAGCATGGATTGCTGGATTTTGAGGATTATAGGTTTGAACTTATGAGGCATTTTAATGGTCATAGAGTTGAGCTTGATGGATGACCTTGAGTTTTTGGGTGATTAAGGTTTAAGTGAAAGCAAGCTGGGATTGAAGAGTCATAAGCATGGATTTTGAGGTAGTAACTGTGCTTGAGGATAGTAGAAAATTACTTATGAATGAGGAGTCACGAGTCTGGTCTTGGGTTGCTAGGGAATGAATTATGAATGAAGGGTCAATTGAAGTGTATGATTATAATCTTGGCTTATCAATGACCCAACCTGAGGAGTACGAATTATAAAGAGGGGGCTAACATTAGTGGATTCAGGCTTGAATTGCATGATACCTTGGTGATCTAGCTATCAATTGTTATTATTAGCACTAGATGATATGAGATGAGATGAATACAAGGAGTATTTGAATGGAAGATCAGTTGTGATCGGATGCATAGAGATTTGAATTGAATGTTGACTGGACTTGAGTTATATATTGGAAAATAAGCAATTGATTTGTGAGATATGACGATCATGGGAGGAATTAAAGCCCTTGAATGGATGGGATTTGATCTGAAGGGGGTTTTGACAGGACCAGTGATGAGGACAGTCATGTTGTGCACATGTTTGTGGTCTTGAAATGCAAGTTGATGAGGGTGCGTGCAGTGACTTATCGCTGTTGAATTTAATAAACTGTCGCTTGGTATGGGACAAGTTGATGAGATACCTATAAACTGTGATGAAACATGGTATGAGACATGTGGAACGGGACTTTCTCCGTAGATGTATGGCTTGGGATAACCTGCAATGGCCAGGTCTGATGAGGACGGGGAGTGATCGTCGGGACAGAGAGGTCCGGACAAGGAGCGGCTCCTGGCAGGCTTTTAAGATGGCACGAGGCAGGAATGACCCAAGTCATAACTTGAAAGGGGAAGCCTAGGTATCAGGTTGAGTCCAAATGGTAGATAAGGGATATACAGCACGGAATCGATACTCATCGAGAATGATTGAAAGTAGCATGACATGTGTACTAGCGCCTATGATTGGCATGACTAGAAGCTTCGTGCTTGACATTGAACACCTTGGAAAAAGAAAAGTGATGATTGTGATGGGTCTGTTAGGCATGTTTCATGATTAGCCTCATGTGAATAGTTGGACCAAAGTATGTCTAATGAATTAGACAACCTATGGGGTTTATACCCGTTGAGCTAAGGCATGTCGAGAATGAAATGGTTTGTGGTGATTATACTAGAGTGGTAAATGCCTTTAGGCCTAAAGTACGAGCTTTGGACCTAATGAATTGCTGACTGAGAGTTGCCTAACTGAGGTTGGCCTTGTAATGGCCGCTAGTTGAGGAGTTGCCTCGTTGAGGCTGGCGTGAAGAATGATTTCAGATCAAGGATGATTTGAGATCCTTGAATATTTGGCAATTGGTTGAGAATTTTCTATGTTAGTTGTTTGAGAACTACTGATGGATGATAGTGATGAATGATGAGGTGAACAATCTGAGACTACCGGACTTAAGTAGACGACTTAAGCTTTTGATTCCTGGAGGGAATCATAGTGGTTCTAGTGACATAAGAACTTGATAAGGCTAAAGGACCAAGATATAGTCGCTAAGGTCACACTTGGCTTGCGTATGTGAGATGCGAAAAGATCCAGGACTAAGATGGATCATGAGAACTTAATGAGGTTGAACGACCAAGGTGTGGTCGTAAAAGAGCATTAGGCTCGAGGATACGTGGTACGAAAGATCCGAGAATTGATATGAGTCATGAGAATTGAGTAAATATGGGCGATTTGAGTACGAGTACTAAAAGAGAATATGGCTCGATCGGTTGATCGTACAAGACCCAAGAGCTGAATGGGTAGTGAGAACTTTAAAGGGAAATGGAAAGTTGTTGATTAAGCAAGCTCGGAGAAGAGCTGCCATAATTCTCTAAGTCACTGTGGTGGTACATGCTTGTGCTGATGAGTTAAGTGTAGAAATCACAAGAAAGGTGACTCGGAGTTATTTCATTCACAAGAAAAATAAATGTGTGGAAAGAACCATGAGAGTTCTGAGAAACTTATGAAGTTGTGAATAAGAATGTGTTGAGGGAAGAATAAGATTTGAGATTGTCTCCCTCTGGATTGGGAGCTTTTTGAGAAAACCCCAAAGGTTTGGGTGCCCTAAAGAAAGAAAGCAACCCTAATAGTACTAGCCGTAAAAGGCTATTGAAGTTTGGTGAAAGATCACTAAAGGAAAGATTTCTTTGAAGACATGAGACCTGCCTAGACTACCTCTATTGAGTTGATCGATGGAAAGTATCATCCTGGGCTTGCTTGAGAGCAAGGATTGTTTAGATCTTGATGCTGTTGCAAGGATCATAGGATAATCAACCGGTGTGAGATAGAGTTCTCAAGGTCGCTTAGATATATGGTAAAGGTAGTCAAGGACCCTTGAACAAGATGAGTAAGTCCCTGAGTGGATGGGAACTTGAAGACTTTATGACTGGATGTTATTCCTGATCTTGAGGAATGATGATGGGACTCAGCAAAAGAGGAAAATGATTGAAAGACTTACGAATAAGAGAACTCCTACTCATGAATTGCGAGCAAAGGGATATTCATTATGAATATGGAGCGTGCCTATGGGAAATGGTTGATTACCTAGGCGAAGGCACATAGTGGAAATCGAGTAGTAAGTCTCTTTTGTTGTGAATAAGGTCGAAGAAGAATTGGCATGTTAGATTGCCTGAAGTTAATGATTTCCTGGGATCGGTTGATTGGAGTAGAACCACGAGAGATGAAATCATGAGTTACTATTTTCTAAAGAATAGGGCATGATTCTTAAAGGGCGATTGGACGATGAATTGGTCACTGACGAAAAGAAAAGGTGAACGGACTCGATAGTCCTGACTGTTTATGATTCCAGGGAATGATTTAATAAGCGAAAGGAACGCTTGAAGAACACTTGTAAAGTGATTTGAGTTAATCAAATTGACCATTCGACAAGTGAACGGGTGAAGACCTTAGGACGAATAGGTATTGTCACTGAAGGAGACTCAGTTATAGAAAAGAAAATGTGAAAGCAATGTGGCATTTGAATCCTGGAGTGAAGGTGTCGCCGTTGGCGTAGATTCCAAAGTTGCCGTCCTAGGGAATAGAAAGGACAGGGTGAATTGGAAGCGAGGAAATGCCACGGAGTTATGTAGTTCCTTCCGTAGGGTAAGAGACCCTATTATAAAAGGAAGAAAAGCTCTGAATTATCTTAGTATGATGATTGAGCGTCTATACCGGGAAGAAGATGCAGAACTTGAATGACTCCTGGAAGTGAAATCGGAGAGGCCGTTTTGAAGACAATGTTGAATTCCAGGATGATGTCGACGTTCTGTGGAACAAACGGAATTGAATAAGGTCGCCTAAGTGAGTAGGAAACTCAAAGGCTAAAGCACTAATACTTCTCGAGGAAAAGAGTGACAAGGATAAACGAAATGTCGTACGGTCCTAGAGGAGAACCATGACGATAGAGAGCTAAGGACTGAGCTTAAGAGAGAAGTGCGGGGATAGTTGGAAAGATTCGACACTTAGTAGAAAAAGTTGATAAGGGTCGAATTAAGTGCCCAAAGAATGATTGAGTTGGTATTGCCATCTCAAGAGGCAATGGTTGGGCTCATGTAAGGAGCCATGAGAAACATGAACGGTTATGAGAGTGACATATGGGCTCTGAGGAAATGTCTATTGCCCACTAAATGTGAAGAGCGCAGGTTGTGAACCTGATGAAGTGAGATTCATGCATTGGAATAAGTGGTAAATCCTTTGAGGATAAGAATGAGTGATGAATCGACAAGGGTCGATATGAGTTGTGGAAAGTACAAGCTCTTGGGATTGATGAATGGCAATAAACGGACCATTGAAAGATTCCCTACAAAAGCTGTTCCATCAGTGAAATGGATTAAAGACTAGCCGTGACACGAATGAGTGAATGAACGTGGAAAGAGTTTTCGAGGACTCGGGTTGAGTTGATGACTACGCCATGTATGACAATTCCGGTTGGAAATCGAAAAGCTTATGAAGGTCGTAGTGACACGACGCACAATGAAACTCGAGACATAATAAGACGATGTGAAATGGATATGGTTGGTACGTTGTAAAGACAATGCCATATGAGTTGGCATGCTTAGAGCATGATTGAAATGATCATGAATGTCCTTGTGATAGAGTTGGGAAATGTTGTTTGAGTAAAAGAACGTTGCAAGGCTACACCTACTACGAGAGTATAAGGTAGCAGTTTCCCGAGGGGAATTGAACAAGAGGCAACGTAGATGTGTAGAATTGCTGGTGGATACGAGAGCGTTGCTTAAATGAAGAAAAGATCTCGAGAATTGTGTGAACTAAAGGAGGTTAAGGGTATAGATTGCTTAAAGGAATTGAAGGTGAGGCATGTGGAACAAAGTGACCGCCCAAGTGTTTTATAGCAATGTTCATATCGCTAAGGAAGGGTGAACTGTTTAACGGATGTTTACAAGTGAGAGTTGAACATTGAGAAATGGGCGATGGATGGACAGATCTTCCCTCAAGTTGGGAGTTCGTTAATGGACTAATGTGATGGCTATTGGAAATATCTAGCTTGAGAGCCAGAATGAGATTGAGGTGTACCATAATTAAACACCAATGCTAGAGGGATTATAGAAATGGATGGAACCCTTGAGGTCATGGACGGAAGTACGAGTCCAGCATTGAAGAAAAACTAAAGAAGGTGACCTCGTAGAAATTCAAAGGGAGAATTATAGTGTTTCTTGGAGACGGCACAAAGATGTGCCAAGATGCATATATATATATATATCGGTGATAAGGTTGAGAGTTGAAAGTTGTCTATCTTGTAGTCGAGCACTAGGGGTGCCGATGGAAGGGAAGGACATGACGATGAAAGTTGAAGGACCACTTAATCTAAGGGAATTATCGAATGGAATCGAAAATGGATTACCCGGAAGTAATCATGTGACTATTCAAGGAGTCGAGAGGGCCATAACTCGATTTGATTGATAGAAGGCAAATTAATAAAACCCTGAAATCTCTGTGGGCGTGAAAGGGAGCTTGGAAGGAGTAATACGCTGAATGGTATAGATATTAAAGAGCGCATTCTGGCGAGGGCTTAGTGATAATGGTTATGAACGAATATAAGAGATAAAGTGAACGCTCGAGGAAAAGCTGTTGGCCAATGATATGAATACCAAAAGAGAATAGAAAGAAGCCCATTAGATTGATGACCGGAGGAGACAAGTCCTAGAGAAAGATGGTCTTGAGTTGGAAAGGACGAACAAGATCGTCAAGCCATGGAAAAGTTATCCGAAAAAGTGAAAATACGACGAGACGCCTACACCCCGAGGGATTGGATGGAGTAGAAGGTTGTGAATTTCGAGGACGAAATTTCTTTAAGGGGGAAGAGTTGTGACATTCTGATTTCCAGTCGATTTCAAGCTCAGTAATAAGAAGTGTGTATCGGGAGATGTATTTCAATTGTATTCCGCTCGAACTTGATCAATTCAAGTAGACCGACCAGAGGGAAAAGGCTAACGCGAGACGAGGTACGTGGACCTGGGAAACTCAGATAAGAAATGACGCTTTGACAATAAGGATTGTTGAGGGGATATTTAGGCCACAAAAAGGCCGATCCAAGAATGATTAAGGGATGTCTTGCGAGTATCATACAATTGGAACGCGGGTGATGCCGCTTAACCAACGTCTGATTTGCAAAATTTTCCTAAATCGGACGGTGAAGATCGAGACTTAGGAGCTAGTGATAGACCCTCACAATTACATGACAACTAAAGCCGCCATAAATTGACGAACCCCAAACGTGATATGAATCACAAGGTCGATACGCATAATGTCTGCGAAAGCTGCTCGTCGGTTCGGGATAAGTTGGAACCACGTCTGATAGAAAAAATTATCAGAAATGAGCCTTGAAAGATTTGAAATAGAAAATCAAGAATTTCAACGTTATTTAGGTTGGTCGTCGCCCTATCGAAGAAGTCCAGAACGAGAAAAACAACGTTATGAACGTCGGAGGTAAAATGACCGTTTTGCCCCTCAAGCTTAGAACTTTGCCCAAGCAAATGAAGAAGAGCAAATTGGATATTTAACCTCTCAAGAGCTGCCGAAAATCAAGAAGGAATGAGGGCCATTAGATCCTCTTGGGAAGACAAAGTGACAAGTGTTACAAGATCAACCATGGACTAGTTCAGTCCAACTTTTGCCACCTACCATTCCACCATTTGACCAAGGCCTTGAATAAAGCTTCTTCTCTCTCCTCACCTCTGCAATTTTCGACCAAACCCCAAGAGAGAACACCAAATACCTTCACCTTCTTCCTTCTCTATTCCGTTGTCGCCGGACAGATTCTGGGACTCCACTTCGCCGGCCACCACGGCCACTTCCGGCCACCCCTGGATGCCGGCCAGCCACCCAAATAAAGATCTATGTCTTGCCGACATTCTCCAATAAGAATCAGAGCATTTGGAGCACCGAGGAGTCCGGAGTAAGGATTCTCCCAAGAGTCGACGGAATCTGCTCCAATATGAGGTAGGTTCGATTTTCAACCCTTTTGATGGATGAAATCTTTGAGTTTTGAGCTGAAATTTTGTGGAGACCTAGTAGACATGTAGATGGTTCTGTGGAAAAAAGTTGAGATGGATTTGATTAAGTTTTGATCACAAACTGGCCTTGTTAATCTTGCCTAGAAACTACCAGATTCTAACCTTGGGCGAACCGGCGGCATTCGTTGGGTTTCCAGTGACCAATTGACCTTAAATCTTTGATAAGCCTCCCAAATCCCTAAATAGACATGTTAAGAGATAGATTGATGGTTAAATGAAGGATTTAGGAGTAGATTGAAGGTTGGAAGTACACGGTTTGCACATAACCGAAATGAATCGATTGGTTCTGTACAAAATCGAATCTGCTGGAGGCTAAGATGGGTAATTTTAAGTTCCAAATTGGTGTTTATGATGTGATGAGATGTTGAGGGTTGTGTTATGGGCAATTGGGATTTGATGGATTGAGGAATTGAGTATGGAAATTGATGAAATTGGTTGAATATGCTAGGTTACGCATTGAGTTCGGTATGGGACATTAGGGGCCGAAACTTTGGAGGCTCAAGAGGAGGAAATTGGGATGTTACAACCAAGGTAAGGGAATTCCTAGCCCTATGTTAAGACGATTGGACTCGATTGGGTGAGTCGAAAGATAATTTGATCGATTTATGAGAGTGTTCCAATGGGATAGTTATTAATGTGTTCTAAATGGTTAAAGGAGGTTCATGTGTGATATTGGATATATTTGAATTTTTCGCCATGTATGCGTATCATCGATTGTTTCACATGCCACGAATAATCAAACTGTGTATGAGCTGCACATTTAGTTTGTATGGGAACTGGATTGATGAGTCACGACATGAGTACGTCATTGCGAGGCCTTGAAGCGTATGAGACGCTGGGCAGGAAAATATATACCCTGATGCTACGAGTTCGCGGAGTTGAGATGGCCAGGGTCCTGATGCGATCTAATCGCGGGATGAAGAGGCTCTGAAGCGTGTGAGACGTGGGGCAGGATATATATATACCCGGATGCGACGAGTTCGCGGGGTTGAGTATGAGCTCATAAACCTTGCCTGGAGATGAATCGGGACCTGATGCGTTTACGAGGGTTACCGATGACGGTCTGATGCGTTTACGCGGGCCGAGCCTGAAGCGACTAGTTCGCGGGCTAAAGAATGAGGCAAGCAGAGGTTGAGATAATGTTATTGGCCAGGAGATTTATCGAAACCTGATGCGTTTACGCGGGTTGCCGAGCCTCAAGCGACAAGATCACGGGCTAGAGATTTGGACAGGTTGAGGTCAATGAATGTGATAGGTTGAGAGTGCATGGGCATTATTACCTGAGTGTGACTTGAGATCATCAATGTTTGCCTATCATCCATATGTTAAGTTTACTGACTGGTGCCCTATAAGCCTGTGTGAGCCAGAGTCTAATTTTATTGGATGTATGACTGCTTGAGTAGACGGTCGGCCTAACCAAGGATTAGGACCCACCTTACTGAAATTTATATCTCACCCCAGTGGGGGCTTACATTTTTCAGGTTCCAGGCAAAGGAAGCACGAGCTTGCCAAAGACTGTCACTTGAAGAGATAGTTGATCAATTGCACTAGAATGGATTTGTCTTCTGATGATGTTTGGGTTTGTACTTTTCATTGGTGAAATACGAATTGAATTCGTGGTAAAAGTGGTTAATGAGACGTTATTGTTTATGTCCTAAGTTATCGGTATGTTGTCGTATTTATATGGTTGGAGGATGGCATCGCTTCTACATGCTTTGGTGAAAGGAGTTGTAAGCTATGGGCCATTAGATCCTGGAGCATTCTTAAATGAACGGCATGGATAGGGATGTTCGTGTGCTCGCCGGATCCGGGGCGTGACACAGGTAGTACGAAAATGTATTAGAATTTACGCCAACATTATTGGTGGAACGGAATAAAAGTGGATGTGGCAAAGTTCGTGGCTAAGTGTTTGATGTGCTAGCAAGTAAAAGCTCGGCACTGTAAACCTGGAGGATTATTACAACCCTTGGAAATTCTTGAGTGGAAATGGGAACACGTAATCATGGATTTTGTTATGGGTTTGCCACGGAGTCAGAGATGACATGATTCGATCTGGGTAGTCGTGGACAAGTCTGCACACTTTATTCCTATGAGAAAGGACTTTGCAATGGATAAATACGTCGAATTGTACGAATTCATGGAGTGACTATGACAATTACGTCGGACCGAAATCCTAAATTTATAGCGAATTTCTGGAAGAGTTTGCAAGATGCCTTAGGAACCAGATTGCGGTTTAGTACGGCGTATCACCCACAAACAGATGGGCAGTTGGAGAGGACAATTCAGATGTTCGAGGACATATTATGAGCGTGTGTGATAGATTTTAAAGGTGGATGGGAAGAGCACTTGCATCTAGTGGAGTTTTCGTAAAATAATATCTATCAGCAAAGTATTGAAATGGCTCTTTTTGAAGCACTTTATGGAAGAGCTTGTAGAACTCCTTTGTACTGGGATGAAGTGGGAGAAAGGAGTATCACAGGCCCAGAGTTGGTGGAACAATCAGTTGAGGCAGTAAAGATAATTAGAGAAAGATTAAAAACTGCACAAAGTAGCCAAAAAAGTTATGCCGATAAGCGACGCAAGCCTTTAGAGTTTCAAGTTGGGGATCATGTTTTTCTCAAGATATCTCCCATATCTCGATGCGGAAAGAAATAAAAGTTGAGGCCGAGATATGTAGGCCCATTCGAAATTCTAGAACGGATTAGAAAATTGACTTATAGGCTTGCCTTACCGCCGAGTTTGTCTCAGGTGCATAATGTGTTTCATGTATCTATGTTAAGGAAGTACGAACCAAACCCGACACATATTTTGGATTATGAAACTATAGAAGTGAACGATAAAGTGTCGTACGTGGAAAGGCCAATCAGGATCGAAGACCGAAAAGAACAAGTTTTGAGGACTAAGATCATTCCGATGGTCAAAGTAATATGGGAGCATCATGGAACTGAAGGCGCCACGTGAGAGAATGAAGAAGCAATGAGGCGTCAGTACCCCTATTTGTTTGAGTAGCTAGATTGTAATAAATTTCGAGGATAAAATTTTTGGAAGGGGGAAAAGTTGTGACACTCTGAATTCCTTTCATATCTATCGAAGTATTTCAGTTATGTCTCGCTCGGATTTGATCAATCTCGAGTTAATTAACCAAAGGGGAAAGGCCAACGCGCGATGAGGCACGTAGACCTAGGAAACTGGATTAGAAAATGCCACTTTGACCATGAGGATCGTCAAGGGAACATTTAGAACTGAGGCCAATCTAAAAACGATTAAGGAAGGCAATGTTAGTGTTGTATGATTGGGACGCGGATGATACCGCTTAACCAAAGTATAATTTACAAAATTTTTCTAAATCGAATTGCGACGATCGTTGCCATCGGGGTAAGCGATAGACCCTTGCGATTACATAACAATCAAAGTTGTCGTAGTTTGAGTTATCCTAGGTGTGATGAAAATCATAAAGTCAATACGCGTAAAGTCCGCAAGAGCCACCCGTTAATTCGAGGCAAATTGAAATTTCGATCGACGAAAAATCGATGAGATAGGACCTCAAAATTTGAAATTGGAAATGAGGAATTCCAACATTTGATATGGATTGGATGCCGCCTTATCGAGGGTGAAAAATATCAGGAAAATAAAATTTCGGATGAAAGGTGTGAAAAAACCATTTTGCCCTTGGAGAGTTAACCTCGCCTAATTGGTTTGAGAAAGGCATTTTAGTCATTTGGCATTTTCTTCTTCCCTAAGGGGGCTGCCGAAAATCTAAGGGGCAAGAGGGTAAATGGAGCTTTGATATTATTGACTCTAAGACAAGTGTCAATACATGGGTGATGGTCATTAATTTTTCACTCACTCTAACCCTTCTAGAAGCTTAATCAAAAGTGATTAGAATCATATCATCTGCTCCCTCAAATTTTCATGAGCCATCTCCCTCTTCTTCCCCTTCATTTTGTGTTTTCTTCTCAAGAGCAGAAATTGCTCTGTTCCGACCAGCTTCTGTCGCCCGGTTCGATCCGTACGAGCTCCTCCTCCGGTGATCTTTTGGTCAGCCACCGACCAACACAAGTTAGTTTAACTCGTCCTTGACAAGTTCCAATTTGTTTTGTGATTTTTGGAGGTCTGGTTAATTTATAAAAATTTTTGGAAGAAAACTGGACGGATTCTGAGCTAACTGAGAGAGGGTTATGGTTTACCCTCTTAGAGACTTATTGGCTCCAAAATTTTTATGGAAGTTACATGACATGTAATAATATGTTCACTGAGTTGGGGCCGATGATTAGGTTAAGTTTTTATTAGGTTTCGATGGTTGAATCGATGTGGTTTTTAATAGCAGAATTTGACCGCTAGTGAATTGAGAGGAGTCGGTCTGTTTGGAAGTCTTATGAGTGCTAATTGACTTCGAAAATTTCTATAGAGCTCTATAACATGTGGATTAAGGTTTTGCCAAGTGGAATTGATGACAAATTGGGACTTAAAGATGATTTGTGGACTGTTAAGGCAAGGAGGAGCAGAACCGGTTCTGCTCTGTTTCAATTCTGAGCACACGGTTCTGTTGGGGACTGTTCTTGACGTCATCATGCTCTAAATGTGGTGTTAAGGCATACTAGAATGTGATTTAGGGTGTTATTAAGGTGCACGATGGATGGAGTTGAAGTTAGAAAAGAGAAATTAACTGAAACGATGAATTATCGCTGAAGTATATTGTTGCCATGTTTTGGACAGCGGTGATCTTGTTTGGAAGCTGAGCTTGACAAGGGATTTTGGTGAAAATTTGCTAATTTGAACGAAGGTAAGCGACCCCTAAACTTATATTAGAACATTTGGATGCAATTGGATGGTTTTATTGCGGAATCGATGAGTTGACAATTTTGTTATGCTTGCTTGAGTGAAAATTGAATGGAGTTGTTGAGGAACGAGCCATGAGCGCTCGCTTATCATTAAAATTGATGATGTACTTGTTGGTATGTCCTACTTGATTATGTGGCTACAGGCTATGTGACTCCTGAGTTATGTTTTGTGATAAAGTATGACATTTTTGACAACCAAATGATTTATAATCAACCTTCTAAAATTTCTCGCGATGAGAATGTGATTAAATGATTATTGAGACAATTCTTGACTGGAGATATTTGTTGAGACCCATGGTATCCTGAGGCGTCTTAACGCGGGATCACATCGTGAGCATATCCTGAGGCATCTTAACGCGGGATTGCATCCTAAGTATACTCTAAGGCATCTTAACACGGGGTTGTGATTGAATGATATCCTGATGTGTCTTAACATAGGATAAGGAATTATACATGTTGACATGAGTTGAAAATTGTTAGTAAACCCGATGCGTCTTAACTTGGGTTTATTTGTCTTGGTAGTCTAATGCGTTAAACGCGGACTAATCCATTAAGTTGTGGATTGAGAATTTTATTGGTTATTAATTCTTGTGGTGTTGATGTGGTTCTTGGCTAGTACGGAAGCTTGGGTCACTTTCTTTATATATTTGTCTCGAGTATAATTTCTTCGTAAGATGTTTGATACGATGCTTTTGTATAAATGTCATTTGTACTTTTGTCACTACTTGCTTGTTGCTATGATAGTTCATCTGGTGGGACTGATGGTCTAAATTAGGATTAGGCTAGTTTGTTGAGACGTAAGTCTCACCCTGTCGTGGGATCATTTTTTTTTCAGATCCCAAACTTTGAGTATGATGCCTACGCGCCTAGGACACTTGAAGGAGATGACGGCCTATTTTGACGAATTTCCCGATGGACGAGGTACAGTCTATGTTAGAAAGAGTATTGTAGTTTGGGTTGACGAGGGAGGAGAACATTGAAAGCCGCATCGTTTTGAAGCTTGGTTCAGGAGGACCAAAGCAAATACCAAGGATCCGCTGAAGACACACGAGGTTCCTAGCGATTTTCCTTGTAAAAACTCGCTAAGTTTTTACATCTTGGTGTCATTCGACAAGAGAAGAGAGTGTTGAAGTGATTGAGATTTCAGACTCTAAGGACGGTCTAGAGGAAGACACGGTGAAAGTGAGATCGGAAACCTTTTCTGATTACGATCCTACGCAAGACACGAATCAAGATAGAGATAGTAGCACTACTTAGCAAGTTTGAAATCTTAGGATCTCTTGCGTAATCTTTTGAAAGCTCTTAGCATTTTTAGATAGGGGTTTAATAGTTACTTTTTGGTTGGCCCTACTTTTTCGTGACCTTAGCCTTACGTTGTTAGACGATCCTGACTATCTTGTAAAAACTTATTTTTCGAGTTTATGTAAATGCCTTTTGTTATCCCGTTTCTTATTATTTATTATATGTATGGAGGTGTATCTATTTTCTTTTTCCTTCCGCATGCATGTCTCACTTTATTTAGGCCATCAGAATGGTATCATGGGTTAATTATACGCCCTTAGTGGATGTGACGTTTTATTAAGAAAAACGGGGCGCGACACTTGTCTCTAGCCCTCCCCCCGGCCCCGACCTAATCCCCTACCACGGCCCTAACATAGGCCCCGATCCTGACCCCAATCTCTGTCCCCAGTCCTGGTCCCGATCCTCCGTCCCCAGCTCTGTTCTTGGTCCTCGGCCCCGGTCGTTGACCCGGAACCTGACCTCGGCCCCAGCCCTAGTCCCAGTCCCGGCCCTTGGCCTCGGTCCCAATCCTAGGCCCTCACACCGATCCCCGACACCGACCCTAGTCCCGATCTCGATCCCCAGCCCTGACCGAGGCCTCAGCTCCAGCCCCGGCCTTGGCCCCGATCTTGAACCCATGCCCCGACACCGGTCCCCGGCCCTGACACCGGCCCCGGTCTCCGGGCCCTACCCCAGCCCTTGCTCCAGCCCCCACCCCAGCCTCGCTCTTGGTCCCCTTTCCCAATCCCGATCCCCGACCCTGGTCTCCGGGCCCTCGCCCCAGCCGCTGCTCCGGCTCCCGCCCTGGTCCCGGTCGGCAGCCTCGACCCCGAGATCGGCCCCAGCCCTATATTTATTTTGAGGAAAACAATTTCCTATTTTAATGAATAGAAATCAATTTCCGTTGATCAAATCATTTTTTGTGAACTAAACGGAGTAAAGTCTAGAAAACACTTTTTCTAAAAATAATTTCTCCAAAACAAAGACACCCTTGGATATGTTCTGCACATCTGAACCCGCTCGGACGAAATCAATCTTACATGAAAAGCTTGAGTACATTTCATAATCAAAGGTGGAGCCTAAATGAGTTTTTATGTGGATCAGATGCTAGGCCCGACATGCTCATCGATGAGGTCTAGTGGCCGTCCCACGTACACGCGGTCTTGCATTTCCATTATTGGCCTCGTCGAATTCCAATTCACATACGGAAGAGTATATTTCCTATTTTCCTTTTGAAAAGAAAATAAAAAGACGAGGGAGATCTTCTTTTCTTCGTTTTTCTTTGCGTTTGCCCTTTTCACTTTCTTGAGGCTCTCTTTTTGGTTGGCGCCTCCAATTATCATTATTTTTTTTATAATTTTTATTATTTTTTTATTGCGTTAGCCGCCGCCCCTTTCCTCGAACCATTTGGCCACACGCACGCACGAAGCACAACACTCTTCAGATTCTCTCTCTCTCGGCTCGCTCCTTCGCCTTCTCTCTTTTTATATGCCAAAATTTCAAACTCCCCCGACACTTGCCCTCTCTCGCTCCCCCTCTCTCGCGCTCGCCTCCCATGGCTTCTCCTCCACAGCTCTCGGCCATAAAGGTACCGCCCGTTGACCCGTTGACCGCCCTCGAAGTCTCCGCGCTTCTTTTCGCGCTCTTGTTTTTGCTCGTTCGGGGAGATGCTTGATTTGTGAGGGTTTCGTGGTTGCAGGACGCGAGAGTGCTCATGGTCGGGGCTGGTGGTATCGGCTGCGAGCTTCTCAAGACCCTCGCCCTCTCTGGTTTCCGAGATATTCATATTGTGAGTGGTGTTACATCTTTTCTTTTCTTTTCTTTTCTTTCTTTATTTCTTGGGCAGTGATAGGCTCAGTATTAGTGAGCTAGGGTTTTGGGATGATTTGAATTTTTAGGAATCTTGTACTTCTGTGCTGCTAATTTTGATTCTTCCGAGGGCAAATGATGTGTTGCTAGGGTTTCGAGAGGTGTTTAGTTGGTTGTTGGGGAAGCCTAGGTATTTTTTCTGTGGAGGAAGAATGCCACTGTGTTTCCTTTTTATGCATGTGGACTGCATTAGTTCTTTGTTTCGTGCTCCGGTGTTGATTCAGGTCCTATTTACTGTGCAATCTTCGATTGGGTAATTTCAAATGCTGCTATTTGGTTTAGTCGATAGTAGTTGCTGAGTGGCGCTTTCACAGTGCCTTGGTTCCCCAGGTGGTTAACACCCATCAACCTCGGTGGACTTTTTGGCTCTCTGCGTTGGTAAATCAATTTGAAGTGTGGAATCTTTATTACCGAAAAGTAATTACCATAATATGTTTGTTTTCCTGCACAAGCAATTTCTTACCAAATTTATTGGATGTTTACCCCTCGGGCCACCATTCCCAGGGGATGGTAGTTAAACAGATTGATGACATGGGACAATCCCTAAAGTTCAGTATCACCGTGCTAGGTAAAACAATGCTCACACCCAAAATGGTTTCTGTTTGCACGTGCTACCTCTGTTGCATTAAAATCGAGGATTACCTACCAACAAGGTTACAACAAGCTATTCACTTAGATCTTCATTGCATGATTTTTCATTGACCCCCATTCAGTTAGTTTCCATTTTCTTGTGGTATGCAATCACTGTTTTTCTTCGTGTCATGGGGGATATAGAACCATTTGGAGCCTTCAAGGGTTATGTGGATGTTAAACATCTTGGGTTGGATATTGCCCATAATTTGCTGGTTTTCCTCCCTATGTGTGGCTCGAAGGGAACATAAAATTTGATGCTTGTGTTGCAGTGGAGTCGGTAGTGTTGGGCTGTTGGAAACATCATTTATGCATGCTAGTTTGTAAAATTGTCCTTTGCAACAAACGATGCATTTGTTGGACGTATGCTGAACCTGTATAGTGTAGATTGATTCACCCGGAAGGTTGGTATATTAGTGCAAAATCTATCTGCAAATTGCAATTTGGTGGAGGGGTTGATGCTTTATCCCATTTGGCATGAACTGTACATGGTGGTTCCATTTGTGATGGGTTCTCCCTAGTCTTGATAATCAAGACATATGACTGTGCATGCATAGTCGTCTTGAATGGCCTGCAAAGTTTAGATGATAGACTGATTGAAGAGTTCCCAGTTGCCATATGACTGCATCTGGTGGTGCAGTTTTGTAAGAGGTGGTGCAGATCTTATGGCTATTGTGTTCTGAAAGTGTATGACATTGCACTCGTGACTAGGATGTGATCTTTGCTTATTGCTCTTTATGTTCTGGAAGTGCATTAAGTTATGCATGTTTGGAAGAAAAAAAATTCGGAGGGGGGGGCGGGGGGGCAGATCTTACTCTGGTTATACAGGTAATTCGAGGTTGGTCATCCTTGTATGCATGGATCCAGGATGCATAACTTTGTGTCTCTTTATTCTTGATTTTAACCGCGTAAATTTAGGAAGCCTTGTAGTTGATTTTACATAACATCAGGAACCCCTTGCATGTGTTGCATCAATCTCACAGAGTTATGAAATATGTTACAGCTCCTGAATTTAAAGCTTTGAGTAGTTATATAAAATCTCTTGTTGAAATGGAACAAGCAAGTGTGGGACTCTATTCTTGTTCTATTAGTATTTTGCTTCTAATGTGCATTTTGTCAGCGAAGTATGGAAAATATGTTCCTGATTCTAAGAGCTTCCCGATTTTCCTTTTAAATGTGTGTAACCTAGACCTTTGGGCCTCAAAGCCCTTGCTCTCATAAAAAGTTGCCTTCAAAGGAAGCAGAGATAAAGGGAAGGAGGACCGGGGGCTAATTTCTGTTTTGTTATCAGCTCAGTTTCTATTGCATGAATTGTTCCGAATGGTAAATATTGAAATATTCTTGCAGATTGACATGGACACGATAGAAGTCAGCAACCTTAACAGGCAATTTTTGTTTCGTCAGAAACATGTGGGACAATCAAAGGCCAAGGTATCTCCAGTTGCATTGTGTGCTCAAATCAACAATTTCCTTTTGTAGCTAGACTGATTCTAGTTGTGTAGTTTTAGTTGCATTATTTTCCTAATTTTCTTCTAATCAGGTTGCTCGGGATGCTGTCTTGAGATTTAGGCCCAACATAAGTATCACATCGTACCATGCAAACGTCAAGGATCCTGACTTCAATGTTGACTTCTTTAAGCAATTTAATGTTGTCTTGAATGGACTTGACAACTTGGATGCGCGGCGACATGTAAATCGACTATGCTTGGCAGCTGATGTTCCCTTGGTTGAGAGTGGGACTACTGGGTTTCTTGGACAGGTGACAAGTCATTCCAACCCTCCTCTGGCTTATTGCCACAGTGTCAATCTTGCATGACCTCTTCTAGTTTTTTGATGAACTACTTGCAGTTGTGTTATCTGTTTGTTTTTGAATACATCTATTCTTTGTAAACTGCTGTATGATTTCCAGCTATCACCAACGATTGATGTTGTGATCTTTGCCAACAGTTGTCTACTGAGTTTTTGGACAGGTGACAAGTCATTTCATGCCCTCCTCTGGCTTATTGCCAGTGTCAATCCTGCATGACCTTTTCTAGTTTTTTGATGAACTACTTGCAATTGTGTTATCTGTTTGTTTTTTAATATATCTATTCTTTGTAAACTGCTGTATGATTTCCGGCTATCACCTTCCATAACGATTGATGTTGTGATCTTTGCCAACTTGTCTACTGAGTTTTTTGGGTGAATAGAGATTATGTCATTACCTGTCCATTGATAATATTGAGATATAATACCCTATTTGAAGGCCTGGTGGAAATTTGTCATCCTGCAACATTTAGTGCTGTTGAACTGAGCATGGCCTTATGTTGTCAACCTTAGTAATAGTTGTCATAAAATTATTATGAATGTTAATTAGTGCTTTGAAGGGGCAAATTGGACTCTAGTCATGAATAATATTTGTATTACATCTGATCTTGAAGTGCTGTACCAGCACTAGGACAGGTTTCACTCCTTTCGTAGCTCAATCTTGTTGTCTTACTCCTGGCTCAATGTAAAATGTTCAACTGTATATGAACTAGCATTTAAAATCTATGTGTAAAAACTAGTATTCATTATCTCTTTGACCTTCCTAAATTTTGTTTGCTGCTCAAACATTGCTTGGAATAATCATGTCCAGAGATAAGAGACTGACTGAGGAAACCAAATTTTATGGTTTCGTGATCTTGCGTTGTTAACGTAAAAATGTTGGACAAATATTATGACCTTCATTAGGTCAAAAGGTTAGAAGTAAAATGTCTGTTCAAAGAAGTAAACAATGATTCTTTGATTGGAATAATATAAAAGCTTTGTGTATTTGCTGGTGACGTGTTGATAATCATTTGGAATTACAATGTGAAAACTCAAGAGACTTGCCAACAGTTTGTGATTAGAAAAGTTCTGAATTATCCTATCTTAGCATCATCTGTCAATTAATATATTCTGTTTATTTGCGTTACTGCTGATTTTTCTTAAACACAAATGTATGACCAGGTGACAATACACCTGAAGGGAAAAACAGAATGCTATGAGTGCCAGCCAAAACCTGCCCCAAAATCATACCCTGTATGCACAATCACCAGTACACCTTCAAAGGTACTTAGGTTAACACGTTGCGTTTTTTTTCTTCTTCTTGTTCAGCTCTTCCTACATAGTGTGATATGGGTTATTTGAGCTATTTGTGGGAATCAAATTGAATAAATATGTTGTGTGGACTATGCGTCAGGCATTTGGAATATGGTTTATTTTGCACTTTGTCATAATTTACAATAATTGTGGGAAATTTGACTTACAATTATTATGGAAATATGTACTATCATCTGTTTTGAGAAATCAATTGATATGCGGTTTTCATTCAAGCTCCATCATAAGTGTATTTCAAAGCCGTATCGGGTTATTGTTGTTAATTAGCTGCATCTACCTAGATTGAGAGAAACCCTAGTATCATGCTATAAAATTAAGGAAAAATGACACAAATAGTTCCTGAACTTTGGCTCAATGTGCATTGTAGTCCTTGAACTTCAGCTCAACATGCAATTTGTTCCCTAAACTTTTGACTTGTTCAATGTAGTCCCTGGATTTTTAGTACATGTTCAATTTAGTCCCTAGATTATATGAAAATGTTCATTGTTGCCCCTGATCTTAAATTAATGGAATGACTATATTGAACATTTTCGTATAATTTAGGGACTACATTAAACATGTACAAAAAATTCAGGGACTACATTGAATAAATCAAAAGTTTAGAGATCAAATTGCACATTGAGCTAAAGTTTAGGCACTATATTGAACAAATTGAAAGTTCAGGGACCACGTTGCACATTGAGTCAAAGTTCAGGGACTATTTGTGTCATTATCCCTCAAATTAATTGTATTCTATGTGACCTTGTGTAATTCATGACATTTGTTATAATTTTTTTATGAGCAGTTTGTTCACTGCATTGTGTGGGCGAAAGACCTACTGTTTGCGAAGTTGTTTGGAGATAAAGCACAAGATAATGATTTGAATGTGCGTTCTGGTAATGCTAGCACTTCAGACCATACAGAGGATGTTTTTGAGCGGAGGACAGATGAAGACATTGAGGAATATGGAAGGAGAATATATGACCACGTATTTGGTTATAATATTGAAGTGGCCTTGTCCAATGAAGAGACATGGAAAAACCGCAATAGGCCGAGGCCGATTTATAGTAAAGATGTATTACCTGAAAGACCAATGAATCAGAATGGGAATATGGATAGGGCGAGTGCAACTGATAACCCATCAGTTTCTGCCATGGCATCTTTGGGCATGAAAAATCCACAAGAAATATGGAGTCTCATGGAAAATTCAAAGATCTTTTTGGAGGCTCTGAAGCTTTTCTTTGGGAAAAGAGAGAAGGTATTAACTTGCTTCTTGCTATCTAGATATTATGCTTTCAGTAATGAACAATTTGCTCCACACATTCTGAAGAAAAAGAGCTTTTGCTTTTTCTCTTAATTATTTGGTAGGAGATTGGAAACCTTAGTTTTGATAAAGATGATCAATTAGCCGTGGAATTTGTTACTTCTGCTGCAAATATCCGGGCCTCTTCTTTTGGTATCCCTCTGCACAGCCTTTTTGAATCTAAGGGTATAGCGGGTAACATTGTTCATGCTGTTGCTACGACAAATGCTATTATAGCTGGACTGATCGTGATTGAGGCGATCAAGGTGCTGCAGAAGGATGTGAAAGGCTATAGGTGTGGATTAAAACTCTCTCTCTCTCTCTCTCTCTCTCTTATAGTTTTATCTGCCATTTTTGAATTTTGAGAGTACCTAAAAAATCGTTCCTGGTAGTGCTCTGTTATAAATTTCCACTTCCGTTTGTCTAATCTGCCTGTCTATGTCCATATCCAATTGGCCAAGGTGCAGAATTTTTCTGCTTCAGATGGGAGGAACCAAAATCATGTTGGGGAATCGGAAAAAGTATATGAAGGAGCAAACTTCAGTAGTGATGTGGGTATGGTTGACGTTGATGAGAAGTGATCATTGGGTGGGTACTTGGAAGAGTAAATACTGTGTGACTTGGAAGGGTAAATACATTGATGAGAAGTAATCGAAAAGTGTCCACTCTTGTTAATTGCAGAGACTTGGTGTGTTTAGCAAAGAACTTGTGCATTAGCAACTTGGTTTGCGGCCTGGTCATTCTATTGTTGTTGATTGTTAACTTCAGACATGAGTTATCAGAGATGCTATATTCTGTTATCATGCAGCAGTCGATGCATGTAAAAACGTGTTAATGAGTTATTTAACTGATCTTCCAACTACTTAGCTTTGATTGTGATCTTTGCAGAATGACTTATTGTCTGGAGCATCCATCAAAGAAGATGTTGCTTATGCCAGTGGAACCATATGAACCGAACAAATCCTGCTATGTCTGTTCTGAGGTAGTTTACTTGCTTTTATTCTAGTGGTGGAACTTTTACAGGCCTGTCCTATGGTCTTCTGCTGATGCATGAGATGGTTGATAATAGAAACCGCTGTCCCTGGAGATTAACACCCATCAATCAACCTTAAGAGACGTCGTTGACAAAATTGTCAAGGCAAAGCTCGGAATGAACCTTCCACTTATCATGCATGGGTCAGCCCTTCTTTATGAAGTTGGAGATGATCTTGAAGAAGACATGGTTGCAAATTATGCAGCCAACCTTGAGAAGGTGACATTTTGGTTTTTCAAGTTGATTCGGAGTGTTTTTTTTGGGGTGCAATTGATGCGAACTCTTATGTCGCTTTCTTTTCATCAAATTTTTGATCCCAGGTTTTGTCAGAGCTTCCGTCTCCTGTTACAAGTGGGACTCTCCTTACAGTCGAGGATCTCCAACAAGAGCTGACTTGTAATATCAACGTTAAACATAGGTCTCTCGCTCTCTCTTTCTACAACGTCGTGTGTGGTGGTGGGATTTTTCTTGTGGATGTTTTAAGTACTTCAGGTGCCCGGATGTGGTGATAAATAAGCAAGGGTCCTCACACTTCCGTGGGCGAGTGTGGGGGCCAAGAAAAGCCCAGGGGGTAGGAATTAGATTGAAGAGTTGGAATGTAGAAACCTTAACGGGTAAATTGAGGGAATTGACAGATACTTTTGCTAGAAGAAAAGTGAATATTGCTTGCGTGCAAGAGACTAAATGGAAAGGAGAGAAGGCTAAGGGAGTGGATGACACCGGATTCAAGCTATGGTATACGGCACAACAAAGAGTATAAATAGAGTTGGGATTCTGATTGATAAAAATTTCAAGGATAGAGTAGTTGATGTTAAAAGAATGGGAGATAGGATTATTTTAGTTAAGCTAGTAGTGGGGGATTTGATTTTGAATATCCTTAGTGTGTATGCCCCTCAAGTTGGACTGCAAGCGTCCGAGAAGAGCAGATTTTGGGAAGATCTGGAAGAGATTTTAAGGCGGATACCACACGAGGAGAAGGTATTCATAGGAGGAGATCTAAATGGACATGTCGATCAGAGTAGTTGAGATTTTGACAGAGTTCATGGAGGTTTTGGATATGGGACTAGAAATGAGGCTGGCGAAGACATCTTGAGTGTGGCATTAGCTTATGATTTGATATTGGCAAACACTTTTTTTAGGAAAAGAGAATCACATCTAATCACTTTTCGTAGCGGTCAAAATTGTAGCCAAATTGATTTCTTTCATGCCAGGAGAGAGAATAGAGCTTCGTATATAGATTGTAAGGTATACCCTGGTGAATGTGTAGTTACACAACATAAGTTGGTGGTCTTAGAAGTTCGGTATAACAAAGTACAGAAAATGAAGATAAGTGCGCAGCACCCCAGAGTAAGATGGTGGAAGTTACATGAGGAGAAACAAACAGAATTCAAGGAAAGAATGTTACAGGAAGGACCGTGGCGACTAGAGGGCGAAGTAAATATGATGTGGAAAAAAATGTCTAACTGCATCCAGACAGTGGCAAAAGGGGTGTTAGGGAAAAGTAGAAGGAATGGATATCAAACAAAAGAAACCTGGTTGTGGAATGAAGAGGTGCGGGAGGCAATTAAGCAGAAGGAGTGTTTCAGATGCCTACTAAATGTCTTAATAAAGAGAATTTGCAAAAGTTTAGATTGACGAGAAAAAGTGCCAAGAAAGCTGTACGAGAGGCCAGAGGCAAGGTTTTCACCGATATGTACGACAAACTTGGGAGCAAAGAAGGAGAAAAAGGCATCTATAGACTTGCAAAATCAAAAGACAAGAAAAGTAAAAACTTAACACAGGTTAGATGTATCAAGGATGAAAATCAAACACTCTTGATAAGAGATGAAGACGTCAAGGGCAGGTGGATGAGTTATTTTAACGAACTTTTTAATGGGGAGCAATAGAAGTGAGGTGGATTTGGAAGATGCTTCTGATGATTCAAATAGAAGGTTTTTGCGTAGAATTAAAGCACGAGAAGTTAGGGAGGCATTAAAAAAGATGAAGACTAGTAAAGCCTTGGGACCCGATGGTATTACTATTAAAGTGTGGAGATGCTTAAGGGATGTAGCAATAAGTTGGTTGACTAGTCTTTTTAACAAGATACTCCATACTAATAAGATTCCTGATGAATGGAGGAAGAGTAAATGGAAGAAGAATATACTTGTGCCTATATACAAGAACAAGGGGGATATCCAGAATTGTTTTAATTATAGAGGCATCAAGTTTATGAGCCATACAATGAAACTGTGGGAGAGTTATTGAGCATCGTTTAAGAATAGAGACCAAGGTTTCTGTCAATCAATTTGGATTTATGCCAGGACGATCTACCATGGAGGCTATTTTCTTAATACGGCAATTGATGGAAAGATATCGAAAAAGAAAGAAGGACCTCCATATGGTGTTTATTGATCTCGAGAAGGCGTATGATAGGGTTCCAAGAAAGGTTTTGTGATAGATTCTTGAGAAGAAAAAAGTACCTTCAAAGTATGTCGAGGCAATCAAGAACATGTATAACGGTGCTACTACATGTGTGAAGGCTTGTAATGGCACATCAAGTTATTTTCCAATCACATTAGGCTTACACCAAGGTTCTGTTTTGAGCCCTTATCTTTTTGTTCTGATTATGGATGAGCTAATAAAAGATATTCAAGATGAGGTGCCGTGGTGTATGCTATTTGCAGATGATATCATGCTTATTAATAAGACCAGGGCTGGGGTTAACGCTAAGTTAGAAGTATGGAGAAGCATGTTGGAGTCTAAAAGATTTACGCAAAGTCAAAGTAAGACGGAATACTTGAAATGTGAGTTTGACATGGCAGGAATAGGGGATCAAGAAGCCGTAAATATGCTCGGACAGGAGGTACCCAAAAAAGATACATTTAGATATCCGGGATCAATATTGCAAAAGGAGGGAGAGATTAATGAGGATGTAAGCCATAGAATCAGAGCAGGTTGGATGAAATGGCGCAGTGCATCGGGATTTTTGTGTAATCGCAAAATTCCTCTTAAGTTAAAAGAAAAATTTTATAGAACAGCAGTCAGACCTGCCATGTTATATGGAGCTGAATGTTGGCCAGCACAAAGGAAACATGAGCATAAAATGGGGGTAGCGGAAATGAGGATGTTAAGGTGCATGTGTGGTCATGCAAGGATGGATAAAATAAGGAATGAAGAGATTTGACGAAAAGTTGGAGTAGAACCGGTGGCGGAAAAGATGAGAAAGCATAAATTGAGATGGTTTGGGCATATTCTCCGGAAACCCTTAGATGCACCGGTACGAACAGAAGTTTGCTATCGAGAGCATAACACGAAAAAAGCAAGAGGTCGGCCGAAACTTATTTGGGGGAAAGCAGTAAAACAAGATTTAATGAAGTGGGAAATAGATTGGCGTACGGTTTATCTTAGGACGGAGTGGAGGGAGGCTATTAGTATTGTGGAAGGGTAGTGTATATATAGATAAATAGATATATATATATATATATACACATTTATTTTTACACATTTATCTCTTTTACTTCCCTTGATTTTGCTTTTATTTTTATGATTTTTTGGGGTTCATCGACCGCCGACCCCAACTAGTTTGGGATAAAGGTGTTGTTGATGTGGATGTTTAAGTACTTCAGGTGGTTTGACATCCGTGTTTCTTCTCTAAATATTCGACTTTCTAATATTCATTACTTTTTTCCAATATCTCCTCATTAGGAAGTGGTCATCTTGGTTTTTCATATTGGTGCAGTATGTGTAAGACTAGAAGTTAAATTGTTTTATCTACTCTGAAGGAGCATGACTTCAATTTTTGCATTCTTGTCATATGGTTCCGAAATCACTTCAAAAATGGGCAATCTTTGTTCCGTTGTCACATTCCTGAGTTGGTATTCATTTCATGTTCGTTATGATCAAACTTTTCTCTGTGTGGCTAGACTTACAAGAGATCACTCTGTAACTGATTTCTGCATTTGGATCTTAACAGGGAGGAATTTGATGAGGAGAAGGAACCAGATGGAATGGTTCTCTCTGGATGGACTCAAGCTCCTGCAGTCGAAAAGAAAGATGAGAACCGTGTAGGCAATGGTGTTGGCACATCTAAGAACATGCCTACAAATGCGGATCAAGTTGAAACGAATGAAGACCTAGAGATTGTTCCTGCAGGTGTTGAGATTCCTTCTGAAAAGAAAAGAAAGCTATCCGAGATTTCAAATAATGATGGCTTGGGTACTTCGAGGGCTGCTGCTGAAACTAACAACCACAGTAAAGTGGAGGAGCTTGACGACGACGATGACGTTGTTTTCATCTGCGAAGGAGACTTAGACACTGGCAAGAAGAGAAAGCTGCACTAGTTCTTGCATCCTAATTTTGTACTGACTGAGAGACGATATTCTTTTGGCGCATATAGTTGTTGGTGTCCCATGTAATCTGTAGTGAACGGCTTGAGTTAGACGTAGCCAATTGTCAAGCCGTGTACTTGATCTAGATGTGAGAAGCCAGCCCTCATTTTTGCACCGGAAACGTGCAGAACTAACTCGACTTGTAATGGCGCGAATTAACAAAGCGTGACACTCATTTTACTTATGATCCTTTGTTCATGTAAATTGTCGGTTTCCTGTCCATTTTGTCAATCTCTCGAGAGGTTGTGAAGGATTGTTATTGTGCGTGCTTTGAACTTGAGAGTGCATGGTAAAGCTCAAAAAGAGACGGAAGTTTGCTGTGTGTTCAGCCGTATTACATCTGCACTCTATTTCATTGGACGGTCTTTACTCAGTAAGGGAAAAGCTCAGAGAAATGTGTGATCAATTTCAAGCTTCTGATAAAGATCTATGCGAAAACGAGGTATGAAAATCTGGACTTTCCGAAGGAAATCTGTCTAGACCCAATTCTTGTCTAGGTCCAATTCTTGTCTAGGTCCAATTTTTTGTCACCCACCCATTCCAAATTTGGTTTATTTACAGCATGAACAAGTAAATACCGAGAGAGAGAGAGATGCCTTAATCTATGGCATCTACACGCCGATGAAGCTACTAAGGCATTGGGTGCTGCTAGATGTATTGCGACATGGGTATGGAGGAAATGGTGTTTCTGTCCTCTCCAAGTACTTCATTTTCTTGGCGTCCGGGTGTTCTTGTTTCTTGAGATCTTCGAGGCACCGCACATCGGCCATGCACACGAATGACCTTGACTTTCCCGAGTAATACCTGGACAAACCTCTTCTGCAGGAGCGAAGAGAAGCCCAAAACAAAAATTAAGAGAGTCGTTCGTCCTGCTAAAATGCTAAGTTTAACTAGTTTTGCACCAGACAAAATCACGATCCGTTGGGTATAATTCTTACTTCTTTGGAAGGTTGCTCTTCAACACACGCATGTCAAACATCCTTGCCTCGTTTTCCATATTGGATCTTAGGCAGAGAAGGGAGAGAAGGGAGGAGGAGGGAAGTTGCTTGTTTCCACGGATTTCAGGTGGAACATCTGAGATAAAGCGGGAGCTGATAGCAGATCCGTATGTATAGGTTACATCAACCAAATGAGGAGGAGAGCACGCAATATATGGACGTTGGTCGAGCTTGAGTGATCGCAGGCAGTTCTATTTATAAGGGTCGTCTTGTTCTTGAGGCCTCTCTGATCACCCACATTTTTTGCTTAAGAGGATGGAGCTCGCATCCACGATTCCACATTCACAGGTACATCTACTAACCTCCTCAACTAGCCTATCTTTATCGTTGGAATCTTGCATTTTAGCCCTCCACTCTCCTATTGTGGCGGGCAAATTAGTGGTTCTTCCTCCACGAAGTGAGGACCTTTAACTGCATTTATCCGATTGAGAAGTTGCTAAAATGGTATTGCATTTATCTAGGGATACTATAGAAGAGCATACATTTCCATCCAATCATGCTGTCGAAGTGGCGAATTGTTGTCGCGTCCTTGAGGTCTCGCCATTCCGATCGATGTCTGAATTTATTTAGGAAATTTTATGCGGTGTCACAAAGTTGTTTATCATATAGTGACTCATTTGGTAAATGTGTGGGTAAGAGGGCATGTAGGTTAGAATCCCTTTCAATGGTTCATCTTTCCTTTTCTTTACTTCTGACCTGCTTTGACAAATTCTTGCTCGGGTTCACTTTATCATATCCATTGCAAACGTTGATTATATGAACTCACATGATCAGCGGATGTAATTGCCTTAGACAGAAAAAAGATCGATTTGCCAAAGAACCTAGATAACATTCTCGGAGAAAATATTTTTATCCTTGATGATAGATTCAAGCATCAACAAACTTAAGGCCAAAAGAGTTTCACACGTGCACTAAAATAATGGAAAAATCTAGATTATAATTCAAAATTAAAGAGTTTCCCATGTGCACTAAAACACCGGAGTTACTTCATGTGCACTCTCCTCAATTACTTTATTAGACTCATTGAATGCATAAATCTAGTAATCAATTTCAAAACAATTTTACTAGGTACACAACATTTGATTGTATTTAAGGCCAAAATCATATCGCATTATTTGTCAATATTATGCAACATTATATGTGTGCATACCACTTTATTTCGTATCATCGTGTATTTTAAAATTTTCCCTTGGTACAATTGTACAACGTTTTTATCATATTCTAGGCAAACCTGTAATATGCCATTTTTAATATTATTTGACGATATTAAGAAGATGATTACCCTTATATTGTATCTTCGTTGATCGGACATTTCTATTCTACTCATAACATTTTGTCGTACTCCAAAGTCAAAAAAGTGTCATGTAAAAATTTTTAAGAAAAAATACACCAAAAACCCTAAACTATGCCCATTGTGATATATTTATCTCAAATTTTTTTTGTGACAAAAAAAAATCCAAACTTATATCCATGTGACATATTTATTTCAAATTATTTTTTTCTAGCACCAAAAATTCGAAACTTGTAGACATTTTGAGATGAATGTGTCACAAGAATACAAATTTAGTGTTTTTAATTTGTTATACCGGTACAAATGTGAAGTAAATGCGTCACATGAAAACAAGCTTAAAATTTTTTATGTTACAAGCAAAAAAAAAATTATAGGTAAATCTGTCACAGTTGATTTTCGATTTTTGATGGCTTTTTCCTTTTTAATATCACAGATTTCAAGCACAATCTTCCGACAGTACAACTTGTACTCGAGATATTCGAATTTACAATCATCATATGTCAATCTGCTACTATATTATCAGACAACGCGTGGATAATGCCAAATCTATCGTACAAAACACTTTAGTAGTCCCCAAAAAAAAAAAACCCAAGACAAACGGCTGTCGCCGCTTGCTCTTTTGGATAGAGCATAAGAATTGAACTTTATATTGAGATAAAAAGACAGAACGGGGGTTTCATAAAGCTACTGACCAAAATCAATAATTTTCAAATGAGCTAGTATTTGATGCCGACTCTGTAATTGCATGCCAAGAAATAACACTATTACAGAATGAGCTAGTACGGGCTCTTTAATTGCCAAGAAAGAATAGGATGTTTGAGTGAGCAAAACTTCAAAAGTGCGCGTATCATTGCACCACGTCAATTTTGGGCTTTTATGTTCGTCACTCACAACTCAATGTTACTTCACGTTTTAACTTTAGAATTCTTTCTGTGTCTAACACTCCATATTGCAGCTGAACATCCGTATCAGTGAGAAACTGACAGATTTTAGGCGAAGGAACTTAGGCTGCACCCTGCAGCAAAGTCATCCGCCACTCATGTTTTTCACTACAATAGCTATCTTTTAGCATAATGGCAATGGCACACGAGTCCCGAGTATCGGCTCATCACAGTTTCTACAAATCACCTTTCACTAACCTTCTAAACTACACCGGTTCATGATATCTACCAGGTCGTAATGGTTCTTGCAATAAATTACCAGAATAACGAGCATTACAACCAAAGAATTGCAAGTTCTATTGTAAATCAATTGCTCCTAATCCAGATCTTACTGCCACTGTAATAAATCAAGAGCTTGCTGGTGAACTTGTTTGTCTCCTGCTGCCACAACATTAAAACCTGAAATAAAAAGAAAGAAGTCCTTTAAAGATGAAGCGCATATATACGATCGTAAACCATCACAAGATGCACCTGTAAACGATGTCGGTTAATTGCATAAGCAATTCAAAATAAAGGTGAACCAACTTAAAGTAAACCTCACAGATGGAGATGGTGACAGTACCTTGTGCATGTGAATCCCAAGAAGGTTCCCAACAAAGTTGGTGGCCCTTCCAATCAGTTATAATACCTCCAGCTCCTTTAATCACAGGTATCAGGGCGAGAAAATCGTATGGCTGGTAGAAAAGAAAAATTTAACTACTCATGTCCGAAAATTCTTTAAGAGCTTAAGTATTTTGCGTGATAGGACAAGGAAGAGGATGATCATTGAAGTCATCTATTGGGACACAGAGATGCTTCATTGCTCAGCTTCACATACTATATTTGTGAATCATCATATGCATTAAAAAGTTTGCACGCTGTACCTTTAAACCAGACTCAATGACAAGATCCACAAAGCCAGAAGCCAAAAGAGCATATGCATAGCAATCACAGCCATATAGTGGCACTTTTACCTGCAGAGAGTTAACATACTCCCATATCATAGATACATCAAGTAAAAGAAATGCAGAATTATGAGAGGAAAGTAATTTTTTTTTCTTTTGGTCGAGAGGAAAGTAATTAGGCAATACTAAAAAAGAGGGAAAAAGAAAAATCAGAACTTTCCCAAAGTATCAATTCACTTCAATCACCACATGAATTTGTATATCCTCATAAATACAGTGAAAAGAATCTTCCATGATCAGCCGCCTAAGTATAGCTTGAAAGTATGAAGAAGTACAGCCAAATATTAAGTAAAACTGACCTTACTTCTAACACGACCAAATGCCTCTTCAGCCTCTTTCTTGAAGAGATGCGGACTAGTTGTGTATCTGGGAAAGTATAACATGAAGTCAGATAATCGATACATCAATTGAAAGATTTGATCTGCAGATGCTTGTGAACTTTCTTTTACATAAACAAAGCCCAACTCATATCCAGTTACACAAAAACGTACAGATATGCCTGGGATATTTTTGTGCATACACGTGTCGAAAGTTCTTCTCCATTGAGTGTAGTTTTCTTTCCCGTTATCCCAACCCATCTTTCCTTTAGAATTGGTTGATCAATTATGCCAAGAATCTGAGGATGCCATAATCATTACAATCAGACACACAGATAGTATTGCTATAGGCTTGACATTAAAATCACGCAAGCACTGTTCATTTCACATACCAAAGAAAAGCATATGAATGGCAACACAAACAATTTCGGACATAAAACTCAATAAAGATTATCAACAAGAAGAAACATATGTGGTAATGCTAATGTTCTGCCTACTCCTCACCGGTTTACCATTATGTAAAAGAGCAATCAGAGTACCAAACAAAGGCTTTCCTGAAACAAATAAGAGTTGTTAAGTCACTTGAGATGGGTTTTCGCGCATATCACAAATGAACCAGAAACATGAAAAGGCAAAAAAACTACCAGTTATAAAGCTCTTTGTCCCGTCTATCGGATCCAGAACCCAGACATAATCTGCAGATTTCTCCTTGCACCTCCATCCCTTCTCCTCTCCATAACTGCAATTGCAACGAGGTGTATCAAAGGTACTAATATCAAACTCTCTCACTTCTATTCTAACCATATATTTCCCCACGAATGGTCAATCATTCATTATCAAATCAAACACATCTTTGCCCTGTACTTCAAAACCAGTCTCGACACTTAAAAGAAAGCGAAGCAAAACACTGCTACGGCATCAGTACTTCCGACCCATTGGTTAATGCACTTTTTACATACATTGCGTGAGCAGGGAAACTCCCCAATATAATTGAGACCATGGCCTCTTCAGCTGCTTGATCCGCGATCGTCACTGGACCTACACCGAATCGAGACCATAAATCACCAAAAACCGAGAAGACGGAAACAGTAGAGTAACTTCACGGCACCCAAAAAAAAAAAAGAGAACTCACTCAAATCCTCCTTGTCGAGAATCTCGAACTTCTTCCGGAAATACTTCCGGATCACCTCTCCGGCGGCGTCCGCGGCCCTGTTGGCGACCGCGGCGAACCGACCGAGCTCGTCCTCCTCGGGACCCGCCTCGATGGCCTGAGCGTGATTACCGGACGGGACGGCACCGGCGGAGGCCATCGGGGGAGGGAACTTGAGCGCGGGGGGGACTGGGCGTGGAGAATCTAGAGCAGAGAAGGAGAGGTTTGGAGAGTTGGACCGGGAGATTGGGGATGAAACCGAAGGGAAGATGATCGGAGGTCGGGTGTGGGCGGAGAGATGGGATTGAGCCAGCATTTTGGCCGAGTGTGCGTAGCACGCCATTTCTATAGCAGACCTCAGAGACTGAAAGGGGAGATGTAGTAGTGCTGGCTGCCGAGGGAACGTGGCTTGACTAGCAGAGTGAGCGCACGACCTGGCCAATGAGAAAAAAAAAAGGGACAAATGCACCAAAAGTCCAGGAAATTGTACCGAACGTGCAAACTAAAACTTACAAGATGTGAAATTAAACTTATCAATTTGATGTAATGAAATCTCTTACTTAATTCCGTATAGAAATTGCTGACATGGCTTATTTTAATCTTTTATCTCTCCTGATATATACTTTAAAGCCAAAAATAGCATCGTTTTAAAACATTTACAATCTAATACGGCGACGTTCATCTGTTGCCTTAAATCTGATTTCTTTCTTCGTTCTCGTTTTCTCCCCAAGTTGTGAGCCCTAAATCGCACGCGAATTCGTGCAAACCCCAAGATGTCTTCTTCTTCAGTCACGACTTCGTGCAAGCCGTAAATCAAAGGTGTCAACATTGTCTTCCATCACCTGTCCGCAGAAGTTATCTTATCTCGTTTCATGGTGTTGCGATGTTGAATTGAAAGTCGCCGTAAGATCTATTCTTGTTGCCTGCAAGTCATCCGGCGGGAGCAAGTCCATGGAAGCCCTAAATTCTTATTTCGTTGTGACGCGATGGGAAATCAAAGGTAGCGTAAAATCTCTTCTCATCGTGTGCAAGCCTGTGTCTCCTCTTCGAATGTTTTCTCATTGCGTGCAAGTCTCCGTCTTGTCCAGAATTTGAAAGATTATTGCCAGAAAGAGTGTGAAAGTCCAAAAACAAAAAAAAAAAAAAAATCATTATATTGTAGAAGTGGATTTCGTTTCTGATGATAGGGATAAGCGCGCCAAAAAGAGAATCATAGATAAATTCATTGAGAACCATTGGAAATGCCTTCCGATATTTAAATTCCTTAGAATCTTGACCCCGTTGAATAAATTAATCACAAAGCCAATTTTAAAACTAAAGTGCAATTTATTTATGTTCCCTTACGGGTGAAATGACCGAAAACAAAGTCCATGTTACTATTTTTTTGGAAGAAAATTTCATGTTGGACCACCCTTGCAATACATAGGTGGAAGGGCCAAGGTTGTGGAAATAGACTTGAACAAAGGTTCTCTGTTTAATATAACCAAAGCTATTGAGACGTTGGATGGGTATGAAATAGCTAAACTGTATTACAGAGTTCCTTAAAGTAGTAATATTGTCGATTATCTCAGATATTTATGGGATAACTTTGTTGTGATAGAGCTCTTCTATCATCATCTCCATTCTAAAATTATCGAATTGTATGTGGAGTTTGTTGATAATAAAAAGATGAGTGTTGAGATAGAAATTCAAGGTCTTTATGAGGTGGATGTGGACAAAGTTGACATTGTGGTGCATAAAGTGTTCGAAAATGTGATTGGGAACCCTAATAATGACATGAATCAAATTGATGTTGGTGATAGGGATCTCGATGAGGATGCTAGTAATGTTTTTAAGAATGTGATCGAGACTGTTGATAATGTCGAGAACCGGATTGAGGTTGGTTATAGTGATCTAGATGAGGATGAGGATGCAATTAATATGGTGGATGTGCAACACTTGAGTGACATGACATTGAGGCGGTTGATATTTCCCAGTTAGAGTTTAACTTTCCAATAGGGTCAGAAAGTTATCCTTTGTCTGTGGATGTTTCTGGGTATGAAACAGAGTACCATTATTCAGATGAGGAATAAAGCCTTTATTCGGGTTCAAATGAAGAGGGGAAAGAGGAGAAAGATGTTGTTCTTTCGAGGAGGAGAAGTAGATTCCCATCATATGATCAAAGTAGTACAAATCCAGCATTCATTGCTCGCATGACATTTGAAGATGCAGTCGAGTTTAAGGGTGCAATTTTGAGGTATACTATGACCGAGCAAAGATCAATTAAATACACGAAGAACACTAATAGATTTGTAAGAGCCAGATGTGAACAAACCAATTGTAATTGGATGATTTATGGTGCTTTTGATAGCAAAACTGGGTCATTTCATTTGAAAAGGTACGTGAATGAGCATATATGCATCATCACTTTTGATAATAAGAGAGTAACTAGTGCGTACTTAGCCAAACACTTCATGACTCTAATCTCTATAGTGCCTAAAATCAGCGCAATTGAGCTGAAGAAACATGTTAGGGAACAGTTGAGGGTGAATGTTACTATGAGTAACTGCATAAGGACAAAACTAAAGTGTTAGAAGGTACTACAAAGCAATTATAAGAAGGATTATGTACAAATGTGGGACTACATGACGGAGCCTTACACTGCAAGTTGTGCAAGCACATTTAAAATGAAAGTTAAAAGGCTATTGCCAAATTTCCTACCCTTATTTGATAGGGCATACATTTGCTTTGATTCGTGTAGGAAAGGATTTCTATCAGGATGCAGGAAGATTATTGGACTAAATGGATGTTTCCTGAGAGGCTTGATTAAGGGTGAGTAATAGTGTGTTGTAGGGAGCGACACCAACAATCAAATGTATCCAGTGGCATGGGCAATGGTCAGAATTGAGAATAAGGACACGTGGAGTTGGTTTATCAACTTGTTGAAGTCATACCTTGATACGAATAATGGCAAGGGTTAGGCTTTGATAAGTGACCAACAAAAGGTACGCACTATTTCATCTCAAAATTGTTTGCTACTCTTCGTGCAATGCTTATTAGTTGCAATTTTTCATCGTGTTTTATGTATTTATCAGGGCTTCATACCTTCGGTAGCTGAAATTGTGCCAAGTGCAGAACATAGGATGTGTGCAAGACATATATATTTCAATTGGGGTTAAAAATATAAAGGAAAACAATTGATGAGACAATTTTGAAAGATTGCCAAGAGTACTTTGATTTGCTACCGCATGGGAAGAGATTTTACACAACCTTCGATTTGCTACCGCGTCATAACAAAATAAGAATTTGGGGCTTTCATGGACTCGCTCATGTCGGATGACTTGCAAGTAACAAGAATAGATTTGACGACGACCTTCAATTCAACATCGTGGCGCCACGAAACAAGATAAGACGACTTCTGCATACTGCAGATGGAAGAAAATGTTCACACCTTCGATTTACGGCTTGCACGAAGTCGCGATTGAAGAAGAAGATATCTCACAGCTTGGATTTGGGGCTCGCATGAAGTCACTGTGATTTAGGGCTCACAACTTGGGGAGAGAATGAGAACGACGAAAGAGAGCAAATTTAGGGCAATAGACGAACGTCGCCATATTGGATTGTAAATGTTATGGATTGTAAATGTTATAAAACGGCGTTGTTTTGCAAATGTGGAATTTTGGCTTTAAATTATGTTCCACGTAGGAGAGATAAATGATTAAAATAAGCCACGTCAGCACTTTTCATTAGCCTGAGTGAACAAAGTTAACAAAGAGTCTTGATTACATCAAATTGACAAGTTTTAGGATTTGATTGCACATTTTGTAAGTTTTAGGACTCAATTGCACATTTGTGATAAGTTTTAGGACTTTTTGGGCACTTACCCCTTTTCTACTTGCGGAAGAAGAAAACTTACATTTAGAGAACAATCAGTACAAGGTTAGTTTACATTTTTCTACTTTTCATGATAAATTGGCTAAGTTAAGGAAAACGAAAAAAGAAATAGAATTGAAATCCTTTGTTTTTAACCAATTAGTATTTTGGCTAAGTGTGCATAGCTCGCCATTTCTATAGCAGACGGAGAGAGACTCAAAGTGGAGATGTAGTAGTAGGGGTGTCAAAAAAGTCTGCACCGGCCCGCGCCGACCTAACCAGACCCGACCCAACTCGAAAATTCACTGCCTTTTCGGGCTAGGTTTGGTAGGCGGGCCGGGTTGGGCCAGCCGACATATTTTAAAGCTCATATTTTCACTTTAATTTTATTTATTTTTATATTATTTCATTTGATGGGTTTATAATTGATTTTAAAAAAAAATAATAAGAAACAAAATCTGACCCGGCCCGACCTCGATATAATTTAGTTCCGGGCCGGCCCCGACTCATGGACACCCCTATTTAGTAGTAGGGCTGACTGCCGTGGGAACGTCGTTTGACTAGCAGAGTGAGCGACCGACCAACCTGGGCAATAAGAAAAAAAGTAGAGAGGAGACCGAGCGAGGGGAAAAATTAACCCCACAGCATTGTCGTAATTTATATTTAAAAAAACCATATTTAAGTTATTTTAACTTCATGTTTTATATTTTAGTCATGTAACACAAGATAATAAGATATATTATGTCAATATTTTTTCTTAGCAAAATTAGAAAAAAATCAAAGAAAAGATTTAATTATATTAATTTGATAAGTTTTGAGACTTGATTATTGTAAGTTTTAATATTCAAATAAATTTTCGTGATAAATTTTAAGAGTTTGGTGCATATGTGCCCAAAAATAAAGTACAAAATTGAGAAAGCCGCGTTTCAAAAGTCAGTCTTGTTTGCTTAAACGACGACGTGTCCTCTCTCTCCGTTCTCTGCCCAATTGGGTGAGGGATTGAGGGACAGATGGCTTTACCACCAGAGAAGAAGACGAGAGAGAGAGAGAGAGAGAGAGAGAGGGAGAGAGGGAGAGGGAAATGGAGGATTCGATTCGACGAGCAACATGTCTGAAAAATCTGATGAGCATGATCGATATCTGCCGAGAAATCACTTCGTTTATCGGCAGAATGATTGCTGCTCGTCTACACTGGCTTCGATTCTTCTTCTTCATTTTGATTAGTACTTTTAATATTATGGAAAAGGAGATTTTAGTGGAGGAGACGACATCCGTATGTTTCTTCACTTTAAACTTATTATAGATAGAAATTAATGGTGGAATTGAATTGGCCGGTTTTTAAACGCGAGTAATCGCTAAAAAAATTAGTATTTTAAGTGAGCGTCGTGCGAAAATTATCGCTATTGTAGCATCAATTTCCCGAACGAGACCGTGTTTATCTTCTTCAGCCTGCTCCACATGAATAAGATCGTGCCTACCTGAGACTAAAACTATATAGCACTTAATGAAAATTATTGGATATACCAAATGGGAAAATTACCAAAAAAAATTTCTAAACATATTGCTATTGCGTCAATTCAATACTAATTTCTTTTTGCCGATTCAGTCCTAAACCTTTTGCAAATATGTAAATTCAGTCCATCCGATCAATTTTGACTAGTCGGCGACCTAATATTTAATAATTTTTATTTTATTTTCCTTTATTTTTCTGCTGCCCTTCCCGCTCCCCTTCACCTTCCCTGATGTCTGCGTCCAACCAGTGGCCGCTAATCGTCGTACCTCGATGACCGGCCAGAGAACGACCTGTGAGGTCGAGCCTCGCCAGCCCAGATCTGGCAGGTCTCGGCCGACCTCGTCCGGCGATGGCAAGGTTCAGATCTGGGCTGACGAAAATGAGAATCTAATGAATGCAGCTTTCATATAAACAGCAAAGGGTCTAGTCATACTCCTTTGTTTTGTTGCTCCCTCCTCTGTGGCCACGACATAAAGACCTGCAGATCTGGATGATGACGATAGCTTTGTTGTTGCAGGTCTCCCAACAATCGTTGCTCCTCCTTCATTGCAGGTCTCTCCTACAATCATCTTAGTTTCACCCGTCGTCATCTACCAATAGCTCTTCAGCCCAGATCTAGATCTCGTCGTCGCCGCGCGAGGTCGGTCAAGAACTCGCCAGATCTGGACTGGCGAGCCTCGGCCTCCCCTGGCCATGGCAAGATCAAGCTTCAACCGGCTAGAGCTGGCTGGTCGTTCTCCTCGGCAAACGACGGCTATTGGTTGGGCGTAAATAAAATAGGGAAAGGTGAAGGGAAGCGGGAAGGGGAAGGCAATGGCAGCAGAAAAATAAAGGAAAAGAAAATAAGATAAAATAAAATAATTTTAAAAAAAAAACCCAAAAAAGTTATTAAAATATTAGGTCGTCGGCCGACCGAGTCCAAGTCATCGCCGGCCGGCCAAAATTTACCTAACGGACTGAATTCGCACATTTGCAAAAGGTTTAGGACTAAATAGGCAAAAAAAAATTGTTTAGGACTGAATCGATAAAATTGCAATTGATTTATAACTTTTTTGGTAATTTTCCATACTAAAGGTCGTGAATTCAGCGTTGCCAGCCAAAAGGCAGAAAAGGAAAAACGTGAGGATGGGTAGGGGATGTAGTGTAAACTCTAATTATTTACAATATTAATTTTCGTACTAAAATAGTTTTGAAGAATGGTTGACACTTTTCATTCTAAAGAAGAAAAGTATATAATTTTCTAGTTGGAACTTACTAATGGATTGAAATAGACATGGCCATTTGGAACCGTGGGCCCGGAATCGCCCCAAAAACCGCCTTCAAGGACCGATTCCGATTTCTGATTTTTCGGAACCAGCGGTTCTTGACCGATTTCAAACCGTGAAAAAAAAAGGCGGCCCCTGCCTCTCGAGAAGAGTCGCTCGCCTGGCAAGGGAAGAAAAGCCGTTGGGCTCTTCCTCATGGCCAACGGGCCTTCGGACAATGGTCCGAAGGCCGTTGCAATTTCTTAAAATAAATAAATAAATAAAAGTCTATAAAAACCTTTACATCCCTCTACATTTTTCTCACAATTTATTTCAATTATCACCAATACTCTAAAGTCTCGAACTCTCAAATTCTGTCAAATTCTCTCAATCCGCTATTCTCTCTCAATTTCGTCTTAATTCTTTGAATCAACTTTTCGATCAATTCTCTCAAAAAATGAAAAGTAGAAGCAAAAACATTGGAAAGGGAAAGAGCTCGATGAGAGAATCTGATCATCCTATTCGTGAATGTGATCCTCGTGAATATGCATATTTGGAAGACGACGATGTTTTCAATCCCAACGTCGAGCACGTCCCAACGCAAGAAAGTCTTTATACTCCTACTGGTTTCGAAGAAACGTCGATAGCAAAGGAGCCAGAACAGAAGAGCCGAGAATCCGACTTATAGCTACACTTAAACAAAGTACGGAATGAAAATGAAGTTTGATATAAGCTATAAATATTGTTCGCAAACATACAAACTTGGTAAAGGAGATGGTTAGGGAACATTTCGTCAGTATCTGACAAAAAAACATTCAAAGCAAGCGGGGATGGATACTAGCCAATAACAAATTTTCGGGCTCATCAATCCTAACAGTCATCATTTATTTTGTTTCACTAATGCACTTTATAAACAAACATTAGCTGAATATGTTGCCCTTGAGCATGCTCCGTTTAATACTAGTGAAAATTTTAATTTTAGATATTTGGTAAACATTGCGCTAGCTTGCAAGCACCATCTGTTCTGAAAACTACTCTTAGATACAAACTTAAACAAGTTTATAAAAGATGAAAAAATGATTTGATAAGTTTTTTTTTTTTTTTGGAGAATTCAATGGACGTTTACATATAGGTAGTGATATTTGGAGTGATGCTTGGAATATTAATTCTTATATGGGTGTCGCATGCCATTGAATATGTGATGATTAGGTTATTTAAAAAAGACTTCTTGCATTTCGAGTTTTTCCTGAAAAGCATACGGCCCATAATATTTGTAGACTAATTAGGAAAAGTTTTAGAAGAATATGATTTGATTAATAAAATTTTTTCAATTGGTTTTGATAATGCCGCTGCAAATATTGCTTCTAATCCGGAGTTAGAAAAAATTTATAAACCATCTTTTAGCGGATAATTTTTTCACATTAGATATGCTTGTCATATTTTGAATTTATGTGTAGAAGATTGTTTAGGATCTCTTGTGACTTATATCCATACAATCAATAGTGCAATTAGATTTTTATGGAACCGCCTCATATTATGAAAGAGTGGGAAAAATTTTGTAAACAAAATGGGAGAACGGCAAAAAGGTTTCCAAAAGATATTTCAATTCGTTGGAATTCTACTTACGAGATGTTTCTGTAAACTTTTGATCACAAATATTTATTATGTTCCTTTATTTCGAATATTGTTCCTGATATTGCTTTACTCCTGCAACATTGGGACGTTTACAAAAGAATTTTAGATTTTTTGAAAGTTTTTAATGAT
Organism: Rhodomyrtus tomentosa; assembly: GCA_028455895.1. Classification (NCBI taxonomy): domain Eukaryota; kingdom Viridiplantae; phylum Streptophyta; class Magnoliopsida; order Myrtales; family Myrtaceae; genus Rhodomyrtus; species Rhodomyrtus tomentosa. Next base: position 20,058,602 of record JAPCWY010000011.1, read on the forward strand.
GATACTAATACTTTATCTGATATTTATTATCCCACTACGCATTTATTTTTAATAGAGTGTGTTAATATTGCTAGTGTTTTTAATGGATATGAAAAAGATACCAATTTAGTTTCGAGTATTTTAGTAATGCGAGAAAAATGGTTGCATTATTATTTGAATATTCATATTGTCTATTTAGTTGTATTGTTTTCGATCCACATATTAAATTATATGGTTTATTAGATTATCTGAATGCTTATTATTATGATTGTTTACATTTGAATGAAGCAATAAATATTTCAATTATACAAGCAGAGGTTAAACAAGCTACAGTAACATTATATAATGAATTTTCTAGTAGATATGGTTTAAGTGACAATGGATGTGGATCTGCCCAATATAGTGTCTCACATGCGAGTATTTCACTTAGTAAAAGGTATAAAATGCTAATGAGTAGGCAAAAAAAAAATATAAAGGGACGTCAACAGGTAGTATTTCTGAATTAAAAAAATATTTAACAATTGCTTTTGAGTTTAGTGATTCCAAACACAGCGCAAATTGTAAGATTCTTGAATGGTGGAATGACTATTCAACTTATTTTTCAGTTATTTCCCTCATTGCGAAATAAATATTAGCGACCCATTCTTCAACAGTGGCAGCTGAACAAGCATTTAGCACTTGAGAATTAATTTTGGATGCCCGCCATTCAAGATTAAGTCCGAAAAATGTGAAAATTCAATCTTGTGTCGATGATTGGACAAAGGCTAAATTTTGATAACAAGAGCTGGATCGAGAACACGAACTCTTCATTGATGACTGTGGAGATAATACCGTTACCACAACAACGGGTAGCGACGATTGACGATGAGGTAAGTCGGGGTTATGGAAGTTAATAGAATTACATGGGCTTTGATTCTTCTTTCCCAAGAAAATATGTAGGCGCTTAATGATAATTCATTAAGTTCAAGCTTATTACTCTCTCTCTCTCTCTCTCAAACTTTATTACAATGTATAATTTGTTTAATGATTATAATTTATAATTAATAATTTATTTATTTATTTTATTATTTTTAAAATAAAAATTCAGAACTGGAACTGGAACTGGAACTGGTCCCTTAAGGGCCAGTTCTGGTTCCGAATTTTGATGGAACCAGAATTGTCGGTTCCTGAACCGAAACCGGTGGTTCCATGGAACCGGCCACATCTAGATTGAACTATTGAAAGAATAAAAAAAATGGAGCGTAAATTCGAAAAGTGGCCCGAAAGATGCAGAAAAATGAAGTTGTGAGTCAACCCATTGGCCCGAGACTTGAAGAGATCCCCACAACTTGCGAGTTCCCGGCGTGTTTCCAGAAGTTCATAGATTTTTTGCCCCAACGCGAGATCGAACTCACCATCAAATTAGCCATGAGAACCGAGTCGGCTTCTGAAGCGCCTTATCGCATTGTTATTGTGGGATTTAAGGAGCTAAATGTCCAATTGCAATAATTATTGGTCAAGGGCTTCATTCGACCAAATATGGAGAGTGCCATACCAAGCTTTCCCTAAAAAAGAGAATCAAGTCACCATCAAGTACAAGTATCGATTGCCGGCTGTTGATGATTCATTCGATAAGTTGTAAGCAGCTTCATTGTTCTTAAAGAGTGAATTTCCGATCCATATATCACCAACTTCACATCGAAAAGGAGGACATTTCCCGAGAGCAACCTTTAGGAGCAATTCGGTCCCCACGACTTCGGATCGATTTAAAAAATGCCGGCAGCCTTCATGGGCTTTGGTGAATCGGGTGCTCCGACCGTATTCAGATCGATTTGTGATTGTCTTCACGTTGACGGTACTCGGGTTAAATCTAAGATCCCTGAAAAGCAACCTTTAGGAGCAATTCGGTCCCCACGACTTCGGATAGATTTAAAAAATGCCGGCAGCCTTCATGGGCTTCGGTGAATCGGGTGTTCCGACTGTATTCAGATCGATTTGTGATTGTCTTCACGTTGATGGTACTCGGGTTAAATCTAAGATCCCTGAAAAGCATGAGGTACACACCAAGGCACGTCCTTCAAAGTTCAAACCCTTTGAGATCACACGTGGGCATCCCGGAAAAGCAAATACCGTGGCCTGGCCGATGCTCTGAGTCCCAAAACCAGAGGTTCCGTTGCTCAGTCAATTGATCAAGGAGTGGGAGTTGCTAGAACAGGCACGAACGAGACTCCCAATACGAGTTCTATCGGCATGACTCATCCTTGGTTTTCGCGGCCCTAGTTTGAAACCCGCTCTCGTGCAGAGAATGAGTTTCAATGTAATGATCCTGAGACAGAGAAGCATAAGGGGCAGAGGCCCGATTTTCGAATTCATAACCACGAAAGGCTCATATCTCAAAGAAGATTCCGGGTGCCAAGAGACGATGACATGCGAAATAGAGTTCTAATGGAGGCTCACCGTACCGCTTATAGCTGTCTTCTAGGGAGCGCAAAGGTGCATCAATTCCTCCGCCATCACGATGGCACTGAAAGCCGGGAGGTACTCTCACTGCTTTGCAAGTTCCTAAATAGAAATGAGAACACGCAACCTTGGATTTTGTTCAGGTCCTCCGCTGAGCCTAAGGAAATAGCAATTCTGTTCGAGTCATCGTCCGCCATTTGACAAAGACCGCAGATGTTATGCCTGCTCGAGGGTCGACAATTTATCTTCTTGCAGGGGGTTGAAAATTTCCCAAAGCCAAGTAATTGATATATTGACAATGATTGAAGGTTGCAAATCCAGATACAACACTAATCCATCACCAAGCCACCACATAGATGCACGGTGGCATGTCTTGGACTCTAAACAATCTTTACAGAATTTGAACTGATTCTATATCATTTCATATCATAAATCAATACGGAAATCGACCAGAGGTTATACAGCACATATGCACCTTCAACCTACCAAATTTCCCTCTTTAGCTGTACTATTTTTTTACCCTTCTACATTTTCCTTTCGCTTTTGATTCCTGTACAGTGTAGAATCACAGCAAAATAATGCAATAATTTCTGTGTATACAGACAACTCGTCTTCAATCAAACATACATGAAATCCTATGCAATCCTCCATCTGACTGAGATCGTCGAAGAGATTGTCATGAAAATTCTGCATGGTTAAAACACAATCAGAAATCACAAGTAAATACAAATTAAAGCCACTTTCAACATGGGCATGCATAAGCCAAGCAGCAAGTTTCCACGTTCAGTCAATGTACTGGTTAACGCCAACTTTTCAACCTAAAATAAAAGCATGGGACTGATTGGCACTGCTTGTGGGTTTAATGACAAAATAATTATTGTCTTCTGGCTAAGCGCATAGCGTGTATTGAGAAGCCACCTATTTCAGTGATCCTATTTCAATTTCACAAGAATAAGCATCTTGTCCTAGTGACCAGCAAACTCATTTTGAGTGTTTTAAAATTCCAAAGATAACCGACGCATATGTAAGTTGTTTCCACATGTTAATAAACCTAAAAGATGCATCAAAACACATCTACAATCATGAATTTCCAAAGGATATCTATCAAAGTCATATATGTCAGTACAACGACTATTTCTATTCCTCTTACTTCACAAGAATTTTTTTTTTTTCAACATCTCTACAAGTATTTAGTTGCTCAATACCATAAATAGGAACCCAAGGATGCAAGCAACTTTTTATCAGTTACTTCCACATGGAAGCAATCAAGCTCCATTTCCTCACTTTCTACTTTAAATACCTACCAGTACTTTTAACAAAGTTCTTGTATATAAAAAATATATATATAAACAGAGAAGAAGAGTTAATCCTTTCAACGAAAATCTATTAAGACTCACCTTGTTGGAGCTAAACAAGATCATTCCTTGCTAGATTTTGTCCAAAAGAATCCCTTTCTTCGGGAAGAATGATTCTCTTTCAGGGAACTACTCCCCTTTGATCCAAAGGAGAAGTGGCGACTCAAGAAAGGCTTTCCCGAGGAGCTTCTTATGACTGAACTGGAACCCACCCTAGCACTCTTCACATCACTTCCACTACTTTTTATGCGATCATACACATAATCACCACCAAGATCACTATCCACCACTTGATTTCTTGATCTTTTTCCCTTTTTGATTTTTGAATCAATTTCCGCTTTCAATGCTTTTTCAGACATCTTAAGGGTCTGTTTCACCCCAAAAGTACAGATCGGGCAAGCGGGATCATACTTGTTGACGTCTGGTGTCATAATCTCCAAACATTCAGCATGATAAATGTGACCACAGATTAAAACAGCGACAACAGAAAGCTCATTGTTAGCAATTATCTTCTGGGTGCCCCATGACGATTTTTCAGTCAACAACTTTGTGCAAACTCCACAGGTTTGCTGATCAGCAGAAATTTGACTACTTCGTCTAGTTATCTTCTCATGCTTCAAGCCCAAAGGTTCACCATCAAAAGACCAACTCCCCTGGCGAGAAGTAGACACAAGTTCTGAGAAGGCATTGACAGACCACCCATCTGAAGACCCACCATAGGAACCCCTAGTTGAATCATTGCTCCATGAAGGGATCCCTGGCCTTTCTTCAGCATCCAACTGACTGCTTGGTGACTTACTCCCTTGAAATTTATTCTCAGATCTCTGCTGTGAAAGTTGTTTTGCTGAAGGACTAGATTGCCTCAATGGAGTTAAACTAGCCGGCTGCAGATGAATTTGGGAGGATGACGGCAATGGGGATGAAGCTGAGGGTAAGGAAGGCAGTGAAAGTTTTGTAGGAGATGGACACAAATAAGCTGGGGATTCTCTGCAGTCCACCTAAATATTTCCAAAGAAGAGTTAATACACATTTACTGAAAGCAAGAAAATCAGGAATTTCTGTGGGTTTACATTTACCTGCTCCAAATTCACGTCCAGTGAGACGTTGCGTGAAATAGATTGATCTGCGATACACACTGGAGAATGTAAGCTTAATGGGCTATCCAACAATACATTAGGCCTAAAAAAGCGAATTATACAGTCCAAAAACAAGTGGATAAGGAGATCTAATTTTGCAAATTAATAGGTAATAACCATAATCAGTGTTCTTTAGCGCTCAAACCATCTAAATGTTGAATCTTGAGATCAAACCATCGAAGTCTTGAATCTTCAGCCTGACCTGAAATGGTCCTACTCATCTAGATTGACTAACAAAATAGTTCTTATCCTATCACCACCAACTTGTTCACACGACTAAGAGAATACCCAAAGATCTCATACTACTACACCAAGAAGGTGAAGAGAAGCGGAAAAGGACAAGAAACTGAGAAAACCAAACAAGAAAATCTGATCATATAATGGATATTTTTAGAGCCAATAGAACATTAATTGTGTTGACTGGCTAAATATACCACAAAGTCAAAACAGTCAAACAAGTTCTAAATAAACTTTTCAGAAGCAACTTAAGAATAAATCACGAAGCAGATGTTCACCGTCTTGGCACTGATCACAATTTTGCAACTATATGGCAGGCCATGTCCTGCTACATATGCAGTCAATCTCTTAAACAGCAGGTGCTCATACAAAACCTCCAATATTTAAGGCATAAATCTGAAGTACCATTAAAATGGTGAAATGACACAAATCAGGTACTTATCAGATGTTGCCCCTCAGGTGCATGTACAAAGTTAAAAAACTAAGTCCATCAAACACGCTTCTATACAGTATGAAAAGGCTTGTCATTTTAAGAATGCCTTCTCAACTCCACTCCGCCTCACTAGAATACCCATTGCTTCATCCTTCCTCAGAAGTCTTTTTCATTATTGCCCTTCAAATCAATTATGCGATCTGAATAAATGAGGTGCATGAACAGTGAAAAACTGAAATTATCGCTCTCTCAAACAAATGTGCTTAAAGATTGCACTCTCAAGATGCCCACATATTAGAGAATCTTGATTGTATTGAAAAGTAGGAATGGCAAGATAAGGGATAAATATTTTGCTTTCTGTTATCAGCCAACACCTTTAACAACCATGCTGGCACTTAGGGCCACAAAAACCTACTTATACGCTGTGCAACTCAAACCAATAGTAATTTAAATGCCACTCGAATTATAGAAATAAAATTGATATGAGAATACTTATATTGAAGAGAGAAAGCATGGCATGCTTCCTCTTGCTTCTCTTACTCTCATTTTCTAATCTTCTTGGAGAAAAAATTCGTACGCTCAAAATTTTCCTATATTCATGAGTAAATAAAGCATGGATTTCTTTCACTCACAAGAAAGATTTACAGCCACAAACAAGTTTTTTCTGCCTAGCAGTCAAAATCAACAAGCAGTGCACAAGCTAACCAATAGAACTATCTGAAGGTATGGATCAAAATGCAGTAAGGGTGGCAAGTGTGCAAGAAAGTGGCTAATAATGGTGGGAAAAAAAATTTCCACCTAAAACGCACATAGTATAGCCAATATAAACTCACCACCCGAGCTGCCTAAACAGACTCTGTTATCAATATTATAAGAAGCGGACTGCTAAAACAAACTTATTGACATGCATATCACATGCATATACCAACCCACGCTATCGATGATTGGACTTTTCAGAGTAAAATTCCCTGGTTTAGAAAACAATAATGAAGATTCAATTAGATAACCTAAAAAGATAATTCAGCAACGTCTACCTGAACCAGCAGTTCTCACAAGTCCAGCGGTCCCTTCAGAAAATGGAGACTTAGGCCAGGGCGGTCTATGCGAACTATCCAAAGAACTTCCATCCTCTAATGCATAAGTACTTTCGTACTTGACATCTAAGCAATTATTTTGGCTGATTCCATCAGGAAACCAACCTATAGAAGCCTCTTCACCTGCCACACGCCCTCGGTTTTCCCACCGAAAGCTCCATGTCGGCGAGTATCGTATATTTCGGTGAAAGAATTCATTACTTGACCCAACCGGGATAGTTTTGTCTCTAGCAGCAACACAGCAAGCTGAACCCATTCTAACAACCACCAAACTCAAAATCTGAAACTGCAGCCAGATGGCACTGTCCGAATATGCAATGCCTACAGCTTCACACTTCATCAGTGAAATGTTTTTCCATGCGTCTCACCAGCATCATACCCGATGCTTGTTCCTCCAAATCATGTAAGCAGCGACTTCAACCTGGACAACAATGGAACTGTAAGCAATCGCCGGAAAAACTAATACTAACAAATACATAAACATCACATGAATAGACCTAACAGCTATATAAAACTAACTAGTAAACTCATGAACATATCATCGAATCATCACTCAGCCTTTATAGAAACCATAAATGAAACCTGAGTCCCATAAATTCCGCTACCATGTTGTCCTAAATGACCAATTCACAGAGTGATCGGACATTAATTCAAAGTGAATTTTACTTCCGACCTCCGGCCACACCAATAAATGAATCCATTAACAAAAGGGCCGAGAAAACTCACAAGAAGAAAGAGCAATTAGACTTCAATAGGAACTATCACAAAAACGAACCCACTCTGGTTCGAGGACTAGCATGCAACACCATTACTGAACAGAAAAGACACGAAACAAAACAATAGGTTACCGTAAATATTTACACATGTATAAAAAGCAAGCAGAATCGACAAAAATCTGCTATTTTTAAGGCTGCTTAGAGCAAGTCCAATTCAAAAACCACCTCAAATTAGCAGAAATAGTTGAGACTGCGACAAGTCGGATGGATCCGAAACAAACGCACGGAGAACGAGAATCGTGGTCAAGATAATTCCTCACTCCAAAAAAAAACACAAAATTGGCGGAGAATTACAATTAACACGACACAGACACAGACACACATCAGAAAACATACAAATTAGGTCGAGATGAACACGTCCGATTAAAGCTCGCAGTCATCGCAAAACTGGAATCTCCACGCACAGAAAACAAGAGAGCGCAGAAGAAAAAAAGCGAGAACCTGACGCGATCGAATCGGAGCGTCGTCCAGAGAGGCCGAACCGCGCGGAGCTAGAAAGAGACGCTGCGGTCTGAGAGCGAGAGCTTTCTAGAGAGAGAAAACTGATATACTACAATACTAGGGTGTGAGGTGGGGTTGGCTTGTCTTCGTCGCAGGAGGAAGAGGGGGAGAGAGATAGCGCGCGAGCGTGTGAAGTCGTTTTTGGACGGAGGAAAACGGCATGTCGTTTTGGGGAAAAAGGACGAGACGTCAACGTTAAATGTAGTCCTGTGACGTGTCGTATGGGCGTCTGTGACACGTCGTCCGTGTGTGGCCTTTACTCCCGGTAAAATGCAAGAAATTTCAGACGGAAACTTGCAAACGGAAATTGATTGCCGCCTCCCATTAATTGCGAGCATAGAAAGAGGGACTCTCTATTCTGGTCCTGGCTTTTTCTTTTTTAAATAATTTTGACATTCCTCTCCGAATTTTAAAATCAAAAGGAAATTTCTCTAACAATTGAAATCCTTAAAATTGTACATTCTCATTTTTCTAAAAAAAAAAAACCAAATCCCAAATTATGTCCTCTATGACCCAACTACTACAAACTTTTTTTTGGTAACACTAAAAAATCCCAAACTTATACCTATGTGAAACATTTACACTCCGTCAATATTTCATCAATGAGCAAAGAGTGCTAAAATGGCGCTCACATTGCTTAGGTGAAATAAAAACGACGTTATTTTGACTAAAAAATCATCTGGTGAAATCTTGACGGGTAAAAATTTGAGCTTTTTTACGTAGTAAATATGATACATTGAGTATAGCTTGGGATTTTGTATATCGCATAAAAAGTTTAGGGTGAGTATAGTTTATTTTTTAAAAATATTTCTCTAGTTTTTTGTATTCGAAAATGATAATTATTCCATGGAAATATAAAATTTCAAATACTAATACAATAAAAGGCAAAAAAAAAAATTACTCCCCACTCTTAAAACTTTCAGACATGATTAGAGGTTGTTTAAGTGAATCTGTTGATGCTTTTCAATGCATCAAAGCCTTGGATAATGCAAATATAGTAAGATTGAAGCAGAATGGAAAAATATGTGCTGAGAATTCAACTATTGAATATTAATTGATGAAGTCTTTGAGCACTAAAAACGAAAGAAAAAGAGTTGTTTGATAGCGGATTACAATAAATAATAGATTTTATTGATTTTCTACCAAAAATGGAACAGTGAGCATCATTGGAATTTTTTGACAATATAACTGAAAAGATTTTACTTTCCATTGTATATTTTATCCTTTGACGGATTAAGTATGTCATTTTTTACTTACCACATTAAGTGATCTTTTACTTTAAACAATCAATTAAGCTGTATGTAATCAGTCTATCAATTCACCTAATGACATGATTTGTTGAAATTATTTCAAAGTTTCTATTTCGATTAACGAATATTGCAAATAATCCCAAAAAATTATTTTATGCAGTATTTTGAAAACAGCTGTCCATTGAAGATGTGGCATAATAGTTCAAAGATTAAAGATATCATGAAAAATCCTAAACTGATAAACATGTGACAAATTTAGTCACAAATTGTCATAATTTTGCTAGTTTGCAGTTTTTCGTGATAACAACAAAATTTAACGAAAATTAATGGAGAGTAAATTTGTCACATATATACCAATTAGATTTTTTATGATCACAAAATTAATTTAAGATAAATTTATCATTAATGTATCGATTTTGAATTTTTTGTGGTATTAACCCAAGATATTAACCGAAAGCTATATTTTTTATTATCATTCAAGGGAATAAGAAAACTCTTTTACAATTTTATTCGGGTAGGAACACATCCACGAAATTTTGTTATTCCCTAAGAAAATTATTAATTTTATACATCAAGCAAGTTTTCAAAAAATAGCACCATATAAAAGAATACTTTCACTTTTGTATTTATCGAGCACTGAAGAGCTAAATAGTTTTCTTTACTCAAAGTGGCAATCTTTTGTGCTTGGGCTTTCTCGAGGGGTACTTCTTTTTCTTTGTGCGCGCGTAAAATCAAGACGGGACCGCTTTATTCTTCAATAAGCGGGGTGCGCACTACGCATTCCCAATGCTTTTCGCAGCGCAAGAAAGCATCGCATTGTACATTTTTCTAAACGACTTTACAGATGTTATCCTGCAAAAGAAGCAGCACTAAACAAGAAGAAAATTACAGCGCTTAAGCATCGCTCCCGCGAGATCTTCTGAATAGTATAATGGCCTCTGCTCGACCCAAAAAAAAAAAAGAAAAAGAAATTATCATGAGACTTTTGCTTTTTAACATTTTACACTTGGCAACTCGTGCAATTTGAACGATTGCCTCGTCGATTCGCATGTGACTGATTCGTATTTTTTTTTTCTTTTTAAATTCAAACGGTGCTCTAATTTTTGGCGGGACACTAGTAAGCAACTATTTTCCCTGAAGGATACACACAAAAAATAATTTTGATTTTTTTTTTCCCAAAAGTTATCGATTTGGATGGACGAAAAAGGCTTCGATCACGGGTGATGTGTTAATTAGTTAATCGGAACTCTTCGAGGATTTAACTGTTTTTCATCAATCAACTCATCCCTAAGCATGCCAATGTGCTCCGCGAGGCACGTTTGGCCAACTGGATGTAACTTGCATCTAAGGAGGCCATTTTCGCATAATTTTAATTACATTGGATAGAAGTTACTTTGTCAATTAAAAACACTTGTTTGTATGTGACAGGGAATGATGATAAGATTCCACAACCTAAAAAAAAAAAAAGGAAATTGTGAATATTAGAAAAAGCTTATTCTTGATTTGGCCTTTTGGGTATCTGCATTCATCTTTATTGGGATATAAAGCAAGGATAAACACCTATCATTGTCGTGATGAGGAGGCAGATTGGCAAGGAAATGTCATACGTAATGAAAGTGTAGCTCGCTTGGGCGCATTACTCAATGCTCCTATGTATGCTAGTCTGTGCTGGCCAAACCAACCTTTCGATGCTCTCCCATTTCACGAAGCATCACCCGAGACTAGACAAAGGATTGGTGTTGGAATTCCATCTTTTGGGAAAGGGAAAAAAAATTCTTTCTAAAATAGTTTGGAGGGCTCGTTTCGACCCAGCTCAGTCCGGCGTCTCACCACCTCTCCTAAAAAATTGAACTATTCATTTCAACCAATAGTGTCCCCTCCGGTTGAGGATGACATTGACGATGATGAATTTATCAAGTGGAAGGAACTTAAGGAGATCCTGTGGTTCAACGCCCTGTACTTGTTGATAGCCCAGGCCTACTCTACCAAAAATTCAACATGAAATCTTTCTTTTTTGGGAAAAAATCGACCCCCTAATACACCAGAATGTTGACTTAACGGTAGCCTAATTTTGACCAAACATAAATGTGTAGGTGGGCGCGCTCTCTCTCTCTATCTCTATCTCCCCCCGTTTTCTGACTTTAGTGATTTTTTTTTGGGGTCAAAATCTCGAACAAAGCGTCGGTTGTAGGGTGCATCAGAATTAGTTGATTAGTAGAAACTAAAGAATTTCGTTTCCCTGGCAAATTAAAAAAAACCCAAAATTATAGAAGGGTATTTATTTCGAGAAAGAAATGAGAGTTGTGCTATTTATTAGTTGAAATTAAAGAATTCAGTTTCCTTAGCTAATAAAAAAAAAACCCCCAAAACTAGAAGGGGGTAACTCTTTTTTCAAAAAAAAAGGAAAAGAAACTAGAGTTATGCTATTGAACAGTAGAAATTAGAGAATTTCGTTTCCTACGAAAAAAACCAAAAAAAAAAGAATGATTTTATTAGCATAATAATTTTTCTGTGAACGTGAAAAATAACTGTATGTTATGGACGATAAATTTTTTAAAAAATGAATCTTGAGATAACTTTTAATTGTCATCATCATTTTTTTATGACTTATCGATAAATTATTTCATAAGCATACTTCAAGTAAAGAATGATGGAAAAATATTTACTTTCGAGAAAAAGAAATTAAAGTTATGCGTGTGGACGTAAATTCGATTGCGTAGTTGTGGTTGATTGATGGTTGCGGAGGCAGAGGGTGCGAGTCAAAGGAGTTTGATGTCTTGTCAAACCAGCCCGAAATCCCAACCATACCCCCGCACTTGCCACTCGCTTAGGCGGGCGGTGGAGGGGCCAGATCGAGCGACGAAATTGTCTTTTTAGGAGCTCATCAGTTTTGGTGGCGTGTGATGCTTGTTAGAGGGCCCAATCAGTTTTTTGGGTTAATGGGGTTGGATTAGATGTCTTAATCGATCTGGGATTAGGTGGATCAATGGGTATAAGAAAAGGGTTCCCCACTGTGTACAAGTTATATCCCTTTGTACCCGCGCATGTGTTTTCAAAGCATCGTTGAACAAGCATTGACGATGAATTGTCGTATGTTCGCGTTATTTAAGATTATTGTTCTATTTATTTCGCAAAAATAAATAATTTGAAAAATATTTACTTAAAGAGTGTTCGCTGTTATTACTTGAATTGGTTAGTTAACGATCAATGTTTTCAGGTCAAGTAGAATTTTCTTTTGAAAAAGATTGTCCTTAGTGGGCAGGGCATTTGGACATAGAGACCACACGAAAAATCTAATTTTGGAAGCAGTTTTCTATTTCCATATTCCTCTCTAAAGGCTGCTTGGTACTTGGAGAGAGAGGAGGAGGATGAGTTCTAGCTGATGTTTTGTTCTGTGCCGCCTTAAGCAATTGTATCCACTTTTAACTAGGGTTGAGCAAGATGGACTACCCAGACCGGATCAAACCGACTGTTCTGGTTCGGTTGTTAAGGTTACCGGTCGAGTCCTCAATTCCTCAAGGTGGAACTTGAATATGCAATGGAGTTCGGTTCCTGATTCTTAGGGGAGCCAAACTGATGGACTGCCCGTCCAGATCGATAAATTTTATATTACTCAAAAGATTCAATTCTGTTGAGTGCACGAGTATTTAGTCTGTTTGCTTTTGTTATTTTTGTAACATAAATTGTAGTAGCTCAAACATGAGATTGAAATCCCCTTGCATGTTTGCTTGCTTGCGATTGTGGCCATGTTGATGTTTAAGAGATTCGGCCCCAAAAGAATATCAAACATCAAACCACGCGTTGGTTGCAACGGGTGACTCGAGCAGATGCAAAACCCCGATCGGATCCATTTTCCAAAAGCATGCCAGTCACTCTGCCCGTGTCATCATGCTGCAGCTGATCCGTCAATCAAAACATGCCTCCAAAGCCTGGCATTTGCACTTTCTGTATATTGCAATGGGAACAAGTTGCTGCTGATATGGGTGCACGGTAAGTACCATGGTCCACCCATGTAGGGTGTCCCATCCCTTGACGGTTATACATTTTAAACGTGATATAGGATCACGTTTGTTTGTCGTTGTTTTAATAGATAAACGAGGTTCCTCTTACGCTTAGTAGAAAATACAGAGAACAGAAGTCACGCCCCGAACTCGGCGAGCACGCGAACATCCCTGTTCATGCCGTTCATTTAAAAATACTCCAAGATCCAACGGCCAATTCCTTATAACTCCTTTCTAGAATGCATGCAGAAGCGATGCCATCCCCCGTCATATAAATACAACCACATACAAATAACTTAGGACATAAACAACAAAATCTCATTAATTCATTCATAAGGATTCCATCCTGTAATCCACCAATCAGGAGTATAATTTTAATACCACATAAAGAAAACAACTCCATCCAAGGTACAATTGGTCCACTTTCTCTTCAAATGCCAATCCTTGGCAAGCTCGCGCTTCCTTTGCCTGGAACTTGAAAAAGGTAAGCCCTCACTATAGTGAGATATAAATCTCAGTAAGGTGGGTCCTAACCCTAGGTTAAGTTGATAGTCCACTTAGGCAGTCGCGTTACTCGACAAATCCAAATTTTTGAACACATGGGCATAACAATCACGGCTCAGTAAACGACGACACACAGAAGACAGGTATGCATTTATGATCGCGCCACACTCATGTACACATGTATACTCGGTCTGCCTCTTCGCCACAACCATTAACCTTTGCCTCCCTCATTCTCTAGCCCGTGAACTAGTCGCCTCAGGCTCGGCCCGTGTAAACGCATCAGACCGCCATCTTCGATGACTCGCGTAAATGCATCAGGTCCCGGTTCATCTCCAGGCAAGGTTTATGAACTCATACTCTGTCCCGCGATTAGATTGCATCAGGACTGTGGCTATCTCAACCCCGCGACTTTGTCGCATTAGGGCACCATCTAATCATACTTCACCCCGCGACCTCGTCGCATTAGGGTCTCAACCTTCCGCCCCGCGTCTCACACGCCTCAGGGCCATGCTATGCTATGCTCATGTCACAACACATCATATGCTTTGATTTTCCATCCACTCTCACACTCACTAGCAGGCGCGCATTTAAATGCGTTTCATAATTTTCGTGGCATGCAATTCAATTCAAATGATATACAAGCATGACAAATAACTCATGCACATAATATTACTCATAATCAATCCTATATCATCTTAGTATATCACTAAGCTACCCACTTGAATAAATTCTCATAAATCGTTCTAATCGGCTCTCAACTTACCCAATTGAATCCAATCCCCCTAGCCTTGGTTTAGGAATTTTCTTACCTTTGATTTACCAACACAATTTACTCCTCTTGGGACTCCAAAGTTTTGGCCCCCAATGGTCCAAGACCGAACTCAATGCGCAACCGTGAGTTTTAGGCTGGTTGGTCCCCGGAAAACCATCCAAAGTCGTCGGTTTGTCCAAGATTAAAATCCGACAGTTTTTGCAGATTGGAGCAGATTTCGTCGACTCTCGGGAGAATCCTTGCTCCGGACTACTCGGTGCTCCAAATGCTCCGATTCTTGTTAGAGGATGTCGGCAAGACATGGAGCTTTGTTGTGGTAGTCGGCCGGCAGCAGATGGTGGCCGGAAGTGGCCGTGGTGGCCGGCGAACAGGAGGCCCAGAATTTGTTGCCGGTACAGGGATGCAGGAAGAAGAAGGGGAAGAAGCTGTGGTTGTTTCGATGGTTCCCTTGAGAAATGGCCAGCCATTAGAGAGGAGAGAGAGAGAAAGCAAGACTATATTCAAGACTTGGCCAATTGGGTTGAATGTTAGGTGAGAAAAAGGTGAAATGAACCCTTCATGGCTTGATCCTTGACACATGGCATCTTGCTTTTCCAATAAGATCCTATGGCTATTTTTAATCCTCATTTTAGGCAGCCATGGATGGGTTGTAATGCCCATTTTGCCCTTATTCAATTATAATAGCAAAGTTCTAAGCTTGAGGGGCAAAACGGTCATTTTACCCCGATGTTCCGAATGTTGCTTTTCTCGTTCCTCAAATCTTTGGTAGGGCGATGATCAATCCAAATAACGTTGGAATTCTTGATTTTTCATTTTAAATCTTTTAAGGCTCGTTTCTGATAAATTTTTCTATTAGACGTGGTTCCAGCCTATTCCAAACCGACGGGCGGCTTTCGCAGACATTACGCGTATCGACCCCGTAATTTACATTACGTTTAGGGCTCGTCAATTTGTGGCGGCTTTGGTTGTAATGTAATTGTGAGGGTCTATCACTAGCTCCTAAGGTCTCAATCTTCACCGTCCGATTTAGGAAAATTTTGCAAATCATACGTTGTTTAAGCAGCATCACCCGCGCTCCAATCGTATGACACTCGCAAGGCATCCCTTAATCGTTCTTGGATCGGCCTTTTTGTGGCTCTAAATATCCCCTTGACAATCCTTGTGGTCAAAGCGTCATTTCCTATCCGAGTTCTCCAAGTCCACGTATCTCGTCTCGTGTTAACTTTTCCTCTTTGGTCAGTCTACTCGAATTGATTCGGTTCGAGCGGGATACGATTGCAATGCATCTCCAAATACACACTTATCATGAATGAGCTTGAAATCGACTGGAAATTAGAACGTCACAACAGAGATGACGACGACGTTGATTCTCCCTTTTCCTCTCTGGAAACGTCAACGGATGAAGAATTCTCTCACTGTTTTGGGTACACTTAATCTGTGAAAACCCGAGATATGTTCGTTCTATGATATATTTCTTTGATTAGTGATTCAAGTAAGTTTGTAGGGCTTGTTAATCTCGAGTAATTTCGATGTAGATTCGTTGACTTCATTGGTATCAGAGCAATTTCTTCTTGAATTCTGATCTTGTCTATGTTTATAATTAAATTATTATTTATTGTGGTTTTCGTGGAATTTTTTTTTGGAGAACTGTATTTCGGGGCTTCTCTGGCCAGGGAGATTTTTCGCCGATTCCGACCAAATTCCAGCGAATAATGTTTCGTTTGTGGAACTGCAGGGTTGTACCGCCATGGGAAACAAAAAGCGTCTGGGCATTTGCTTGCTCGCCGGAGGCGAATTTCGGAAGGAAATTTGCGAATTGGGGTTCCGTGTTTGGGCAATTTTCACTCGATTCTGGGCAAATTGCTTCACCATTCTTCTCGATTCTTGGATCTATGTGGTCGTGCCGACGTGATATTGAAAACCCACTATCGATTTTGGATTCAAATGGGCTACTGGAGAAGAATTGGTTAAAGGGGCGGCAAAATCCTCGCTCGGCAACTGTTCTTGTGCGAAGGAAAATGCCGGAAGTTTCCTTCTGTTCACGTGAAAAGAAAAAAACAAGGAAGAAGAAGCCAGAACTGCCTCCGGTGGGTTTTGAGCCTACGCCCCCTCACCAAACCATTAATCAAACGCCTTGGACCATTACGTCGCACTGAGTTTTTCTAGTCAAGAATGACAGACGATTCTTCTTATTAAAAGAAGAACTAATCGTGCAGATTCGCGCACGTGAGTGGCACGCGCCTCATGGTGAGATATCCGTTTTGTTCCCACCGTGACCCAAGAAGCCGGCCCGGTCCAAGACCCGAGATTCCGACCCGGTCGTTCGTCGGCTGTTGACCCGGTTTGCGTTGACCGGTCAACTCAACTTTTGAAAATTACAATTTTGCCCCTGATTTATTTTAAAATTGCAATTTGGTCCCCGAAATTTCAAAAAAAAAAAAAATTCAATTTGATCCTCGATCTTTTTGGAAATTGCAATTTGATCATCGACCCTTTTTGAAAATTGCAATTTTGTCCTTGATCTTACTCTAAATTGCATTTTGGTCCCTCAAGTCAACTTTGACGGTTGATCACGCGTTGACTAAATGGGCTGAAACTTTGACCGACTCGTACGGGCTTGTTTGAACTCTGATTGGGGCATGTGAGGTACCATTACGTTCGTATCGAAATTGTCTTTGATTTGATATATTATATGAGCATGTTTGACGAACGTAAAATTGTAAAATACGTATGAATCCTCTTAATACACGTATTTTGATTATTTTTTGATTATTTTTCATCCATGTTATTTTTAATATTGAGGATGACTTACATGCTTATATTGATTGATGATAGCATGTATAATTTTTTAGAATTATTTTTAGTTCTATCTTGTAAGATGAAGTTAAAGTATGATTTGATGCACGAATGGCTTACGCATTAGTTCAAATCGTGCTATATCAAATTACAAAATTTGGAGATCATTATTTGATTTATGATCTTGATTTGAGTGGGGAGTTTTAGAAAAGTTTAGTAATTTCAGTGAACTCAATTTTACATAAATAATTATGTTAATGATAATTTCAAGCGAGGATTCTCAAACGATGATTGAGAACATAGTGAACTTTCGACTTTGAGACCTTATGTAAAATTATTCATTAATATAATTAGTTAGTGTAACATAGATGCATAAATGTTAGGCATCAATAGTAGTGAATAAATGTTTATAGAACTTTGCGTTTAGATATTATGGCTTTAGCTTCTTGGAATATCGTAGCTAAGCTTGATTAGAATAGAAATTAGATGACGAGAATTATAAAAACTGGAATGTGAGAATCCAGTACCTAATAGAAGAGCAAGAAGCACTAGAAGCTCTTAACCTAATTATGAAAGTACATGAAAATGGAAATACTGCATAATATAGAAGGAAAAAGAGGCATTTGCTGTATTGGACAATATGTGCTCTATCACTCGCAATATGTTGTTGAGTAGCATGAAAATAGTTTTATGCATGAGTTCGAGCATTTATAAAAAAAAAGTCAAAATCAAGTGGGAGCAATTAAGAACTAAGTTTTGGTTGATACCGTTCATCAACTTGGAACAGATCACTATAAGGTTTGACGTCCATATGATGCATTGTGGGCTAAATCTAAAATAGCTTTTGTGGTTTGTGTTAAACATGATAAGTGAAGTGTTATATGCAGACCGCATTTTGAATTAATGAGTAACAAATGCAAGCAGTAATAAGTTTTTCGCCCTATAGCTATGTACATATAAAAATTCACTTGACTCACGCTAAAGGTGAATATCCTTCTAGCGGCTTAACCAAAAACCAATATTCGTTATACCAGTTTCAGCTCAAATGAGGCTTAGTGCTTCAGGTGTAAATATCAATGTGGATTTGAGAAGTGAAAGGATAAGGGAAGAGATCATTCAAGATAAAAATCGAAATTTAACAAACATGGAAAAGGAAAATGTCCTTTTTAGAAAAACATTTCAAAAGTTAAGTGTTATAACTGTGGCAAAAAAGGTCACTTTGCTCACAATTGTGATGAATTAAAGAAGTTAGAATCCCTTAGTACACTTAAGATTGTACATATGTTTGTAGTGCAATTTTGGTAACTGAATTTTATCTTTTGTGGATTGTAAATCTAAGGGCCATAAGCCATGTAGTAGTGAAATTCCACATTGAGGAAATTTAATAAATGTGAGAAATATTTTTTGAGTGAAAATCAAAGTAATTGGCACCTGCCAATTCAATATGTGCAATGGTCGCACCTTACTCTTTCTAACGTTTATGTGCTCCAAAACATGACGGAATTTAGCTTTCGTGTTAGTTTGGTTAAACTTGATTTTAATTTGAACTTTCATAACAATGATGATAACTTGTCGTTGGGAACAAGTTATTATAATTTTAGATGGTTTCGTTATGCATATTATTAAGTGCAATAATGTGACTATTAGTTATTCCCTAATTTCATCTTTTGTGATGATATGAATATGTGTCATGCTTGGCTAGGTAAAATAAGCTAAAAAGGGCTTATTGGACGGTGTTGAAAGTGTCGTTGTGCTTATTTGTGAGCATTGCCTTGAAGGGAATAATAATCAAGAAACCATTTGAAAAATGAACAAGTGCTAAGTTTCCTTTGCGTTGATCCATTCAAACATATGTGGTTCAATAAATGTGAGAGCAAGTCATGGAGTTGTTTATTTTGTCATATTGATTGAACTCAAGAAAATCTTTTGATCAGTTCAGATATTTATTGATGAAAAAGGAATAGAAAAACAGTTTTCTATTTTAGTGATTCCTTAATAGAATTGGAGTTGTAGAGAAAACAGGTTCCAATAGATATGGTTAAGTCTGTGATGACACATTTTATTGTGCGTATTACCTTTTGTGGTGATATTTTGTTGATAGTTTTCTAGATACTTAACTGTATGCCTTGTAAATCAGTTACCTCTACTCCATATAAGTTATGGACAAGTTGAAAATGAGATTTGAGTTTCTTAGACCTTGATGTGCTTCCTATACACACGTGTTCTCCCACAAGTATGGGAAATTGGGCCTTAGAGGCAAAAGGAATATCTTCGTAAAATACTAAGAGTACTCGAAAGGGCAGATGCTATAGGTGAGCAAGAAAAAAAGTAGAAAATGTAACCGAATTTGATTCACGAGATGTCACATTCTTAATGAATGAATTTCCGAAAAAGGGCGAGATACTTAAAAAATGTTTTCTGTTTGTATTATAGGACAATGGCAATGATTTTTTTTTTTGGCATCTTATCCAAGTAGGAGCAATGTGAGAAGTGGAGAATTTGTTTCGAATTTGTTTCGAATTAGTCTCAATTGCAACCACTTGATGTCAAGAAGAGAATCATCATTGTCTGATCCGAGTGGAAGCGTGATGGAGAATGATGCACTAAGCGTATGATCTCTAATTTGGCGTACAAGTCGCAAAAAGCTTTCTCCGACAAATTGTCAACGTTTAGACAATGCACATAAAGCTTTCATGGTTGTTCCACAAAAAGAGAATAATGTTAAGGAGTATAAAATGATGCTTCGATTTACCCTGATAAGGAAAAGTGGATACAAGTAATGGAAAAAGAGATGGAATTGATGAGATCAAACAAAGTTTTGGGAACTGATTGATCCTTTGAATGAACACAAAGCCATTGGGAGCAAGTGTGTTTTCAAAATAAAGCGCAAAACCGATGGCTCGATTAAGATATATACGGCTCGCCTTGTGGTGAAATAGTATGATCAGTTCACCTTATTCTGAAAGTGATTAGTATGGATTTTGGATTATATCAAATGGATGTAAAGACCGCAATTCTCAATGGAGAGTTAAAAAATGAATTTTGCATGAAATAGCCTATTGGGTTTGTTATAGAAGGCCAAGAATAAAAGGTATATCAACTTTTAAGATCGATATATGGCTTTACACAGTTTTCGAGATAATAATATATATTTTCTCGTAATGCTACTGCGGCACATGTTTTTCTAATGATTGATGAGGATCATTGAGTATATATCAAAAGATCCAAAGATCAGTTTGCGGTCCTATCATTATATATTGATGATATACTAATTGCTAGGAGCAGTATGGAGTTAATTGATACAGTTAGAATTGGTTATGTTCCAATTTTTGATATATAAGATATGGGTGAATCTGCATATATTTAAAGAGATTGTGATTTCTTTCACGAGAGACTTATAAAAGTCCTTGAATGGTTTCTGTGCAAGATTGTAAACCCAAGATACTACTATTGCAACAGATGAAGGTCTGAGCCATGTTGTGTCTTAAGACTCCACAAACAAATAAAGAAATGGAAATTGTTTCATGTTCTAGTGTTGTTTGAAGCTTAATGTACACTATGTGTGTAAAAGATTTGATATTTATTATGTAGTTGGAATGGTGTGTAGATAACAATCCACTCCAAGTCAAGTACTTTGAATTGCCGTCAAGAAAATCTTGAGATATTTGAAAAGTGCTGCTGAATTTTTATTGAGTTATCAAGGTAGAGATTTGCACCTTGAAGGCCATGCTGATGTTGACTGAGGAAAATGTTTAGATTTGCGCTTTTAATTAGAAATGACACATTGTCTTAGAGTAGTAAGAAGCAAAGGTGTATATCCTTATCCACGATGGAGGATGATATCGTGGTGTTGTCAACAACAGTACAAGAGAATGTTTGGTTTAAGATATGTTTGGATTAGTGAGGTGTTGCTAAGGATGTTGTAGGTACAATTATTAGTTGATTGTGACAGCCAAACAACAAGAACTTACATTAAGGATTCATTGCCAGACCAAGCAAATAGACATGCAATATGTTTTTGTGAAATATATGGTTAAAAAAAAATGTGAACATACAATACACATGCATGGACATAATGATAGCAGCTTTTCTGTGAAGTGAGTACCTAGAGATGTTTCTCCTCAGTCATGCGTTAGCAAAATGATTAGTTTGATGTATTGAAATCTCTAGAAGTGCATAAAAGTGGGAGTACTGGATATTTATATTTCTCAATGTTCACAGTTAATGGTATTTGTTATCATTATTGATGCCTATGAGATTGTATGACATTTATGCATATTAATGATTGGTGCATTATGTTGAGAAGATATTTTGGACAGATGAAATTAGCCTATTCACACAGGTAATTGCCTCTATTTACTATGTGATAAATAGAAATGAGATGATTTCATGCTTATTATCTAGGTGATAATGGAGAGCTGAAGCTTGAAAATTTAATGTTGCCTTAACAGAATTGCTAAGATGAGATCATAATTTTTATTATGTCCGAAAGTGAAATATCGAAAGTGATATTGCCCATATATTTCACTTTATTTGTCTTAATGCCAGATGTGAGTTTTGAAAGATTCTTTTAAAGAGAATAGATTTGTGAACTCAAGCTAGATATTAAGTATATCTGAGTTATCATCTGTACGATATTAAAAGTGAAAAGACATACGCTCCATGGGAAATGAGAAAATACCATAATACGTATTTTGTATTACGTATGCATGAATTGACCAAAAAGAGTTGGCAAGAGTTTTGATCTCAACTCTATAGTCGTGTGAGACTCTCGAGGATAAAAGTTCCTCAAATTTAGTCCCCTCACGACTTTTGCTTATTCTCAAGATTTATTTTTGGTGTTCGCTATCTTATGGTGTTACAAATGGTCATGAGATTGATTCGACCTAATGAGATATTTCTAGAAAAGCGAGCTGGACTGAGATCGATAGATTTAAGAGAAGAGAAAAATCAATTTGTTTTGGATGTCACATTCAATATTTGTGTTCACAGGTTGATCAATTGTGATTATTTGAGTTAATCATGATTGTGAATACAATGCATCATATTTGAGTGCTTGAAGAGATCAAATAGATCAAGACAGATGTGATGTAAATGTGATTAATTGATCTAGGGTACTACATACTAAATCTACTCTGAGTTAACATGCCATTTTAGAATTGCTATATACTCCCAACGAATGTATGGCAATGAGTTCTTGCAGTATGCTGGTCGCACGGATTATTTGTCGATATGAATTTTGTAGAAAAAAGAGAGTTATATTTAACCCTTCGTGGGTGAGTGAGAGTTATTATCCTTCGTGGATAAGTGAAAGATATTGATAGCCCTTCAAGAGCGAGTGAGAGATGTTGGATTATATGGAGTGCACGGTAAGTAGTATAGTCCGCCCATGTAGGGCATTTCATCCCTTGGCGGTTATATATTTTAAATGTGATATAGGATCACGTCTGTTCGTCGTTGTTTTAATAGATAAACGACGTTCCTATTACGTTCACTAGAAAAACAGAGAACAGAGATGATGACGATGCCAATTTTCCCTTTTTCTCTCCGGAAACATCAACGGACAGCGAATTCTCTCACTGCTTTGTGGACACTTAATCTGTGAAAACTCGAGGTGTGTTCATTCTGTAATACACTTCTCCGATCAGTGATTCAAGTAAGTTTTTAGGGCTTGTTAATCTCAATTAATTCCGCTGTATGTTAATCGTGATTCATTCCCTTCAATAACCAAATCCAGCTTGTGGTTGGATTAAGGCAGGAGGACCTTGCCCATACGAAGAATTGTTGCCCCAAACCTGGAGCACTAGGGGGATGCATATGCATTCCAGGACCAACAGATGCCAGATGGTGCCATGGAACGTTGTCTCATCTGCGAGAACTGAGCCTGCAATCTAGCTCGTCTCTTCCTTCCTCTGGGCGAGTGCAGCGTACAGAGGATTGCCGACAACCATCTTATTAGCTATTCCAGCAGGCGGCAAGAGCTCGAGATACTTAAACAGGAAATCTGAGAATGCCGCAAATCCAGGGCCCCTGCTAATTCCATTAGGATCACGCATGACTTTACAAGAAGTAATTGTTCCTAACTCAGAGAACAATTCCTGGAGTTTCTCTTCGTTGATGCTATCATCAAGATTCCTAACATAGAGATTTACACCTCGATGTTTGTCTACTGTTTCCTTCATGCACTACTCGAACCGTGATTTCAGTTCAAGCTCTCTTTCAGACTTTTCTGGGCTCTTCCAGCACACCATTCCTTCTCATCCAATCTTTTTTTACCATTCAAAGGGTCAACTGCTTTGGCGGCGTCATCTGCATTTTCAGAATTGACAAATCCAAAACACTTTGATTTTCCACCTCCATCTTTCATTGCTACAGCACCGGTTATGGGTCCATATTCAGCCAAACGTCTTCTTCAAATCCTCATCCGTAGTCGAACCTGATAAGTCCTTCACATACACACTGTGGAATCTTGTCTTGTCAAGAGCAGTGTGTAACTTTCTTTCTTGCGAAGAAAGCGTCCAACATATACTTGTTTATCATTGATCTCCATTCCATTTAACTTATCTATTGCATTTTGAACCCATTCTTCACTGTCAAATTGAACGAAACTCTGACCCTTTGACCGGCCTTGAGCATCAGTGGCCACTTTGCAGGAGGAAAGAATGTTGCCAAATGAAGAAAACGTGGTCAATAATCGTCTTGTCCAGATTCTTGATAATTATGTTTTCGAATCATTAGTTTTTCGCGAAACAAATGGAGCCAAAGTACTTTCTTCCTTTATTTGTTTCTATCTACATCCTTCTTATGTTCTCCTGCCTGTATCTATTTGCCCTTCTATCTTAGAATACTTATGTAATTGTCTTGCCTCCCATTTTGTCATATATAAAAAAAAGCAATGATAACAATTAAGAGAGGAAAACAATGAACATCACCACATCCATTCATTCGCATCATCTGGTCAGTAAAAAAGAAGTACATAACATGTTTCTGTGTAACTTTTTCCATCCCCAGAGCGTGGTACCTTCAAATCCTTTCTCTTGTGTGCCCTAATCATGGTAGCAACTTTGCTAAAGCTGGTTAAAAAACTTTTGCTACATATGAATCTTTGGAAATGATCTCTTCTTCATGAAATATTCCTTTTACATCATACTGTGCCAGAGACTCCTAGCCAAATTCAAAGGGTAGTCGCTACTCAAAATGTTACTAGTAAGAGGAATTCAGGTGTGGACAATGCCTAGGCCATAAGCTAGATCAAGGCACTCGGGCTCGCATCATCCTCGGACGCAACGATCAAGGTTCTTTCGTCAATCAAGTTCTACACTCGGCGCTTCAGTTTCAAACAGTCTTACACTGAGTGACCGGCCTCAACTCCATTGCATACGCAACTTACTCCTTGCTCGTAGTAAGGAACCTCTTGGGTTGGCAGGGTAGACGCAGGAGTCGACGGAGCTCTTTTGAAGTGTCTTGGGGGCAATTTGTTCGTGGGGATTGAAATAGCAGAAAACTATCTTTTGCCCTCTTCTCTTTTGAATATAAGCGGACCATTGGTTAGGGTGTGCCATTCCTGACTTGTAAACTCTAGCTTGACATTGGGCTTGCGGCACATCTTAGTATCAGGCTGAAGCTGTCTCTTGTTGGTTTTAGAATAGCTGGACTATCTCCATGCCAGGGCTCTCCATCCTCATCTCCTCCTCGGCCAGTTGGCTCGCTAAGCCCGGGTAATCTGCCCCGATGCGGGTTATCATCAACTCAGAGTATGAAGATTTTCACTGCAAGGATGAATGCACTATCCGCCTCTTCTTCAATTGACGGCGGGATGGGCTGCTCAGCATGTTTCTTACACCTTCGCCCAAACATCGCAAAGCTTTCATCATTCTGAATTTTTAACTTCTGCAAGTCGTCCTTTGTCAATGCCATCTTTTGGATGAATTGATTTATGAATGCTTTGGCAAATTTTGCCTGATGAAGGGGTGTTGACGAGGGAAAAACATCCGGTGCTTGAAAACTTAGGAGAACATAACCTCAGGAAACTACACAACCTAAAACATGTGTGGAGAAAAAGATTATTTAGTGAGAAAATTTCTCCTGAGTATTGAAATCTTTGGGTTTGTAATTGTCTTGGTTTGACAAAATATTTCAGCCATGACATCCTCCCAGAATTTAACGAAGTTAGTGGTGAAAAATTTATCTGAATAGATACATCTAATAACATACTTGGCGATTATAATTTAGTTCAACTCACTGACAAGACTTTAATATGATGCTGAGAAAGTGAAAAAAGTAGTGATAAATGATGAAAAAGGAGAAAAGAAAGTGACTTCTTTTGGAAAGTTAGAAATTGCGACACTGCTTAGGTACTCCTGGGAAGTGAGCTTGGAGGCAGACCTCTATACAGCCGTAAAACAGTTATCACCATATAGAAATACACATAAAATTAGTAAGGTCTAATTAATGTCACTCTCACCCCTTTTTTTTTTCTCGCCTTTGTGTCACGCCCCGTGTCTTTGCGAGCGCGTGAACATCCCCCAAGGACTGTAACTTCAGATACTTCTCAAGATTCAACGTCCACTCTAACTTTTTTGTGAGATGTTATGCACATGCGGGAGCGATTACATATCTTCGTATAACATATAAACTACAATGACTGAGGATGGTAAAAGGAAGAGGGACTTATTCTCGTACCAAAAATGTTCTTACAAACCTCTAGCCTTCGTTTCAAATAGTACAACAGGAAATTCCCAAAATTCAACCTTTTCCCACAATTGATGATAGATGAAACCTAGCTCCACAAAACTTATACAATATCTAAGTCCACAAAACTTATACAATTAGGCAATATTACATATTCATCTACTCCAAGAGACTTCTCCAAAAGCCAAATATTGATATCCTCCGAGCTTCATCATTCGGGACCTGAAAATGTTATCCCACGACGGGATGAGAATAAATCTCAGAAAGTAAACTCTTAAACCTAGGTTAGGCCAGTAGTACCTGCGGATCATTCTTAAACATGTGAATTCCATTCCTTCAAATCGTCATTCGGATCAATTCCTATCAGGCAATACTATCCATCAAGGCTATCATCATTCAGATCAATCTCTGTGTTTCTATCCATCAAATAGGACGATATGCTAAACCAGAAGAAGGGCAGCAACGCATTGAAATCACAATCAAAATGCTAACTGGTTTGGGCTATTCAAGGGAATCACTCTTTGTTTTCTATGGGGGAAGGGAAGTGAGATCTACCGGGAGGGTGGGTGCAGGGCGGACGATTTCACACAATTCAAGTCATGATTTACCAAGATAAGGTCAAGCTTCATACTCTAGGCACTTCACAAATCACACTCATACATGATATTTCCTATCATATAACTCAATTCTCAATATCCAGGCCCATGTAATGATGCAACAGGCTATCGTAATGTACTTGGCAAGACTCGCGTCACAATGCATCAGGTTAATATATCAATTGTCAGGACCCGTGTAACGCCTCATGTCGTACTTTACCGCGTAAATATGCTTTAAGTTAACAATCCGTGTTTAACACATCAAGATAAACTCAAACCCCGCGTAACACGCATCAGACAAATATAATTGAACGTACCCGCGTAATAACGCCTCAGGCCATAGTCACGCGTTTAACGCATTAGGATTAGTTCAAACCCCACATAAAATACATCAAGGTAACATGTGTGCACAAACTCATAACTTAATCAATCAAAGGTCAATCTAAAAGAATTACTCAATTCATCATCTAAAGTGCACATCCCAGCCTCCAAGCCTCAAATCTCAATCATTGGACCACATGCCACAACTCGGCCATTCGTTCACATTTAAAATTTCGTGATCGAATATAATAAATTAAACAAGACAACCTAGTCATTGAATCCACATTTCATGTCTTGGCCGAGCACAATGAGGCATAAAAATCAACCTAATCATCGATTTTACAATTAACCAATTGAACCTTTCTCACTTCTCTCGGCTAAATATAACAAGGATGAGCAATCAATCTGGCCATTCATCTCACAAAGGCTACTCAAGGCCGAACACATACAGGGCAATTGTTCAATTTAGCCAATCAAGGTACCATGACCTTCAGTCAAGCCAATTCAAGTTAGACAAGCCTAATTCCTTTTCCCAGTCATTCAAGTTTATCAATCTACATCCTTGAGCCCACTTATTCCATGCATAAAAACGTGGTCTTCCAATGGAAACAAACCAACGAACATTAAACCTCAAAACTATCCAATTCAGGTTTCCATGACCAGAACCATTCTCAGTAAAACTGACATCATCCTAATAATTTTTTGAGTGATCCAAACTTAGAATCATATTCTTCATGATCTTACGGTCACATGGAAGAAAACTGAGCTTAATTCGGACTTAAGATGACTTAGAATGAGCCATTTTACTTTTAGTGCGTGCTGAAAAACGAGATTAAGAGGCTCTCGGGTCTTGCATGTTTTTCACACAAATCGGCCCTTAAAACTCTACCAAATCCAATTCTAAACCATCCATTAGTAACCTAGAGTCCTAGGATAATTTTAAGAGTAACTTACCTTTTAATCGAGCTAAGAAAAGCCATGAAGCAAGCGGCGCAAATCCTCCTTCAATTCTAGTTGCCAATAGTTCCGAGTGGTCGGTAGCTATTCTAGCAAGTTTACCTCACATTTAGCCATAAAAAATACTACCAACGGCAACCACTAACCTCTTAACACATTAAGCTAGGTCTGAGAGATGACTCACCAAGAAATTGGAGCAAGACAAGCTCCTTGACTCCACGACACGGCCACGGTCCGATTAGGGAAGCTGGCGTTTCCAAGAGGCTCGGTGGCGATTCTAACAAATTTTCCCTAAAAATCAATCATCAAGCTCTAATAAATCCACTCATAGCTAGGTTTAAGAGGTCACTTACCTCAAACCAAGTGAGGAAACTCCTTAAAACAACCCTTAAAACTCACGACCAAGGGCTCACGTCATCGGCGGCTCTACGATGGTCCAATGAGTAGCGAACGGCGACGGCGGTTCACAGTGGTCGACCAAGAAGAGAGAAAGGCCAAGAGTGAGAGAGAGAGAGAGAGGAAGATGGCATCGGTGATAGATGGAGAGGAAAGAGAGATGGTCGAATGAGAGAGAGGGAATGAGGGAGAGAGTGAGATGAGCTTGAATGAGTTCTTGCTTTCCCCAAAATCAAAGTCTTCCTTCACAAGCCAAGAGAGAGGGTGACTTGATGGGTTGTCATAGACCAGGCTAGGCTTTTTGACTTCTAGACTTGGTGGTTGAAGATTTTAAGAAAGCTTGTCTAGAGGGCCCCTACCAATAATTCATTCTTGTCTCTTAAATCCAAGAAGGGTAAACATGGAATTTCACTCAAGCCAAAGGACCATCTTGCCCTCTAATAATTCGGTCACTCTAGGGAAGTATAAATGACCTAAATGCCCTTATACTAAACTTGACCAACAAGCTTAATCCGAGGGTAAAAAGTAATTTCCAACTTTCAGTCCAAAATTTCATTATTCTAATTTGTTCGGAGCGAACCATAATTTCAATTGATCTCGATGAGGCGACGTCCAAATTATTACAGTTGGGATTCTTGATTATTCGACGACCAATCTCGAAGTCCAATTCGTGGCTAAAATTCGTCAATGGCAATTTCAGTGTATCTCAAACTATCTCAAACTAATTCGAGCCATGACGACCTTGGTTGTCAAGTAATTATGAGGGTCAACCGCTAATTCCAAAGGACACGATTGTCTGGAATTGGTTTAGATTAATTTGCAAATTATACGATGGTCAAATAGAATCACCCGCAATCCAATTGTATAACACTAGCAAATCGTTCTAAGACCAATCTTAGACCGACCTATAATGGTTCAAAATTTTCCCTCGGCAATCCTTATGGTCAAGGTGTCAATTCATGGTCGAGTTCTTTGATCCACGTATTTAAATCCTAGGTAGACTTTCTCCATCGGTTAGTCTTCTCGAGAGTTGCCAACTCTAAGCGAGATTTCACTAAAGCATACCTGCGAGATATCTCATTCATTCATACTATGAAAATGGTTGGATTTTAGAATGTTATACTTTGTGATGCAAATAAAGTTGGCGATCTCAGTAATATTGTGCAATTTTAAGATTTTAGGCAATTTCATGATTTTAGTGATATTTTTGTAATTTTACGTTTTTTAGGTTAATTAGGTCTAACACCATATATAAGGGTGTTTAGGGTTATTAGAATAGATGATTATAGACTTTGATAATTTTCGTTGATTTTTATAAAATCACAACTGAGTAGACGGTTCTTCCTCATTATCGTTTCGATTCTTTTTAGCCTTATTTCTATCGAGTTTCGGCATCACTTTACTTTTCACATTACCAATCACCTTTTGACCTTTTAAGTAGAAATTTTCAATTCATTCCAAGTTCGTGTTACTAGTTTTTATCTATTTTCTATGAGTAAAGGTGTCCAAAAAGTCCTAAACTATTGCATTGGTCACAATTTAGTTCTAAACCTTTTAATTTTATCAATTTAATTCTAAATCTTTTACATTTGTGCTAATTAAGTCTATCTGACCAATTATGATTGAAAATCGCTCACGTGAACGTTGATTTTTTTAATTTTTAATTTTTCTTTTCTTTTATTTTTTATGGCATAAGAATACCTCAAGTGCCAATATATGTGTACGACGCTCATTTTGATGCTAATATTTTTTTTTTAGATTACTCAAGTGCTAAATAAAAAAAAAATGATCGCTTTAGTGCCAATTGTGAGAAATTCCGACAACCTCACCGGAGTTAACATTTAAATAATAGTTTTTTTAAAATGGCACTTAAGCGATCACTTTAATGCTAAATCGGAGAAAAAGCGATTAATTTATAGCCAATTTCGACGGTCTTACTGGAGTTGGCACTGAAAATAACCGTTTTTTTTAAATTGACACTTAAGTGATCCGAAAAAAATAATGGCACTAAAGTGAATGTCGTATACAAATATTAACACTTCTAGTGTCCTTTTGCCTTTTTATTTTATTTTATTGAGGGCCAGCAAGGGTAACCAAGGGGTCGCGGACCCTCTGGAATTGGGCAAGGGCGCTGCGGCCCTCACCAAATTTGGGCGAGGGCGGCAACGCCCTTGCCAAGTGCCGACGAGGGATGCTTACTCTCACCTGGGGCCAGTAGGAGTCGACCGGAGACTCTTGTCAGCCCTCAATTAAAAAAAGTGAAGAAAAAAAGGAACAACCAAAAAAGTATTAAAAAATTAAAAATATATAAAAATGTACGTGTCAACATCGACCGTGTCATATAGGACGATTTGTGTTCACGTCAGTGATTTTCGATCAAAATCGAATAGTCTCAATTTGCACTAATGCAAAAATTTTAGGACTAAATTGACACAATTGAAAGATTTAGCACCGAATTAGCATTAATACAAGAGACTTAGTATTTTTTTTTTCACTCTTTTCCCTATTTTTTTGTTTTCCCTTTCACCCGTGACATCAGATCTTGCAGCCTAGCTCGGAGTCTAAGAGCACAAAGCCCTCAATCTAGCTATTTTTGCCATAAATCTCTACTTTATTCGCTTCTCTCGTGAGCATATATGGCCTTTCTTTATCACGCGGGTTGCTTGAAAATGTGGATGGGCGGCGCATTCCTTGCGAATACATCACGAAACACGTTCATCAAAACAAAAACAAAGAAGCGGCGACTCTTGGGCATTTAGATAAATGGTGACCGGGGAAGACAAGGCTGCATATGATTGTAGTAAGGGAAAATGTTTATGTTTTAAAAGTGTTCCGGGAACATTTTTGGAACAATAACGCGTATGGTGCAAAAAAGTTCCAAAAGTCTTCCGCGGAACACTTTTATTATACCATGGAACACTTTTGAATAAACAAAAAAAATTTGATTTTGAGTTTTGGAATACGTTTTGGAATACTTTTGAAATCACTATCTATCGTCGCCAACGCGGCCACCACACCCGGTTGCCGATCACCTTTCGCAACCATCGGCCTCCGCCAATCGCCGGCAACCGCCACCGCCACCGTCGGCAACTGCTGCCGCCGCCGTCGGCAGTTGGTCGCCGTCGTCAGTGGCCGGTGGCCGTCGTCAGTGGCCGGTGGCCGCCGATTGCCTGCCGCAGCCACCGGCTTCTGCCAATCACCGGCCACCGCCGCCGGAAAAAATATATTTTCTTTTAACTTACCAAATACGTTTTTGCTATAAAAATCGTAGTCGGGAACAGAAACACAAAAAAAAATGTTTCTGTTCAAAAAATGCTCACAGTAACATAAACAAACATTACCATACGTAGTTTAAGGAGCTATCCACAAAGGCATGTGGCATTTTTCTTCGCTGGTTGGTGAGCGTTTGCGAGTGAAATATGCCCGCGTAGAAAATGTCTGTGTGTTTGAGTTCATTGATGGAGATGATATTGTGTTGAAAGTCATGATTTGCAGCGCTAGAGGTGAGTTCTAGACTTGTCAAAATGGATCATACCTCCATTTCTTAGTCCTTATATGATGGGTTGAGTACTTGTCTCAATAAATGGGTTTAAACATAATATAAGTATCAAATGAGTTATACATGGTTTACATCTTATTTGGACCCAACCCACCATCATGGCTCTCTTTTCATTATCTCTCGCCCTTATTCGATCTTACACTTGCTCATTTCGCACTCTCACGTTTTTGGGTATGAGTCGCAAGATTTGCATTGCAATAAATGGGTCATAAACGAATTGAATGGATTTATTTGAATTGGATCATTTATGAGCCAGCAACCCCTACCTCAGTGACGTGAAATGTTAAGCTCTCAACCCAATTTAGCTCAACAAAATCACCCCAGAGTTTCTAACTGTAGAGCATGCAAATCCCAAAAATGCGTAGTTTCCCCTCCAAAAATTACTTCTCTACCAAGCTGCTGCTGCTCGACCTGGAGATGAAGATAAGAAAGAGGGCCTAATGAACAAACATGAAAAATGCTTAAATGGGCCCTGTCCTATATCTGTGTAAATAGAATAACATCAATGAAGATGTGTTGGGGCACTCTTATGCGTTGAGGATCTAAACTTACCATCGACTTCTCATTTCCCACTCAACCAAAGACGTCAAATAAAAAAAAAAATCATCAGCAGCGATGTCTCTGCAAACTGCTCAAACGACGATCGCTCGAGAAACTCCATCAACATACACGATGAGAAACAAACCGTAGGAGGAAGGAGGAGAACGAACGCGGAAGTGTGTGGGACTGTGGGAGTCCCTTGTCCGATCCGGATGAGCAGAGGGCTACTTTCAGAAAACGCTCCCACTTGGGGGGCAAACCGAATATTTCTCGTAAATTGGATTTAAAAAATAAAATAAAATAAAAGAGAAAATCAATTGCAAGAGCTAGGGCTACGTGACCCTCGAATTAGATTTCTTCTCCATACGACTTCAAACAAACATCTATACAATGAAGAAAAAAGTAGGCACGTTTCAAATATTTTGGGAGCTCTAACAGGCCTCCTGCCAAATATGGCACCAAAATAACAAATTCTAACGCAACTCCATTTCAAATCCGAATGCGCAATTGCACAAGAAGCACGCACGCTCTCTGGCGTCAAATGTTCTGTTCCATTAGATTTTTTTAAAAAAAATCCGAACCGACAAAAGGTAAGCAGCTTTTGACCAGACAAAAAAAAAAGGGTAAGCAGCTGAACCGAATCGAAAGGTTCGGGTTTTCGATTTTTGAAATAGAGAAGAGAGGCGAATATTATGGTTCATGGTGACTTTGAGAGGGATGATAAAGAAGAGAGATTTAAGTTGCGCATTCAGTTTTTGTTAAGAATTTTGGTTACGGTTCAGTTAACCGAATCAAACTGAAACAACCCGAACCGGAAAAAAGAACGGTTATATTACCATTATCTGAATAGAAACCTAAATCGAACGGATAATATATGAAATTTTGATTTAGTTCGTTTTGGTTACGCTTTCGGTTTGGTTTTTCTATTCGGTTCTGACACCCCTGCTTCTGGGAAAACTTTCTTCCACCTGTGTAATGTGAGAATTTCAAATTTTCTGCACTTTTTATTTTGCTCCAATGTCGTTGCAAGTCCAAAATGCTCGGCACAAAGATTATGAGGTGAGGTACGGAGATCACTTTGATGTCAAAAGTTATGTACGGAAATCACTCAAGAGCCAATTTATTTGAAGAACGGTCATTTTGAATGTCAATTCCGATTTGCTTGGCTAGAAATCTGATGTGGCCTTATTTTACTAATACTTGAAGCTGACGTGGCTTCGGCAAGGTCCAGTCAACAATGAAAAGGTAAAAACTAAAAATAAAAACACAAACTTAATTGGTTTACAAAATATAAAAAATAAAAAATTTCTTTAAAATAAACTAAAAAATTCGGTTAAAAAATGAACAAAATAAAAAAAAAAAAACTCAAAAAGATGAGGGCTTGTACACCCCCCCAATTGCTGAGCCCAGGCCAAGGGTCGACAACCCCTGTTGGTCGTAGGCGAGGGTCGCAGCCTTCCCCCAAATCTGGTGAGGGCCTACAAGCCCTTTTCTGTGACCGACGAGGGTAGTTAGCTCTTGGTCGGGGCTCAGCGACCCCCGTTGGCCATGCCCCACCACCGCTAGCCATTGTCGGCATTGGTGGGGGCGACAGCGGCGAGGGCTTGTGAAAGCCCTTGCCACTTGGTAGCTAGAAACCTTTTTATTATTTTAATTTAAAATTTTTAAATTAAATGTTAAGCTTATTATTAATTTTATTTTAAATAAAATTTTTATAAACTAAATGAATTTATTTTTAGCTGATTTTAAATTTGATTTATTTTAAAGTGTAGAAGTCCACATGGAAGCCCACATGGACTTATTATTTTTCAAAATGTCATCTTAAATTTTAAAATTAATTATTAATGACACGTGGCAGTTTTTGCTGGATATTTCGCCAGAAGCACCAAAATGAACTTTTTGTTTCCGATTTAGTACTGAAGTGACATGTCGAAATTTTTTGACATTAGAGTGGTTTCTCTACACAATTTTTAGGACTAAAATGTCCTTTCCCCAAAAGTGTCGGCATCTACATATCTTGAAATTTATACGAATGTTATCTCTATCTTGCCTGGTGTTATTCTGTTTGTGATGAAAGCCACGTGACAAGTGATTTGAATCCACATACTCTAAAGTCTAAACTAATTATCTTAATGGGAAAATTACCAAAAAATTCATAAACTTATTATAATTTGGTCAATTTAGTGCTAAACCGTTTTTTTTTTACCAGAAACATTTTTTCATTTGTGCGAATTCATTCCCCAAAATTGTTAACATACAAGTTATCCATCTTATGTGACGCGGTTGGCGCTAATATGAATAATATTTAGTAACAATTTTCAAATTATTTAATTGTTGATTCATTTTTCTTCTCTTTTTTTTTTTACTTTCTTTCTTTTCTGTTCTTTTTTTTTTTCCTTTCTTCTTCCGTTAGCCGATTGCCAAGTCTGAAAACTGGCTAGAGAAACGGATAAACGATGCAAATAGTTCATGACTTTTAACTTAATATGTAATGTAGTCCATGAATATTAAATTTTTTCAATGTGGTCCCTAAACATTAGACTAATGTCCTTGAACTTTGAATTTGTTTAATATAGTCCCTAAAATTTTGGTATATGTTTAACTTACTCCCTAAACTCTATGAAAATTTTCAATATTATCCTTAAATTGAACTAACTTAGAGACTAAATTAAATATGTACCAAAAGTCCAAGAGCCACATTGAACAAATTAGAAGATCATGAATGATATTACACATTAGACTAAAGTTCAATTTGAACAAATTTAAAATTTAGGGATCACATTGTATATTAAGTTAAAGTTCAGAGACAATTTGTGTCATTAATCTATTGTAAAATAAGGGTTTAAAATAAGAGAGAATAGAAATCATTTAACTAATACGATCCCTGTCCATAGAATTGACTTTACCAATTCCTCCCAATCCTAATCCTATTGGAGAGAAAATATTAGGCGGTCACAAAGCGCCACATCAATTATGGACGTAGCGTGCATTTTTTATTCATATTCAATAATAGATTGAATTATGTTGGCTGAGTTAGAATAAGAAAAATGAAAATTTTAACGTTTCGCTTCTTTCCCCTCCACCCCCATTTCTGTCCAGTCTAATCCCATGTTGGTCGATGCCACATTCAGGAGTCCTTTTGGCGAACTCTTCATATCTGGTTGTCCATAGCCACCGCCAGCGAACGGTCTTATCTAGCCGCCATGGCTCATGGAATTACAGGGGGAAAGGTGAAAAGAGACAGACTCTGTGTTTGCGCTTTTGTGTGTATGACAAATAAAAGCTCCATTTTTGTTGCCGAGCACAAGCTTGTTTGCACCACAAGCTCCATTTACCCAACCACCCTGCTTTTTAGGCAAACCTCCAACTCCATGGCTGCAAATTTGGAGATGGGCCAGCAGCTGGTTCCTCCAGATCTGGAGATAGAGTTCTTTCATGGCGATGAAGCTTTTTGTTGGGAAGTCGAAACCTAGTGGTGGCAAGTTTTAAACGAGGCTAGATCTAGATCTGGACGAGCAACTGGTGGCGAGTTCTGTTGGGAAGTCACGGACGAGGCGTCTTGATTGAGAGAGACTGAAGAGAGATTGATTTTTTTTTTTTTAATTCTAACTCAGCAGATGTTAGATGTATACCCTAAAACAATCATGTAATAGTTACGTATTATGGATTTTAGTGGTAATTTTTGATTCCTTATTTAATCAATGGTAAATACGTATTTATTTATTTGTTTGATTACTTATTTATATGAATAAATTTCATAAGATTTGTTGTGGCTGGACTTTTCTTGAGACGTGGAGAATATGTGTGATGGGTTCACAGTTAGGCTGAATCTTTAAACTGATCCCGATCGATGGATCACTGAATAGATATCATTAATCCTGTTGAAATCGGTGTGTTCTCAACTTCACAATTAAGTATTGGATACTTAAAGTATGACGAGTCACAATTCATTGGGTATTGCGATGCTCAAATTAAAACACAAGTGCTTCTATTAGACAAGTTCACTGAACGTAACACGCATCTAATAATTAGGGATATGGAAGCTTTTAGCGTGGTCAATGTCTAATCGTTCATGCTTTGGTCTTGTATAAACAATCTTTAGACCTGAGGCACAATGTTGACTTGTATGTTGGATGACTATGGTTCACGAGAACGCATATTGATGGTTCGTCGAGACACTTGATGGTCATAGTTCGTGCACATACGAAGTCAAACGTGTGCGCAAAATAGAATCTGTCTCCTTCAATATGCAAGGTATGATATCCTATGCAATTTAATTATGACAATGCATTGAAATCCTCGGTCGGGGTTGTAACCGAGAATCAAATATTTATGTCTCATATAAATGCATATCGATTGAATTTGTGCATATGATCGAATTGGTGACTTGACAAATATTCCATGGCCTTTGTTCGATCAAGATATAGGAAGATGGAGGGATTGAATTACATTATAGCCAAACATAACATGTTCATTATGTTCTTAAAGAATTCACACCGTACTAGATGTCACTCATGGCTTGTGGGACTTAGATATTAATCTAAACAATCAATTCTCTTGGAATACTAATGTATTAGTGCATGTCTTACTGCTAGCTTAGTGATGAACCAGGGATGTCACACACCTTAATCGATGCATGACGACGTTGAACGGAAAGACGATATTGCAAATTTGTTTGCAATCATATTTATCGAATTTAGTCGGGTTGAAATTAAATTAAAGGAATTTAATTTTACTTTTCTTTGGTCATAGGTATGCGTGTATATGATGCACACATGCTCATAGTGGATGCATATCAATATGTCCGTAATGCACATATAGTAATTGCATACCTTTTTTTTGTTGTTGTTTTTATGATAATAATAATTGCACAAATGGTCGGCGTCCCAGGATCAGATACTGGAATTATGCGTGTACATTTGTAAATGCGTAATCCCACATCAGATCCTGGGATTATGCATTGTGCAATGCATAATTTACGATTAGATCGTGGGATTATGCGAGGGTATTATGCAAAAAAAAAAGAGCTTTCTAGTTTTCAAGAGAGCGAGCGCAAGAACAGAATAAGAGTGCAAGAGTGAGCAGAAAAAAAGACATTATTATTCTCTCTCATTCTTGTTACTGCGGCGACCAAAAGATTAGGAGTGCAGAGTGTTGCATCCACGATATTGCTAGCACAATTGAAGTGATGAACTTCACATGTTCGTTCTTCCATTCGTCGTTACTGTTAATAGTAGTGTGTTTGAACTGGAGGTCTGACACGTGTGAGGTTGGAATCAAAGAACATCTGAACCCTTTTTATTTTTAAACACGCTTCTGAAGGTAACCCGTTCACTCCATTCGTTTAATATGTTTTTCGATTGAAATGCGCAAATTACGCCTCTGGAAATACATGTATGAGTATTTATTTATTTCCGTTATGTATGTTATATGTTTTATTTACCTATACATGTTATGTTAATCCCAATAGCAGATGTATGTCAACTTATTATAGGACATAAGTAAAAGACATAAGTTATATTATAACAATCGACGCGGTACTTTGCAATCACTGAATATTCTCTCTACAATAGATCTATACTTCTCCTCAATTAGCGTTTTTTTTTGTCATTTACAAAACTCGTGTTCTCGACCGTGTTAGGTGCCATATTGTTATGCTATCTTGTCCAAGCACCGTATTTTTCAATTAGACATTCTATTATATAATACTTAAAAAGTAAATGGGTTTGTTTAAATAATGCAGCTAGTTAAATCAGACACCAATGACTAGTCTAGTACAACCACCTGCACGTAAATCTAAAACATTGTTCTGCACATTATTATAGAGTATTTTTGTTTTTAGATTTCGATTTTTTCAAATTTCTTAAATCCCAATTACTTTTTGACCGGAAAAAGGAAAATTCCCAATTGCTCCTTCCCACATTTTTACCCGGTCTCTCCTTCCGACCTTTTTACCTAACAAAAACGTAGGACTTTTTCCAAATTAATATTTTTTTAAAAATACTTACCAAATTAGTATTTAAAAAAAATTATCATATTAGGTGTCCCTCGGTAATTGGACCGCCGAGCAGGGCCCAATTGATTTACCGTATTAGGTGCCCCTCGGCAATTGGGCCACCGAGCAGGGTTGCGATTTAATTTTTTATTTTTGATTTCATATTTTTTTAGAAAAATAAAAAAGCATTGATAGTTATTATAATTATTTTATTTATAATTATTTATCTTTTGAAGGTTGTTTTTTATAAGATAATCATCAATCATTAATTAAAAAATAATTTATATTTATATAATCATTTAAAACAGTGGCAAAAAATTAAAACCGTAGTAATTAATAAATGAAAAACAGCAGCACAATAGCTAAAAACTGCATAGAAAGATGAAAAAACGCAACAAAAAAGTGAAAACGAGTAAAGAAAGGGAAAACTTTAAAAAAACATATCTCATTGCTTAGGTGTTCGTTTGGAACGATTTTTTTTTTATTTCGCGTAATTTTTTGAGGCGAATCCATTGGCAAACTGCTAGTTGGCCTTTTTTTTTCCTAAAAAAAGGCCGTTTTCCTTGTGAATTTTGCATATTTCCCTCCGATGCCACATCTCGATCACGAATGAACCGTACTTTCCCTCTTTCCTCCTTCAATCTTTTCATGTCGGATTCATTATATCATTTCTTTTGTAGTGAGAAAGGGGTCTAGGCGATTTTTCATGCCCAAATCAATTTTACATCTTTTAATGAGTGTATAGATTAATTAATCTGCAAATGATGTTGTCAATTGTGTTATTTGCCCTGTTAGTTGTCGTTCTGGTGAAGTGATTTGGTGTTTGTGGGTTCCATTCCCAACATGTTCCATCTCTAAATTTTTTATTTTTCCAAAAAAATACGAAATAACAAAAATTAAATCGCGGCCCCACTCGGTAATTGGGTCGCCGAGAGAGCCCAATTGCCGAGGAGCACCTAATACGTTAAATAATTTTTTTAATACTAATTTGGTAAATATTTTTTTAAAAATATTAATTTGAAAAATCGCCCCAAAAACGTTGTGCATCACGATTTCATTTGTATTTGAGGTGGACAATAATAACTCTTTCAAAACATGGAAACTTTGATATGTATGTCCACATGCGCTTTTTATAATAATAAATAAAATAAAAATTATTTCCAGAATTAATAAAAAATTCAAAATACAAATTTTATGCTCAAAAGACGCTTGTACAAATGGCCTCCTCTTTTCTATTCCTTATATTTTCTAGAAAAATTTCATAATGCGGAAAGTGATATAATTTTAGAAAAATTATTGAAATATCTCAAGATCTCTAATTATCAATAGCTATATAACTCTAATAACATTTCAAATGTTTAGCGTAAAGCAAAAGTCAACTTACGGGGGCTGCAAAATTTATGAGAAGTAAAAATTTGCTCCAATTGCAATTGGTAAATTACAGTTTCGGACATGATAAAGTCCTAAATAGTTATTCCATCTTTCGAGCCAAACTAAATTCTAGCTACAGAATTGCCGTTGTTACTGTGTTTTATTTCATAGAAATAAAATATCTATTCTTTTTATGTCTTAGTAGTCACTTGCGCCAGAGTGCTATTATACCGGAAATTTGCATCACAAGTTCTAATTTTTATGCGAGAAATGCAATTGAATACTAAACCTTTCAAAATTTTATTGAAAAACGCAATCGAGTCTTAAATCTTTCAATTGAATCAATTAATTCTTAATCTTTCTCAAAAAATAAAATTAAATCTTAAAATTATGCTGAAAAGTGCAATTTGAGAACCTCGTAAGCACTTTTTGAGAGATACACAATAAATTTTGGGTGCCGTTTACCGAAAATACTTGATTGCATTTTTTAAAAAGTTTAAGATTTAGGATTTAAGTGCATTACATACAAAAGAATAGGATCTTCATTCTCCCATTGTTCTACAATAGTATCATAACTTCTTATTTTTGGACCCCATTCTTTACCTTGTCAATTCAAATCATTTCCCAGGAAACATTATAATATAGTATTTATAGCATTTTAAATGTGTATCTATAATTCCATCCCATGGATTACAAACTCACTTATGTATAACAACACTGTAGAGACAGAATCATTAAATACACTGATAGTAACACTTACATTACAGTATACTAAAACATACTTTTATCACCCAAAACCAAAATAACCCCCCCAAAATCACTCATTTCCTTCCTGCATACGGACAAAATCAGCACCGAAACATCTCTGAAGAAGCCATGATGGCTTGATTGCTAAAGCCAAGACCGAATGGGTTCAAGTTCAAGAACACATCAACAGGCTCCATCGGGCCGCTGTAGGCAACCCCAGATCCAAAGACTCCATTGCTCGTGTTCAAGAAATTGATGATCTCGTTCAGCGACTCCAACCTGTTGCTGAGCTCGCCCGCCTGGGCTCTCAGCACGAAGTTCTCAGCCTGAATGCCCAAGTAATGCTGCGTGGTGATGTTGATGTTGGTCCCGATCTGGTGGTTCTCCTCGCTCAGCTGAGCCACCTGAGCCCTCAGATCGTCCAGGTGCTTCTGCTTCCTCATCCGGGACCGGCGCGCCGACTCGCGGTTCGAGATCATCCTCTTCCTCTTCCTCTGGTCCACCACAACCCGCAATTCCTCCTCGGAGGCCGAGTTCTGAACCAGGGACGACCCTGAATATGTCCCGCTAGGAGATGCCATTGATGCAGATACACACTACTGACTCTTGTGAAATTCTTGTGTTTTCTGTAGAATTTCTTTTTTTCTCTTTTCTATAGCAATTAAGTGGGGGAGAACATGAAACTAGAGCAAGACCCAGATGACACTTTGCTTCAGAAATATTCAGATGGAGCTGCTATTGCATATATCAGCAGGAATTGACGGTTGAATCATGAGACATAGTAGAGCCAGTAGAGGAAGGCAACTGAGAACGATTGAACAAGGTGGGTCCTGCGCCTGAACGAAGAGGAGATTATATACCCACAGAGAAGGATCTCACTGAGAATTGGAGACATGGGTCTCAAACATCAAGAAGAGGGTGATGGGCATGAAGATAGATTTCTTGATTAGAAACAACTTAATTTGTTGGGGGAGTTGAAAAGGTTTGGCATGTGAATCTCAAGAACTCAAAGCCACATTCAGGACAAAGAAGAGAGGCGCTCCAAGGGAAAGATGTGGGACTTTGCAGGAGAAATAGAGCAGAGGAGGAATCAAAGCAGTGGGGATAAAGACTTGGTTTTTACTTTCTTCGATTTGAGAAATCAGAATCATCAACCGAAAGAGGAGAGAACCCGGGGGGGGGGGGGGGGGGGGGGGGTGTGGTGAAGGAGCGGTTTGGTGATAGCTTTTGCACAAAGCTATGGAGATGGTGGCAAAAAAGGAAGATAGAAATATTAAGATCTATGACGAACTAGGAAAGATGCCTGCAAGGATTGCTACGGAGGAGAGTAAATAAAGGAGAAGAGAGGGGGCGTTGGAGGTTGGAATTTATAGAGCAAGATGAACCAAGAAGTTAGAATCGTATCAATAAAATTATTTAAAAATTACAAAAGGGAAAAATAATTAAAGTAAAATAATTTATT
Source organism: Rhodomyrtus tomentosa (assembly GCA_028455895.1). Taxonomy (NCBI): domain Eukaryota; kingdom Viridiplantae; phylum Streptophyta; class Magnoliopsida; order Myrtales; family Myrtaceae; genus Rhodomyrtus; species Rhodomyrtus tomentosa. The sequence continues at coordinate 20,100,510 of JAPCWY010000011.1, forward strand.
GAAGGGGAAAAGAAGAAAATAAAAATAAAAAGAGGGCTTTGGAATCTAATGGCAGAAAAGGTTGCTGTGAAAGCCGATGGGACATGTGAGGCTGGAGGGAGAGGACGGAGGGAAAAATCCACGCCTGGTTATTGCTCAGGTCCCGTCGAGATTTGAATTGCCTAAATTTTCTCGGAAATTTATACACTTAACATTGTAATCCGAACCGTTCATTTGTCAAAATCTTCGCTTTTTAAAAGGTAATTTTTTAAATTATATATATATATTTTTGTTAGTTATAATCTGGATCATCCATTCATAACACGAACGATCCAGTTCTAAAGAAATTTTAGACGATCTCTTTTCCCTACGGATGACCCACAAGCTGACTATTAGCAAAAATTTCGTTTAATTACGTAACTTTATTTTTCTAGTGCTAAAGTATTTTTTTTTTTGCTTTAAAGTAGTTTTGAATCTACCTTTTTTTTATCGAAATTTTTGAAGCTACTTGAAAAAGTATAAAAAATTTAATTTTCTCCATAAATAGAAAAATTAATTTCTGCTAAAAAAAGAAATAAAAAAAATAACTTTTGGCCTAAAACAAAAAGTGTTGCCATGCGCGCCTTAACAATTGTATTTTATTATTATATTATCATATCAGCAATCTCTAATCAATAAAGTTCAATTTGGTTTATATTCATCTAATTTTTAAAAGCACAAATTACAGGAGCTACGGTATAAATCCGTTGAACTCACTGATGACACATGATTTGTTTGGATTTGATTGCGTGAATGGATGGCAGCATGAAGATATCATTACATGAATTTTCATTATTATTTGCATTATTTCATGGACGCACAGGCATATACATATTATAAATTATGCCTGACGACTATGAACCAATCTCTAATTATAAGTAATTTAATATGTGATTAAAAATTATCAGGAATTAGAAAAATATGATACAACGTGAAACTTAAAAGACTAACTTAATTGGGAAATTAAAAATGCAATATTTGTTTATTGGGAATAGACTACGGATAATATGTGCAATCCTACTAACCGCACATCATGTCACAGCATATAAATCCATATTTTTTTTAATTATTCGATTAGTATAGAATATGCAAACTGTCGTATTTACTTTAAAGTAATTGAGGGTTTGAAGAGTTGTGGACAAGTTACTATTGGCTGGAGCGGCCCTCTTGAGAGCTTACATTCAAGTGAGTTACACTATAACAAAGCTGTCCTTTTTCACCCAAATGGCCACAAATAAGAGCACATAGCAATGGTGTTTTTACGCGATTGATTTATCAGAAGTCTTTGTTATTAAAATTTGATTACATATCCAGTCAGGCCGGGTTAAAAAGACCATGTTCGGTCAAATTATATTTTATAAATACCATGTAATTCTTTTTTCATAAGTTAGAAGTAGGGAAGAGTAGTCATAATAGTAATCCAATCTGGATTTTACTATAAAGGTCCCTCACATGCCAGAAAATAATTTGAGCCATGAGTACTAAGTTCGCCAAAAAAACATACTAGTTTTTCCAGTATGCCCAAAGCCAGAAAATATTTCCACTCACAACATAGTTCGAGTTCGCGATTCCGTGAAAGGCAGTGCAATTTATTTATCGTTGGATTATTGCGCTGGTTGTGCTGTCTCCATACATTATCTTGGAGTTGGAATATGTGGATGAACGCACTTGATGGTCCATAGTAAAATATTTACCTTCATATTCTATCATCCATTTTTTTTCCTTTTTTTTTTTTGCAAAATAAGTTCTAAATTATAGTCTTATAGTCCAAAAGTGCTGCCTGATAATATGATTTTGTTTTTGGCAAAAATGTCTGGTAATAGATATAGCTAAAAGGAAAAGTAAAAATATACAAATTTTTTTAATATAATTTTGGAAAGGAAATAATAGCTGATCATTTCGTGTACAACGAGAAAATACTTGGGGAACAAAACATTGAGGGCAGAGGTAAGCGTCTCATGGAGAATTTTGAATACCTGAAAAGATTATATATTGGAGTCGGTCTCTCTCAATGACGTCCTCTTTCGACTCTTTTGTGCTTATTGATTTGGTATGCTTGAAAAACTTGAATTTTGTGATACTTAGGTGCTATGAGCTGTCCATGATCTGATATGACCGGCACTTAATTAATTTGAATACATAGCCAATCGCCAACACGATTTTCCACTAATTAGCATGAAATGTCGTGAAGTCTTCACTTCCTTTTGCGTATTGCTTTCGACCACTTAATTGTACGTGGGATTTTCCTGGAGAAATTGTTCAATACGTTACTTTCACCAATTTAATCGTAAGTCTTAGTGCAAGATGTCAATGTAGTTCAATTTCAGCTGAAAACGACTCACATGGTGGTGCATCATGTAGAATAACCGGACAGTCACGTTAGCAACTTCTTTATGTGAAAATTGATCAGAGAGGACCATATTGGAATTACCTGCAAAAGCTTAGGGATGGATTGATAAAATTGAAAAGTACATTAATGAATTGGTTTCATACAGTTTTAGGACTAATTGGGTAATTTTCAGAATTTTTGCAATGAGAACTTGGGTCGGTTCATAACAATCCCCATCCACGTGCATAAATAGCTCGACTATTTGAAGATCCAGTGAACATGCTAGAAGTCATATGAATGGGTCAAGTACATGCTTGTTATATCCAAAGTAGTTTTCTCGCAGTTGATGGGAAGTGAACATACGATTTTAGTTCTTGAGTTGGAAATCTTTTGAAACCTCATCCAATTGTGCTACTCTTTTGGGATTCACTTCGACAGAACCTTCAAGAACAAGGATATGTTGGAAATTTCCTATAACATGGGCTTACATTAATTAATTGATTTACTATTTTAAATAATCGGGTCAATGGATATTCCAATATATATATATATATGTTTAACTCTTTAGTGATCTTATTGAATTGGGTTTTGACATTTATAAATAACGATCTTAGTTGAGCATCAAAGTGTAGGCAATTGTGTTTAACTGAAGCCCGTGATGGGAGGAGCCCAGTTAACATACCGATGATTAGGATTTGCTAGGTCCCCTCTTTAGCCTATAACATGGTAGGTTACGCTTATGAGTCGCTTTATCCCATTGAAATGTACTATATCGAAATAGGTCATAGAAAGGAAGATCGACATTTCAATAGATTGTTGATCTATTTTTCTTCGAGAAGAGCAAAGGAACAAATAGGTACGTTTTAATTCTGCTGTGCGTATGTTATGGTATTTTACATTCATAATGGATATGCCTGTTCTGAATAATTAGTATTTAGATACTGAAAAATCCTTCACACCTGGTATAATCATATATGATTGTAGAATCCATAAAATTAATGAAATCCTTTTCTGTGCATGTCTTTTAGATTCGAATACTCAAACAGAACATGCTTTGATTTGGCGATCTTTGAGCTGGTCGCCGGTCACAGTTGGTGCGTTGCTGACTGGGTGGTCGAAACTAGTCGCGGCTGCTTGTTTGGTGGACAAGCGACCCAGTCATGCTTAGAATTCTGGGTCGGAATGTGCTTTGCTTGATTTCTCTTGCTAGATTGTCCTCTGTTCGGCAAAGAAGAAGCAATTTTAACTCCTACATTTGAGCTCGTCCTTTAACCCTCTCGTTCTGAGAGCTCTCTCTCTCTCTCTCGTTTTTGAGAGTTTTCCTCTACAGATTTGGTAGATTCCCTCTTGATTTTTTCCGCAAACCTTAAAATTTTCCTCTAATGGAGCACATACGTATCGTTCCCAATTGCAATAACATCATCCCAGATCCTCCGTAGCTCCTTTCAGGAATACACATCAGTTTTTACAACCTGTCCAACCCTAACCCTACATTTCTCTCGCTACAGTCTCCATACATTCTCACGGCTCGAGCAGATCTACAGTTTCGAGACCTCCCCACTTGCTTCTTCTTCTCAGGCATGGAGCAAAATGCTGAGCAGGAGATGCGACTGGCCTCATTGTGTAACAGACTGGGTCACCTATGGCCAAAGACAAAGACAACGATTATGGACAATGTCGTCACAGAAGAAAGTCTAGAAGAAGGAAAGCGTACTATATTCCGTCGCCTCCATGGTAACCCTCAAATAAATTTTCAAGCGTTCCAAAAAACAATGAAGAAAGCATGGAAAACGGAAAAAGTGGCATGCTCTCATCTTGAGCCTGATCTATTTTCATTTGTTTTTGAGAAGACTGGAGAGAAAAACAGAATCTTTGAATCTGGTCCTTGGTCCTTTTCACGGCATCTTCTGGTTCTTAGACCCTGGGATCCTAGTATCCTCCCTCAATGTTTGCCCTTCGACTTGTGTGCTTTCTGGATTCATATTGTGGGAGTGCCAGTAGAAGGAAGAAAGGATGAGGTAATTAGGAATGTTGCCGAGAAAACAGGAAGAGTAATGGAGGTTAAAATACAATCAAAAGGAGTTATGGGAATTTCTGTGAGCAACGCGAAAGTTGTTCTGAATTTATCGTCCCCTTCAAAATCAGGTATGATATATAGCTTTAAGGAGAAAATCTTGTGGCTGGATTTTTGCTATGAGAGATTACCCACCTTTTGCTACTCATGTGGTAAAATTGGTCACTATGCACAAAATTGTCAATAAATTCCCTATAATGAGGAAGTTTTTTCTGATGGTGATAACCAGTTTTATGGGTCTTGGCTAAGGGCCGAGATGAGTCTACAGAGCCCTTTTTGGAAATCTTTTTATGAGGTAAATTGAAATGAACCTCCACAGGAAGATAACATTCCAGAAACTCCAGATATATCCAGTTCTGCAGAGAATATCCAGCAGAAGGGTGGGGGAAAAAGGAAAATGAGTTAGAGTTGGGTATCTCGAACTGTGATCAGAGCAAGGATAGTGGGGGATATGTTGTAGCGAGACCCCTCATGATAGAACTCCCTTCATTCCAGATAGGCCGAGAACCACAAGGCTTGCAGCAGGATAAATCAAAGGTAAGAGATGTTAAAAAATGGAGAACTAACTATAGCTATGGAAAAGTAGGCGGACAAAATATGTTGTTGGATGAGATGACTCTACTTGAGACACCTGCTATTGCTATGGAGGAAGTAAACATACGGGCTATAGTGGCTGGCCCTAATAAGCCACTTGGTAACAAATGAGTATCTTAGCTTGGAACTGTCAAGGGTTGGGCACACCTTTGACAGTTCAAGCTTTGCAATTAGTGACACAAAAAACCAAGAAAGAGTTATCAAGAGGGTGAGACAGAGGCTGAAGTATCAACATCATTTTGCAGTAAATCCAAATGGTTTAAGTGGAGGTTTAGCTTTGATATGGAGAGAAGAAATCGAAATTCAGATTATGACGGCCATTGAGGAGTTTTTTGATATTATCATCCATCCTTAGGGAATATGTTTAGAGTGACATTAATATATGCTCCAGCAACCTACCAGCAAAGGTTAAAACATGGGAGAGGCTTAAAGAGCTGAAATGGGGGAGTAACCTTCCTTGGGTCTGGATTGGGGACTTTAATGAGACCTTGTACTTTTGGGAAAAGGTGGGAAGAAGAGAATCAGATCATCACAGAATGCAAAGCTTCAATGAACTGTTAAACAGTTGTGGCACGATGGATATTGAGAGCAAGGGTTGTGCATTTACCTGGTCAAATAACAGAGAAGGAAATTTGGTTAAGAAAAGACTTGACAGGGCTGTTTGTGATCTGAACTGGAGGGCGACTTTTCCACAAGCCGAAGCATTTGCTTTACCTGCGATAGATTCTGATCACAGCCCTATCCTTTTATCGCTATTTGCAGAAAGGTTTAAAATAAAGAGGAACTTCAGGTTTGAATCTTTTTGGTTGGACTGTGAGGAGTGTGGATTAATCATTAAAAAGATTTGGGATGATTCGGAAAGGCAAAGGGAGGATTTGGGATGATTTTGACATTGAACATATAGTTGATTTGGTGACCTTCAAAAAAGCTCTTGTTAGTGATCAGATAGATAAATGGTTAGGAGCAATGAAGGATGAGATGACTTCCATGTCAAATATTCAAGTATGGGAACTCGTTGATTTACTTGATGGGTACAAACCGATTGGCTGCAAATGGGTATTCAAAACCAAGAAAGACAATAAATGTAACATAGAGAGATTAAAGGCAAGATTTTTTGCGAAGGGATTCACACAAAGAGAAGGCATTGATTACACTGAAACTTTTTCTCTAGTGTCCAAGACTCTTTTCGAATAATTATGGCATTGGTGGCTCATTTTGATTTAGAGCTTCATCGGATGGATGTCAAAATAGATTTTCTAAATGGAGATCTGGATGAAGAAGTATATATACAACAACCTGAGAGGTTTCAAGAAGATGGAAAGGAGCATATGTGTGCAAACTTCGAAGGTCTATCTATGGTCTCAAATAAGCATCACGTCAGTGGTACTTGAAATTTGACAGAGTTGTGAGATCGTTTGGCTTTGAAGAAAACAAATTTGATCAATGCATCTACATGAAAGTAAGTGGGAGTAAATACATTTTCTTAGTACTTTATGTAGATGACATTTTAATTGCTAGTAGAGATGTTGATCTGTTGAATGACACAAAATGTTTTCTGTCTTCAAAGTTTGATATGAAAAATCTTGGGGAAGCCTCTTTTGTTTTAGGCATTGAGGTTTATCGTGATAGATCTAAGAAGGTTCTGGGATTATCTCAGAAAAGTTATATAGACCGCGTTTTGAAAAGATTTAATATGCACACCTGCAAGGTTGGTGAAGTTCCAGTTGTGAAAGGAGATAAATTAAGCATTGAAAAGTGCCTAAAAAATGATGTTGAAAAAGAAGCAATGAAGAATGTTCCATGTGCTAGTGCAGTTGGCAGTCTTACGTATGCACAAGTATGTATCAGACCTGATATTGCTTTTGTTAGTGAATACTCTTGGGAGATATCTGTTGAATCCAGGTCATGAACATTGGGTTGCAGTTAAGAAAGTAACGAGGTATCTGCAACGACCAAAAGAATTTATGCTTGTGTATAGCAGAGTAGAAGATCTAAAGGTGATTGGATATTCAGATGCGGATTTTGCTGGTTGTTCAGACGACAGAAAATCAACTTCTGGATATATTTTTATGATGGCTGGAGGTGCTATTTCTTAGAAGAGCACAAAGCAAACCTTGATTGCGAATTCTACGATATATGCTAAGTTTGTAGCTTGTTATGGTGCTTCAACTCAGGTTGTTTGGCTGAGAAATTTGATCTCAGAATTGCGAGTTGTGGACTCTATTGCTAGACCTATGGTGATCTACTGTGACAACACCACAGCTGTGTTTTATTTTAAGAATGACAAACTCAGCAATGCGTCTAAACACATGGAGATCAAATATTATACTGTTAAAGACTTAGTCAAAAAGGAAGATATTGTGATTGAGAATATTAGAATCGAGTCCATGTAGGCTGATACTCTAACAAAAGGTTTACGACCCATTTTGTTTAAGGAACATGTAAATAATATGGGTGTTTTAGATTATTTTGATCTTTTTGTTAGTGGGAGTTTTGCATAACTCGTCTATCTGGATATTGTAATTATGTGCAAACTGATAATGCCTTTTTTTTTTATGATCTTTATTAAAGCATTTGATGATCATCATTACTGGTTTTATTGTTATTATAATTTTTGCTATGTCGACTGAGAGATGGAAGTATAAAATAGTATCTTTAAACATATGTTAGTTTAAAGATGATTGGATGTCACTATTTTTGAGATCTCATGTTGAATTGTGACATAGTGGTGCAATTTCACGTTGTTGAGAAATTGCATTAATGACCGATAAGGAATAGTGTATGTTTGATCATATGTTGCACTATTTCTTACTACACTACTAGGCCTATGAATTATGATCCATGAACATATAATACTCATTATATGTGATTATGGAAGGTCATCAGTATTTTGTTAACACTTTGGTCGCCATAGTCCTATATTGAGGTTATAAAGGATTGGGCTGATTTTGAGATGCCATTATTGAAATATTATTTATTTTTTTTAAAAAATTGTGGCCACATAAAACAAATTCTCAGTTATTAACCCGAGAGTGTCGTTTTCAAAATAAAATCATTCTCAAAATAAAAGCAAGTTAATTAATGTAGTCCAAGTGGGAGAATGTTAGAAATTTCCTATAACATGGGCTTACATTAATTAATTGATTTACTATTTTAAATAATCGAATTAATGGATATTCCAATATATATATATATATATATATATATATATAAATATATATTTAACCCTTTAGCGATCTTATCGAATTGGGTTTTGGCATCTATAAATAACGGGCCTAGTTGAACATCAAAATGTAGGCAATTATGTTTAATTGAAGCCCATGATGGGAGGGGCCCAATTAACACATTGATGATTAGGGTTTGCTAGGTCCCCTCTCTAGCAACAAGGTAGGTTACGTCTATCAGTCGATTTATCCCATTCAAAATTGCTATATCGAAATAGGTCATAAAGAGGATCGACATTGTTGATCTATTTTTCTTCGAGAAGAACAATGGCAAAAATAAGTATGTTTTAATTCAGCTGTGCGTATGTTATAGTGTTTTACATTCATATGTGGATTTGGCTCTTTTGAATAATTAGTGTTTACATACTGAGAAATCCTTCACAGGATATTGATAAGTTGGATCTATCTCGCATCCATCCAATATTTGCTTGAACCATGGATACAGTGACTTGTGAACCTAGCTTACGTAATTAAACTATTTTCTGGATGAATTGTCCGTCACCCTCTACTAAAGAAAGCAAAATGCAAATGGATTGAGTTCATTTCACTGAACTTAGTCCTCACTATGCACAAGATTTAGCTATGTCCAATCATGAGATATTGTCCAATTTAGCCCGTAGGCCTCGCAATTTTGTATTGAAAAAGACCCTCGTGAAAGAACGAAAATGCTTCTTTTACAATGAGCTGCAGGCATAATTGACTCTCGATCATTGTGGTGTTCATCCCTCGCTAACGCGAAAAGTAACGATGCACGAATTGGTTGAGTATGTATGTCCAAGTGTAGGTGATATGATATTTACTCCTTTGACCTAGTCATATAGAAAATAAAGTCCCCACTCAAAACAATTATTTCATAAAAAATGATTATTTGTATCTCCCAAAATAATTAGTTAATAAAAAATATCTTCGTCATCGATAATAATTTTATGTCTAAATATTTTCGAGAACAATGAAAATATTCTTTTTCTCATTTATTTTTGTAGGTGATACAATAAATAGTTTTTTAAGGAAAATATCTTTTAAATAATTTATTTTTTGCGAATCAAAAGTAGCCTTTAAATAAACATGTGCTCATCAGAGCGGAGGGTGCTTTTAAGAGAAAGTGTGCACATCACACACTGCTGAACTCTATATTTGTTGCAACTACTAGATGTGTTAATTATTAGCATAAATATGACTATATATATAGGTTGTGTAACCAATAGTCTACACATTCCGCATCTCGGACTTTTCTAGTTTAACTTTGGTGGATTTGATATGCACAAGAAGCAGAGCCGAGTAGCCGGAGTCCTACCCAATTAAAGTGAGAGAGTGGCTACTCGATTTCAAGAGAGTCCAAATCACATGAAAATGGTTGTGCGATGTGGATTCCGTGGTATACACACACGTGAGATGGGATGAGAAATTGTTAAGAAAATTTATTTTATTTATCATTTCGAGGATAATTTGTTGAATCAACTTTAATACATTGTGGTTTAGTAAAAATAAAATATACAACAAAAAGCCTTACAATCTTATACGCGAAAAATCCCACACTTCAGGCGTGAGCAATTCCGTGGTCAACTCAAGCTCCTGAAACATGCCTGTTAGAATCGATTCTTCGATTTTTGGAATCTAAGACCTGCCCTACATATCTGGGAACCTAGAATTTATCCTACATATCCTGTAACTTAGAACCTATCCTATTACAAGTGTTAAGTTGGTTCCATGATCTACCCAGATTCTACCTTTATTCTTAATTTAAAGACTGTAGTTAACCATCATCTGTAATGACTATCATTTGCAATTAAATCAATTGACCATACATCATATTTAGACAGAAGACGAGCAAGCAATGTAAACAAAGTAAAAGCCTCAGTCATGGATATTGCCGGAAAAGAAAATTCAGACTAGTAGTTCCACATTTCAAACTTATCATCGTATGTCAAGGAATATGTAGGATCGCGAAAAGACATTGAATAAAAAAACACAAAGACCTATTCCCTTGGAATCTACCCGTCTCATCCCTACTAAACTCGTGTCACATATGCCCTAATTTTCATATCATAGAAAATCCCAAACCGACAAATTCCTGCGATATTTACCCAAACTGACATTTGTGTCAGAAAAAATTAAGTATTTTGTAGGCTTTTGAAACTCGAGGAAGCCCTTAGGGATTAGCAAATTTTAGGAGAATTTCTATGATATGAAATTTAGGTTGCGGTAGATGTGAAATTGAGTGTCTAGACACGAAACTTAGTTTTGGATGAATGTGACATGAATATACGAGTTTGAGAAATATATATATATATATATATATATATATATATATATATATATTTATAATTTTAGCCATATTCCATGTTAAGTACGTTTATAAGTGCTTAGCTGGCCCGGCCCGAGCTGGCCCGAACTGAGCAGTACCATGCTTGTGCCGGTCCGGATTCGGGCCGAATTAATTTTTTTTAATTTTTTTTAATCAAAATCAATTAACAAATCATGAAATGAAAAAAAATAAAAAGAAAGTATAAAAATAAATTAAATTTAAAAGAAAAATGGATTTTTAAAAAAGTTAGGGGCCGGGCCACCCGGCCCGAAAATGCAAAAAAAAATTCGGATCGGGCCGGACCAGGCCAACTCGTCCAACGCGGGCCCATTTGACAGCCCTACAGGACACGCTTTGACATGATTTTTAAGAATTATTTCTCAAATCAAGCCGGTGGACTTTGAAGTTCGAATCTGATTCTGATTAGGTTGTCCGAAGGCGTCGGTGGAGGGAAGAGACGGAGCTTTTAGGGTGCAAAGGACAAGTCCCACGGGCGAGCATCGCTTTCAGTTTCAGCGTCAAGCCCTCGCACTACACGATGAACATGCGGGGGATATGCTTTCGCTCTGGTCAACAAACCTTGATCTCGGGAAACGACACTACATCGTATTCGTACATGGTATTATATCATTTGTGGAATCTTGCCTAAGGGAGTAATTTCGAGAAAAAACATACTTCGAAGTAAAGTGGAGCAATCCTTTAAACTTGTATGTTTCCGCTTAAGTAAAAATATATATTACTTTTCATTTTATTTCATAAAACGACCTTTTTTGTTTTTTATTATTATCAAAATTTATGAAATGCACCTTACCAAAAAAAAAAAAAAAATTTATGAAATGCTATTCGAATTCTAAAGTATTATGAAAAATATCTAAATTGAACTGCATGTTGTTGATGATTCCTTTTTCATGATGAAAAAGCCCATTGAAATAAATAAACTCCAAACAATTAAAGCCACACAGATCAGCCACCCGCCTATGGTGGTCTTATCGCCCGACTATAGCCGCCGAGAGTCTTGATGTTGCAACCCGTCTAATAACTCGGCCCTGGCTCACTTGACTCATATGCTCTCTCTCTCTCTCTCTCTCATTATGTGCGAAGGTGGCGACGTCCGTCGATGCCAAACGAGGCTGGGGGACCTCCATGGCCACTATGGTTGGAGCTTCAAGACGCAATTATGGTGGCGTGTAGTTTTGCAATGTAATTGTGGAAACCGATGACGGTGTTCTTAAGTAATCCAATTCCACACTTTCTACAGAATTCTATTTGATGTGTAATCTTAATCCAAGTTTAGATTTCTTTCCAAACATGAAATACCAAGGAACTGAATTCCCATTTTATATAATCGGCTGGTTCCGCAGCGAATCAAAGGAGCCCTTAATTCAATTCCATCAAATTTGATCCACCAAATTCCATGTGACATGTTTTTCCTCTTTTACTTAAATTGATGTCAGTATATGGTGAATGGTTTTTGTGTTGAACACCACAAGACACAAGTCAATTAACTTCATACACTAAGCAAGTAAGCATAACCCGAGTCTTAAATATGGCTACAGCGATCAAGTGCTAAATCTTATTAAAAAACACTGTTTGTGAAACCTTTCACTTGGCACAATGAAATCTTAAATCTTTACTTGAAGTCTAACTTAAGGTTTGCCAAGCAAGTAATTATCGACCGACGTATTAGCAGTTCTCGAAAATATTGACCGTAGCATAAACTTCGCATTATGAGATTCAAAACATTCATTTTTTACGTAATTGTGGGACTAAGAAAATCTTTTCCGAGGCAGATGAGGGATCAAATAAAGTATGGTAATGAAGCCCAACTTCCCATCACCTGATCTTAGTCGATGTGTGCAAATGTGTGTTTAGCGGCCGATCAAGTAAGGCAATGAATTATGTCGCACTTGAGATTGTGTGGTTAGACGCATTGATCTTAGGTTTGATTCCTCAGCTGAGCATTTGTGATTTAAGTGGGGGACTATAGTGGTGAATTGCTATGTTAATATCTCTCGATGAATAGTCAAGGTGCGCGCAAGCTGACCCGGTCACATTGGTTATAAAAAAAAAGTAAGTCAATGATATATTCAACCGATGAGTAGGGACTCTCTCTCTCTCTCTCTCTCTCTCAACTTCTGAAAGGAAGAAATTTGACCTAGATGTCTCTCCCATCCCTCTTTGGTTGTTTTTGCTTTTATTGTCTCTTGTTTCTTGCTCTACTCTCCCCATCTAAGTCTATATCTCGCAACTCTGCTCTCTTGATCTAGTTCTAGATCTTAGGAGTTTTAATAAATAAGTACTCGACCTTCAATTTCAATGGTGTTTATAGTAGATGAGTGTTAGATTTGTGCTCACTCAATACACTTTTGTTAAAAATTCTGGCATTTCGCACTTTCTAAAGGGTACACCAGTGACAGTTTGTGTGACTTTTTGGTTTTCCTGTCATTCCGAGACTTATTAATGAGAATATATCTAACGATGTATTTCAGTCGTATCTCACTTGGATCTGATCAATCTTGAGTTAACCACTAAAAGGGAAATGCTAACGCAAGACAAGGTATGTGGACCTAGAGAAATCAAATAGGAAATGACACTTTGACCATAAGGATTGTCGAGAGAGTATTTAGAACCATTAAACATCGATCAAAGAACGATTCCAGAATGCATTGCTGGTGTTATACGATTGGAGCGCGGGTGATGCCGCTTAACCAATATATAATTTGTAAAATTTTCCTAAATCGAATGATGAAGATCGAGACCGTCAGAGCTAATAATAGACCATCGCAATTACATGACAACAAAAGTCGCCATGAACTGATGAACCCTAAGTGTGATGAGAATCACAGAGTCGATACGCAAATGTTTGCAAAAGCCGCTCGTTAGTTCGGGATAGTCTGAAATTTCATTTGACAGAGAAATGACCCAGAGACGAGTCTCGAAATTGAAAAATGAAAAATCAAGAATTCTAACATTTTAATTAGATTGGACGACGCCTCATCGAAGGAAATTTGAATTGGAAAAACGATGTTCTGGACGATGAGAGCAAAATTACCATTTTGCCCCTTAAGGATTGGCTTTGTCTTAATAACTAAAGGAGGACATTTTGGTCATTTGCAAATTCCCCAAGGTTGCTGAAAATTTGAGGAAATGGTGTCCATTGGATGACAAGATTAATTGCTATGAAGACAAGTGTCATTGAATGGTGATTTGGCATTAATTATTCAACTTTTAACCTACCATTCTTGGGGTTTGACCATAAAAAATTGGTGTATAGCTTACTCTTCCTTGCTCAGCCGAAAATCCCCTCCCACTTGCCATCTTCTTCTTCAATTTTTCTTCTTCTTCCTCTCTTCTTCGCCGAGGCCGGTTGACCAGCCTGCTGCCGCCACTTCGTTCGTCACGACTGCCATTCTCGACCGCCAACGTCTTCCTCAGCCTCTTGCCGACAACCTCCAAGTGGAAGCTCGGCCATTGGACACCGGAGGAGCTCCAGCCAGCCATTCTCCCAAAAGCGGACAGAATCGGATGTAATCTAGAGCAAGTCTTCGTTCGGCCTCCGTAGGACCTCATTTTGCATCAAACTTCCGGTAAAATTTTTTAGACATGTAGTACTAGGATTGACTGAGTTGAGATGGTAGTTTTGATGGAGTTTAGAAGGATGTTCATGACTGTTTTGTGGTGTAATCCTCAGGACAAGATTGACAGGCAGTGGACCGAAGAGAACTGGCGCTGTTCGTGGACTTCTGGACGTCGACTCACCCTCAAAATTTTTGGTAAGAATTTATTACACATAGAACTATATGTTAGCAAGTAGATTAGGTAATAAATTAAGGTTTAAGGATGAATTATGGGTTGATTAGTCGACTATAGGGCAGAACCGAAAAGTCCTCGATTTTGGTTTGAGCAATTCGAGTTTTTGAGGACTATTTGGGGTGTCGCCATGTACTAATTTCATCATTGAGACGTACTAAGATGTCTATTGATATGTTATTGAGGTGTATGCCTTGTGGTTTGACGAATTGGGCGAGAAAATTGGTGAAATTGGTTGAATTTCCCTAGGGTATAGGCTGCCTTGTTTTTGGACTAATAGGCCGAATCCTTGAAGTGCTGGGGAGGAGATTTTTGCTGAATTAAACCTAAGGTAAGGAGTCCCTAAATCTTGGCTAGGAGGATAGGCCTCTACTGGATGATTTAGGTTCGAATTGGATGAATTCTCGTGTGATTCCTGTGTAATTGCTTGATAACAATCCTTATGGCTTGGTGTGATATGTGTGTTCTTACTTGATGCAAATACTTATGTTGAATGCCGTTTTATGAGTGATGAATTTGATTGCCTCATATGCCGTAGATTCTTAGCTCAATGCATGGGCTTGTACTCGACTATGAAGTCTTGAATTGGAAAGGAATTTAGCATGCTTGAGAACTATGATACCCTGATGCGTCGAGACGCGGGGTCGGAATGGCTAATATCCTGATGGATATAGAAGCGGGATGAGATTGTTTATGTGTCGACATAGGCCTTGAATGGCGTTGAGAACCTGATGCGTTTAACGCGGGTTCATGGTTATGACGGTCTGAGGCATAATGACACGGACCAAGTCTGAGGCGTTTTGACGCAGGCGAGAATTATGAGACAATTTTGGAGGATGGAATGTACGACTTAACCTTATGTTTCCATGCCTGACTTGAGTGATAAGTTATGTTGATATGCTTGCATGATTATCAATCGGTTGTTTTCATATGACATTTCGTGATTGATGTTTGCCTTATATCGTTGAAAGTGTTCATGCTCATTGTTTGCATTCATCTAGGTGTACTGTTAGCCTGATCTAGAGTTAGAACTTATCTTACTGAGATGTAAATCTCACCCCGTCGTGGGATCTTACTTTTTCAAAACCCAAACCTTGAAGATGCTATCGACACGTTTAGGCGATCCGAAAGAAATGACTGCCTATTTTGATGAGTTTCCTGATAGTCGGGGCACCGTTTATGTGAGGAAGTGTACAGTGGTATGGATCGACGAGGGAGGTAAGGACTGGAAACCACATAGGTTCGAGACCTGGTTCCGTAGGGTAAGTGAGGTCACTACTAGTCTGTTGAAGTCCATGGAGGTACCTCGAGGAGTCGTACCTAACTGGTGTCATCTTACTCGGGATTCAGTTGAGGTAGAGGTGTACGCAGCTGGATCGAGGAATGTACTTAAGAAGACCCCTACCCTGGAGGACACTGATGATGTGATATAGATTGATGCCTCGGAGGATGAGCTGGAGGATGACACGATGGATGATACAGTGGATGTGCATTCTGAGACATTCTCGGACTATGAGCTAGACGAGGATGCAGACGAGACTGACGGATCTAATGGTTCGACTTAGGGGTTCCCTAGCCTTACTTGGTAGTCTTTTGCCGATAACCCTCATTGGTCTGTAATCTTTTGGGGACTTAGGACTGGTTGTCTTTTGGTTAAGTCCCGATCGCCCCGACCCGTCCGCAGGATTAGCTTACTTGCGCTTTTGTTTGAACTCATGTTGATGTTTATATATTTATGTTCTCGTTATCCAGGCTCCCATCAATTTATGGATGGAGGAGTTGTTCATTTTTGTTTTCGCATGCTTGTTTACATCTTGCATCTCTCGACTAGTAATTCCCGGGCCTTGAGAGTACAGTGAAGGGAGTTGCGTGTTCGCGGTCGATGGAGCATGGCGTGACATCCCCGCTTGTTTGGTATCAAAGTAAGGTCAGCTCGATCCAAGTTGATTGAGGACTAGAGTAATATGGAGGAATAAGTTGGGACAGAATGGGTAGCGAGACCTTAAGAGACTCGTTAGAGTTAGACACGAAATGCACGACATATGACTTGGTGCATGTGGTTGACATATGGTATTGGCATGATTGTGGTAGTTTTGCGAAGGGCAAGCTCTATACGTAGCACTGGGAGTTATTCTTGAACTTCAGATTGTTGAGTAAATGAGTATAGCTGGTTATGATGAACCGCTGAAGTGAATGGAATTGAATAGTAGTTGTGACTCTCTGATTGACGTAGCCTTGGAAAGGACTGTGTGGATGATTGTCTTGTAGTGACTGTGCTTTTAAGGTATAATTTAGTATCACAGGACTTGACTAGAAGTAAATCTCTAATTCCATGGTGGAATTATAGTGGTTCAGGTATAGTTAGCGAGGACAAGATGAGCAATCCGTCTAGAAGACTTGGAAGGCCTAAGAGCGAGCTTCTAGCTCGAGACCGCCCGTGGCGGAAGACCCAAGAATGGATGGAGTGCCGAGAGCACTAGAAAGAATTGGCGACCTCATCGACAGGCAAACCCAGGACAAAGATACTGCCATAGCTCAAGCCGTAGGAGCTGCTATAGCTGTTGTTAATGCAAATAACGACAACAACGGAGGTAATGGAAACAACGGTGATAATGACCAAGGTAATGAAGTAGGCAATGCCTAGGAAGAAGGTGTTATGGCTAGATAAATGGGTCAACTGATCGAACAGTTTATTAAACTGAAGCCAACCTAGTTCGACGGGACTAGAGACCTTGAACTGGCACCGAGGTGGATAGAGAAGCTTGAGAAAGCTTTTGAGGTTATGAGGTGCACGGACGAAGAGAAGGTGTTGTCAGCGGTGTATCAGCTGGAAGGTACCGCTAACTGGTGGAGTGCGATCAAGAATGAAGTATTTCCGGGAGGGACTGTTTTGACTTGGAACGCTTTTACCACAACGTTTAATGGCAAGTACTTTTAGGAGATTGCCCGCGAGAGGAAATAAGTGGAATTTCTACAGTTACGCCAAAATCATCTAATGGTGGATCAATATGAAGCTGAATACGCCAGATTGTTGAGGTGTGCACCCAGATCAGTTGAGGACCAGTTGGAAACGGCGCAAAGGTTTCGAGATGGATTAAGACCTAAGCTTTGTAGTCAGATAGTGTCTCTGAACTTGAGAACTTACAAGGAAATAGTGAACGGGGGCAAATAATAGAAAGGGACATGAAAGAGAGGACAGCCGCGTCTGGATCGCGGTTTAGCTTGTTCCGAGATAATCACCAGATCGGTAAAAGAACTATGGCTAACAACAGACGCTTTGTCCCCCCAGTAAGGAATAACATAGGGAAGCCGCCGCATCAAGCAAATTGGAACTGCCGCCTCTGTGACAGGAGGCATGGTAACGGATCCTGTCCGGCTAGGACCAAAGCGTGCTTCAAGTGTGGTCAGATGGGCCATCAAATGAGAACCTGCTCCAGTCAAGCTCCAATAACTATACTTGAAGGGCAACGACCGCAGACAGGACCATTAACTACAGTTCCCCAGAACGATCAGAACCGACCCCCAACTCAAGGAAGAGTTTATGTTGTGGCATGCAAGGAAGCAGAGAAAAGGCCTGGCGTGGGTAACATGTACGGTTTATTTGTGCGACCAAGCTGCTTATGCGTTATTTCACCTTGGCGCTTTGCACTCTTTCGTGTTTGCTCAATTTGCTAATTTGGTCAATGTGAAGTTGAAATCGTTGAGTGTAATATTGCATGTTGCCACCCCTTTCAAGGATAATGTATTGGTTTCATTAGGCTGTGCGGACTGTAAGGTAGTGATCGGTGGTAGCGCATAGAGTATAGATTTGGCTGTGTTGCCTATGTATGACTTTGAAGTGATTATTGGGATGGACTGATTGGGTAAGCAAAGGGCAGTAGTCGATTGTGGTAGTAGAGTAATCCGTTTTTATCCGGATGGCCGCCTTGATTTTGAATTTGTAGGAAGTTGAAAAGGAACCTCGATTCCTTTAGTCTCATCGTTTGAAGCGACAAAGCTGATGACCGAAAGATGTCAAGCTTACTTAGTCACATTTATGGATACGACTGCCGTGGAACCTAAATTAGAAAATATTTTGGTAGTGTGTGAATTTCCTGATGTCTTTCCCCAAGAATTGCCAGGATTGCCAACGGAGTGAGAAATTGAATTTGTGATCAAGTTAGCTCCTGGAACAGAGTCAATCTCGAAGGCACCTTATAAGATGTCCTTATCGAAACTGAAGGAGTGAAAGGTGCAGATACAAGAATTGTTAGATAAAGGATTTATTCGACTGAGTGCGTCACCGTGGGGAGCGCCGGTGTTGTTTGTGAGGAAAAAGGACGGATCGTTGCGCTTGTGCATTGATTATAGACAGTTGAATCAAGTAACTGCAAAGAATAAATATCCACTGCCGAGGATTGATGATTTATCCGATCAATTGCAAAGAGCTTATGTGTTCTCTAAGATTGACCTGAAGACTGGTTATCATCAGTTGAGAATTAAGAAAGGGGATATACCGAAGACAGCTTTTAGGACAATGTATGGTCACTACGAGTTCACCATTATGCCTTTCGGACTGACTAATGCTCCGCATTTATGGATTTAATGCATCGAGTGTTCAAGGAATTCTTAGATAAATTTGTTATAATCTTCATTGATGATATTTTGATCTACTCAAAAAGTAACGAAGAGCACGAAAGGCATTGGAGGATTTTCTTGCAGACTCTAAGGGAGCACTTGTTTTACGCTAAATTTAGCAAATGTGAGTTTTGGTTGAATAAAATAGCATTTCTTAGTCATGTGCTATCTGGAGAAGGAATTGCTGTAGATCTTGCAAAGATTGAAGCCGTTATGAATTGGCCTAGACCTACTACAGTTACGGAAGTCCGAAGTTTCCTAGGATTGGCTGGTTATTACCGACGCTTTGTGGAGAAGTTTTCATCCATAGCCATTCCATTGACGAGGTTGACTAAAAAGGAAACTAAGTTTGAGTGGACAGATAAGTGTGAAAGGAGCTTCCAAGAGCTTAAGCATCGGTTGACGATTGTACCAATATTGACGATCCCATCAGGACCTGGAGTTTATGAGATATATAGCGATACTTCACTAAAGGGACTGGGCTGTGTGCTAATGCAACATGGAAGAGTGGTTGCCTACGCGTCATGACAACTGAGACCACACAAGATGAATTATCCAACTCATGACTTGGAATTGGCTGCAATTATCTTCGTTCTGAAGATCTGGAGGCATTATTTGTGTGGCAAAAAGTTTCAGATTTATACAGATCATCAGAGCTTGAAGTATCTCTTTTCCTAGAAGGAATTAAATATGAGGCCACGCCGATGGATGGAGCTGCTTAAAGATTATGATTGCGACATTTTATATCATTTTGGGAAAGCGAACAGAGTTACGGATGCACTCAGTCGAAAATCAAGCATTGCTTGCCTATTGGTTAAAGGATGGTCGTTACTTGAAGAATTAAGGGATTCTGAATTCAAGTTGGAAGTTTGCTAACTGTCCAATTTGGTAGCGACTTTAAGAATAGAACCTGAGATCCAAGAAAGAATAAAAGCCTTGTAGCCTACGGACCTAAAAATTCAGAAAATCCTCAAAATGGATGCAACGAAAAAAAAGCAAGAGTTCTAAGTGTTAGAGGATGGAATTTTGAAATTTCGAGGGCGTCTATTTGTGCCTAAGGACGAAGAGCTTAGGGAAATGATTTTATTTGAGGCTCACAGAAGCAATTACAGCATCTACCTAGGTAGCACGAAAATGTACCAGAACCTATGTCAACATTTTTTGTGGAACGAGATGAAAGTAGATGTGGCCAAACAAGTGGCAAAGTGCCTGATGTGTCAGCAAATAAAGGCACAACATTGTAAGCCTGATGGATTGTTACAGCCGTTGGAAATTCCCGAATGGAAATGGGAACACGTGACTATGGATTTTGTGATGTGATTGTCAAGGGGCCAAAGAGGTCACAATTCGATTTAGGTAGTCGTGAACAGATTGATCAAGTTTGCGCATTTCATTCCGGTGCGAAAGGACTTTGCGATGGATAAGTATGCCGAGCTGTATATGTGTCAAATAGTGAGACTGCATGGAGTACCCGTAATGATTACGTCATACCGAGATCCTAAGTTCACGGCAAACTACTGGAAGAGCCTTCAAGATGCTATGGGCACTCGACTACAATTCAGTACATCGTATTATCCACAAACGGACGGACAATCGAAAAAGAAGATTTAGACGCTCGAGGGTATATTATGAGCATGTGTCATAGATTTCAAAGATGGAAGGGAGGATCGGCTACATTTGGAAAAGTTTGCATATAACAACAGTTATCAACAGAACATTCAAATGGCACCTTTCAAAGCGCTTTATGGGAGAGCCTACAGAACCCCGGTTTGCTGGGACGAAGTTGGAGAGAGGAGTATCACAGGCCCAGAGTTGGTAGAGCAATCGGTGGAAGCCGTAAAGATAATACAAAATAATCTGAAGAAGGCACAGAGTCGTTAGAAGAGTTATGTGACATTCTGATTTTTCTGTCATTTCGAGACTTATTAATGAGAATATATCTTGCGATGTGTTTCAGTCGTATCTCACTCGAATCCGATCAATCTTGAGTTAACTGACCAAAAGGGAAAGGCTAACGCGAGACAAGGTATGTGGACCTAGAGAACTCAAATAGGAAATGACACTTTGACTATAAGGATTGTCGAAGGGACATTTAGAGCCATTAAAGACCATTCTAAGGACGACTAAGGAATGCATTGCTAGCGTTATACGATTGGAGCGCGAGTGATGCCGCTTAACAAATGTATAATTTGCAAAATTTTCATAAATCGAACGATGACGATCGAGACCGTCGGAACTAGTAATAGATCATCGCAATTACATGACAACCAAAGTCGCCATGAATTGACGAGCCCTAAGTGTGATATGAATCATATAATCGATATACGTAACGTCTGCAAAAGCCGCTCACCAGTTCGGGATAGGCTAGAATCCCATTTGACGGAGAAATGATTTAGAGACGAGTCTCGAAATTAGAAAATGAAAAATCAAGAATTCCAACATTATAATGGGATTGGACGTCGCCTCATCGAAGAAAATTGGAATTAGAAAAACGATGCTCCGGACGTTGAGGGTGAAATTACCATTTTACCCATTAAGCCTTGACCTTGCATTTAGAAGTGGATAAGGGTATTTTGGTCTTTGACCCTCCCCCATAGCTATCGAAAATAAGAGAAAATGAGGGCCATTGGATGGAATATTGATTGACATATGGACAAGTGTCAAAGGATGGGGCATTGGCATTAAATGGTGACCTTTTAACCTACCATTCTTCCTTGGTTGACTCTCAAATTAGTGTATACACTCTCTCTCTCCCTCAGCCGAGCACCCCTCCATAGCTAGCTTCTTCTTCTTCCTTTCCTCCTCTTCTTCTTCGGCTGAACCAGCTCCAGCCGACAAGATCGCTGTCGCCACTTCGCCACCGTCGATAAGCACTTCCGGCGACCTCCAGCCTCCGCACCAACCACCAGCTCCAAGCCCATCCTCTTGCCGACCACCTCCAAGTGGTAGCTCGCGTTTGACCCACTGAGGAGCTCCGACCAATCATTTCTCCGAAAATCGACGAATTCCGTCTCAACTGGAGGTAAAACACCGTTTGAGCTCCGTAGAACTTCGATTTGTCTCAAACTTCCAGCCAAATTTTTTGGACATCTAGGGCACATATACATTGAGTTGTGAAAATAAGTTTGGGTACATTTGAGGAGTTTTGACATCAAAATGGTGCTGTGATTGAAGGATAGAAACTGACCGGGAAAGGACTTGGAGAACTCGGTGCTGTTCGTGGACCATTCGGCGTCACCTTGACTTCAAACTTTCGGTGATGCTTTCCAACTTCTATAACTACATGTTAGCAAGTAGTTTAGTGGATAAATTAAGGTTTAAGAGTAGTTTATGGACTAATTAGTTGGACACTACACATAACCAAAAATGCCTTATTTCGGTTCTGTGTATGCCGAAGCCTTAGGGGCTGTTCATGGGAGAAATCGAGCTCTAAATTCATGGTCGAGGCGTATTAGAATGTCTATGGATATGTTATTGAGGTTTACGCTTGGTGGTTTGAGGATTTGAAAATGAAAATTGATGAAACAGATTGAATTATCTTAGGTGGACGGCTGCCCTGTATTGGATTGCTTGGGCCGAATTTTGGAAGTGCTTGGAAGAGGAATATTATTGATTTTAGCACAAGATAAGGGTTTCTAAACCTTGGCTAGGAAGATTGGACTCGACTAATGAGTTGGTGGTGAATTTGGTGGATTATTGTACGTTTGTCCAAGATTCGGTTTCGTGGATTGGTCATTATTTGAATGCTTGCTAGATGCTTATGCCATGAGTTGATTACCACATTTGAATGATGAATTTGATTGTCTCGCATGCCATAGATATTTTGCTCGTTGCATGAGCTTGTACTTGATCATGAAGTCTTGAATTGAAATGAATGTTTGGCATGTTTGAGAAACTAATGATACCCTGAGGCGTTGAGACGCGGCGTTGTGTTGAACTGTACCTTGATGCGTTGAGACACAAGGTTGAAATGGCCAATGTCCTGATGCGTTGAGATGCGAGACGAGATTTGATATGTGTCCACATAGGTCTAGAATGATATTGAAAACCTGATTCGTTTAAGCAGGTTTGTCAAGTGGATAGCTTGAGGCATAATTACGCGGACCGAGCCTGAGGCGTTTTAAATGTTGTCGTGATTCATGAGACAGTTCTGAGGGGTGAAATTTGTGGCTTGACTTAGTATCTCCTGCCTGGCCTGAATATAAAGTTATGATGCCATATTGTTTGATTGATAGTCACCTGCCTTTTGTGGTGTCCTTATAACTGATGAGTGCTTTATGATGTTGTTTGTGTATTCTTGTTCATGATTGTATTCATCTAGGTCTACAGTTGGCCTGACTTAGGGTTAAAATCTATTTTGCTGAGATGTGAATCTCATCCCGTCGTGGGACCATATTTTCAGACCCTAAGCCTTGAAGATGCAGCCCACTCATCTAGGTAATCCCATGGAGATGACAACATATTTTGATGAGTTCCCGGACGGTCGGGGAACTGTGTATGTTAGAAAATATACTGTAGTTTGGGTTGACGAGGGCGGTAAGAACTGGGCACCGCATAGGTTCGAAACGTGGTTCCGTAGAGTAGGCGATGTTACCACTTGTCCGCTGAAGGCCACGAAGGTATCTCGCAGGGTTATTCATATTGGTACCACCCTACTTGGCAGTAGAAGTTGAGGGGTCTGTAGCTGGCTCGAGAAATGTACGTGAAAAGACCCCTACTTTGGAGGACACAGTTGAGGTGATTGAGATCGACACCTCAGCGGACGAGCAGGGGGACGACACGATGGAGGACACCGTGGATGTGCGTTCCGAGACCTTTCCCCACTACAAGCCTAAGGAGGATGTTGAGGAGACCGACGATTCCAGCTGTTCGATCTAGGGATTTTTTCCTTTTACTTGTACGCTTTTGATGACCTCATCGGTCAGTTTCTTTTGAGGACTTGGATATGATTGTCTTTTAGTTCAGTCCCGCTATCCCGACCCTTTAGCAGGATTGGTTCGCCTGCTCTTTTGTATAAACTTCTGGGATGTTATATTTAATTATTATGTCCTCGCTACTTAGGTCCCCATTTGATGGGTTTATGAAGGAGTGTGAGTTATCGCTTCCGCAAGCTACCGTTACTATGCATCTTTCGATATATATGAATCCTGGGCAGCTCGAGAGTTTACTCGCAGGAAGTCGCGCGCCCGTGTCTTGGGTGCAGGGCGTGACAACCCGCCTTGCTTGGTATCAAAGTTAGGTCAGCTCGATCCAAAGTTGATTGAGGATTAGAGTAATAAGGAGGAGTAAGTTGGGACAACATGGGTAGCGAGACTTTAGGAGACTTATGAGAGATAGGCAAGAAATGCATGGTATATGACTGGCGCATGTGATTGACATTTGGTCTTGACAAGATTGTGGTGATTTGTGAAGATTGAGC
This sequence comes from Rhodomyrtus tomentosa, assembly GCA_028455895.1. NCBI lineage: Eukaryota > Viridiplantae > Streptophyta > Magnoliopsida > Myrtales > Myrtaceae > Rhodomyrtus > Rhodomyrtus tomentosa. The sequence goes on from JAPCWY010000011.1 coordinate 20,124,900, forward strand.
TCCGCGCTTAACACTAAAAGTCATTTCTCGATTTTGGCCTGTTGAGTAAACGAGCATGGTTGGTTTTGATGAATCGTTGAATTAAATAGGATTGAGTAATGGCCATGGACGACTCAAAGAAGTGCTTTTGAAAATAGCTATGTGGAAGGTTGTTATATTATGACTGCTTCTATTGGGACATAGTTTGTTTTCGCTGGACTTGATTAGATAAGTAAGTTACTAATTTCGTGGTGGAATTAAGTGGTCCAGGTGTAGTGAGAGCACCCAAGAATGAGTAATCCGCCTAGAAAACCTGAAAGACCTAGGAGTGGGGCCTCTAGTTCGATACCGCTTGCGGCGGAAGACCAGAGGATGGACGGAGTGTTGAGGGCACTCAAGAGGATCTGCGACCTCATTAACTGACAGACCCAAGATAAGAATGCTGCCATAGCTCGAGGGGTGCGAGTTGCGATGGCTGCTGTCAACGCCAATAATGGCAATAATGGAGGCAACGGAAACAACGGCGACCACGACTAGGGCAATGAAGTAGGGAATGCCTAGGAGGAAATTGTTGTGGCCATGCAGATGGGCCAACTAGACGAACAATTTATCAAGCTGAAGCCAACACAGTTCGATGGGACTGGAGACCCTGAATTGGCGCTATGGTGGATAGAGAAAATTGAGAAGGCCTTTGGAGTCTTGAGATGCACGGATGAGGAAAAGGTACTACTAGTAGTATACCAACTTGAAGGTACGACAAATGATTGGTGAACTACCACCAAGAATGGAGTTTTTCTGGAAGGAACAACTTTGACTTGGAATGCCTTTACTACGACATTCAATGACAAGTACTTCTCTAAGACCGCTCGTGAAAGGAAGCAAGTAGAGTTTTTACAGTTACTCCAGAATCACCTGATAGTGGACCAATACGAAGCGGAGTTTTCTAGACTGTGCAGGTATGCGCCTCGATCAGTAGAGGATCCCCTGGAGAAGGCGCGAAGATTTCGGGATGTACTGAGGCCTGAACTTTGCAGCTAGATGATAACTTTGAACTTGAGAACTTATAAAGAAATCTTTGAACATGGACAGATGATCGAGAAGGACCTGAAGGAGAGGAATACCGCACCGAGATCGCGGTTCAGTTCATTTAGAGATAACCGCCAGGCCAGCAAAAGACCTATGAATGGTAATATACGCTTCGTCTCTCCAATAAGAAAGAACATAGTGAAGCCGCCAAACCTAATGAGCTGAAGTTGCCGCCTCTATGGCAGAAGGCATGGTAACGGACCTTGTCCGGCAAGGACTGCAGTGTGCTTCAAATGTGGTCAGATGGGCCATTAGATGAGGACTTGCTCGAATCAAGCCCCAGCGAATAGACCTTAAGGGCAATGACCACAAGCAGGACCGTCAATTGCCACTCCTCAGATTGACCAGAACCGACCCCCAACTTAAGGAAGGGTCCATGTTGTGGCATGCAGGGAAGCAGAAAAAGTGTGTGGCGTGGTCACAGGTACGGTTTATTTGTGTGATCAAGCTACTTATGCTTTGTTTGATCCTGACACATCACACTCGTTTGTGTCTGCTCGCTTTGTTGATTTGGTTGATATGGAGTTGAAACCGTTGAGTGTGATTCTGCATGTTGTTAACCCGTTGAAGGATAATGTGTTGGTTTCGTTGGGCTGTGCAGATTGTAAAATCATAATTGACAGTAGTAAATAGAGTATAGACTTGGTCGTGTTGACCATGTATGACTTTGATGTGATCATAGGAATGAATTGGTTGGGTAACCAAAGGGCAGTAGTTGATTGTGGTAGTAAGATAATCCGTTTTTATCCTAATGGCCACCTAGATTTTGAGTTTGTGGGAAGCCGGGGAGGAACTTAGATTCCTTTAGTCTCGTTTCTTGAAGCAACAAAGCTGATAACTAGAGGATGTTTGGCGTATTTAGTCGCAGTTATGGACACGACTACCGATGAACCTAAACTAGAAAGTATTCCGGTAGTGCATGATTTTCCTGACATTTTTTTCCAAGAGTTACCAAGGTTGCCACCAGAGCGAGAAAAAGAATTCGTGATTGAGTTAGCTCCCGAAATGGAGCCGATCTCGAAGGCATCCTATAGGATGTCCTTATCAGAACTGAAGGAGTTAAAGGTACAAATGCAAGAAATACTCAACAAAGGATTTATTCGACCGAATGCTTTACCGTGGGGAACATCGATGTTGTTTGTAATGAAAAAGGATGGGTCATTGCGTTTATGCATTGACTACAGACAATTGAATCAAGTGAAAAGAATAAGTACCCATTGCCGAGGATTGACGACTTATTTGATCAGTTGCAAGGAGCTGTAGTATTCTCTAAAATTGATATGAGGATCGGGTATTATCAGTCGAAAATTAAGAAGGAAGACATACCTAAGACCACTTTTAAGATAAGGTATGGTCACTACGAATTCACTATGATGCCTTTTGGACTAACCAATGCTTTAGCTGCATTTATGGATTTGATGCATCGGGTGTTCAACGAATTCTTGGATACATTTGCTATTATTGACAATATCTTGATTTACTAAAAGAGTAACGAAGAACACAAAAAGCATCTGAGGATTGTCTTGCAGACCTTGAGGGAGCACTCGCTTTACGCTAAGTTTAGCAAATGCGAGTTCTGGCTAAATAAAGCGGTATTTCTTGGCCATGTGGTATCTAGAGAAGGAATTGTGATGGATCTTGCGAAGATCGAAGCCGTCATGAATTAGCCATGGCCTACTACGGTGACGAAGGTTCCGAGTTTCTTACAATTGGCGGGATATTACAGACGTTTCATGGAGAAGTTTTCATCTATAGCCATTCCACTAACGAGATTGACTAAGAAAGAAACGAAGTTCGAATGGACGGATAAGTGTGAAAGGAGTTTCCAAGAGCTTAAGCATCGGTTAACGACCGCACTGGTATTGACGATTCCATCAGGACCGGAATGCTACGAAATATATAGCGATACTTTGCTAAAGGGATTGGGTTGTGTGTTAAGGCAGCATGGAAGAGTGGTTGCCTACGCGTCCCGATAACTGAGACCGCATGAGATGAACTACCCGACTCATGATTTGAAATTGGCAGCAATCATCTTTGCTCTGAAGATCTGGAGGCATTATTTGTGTGGCGAGAAATTTCAAATTTATACGGACCACCAAAGACTGAAGTATCTATTATCCCATAAGGAACTGAACATGAGGCAATGTCGATGGATGAAACTACTTAAGGATTATGATTGCTACATATTATATCATCTTGGGAAAGCGAATCGAGTTGTGAATGTGCTCAGTTGGAAATCAAGTATTGCCTGTCTACTAGTAAAAGGGTGGTCGTTGTCACGCCCCGAACCCGTCGAGCATGCGAACATTCCTGCAAGCAAACAACACATCTCTCATGGTCCTAAGATCCACAAATAAGTCGAGAGATAATATGTATACCTTAAGCATGCGGAAGCGGTATTCAATTAAATCCCCGTACAAAATATAAGTTAAGTAGGACATGGATAGTATAATAACTGTCATACATCATAACTTACTGTTCATACATATGCCGACTACTACAATCAGCTAGGCAAGGGCGACAGGGCAAGCACATAAAAAGATATGACCATCATCGACATCCAAAATAGCAATGGTCGGGGGTCGCCATCATAAGATCGAGCCAATAAATTAAGACACCTAAGATGAACTGCTGGAATCCTCGGTATCTTTGGCATCTTTCGTTCGCTCATACTAGGAGAAGGTCTCTGATGGAACCTCAACGATGTCCTCCATGGTCTCCTCATGGGACGGCTCCGCAAGATTCTCTTCGGTCGCCTCCAGGACAATGACCTCGTCCACAGTAAAGTCCAACGTCGGGGTTTTCTCCGGCCCGTTCCTAAAACCAACTATAGATCCCTCTGGCAACTCCTGCTCCCCAATAGTCTAGCATCAGTCAGGGATAACTCCCTAGGGTACATCGTGGGGATTCAGCGGCCCAATCGTCTCGTCTCCGACCTTCTTAAAACATGCCTCGAACCTATAAGGCTTCCAGTCTGGGCTACCCTCGTCGAACCATACTACTGTATATTTTCTCACATAAATGTTTCCCTGCCTATCCGGAAACTCGTCAAAATACGCCGTCATCTCCTTAGGATCCCCAAAATGAATAGGCCACATAGCTAAGGCCTAGGATCTGTAAAAATGTGGGTCCCCAAAGAGGTGAGATACACATTTTAGTAAAAGAGTCCTAACCCTAGGTCAGGCTGATCGTACGCTCAGGCAGTCATCTATCCCAAAATTCCAAACTCATAAACATGCAGACACATACAAATAAAGATAATGTCACACAGATGATGGGCATGCAACTATGTTACCATGTCACACTGAGATAACTATGCACACCGCATCCAGCCATTTCACCACAATCACCTCATCCTGCCTACCTCATCCTTCAGCCCGCGATTAGATCGCATCACCGTCATTGGCAACTCGTGTAAATGTATCAGGTTCCAATGAATCTCCAGGCTAATATCATCACCACAAACCTTCATCCCACGAATAATTCGCATCAGGATCGTGGCCATCTCAACCTTGCGATTAGATTGCATCAGGGCACCACGCAACATCAACTCCACCCCACGATTATATCACATTAGGGTATCCACCTCCCGCCTCGCGTCTCACACGCCTTAGGGCCTTGCCATGTCATGCTCATGCCATGATTTTCAATTTGTTTCCATACATGATGACATGTGCAATTCAGGCACAATTCAAAGACTCATGGCATGCAAAGCAATCAAGTGACACACACACACTGCGGATAATTTAAACACAAACAACAACACACATAACCCTCATATAATCACTTAAGGCATACCAAGAACTATCATTTGGAAAAATCTCATAAATCAATCAAATCAATCCTCGACTCACCCGATTGAGTCCAATCTTCCTATCCTAAGTTTAGGATTCCCTTACCTTAAGCTTAACAACACAAATCTTTTCTTGCAATGGCCTCAAAGTCTCGGCCAAATAGTCCAAGGGTTCAATTCACCGTGCAACCTAAAATATTCAATCAATTCATCAATTTTCCATATCCAATTCCTCATTCCATGAACCATAATCCTCCATAACCTAATTCTCATCATCCTAGCATGTCTTAATCATCAATTTGGGACTCATAATCCAACCATCATCAGCCCAACGCCTCGGCCTTGCACAGAACCAAACCGGTTCTTCTCGATTCTGTGCAAACCAGGCACAATCAGCCCTAAACCAACTTTAAATCCATCATGTAATCATCATCCTATCTCTTAACATGTCTATCTAAGAGTCTAAGAGGCTCACCTTGAGTTTGAGGTCGAATGGCCGCCGGAATCCCGTTGAAAGTCGCCGGATCGTCCAAGGTCAGAATTTGACAGTTTTCTGTCCAAGTTCACAAGACCGTTTCGAGGTCAAAACTTCTTCAAATTACTCTCAAATTTTTACCACAGATTCATATACTTGTCTACTAGACCTCCATAAAATTTAACCTCAAAAATCCAATATTTCGGCCTTTAAAAAGGTCAGAAACCGGACCTACCTCAGGCTGGAGTAGATTTCGTCGGCTTTCGGGAAAACACTTGGCCGGAGCTCTTCGGTGGTTCAAATGTCTCGCTTCCATTTCGAAGAGGTCGACAAGATGTAGATCTAGATTGGTATGGCCGGCCAGTGTCCAAGTGGTGGTCGGAATAGGGCGTTGGAACGGCCGAACGGTGGCTCTAGAATCTGGTCGCCGGCAGCGAGAAGATGAAGGAAGAAGAGTAGTGGTCGTGAGCTATGGGGGAGGGTTATGGTCTATCATGTGAGAGGAGAGAGAGAGGAAATTCGCTATATATAAGGCTTGGTCAAAGGGGTTGAATGTAAGGTAGCTAATAGTGGACATGACCCCTCTTTAAGCCATCACTTGACACTTGTCCACTTGTCATTCCAAGGTGATCCAATGGCTCATATCCACTCACCTTTTTCGGCAGCCTTGGGAGGATTTAATGACCACATTTTCATTTTTCAAATGCATGGGCAAAGTTCTAAGCTTGAGGGGCAAAAAGGTAATTTTACCTCGACGTTCAGAATGTCGTTTTTCTTGCTCCAAAACTCTTCGATAGGGCGATGGCTAATCCGAATGTGATCTTGGAATTCTAGATTCTCCATTTTCAATTTTCAGGACTTATTTCTGATAGTTTTCTCTAACAGATGTGGCTCCAGCCTATCTCGAATCGACGGATGGCTTTTGCAGACATTACGCTTATCAAACCTATGATTCATATCACATTTAGGGTTCGTTAATTCATGACGGCTTTGGTTGTCATGTAATTGTGAGGATTTATCACTAGTCTATTTGGTCACGATCTTCACTGTCCGATTTAGGGAAAATTTTGCAAATCATGCATTGGTTAAGCAGCATTACTCGCGCTCCAATCGTATGACATTCGCAAGGCATTTCCTAATCGTTCTTGGATTGGCCTTTTGTGGCTCTAAATATCCCCTCGACAATCCTTATGGTCAAAGCGTCATTTCCTATTTGAATTCCCTAGGTCTACGTACCATGTCACGCGTTAGCCTTTCCCTTTTGGTCAGTCTACTCGAATTGATCAGATTCGAGCGAGATATGACTGAAACACATCTCTAGATTCATTTTTCATTAATGAGTCTGAAATTAATTGAAAATTAGAATGTCATAGTCGTTACTTGAAAATTTAAGGGATTCTGAATTTAGAATGGAAGTCTGTCAGCTATCCAGTTTGGTAGCCACACTGAGAATAAAGCTCGAGATCCAAGAAAGGATAAGAGCCTTGCAGCCGACGGACCTAGAAATTCAAAAGATCCTCAAAATGGACGCGACAAAAAAGAAACGAAAATTTCAAGTGTTAGAGGATGGAATTTTAAAATTTTGAGGGCGTCTATGCGTACCAAAGGACAAAAAGCTTAGAGAAAGGATTTTATCAGAGGTTCTCAGAAGCAATTCTAGTATCCACCCAAGTAGCACGGAAAAGTACCAGAACTTACGTTAGCACTACTGGTGAAAAGGGATGAAGGTGGATGTAGCGAATATATAGCAAAGTGCTTGACATACCAGCAGGTGAAGGCACAACATTGTAATCCCGGTGGATTGCTACAACTCTTAGAGATTCTTGAATGGAAATCGGAGCACGTAGCGATAGATTTTGTAATGGGACTACCAATGAGTCGAGAGGCCGCGATTCTATTTGGGTAGTCATGGACCGATTAACCAAGTCTGCACATTTATTCCAGTGCGAAAGGATTTCACGATGAACAGGTATGCCGAATTGTATATGCGGCAGATAGTGAGGCTACATGGAGTACCCTTGACGATTACATCGGACAGAGATCCCAAGTTTACGGCTAATTTTTGGAAGAGTCTTCAAGATGCCATGGGGACTCGACTGCAGTTCAGTACGGCATATCATCCGCAGACGGATGGACAATCGAAAAGAACGACTCAAACGCTCGAGGATATGTTATGAGTGTGTGTTATAGACTTCAATGGCAGATGGGAGAATTAGCTGCATATGGTAGAGTTCGCATATAACAACAGTTATCAGCAGAGTATTCGAATGACACCTTTTGAAGCGCTTTACGGAAGAGCTTGTAGGACCTCGATATGTTGGGATGAAGTCGGAGAAAGAAGCATTACAGGTCCAGAGTTGGTAGAGCAATCAGTGGAGGCCTTAAAGATGATACGAGATAGACTGAAGACAACACATAGTCGTTAGAAAAGTTATGGGTATAAACGATGCAAACCTCTAGAGTTTCAAGTTGGCGGCCATGTTTTTCTTAAAGTTTTACCAATGCGAAGGTTATCTCAATTTGGAAAGAAGGGAAAGTTGAGTTCGAGATATGTAGGTCCATTTGAGATTTTGGAACGGATTGGGACGCTGGACTACTGACTCGCCTTACCGCCAAATCTATCCCAAGTGCACAACGTCTTCCATGTGTCAATGCCATAGAAGTATGAGCCGGACCCAACGCATGTATTTAAATACGAAACCATCGAAGTGGATGACAGAGTATCCTACGTAGAAAAGCCAGTCAGGGTCGAAGATCGAAAGGAGCAAATTTTTAGAAACAAGACGATTCCATTGGTCAAAGTCATTTTGGGAGCACCATGGGACCGAAGGTGCTACATGGGAAAGCGAGGAAACGATTAGGTATTAATACCCCTATTTGTTTGAATAACTGAATTTATTGTAAATTTTGAGGACAAAATTTTTGTAAGGGAGGAAAAGTTGTGACATTCTAATTTTCCTGTCATTTCGAGACTTATTAATGAGAATATATCTAGCAATGTGTTTCAGTCGTATCTCGCTCGGATCTGATCAATCTCGAGTTAATTGATCAAAAGGGAAATGCTAATGCGAGACAACGTACGTGGACTTAGGGAACTCAAATAGGAAATGACACTTTGACCATAAGGATTGTCGAGGGGATATTTAGAGCCATAAAAGGTTAGTCTAAGGACGACTAAGGAATGCATTGCTAGCGTTATACGATTGGAACGCGGTGATGCCGCTTAACCAATGTATAATTTGTAAAAGTTTCCTAAATTGAACGATGGCGAACGATGACGAACTCTAAGTGTGATATGAATCACAGAGTTGATACGCCGCGTAACGTTTGCAAAAGCCGTCCGCCAGTTCGGGATAGGTTGAAATCACATTTGACTGAGAAATGATTAAGAGATGAGTCTTGAATTAGAAAATGAAAAATCAAGACTTCCAACCTTATAATGGGATTGGACGTCGCTACATCGAAGAAAATTGGAATTAGAAAAACGACATTCCGGACGTCGAGATTGAAATTACTATTTTACCCCTCAAGCCTTGACCTTGCATTTAGAAGTGGATAAGGGCATTTTGGTCTTTGACCCTCCCCCATAGCTGCCGAAAATAAGAGAAAATGAGGGCCATTGGATGAAATATTGATTGACATATGGACAAGTGTCAAAGGATGGGGCATTGACATTAAATGATGACCTTTTAACCTACCATTCTTCCTTGGTTGACTCTCAAATTGGTGTATACACACACTCTCTCTCTCCCTCAGCCGAAAACCACTCTGTAGCCAGCTTCTTCTTCTTTTCCTTTTCTTCTTCTTCGGTCGAACTAGCTCCAGCCGACTAGATCGCTGCCACCGCTTCGCCGCCGTCGAACCCCACTTCCGGTGATCTCCGGCCTCCGCATCGACCACCAGCTCCAAGCCCATCATCTTGCCGACCACATCCAAGTGGTAGCTTGGCGTTTGACCCACTGAGAAGCTCCGACCAACTATTTCCCCAAAAGTCGACGGATTCCATCACAACTGGAGGTAAGTCACCGTTTGAGCTCCGTAGGACTTCAATTTGTCTCAAACTTCCTGCCAAAAATTTTTAGACATCAAGGGCACATATACACTGAGTTGTGATAAAAAGTTTGGGTGATTTTGATGGAGTTCTGACACCAAAATTGTGCTGTGATTGAAGGACAGAAACTGATTGGGGAGGGACTTGGAGAACTCGGCGCCGTTCGTGGACCATTCGGCATCACCTTGACTTCAAACTTTCGGTGATGCTTTCCAACTTCTAGAACTACATGTTAGCAAGTAGTTTAGTGGATAAATTAAGGTTTACGAGTAGTTTATGGACTGATTAGTTGGGCACTACACAGAACCGAAAATGCCCTGTTTCGGTTCTGTGTATGCCGAAGCCTTAGGGGCTGTTCATGGGGGAAATCGAGCTCTAATTTCCTCGTCGGGGCCTATTAGAATGTCTGTGGATATGTTACTGAGGTTTACGCTTGGTGGTTTGAGGATTTGAAAATGAAAATTGATGAAATGGATTGAATTATCTTAGGTGGACGGCTGCCCTGTTTTGGATTGCTTGGGCCGAATTTTGGAAGTGCTTGGAAGAGGAATATTGTTGATTTAAGCACAAGGTAAGGGGTTTCTATACCTTTGCTAGGAAGATTGGACTCGACTGGATGAGTTGGTGGTGAATTTCGAGGATTTTCGTGAGATTATTGTACGTTTGTCCAAGGTTCGGTTTCATGGATTGGTGATTGCTTGAATGCTTGCTAGATGCATATGCCATGAGTTGATTGCCACATTTGAATGATGAATTTAACTGTCTCGTATGCCATAGATATTTTGCTCGCTGCACGAGCTTGTACTTGATCATGAAGTGTTGAATTGAAATAAATGTTTGGCATGTTTGAGAAACTTGTGATACCCTGAGGCGTTGAGACGCGGAGTTGTTTTGAACTATACCCTGATGCTTTGAGATGCGAGGTTGAAATGGCCAATGTCCTGATGCGTTGAAACGCGAGACAAGATTTGATATGTGTCGACACAGGCCTGGAATGATATTGAAAACTTGATGCGTTTACGCGAGTTTGTCAATTGGATGGTCTGAGGCGTAATTACACGGACCGAGCCTGAGGTGTTTTAAACGCGGGCATGATTCATGAGACAGTTTTGAGGGGTGAAATTTATGGCTTGACTTAGTTTCTCCTGCCTAGTCTGATTATAAAGTTATGATGTTATATTGTTTGATTGATAGTCACCTGCATTTTATGGTGTCCTTATGACTGATGAGTGCCGTTTGATGTTGTTTGTGTATTCTTGTTCATGATTGCATTCATCTGGGTGTACAGTCGGCCTGACTTAGGGTTAGGACTTATATTACTGAGATGTGAATCCCACCCCGTCGTAGGACCACATTTTCAAACCTAAGCCTTGAGGATGCTGCCGACTCGTCTAAGTGATCCCAAGGAGATGATAACATATTTTGATGAGTTCCCGAACGGTCGGGGAACTGTGTATATTAGAAAATGTACAGTGGTCTGGATTGACGAGGGCGGTAAGGACTGGGTACCGCATAGGTTCGAAGCGTTGTTCCGTAGAGTAGACGATGTTACCACTGGCCCACTGAAGGCCACGGAGGTGCGTCGCAGGGTTATTCCTAGTTGGTGCCATCCTACTCGGGATTCAGTAGAAGTTGAGGGGTCTGTAGCTGGCTCGAGGAATATACCTGAAAAGACCCCTACTTTGGAGGACATAATTGAGGTGATTGAGATCGACACCTCAGTAGACAAGCAGGGGACGACACGATGGAGGACACTGTGGATGTGCGTTCCGAGACCTTTTCCAACTACGAGCCTATGAGGAGACCAACGATTCCAGTGATTCGACCAAGAGGTTTCCCGCTTTTACTTGTCCGCTTTTGATGACCTCGTCGGTCAGTTTCTTTTGACGACTTTGATATAGTTGTATTTTGATTCAGTCCCGCTATCCCGACCCTTTAGCAGGATTGGTTTGCCTGCTCTTTTGTATAAACTTATGGGTGGTTATATTTAATTGTTATGTCTTCGCTACTTAGGTCCCCATTTGATGAGTGCATGGAGGAGTGTGAGTTATCGCTTCTGCATGCTACCATTACTATGCATCTCTCGATATATATGAATCTTAGGACGCTCGAGAGTTTACTTACAGAGAGTCGCGCGTCCATGCCCGGGGTGCAGGGAGTGACAACTCGCCTTGCTTGGTATTAGAGCTAGGTCAGCTCGATCCAAAGTTGATTGAGGATTGGAGTAGTAAGGAGGAGTAAGTTAGGACAGCATAGGTAGCGAGACCTTAGGAAACTTATGAGAGATAGGCACGAAATGCATGACATATAACTTGGCGCATGTGATTGACATTTGGTCTTGACATGATTGTGGTGATTTGTGAAGATTGAGCTCCGTGCTTAACACTAAAAGTCATTTCTATATTTTGGCCTGTTGTGTAAACGAGCATGGTTGGTTTGGATGAATTGTAGAATTGAACATGATTGAGTAATGACCATGGACGGCTCAAAGAAGTGCTTTTGAAAATAGTTATATGGGAGGTTGTTATATTATGACTGCTTCACTTGCGACACAGTTTGTTATCGCTGGACTTGATTAGATAAGTAAATTACTAATTTCGTGGTGAAATTATGTGGTCCAGGTGTAGTGAGAGCACCCAAGAATGAGTAATCCGCCTAGAAGATTTGGAAGACCCAAGAGTAGGGCCTCTAGTTCAAGACCGCCTGCGGCGGAAGACCCGAAGATGGACGGAGTGCTGAGGGCACTCGAGAGGATAGGCAACCTCATTGACCGGCAGATCCAGGATAGGGATGCCGCCATAGCTCAAGCGATGAGAGCCGCGATGGCTGCCGTCAAAGCCAATAATGGCAATAATAAAGGCAACAGAAACAACAGAGACCACGACCAGGGCAATGAAGTAGGGAATGCCCAGGAGTAAGTTGTTGTAGCCAGGAAGATGGGCCAACAAGTCGACCAATTTATCAAGCTGAAGCCAATCCAGTTCGATGGGACTGGAGACCCTGAATTGGCGCCAAGGTGGATAGAAAAACTTGAGAAGGCCTTTGGAGTCTTGAGATGCACGGACGATGAAAAGGTACTACTGGCGGTATACCAACTTGAAAGGACCACTAATGATTGGTGGATTACCATCAAGAATGGAGTTTTCCCGGAAGGAACAGCCTTGACCTGGAATGCCTTTACTACGACATTCAATGACAAGTACTTCTCTAAGACCGCTCGAGAAAGGAAGCAAGTAGAGTTCTTACAATTACGTCAGAATCACCTGACAGTGAACCAATAAGAAGCGGAGTTTTCTAGACTGTCGAGGTATGCGCCCCGATCAGTAGAGGATCCCCTAGAGAAAGCGCAGAGATTTTGGGATGGATTGAAGCCTGAACTTCCTAGCCAGATGATGCTCTAAACCTGAGGACTTATAAAGAAATCTATGAACGGGGACAGATGATTGAGAGGGACCTGAAGGAGAGGAATTCCTTATCTGGATCGCGATTTAGTTCATTCAGAGATAGCAGCCAGGCCGGCAAAAGGCCTATGGCTGGCAATAGACGCTTCGTCCCTCTAGTAAGAAAGAGCATAGTGAAGCCGCCGAACCCAATGAATTGGAGTTGCCGCCTCTGTAGCAAAAGGCATGATAATGGACCTTGCCCGGTAAGGATTTGAACGTGCTTCAAATGTGGTCAGATAGGCCATCATATGAGGACTTGCCCAAACTAAGCCCCAACAAATAGATCTCAAGGGCAATGACCACAGGCAGGATCGTCAATTGCCACTTCCCAAATTGACCAGAACCGACCTCTAGCTTAGGGAAGGGTCTATGCTATGGCACGCAGGAAAGAAGAATATGCGTCTAGCGTGGTCACATGTACGATTTATTTGTGTGACCAAGCTGCCTATGCTTTGTTTGATCCTGGCGCATCACACTCGTTTGTGTCTGCTCGCTTTGCTGATTTGGTTGATATGGAGTTGAAACTATTGAGTGTGTTCTGCATGTTGCTACCCCGTTGAAAGATAATGTGTTGGTTTCGTTGGGCTGTGCAGATTGTAAAATCGTAATTGGCTGTAGTAAAGAGAGTATAGACTTGGTTGTATTACCCATGTATGACTTTGATGTGATCATAGGAATGGATTGATTGGGTAAGCAAAGGGCAGTAATTGATTATGGTAGTAAGATAATCCGTTTTTATCCGGATTGCCGCCCAAATTTTGAGTTTGTGGGAAGCCGGGGAAGAACTTCGATTCGTTTAGTCTCGTCTCTTGAAGCGACAAAGCTGATAACTGGAGATGTCAGGTGTATTCAGTTGCAATTATGGACATGACTACCGATGAACCTAAACTATAAAATATTCCGGTAGTGCGTGAGTTTCCTGACATTTTTTCCCAAGAGTTATCAGGGTTGCCACTAGAGCGAGAAATAGAATTCGTGATTGAGTTAGCTCCCGAAACAGAACCGATCTTGAAGGCACCCTATAGAACGTCCTTGTCAGAATTGAAGGAGTTTAGGTACAAATGCAAGAATTACTCGACAAGGGATTTATTTGACTGAGTGCTTCACCGTGGGAAGCGTCGGTGTTGTTTTAAGGAAAAAAGATGGGTCATTGCGTTTATGCATTGACTACAGACAGTTGAATCAAGTCACTGTAAAGAATAAGTACCCACTGTCGAGGATTGATGACTTATTTGATCAGTTGCAAGGAGCTGCGGTATTTTCTAAAATTGATCTGAGAACTGAGTATCATCAATTAAGAATTAAGAAGGAACACATTCCTCAGACTGCTTTTAAGACAAGGTATGGTCACTACGAATTCACTGTGATAACTTTTGGACTGACCAATGCTCCAGCTGCTTTTATGGACTTGATGCATCGGGTGTTCAAGGAATTCTTGGATAGATTTGTTATAGTCTTTATTGACAATATCCTGATTTACTCAAAGAGTAAAGAAGAACACGAAGAGCATCTGAGGATTGTCTTGCAGACCCTGAGGGAGCACTCGCTTTACACTAAGTTTAGCAAATGCGAGTTCTGGCTGAATAAAGTGGCATTTCTTAGCCATGTGGTATTTGAAGAAGGAATTGCGGTGGATCCTGCGAAGATTGAAGCCATTATGAATTGGCCTTGGCCTACTACAGTGACGGAGGTTCGGAGTTTCTTAGGATTGGCGGGTATTACAGACGTTTCGTGGAGAAGTTTTCATCTATAGCCATTCCACTGACGATATTGACTAAGAAAGAAACGAAGTTTGAATGAATGGATAAGTGTGAAAGGAGTTTCCAAGAGCTCAAGCATCGATTAACGACCGCACTGGTATTGGCGATTCCATCAGGACCTGGAGACTATGAAATATCTAGCGATGCTTCGCTGAAGAGACTGGGCTGTGTTCTAATGCAGCATGGAAGAGTGGTTGCCTATGCGTCTCGACAACTGAGACCGCATGAGATGAACTACCCAACTCATGATTTGGAATTGGCAGCAATCATCTTTGCTCTGAAGATCTAGAGGCATTATTTGTGTAGCGAGAAATTTCAAATTTATACGGACTACCAAAGCCTGAAGTATCAATTCTCCCAAAAGGAACTGAACATGAGGCAACACCGATGGATGGAACTGCTTAAGGATTATGATTGCGATATATTATATCATCTTGGGAAAGCGAATCGAGCTGCGGATGCGCTCAGTCGGAAATCGAGTATTGCCTGTCTATTGGTAAAAGGGTAGTCTTTACTTGAAATTTAAGGGATTCTGAATTCAGATTGGAAGTTTGTTGGCTATCTAGTTTTGTAGCCACACTGAGAATAGAGCCCGAGATCCAAGAAAGGATAAGAGCCTTGCAGTCGACGAACCCAAAAATTCAGAATATCTTCGAAATGGACGTGACAAAAAGGAGGCTAGAATTCTAAGTGTTAGTGTATGGAATTTTAAAATTTCGAGAGCGTCTATGCGTGCCAAAGGACGAAGAGCTTAGAGAAATGATTTTATCAGAGGCTCACAAAATAATTATAGTATCCACCCAGGTAGCACGAAATTGTACCATAACTTACGTTAGCACTACTAGTGGAACGGGATGAAGGTAGACATAGCGAAATATGTAGCAAAGTGCTTGACATGCTAGTAGGTGAAGCCATAAACATTGTAAGCCTGGTGGATTGCTACAACCCTCAGAGATTTCTGAATGGAAATGGGAGCACGTAACAATGAATTTTGTAATGGGACTATCAAGGAGTCAGAGAGGCCACGATTCTATTTGGGTAGTTGTGGACCGGTTAACCAAGTCTGAATTTTATTACTGTGCGAAAGGACTTCGCGATGGGCAGGTATGCCGAATTATATATGCGGTAGATAATGAGGGTATATGGAGTACCCGTGACTATTACATCGGACAGAGATCTTAAGTTTACAGCTAATTTTTGGAATAGTCTTCAAGATGCCATGGGGACTCGACTACTATTCAGTACGGCATATCATCTGCAGACGGACAGACAATCAGAAAGAACGATTCAGACGCTCGAGGATATGTTACAAGCATGTGTTATAGACTTCAAAGGCGAATGGGAGGATCAGCTGCATTTGGTAGAGTTCGCATATAACAACAGTTATCACCAGACTATTCGAATGTCACCTTTTGAAGCGCTTTACGGAAGAGCTTGTAGGACCTCGATATGTTGGGACGAAGTTGGAGAAAGAAGTATTACAGGCCCGGAATTGGTAGAGCTATCAGTGGAGGCCGTAAAGATGATACGAGATAGACTGAAGACAACACAGAGTCGTTAGAAAAGTTATACGTATAAACGATGCAAACCTCTAGAGTTTCAAGTTGGCAACCATGTCTTTCTTAATGTTTTACCAATGCGAGGGCTATCTTGATTTGGAAAGAAGGGAAAGTTGAGTCCGAGATATGTAGGTCCATTTGAGATTTTGGAACGAATTGGGACGCTGGCCTATAGACTCACCTTACTGCCTAAGCTATCTCAAGTGCACAACGTCTTCCATGTATCAATGCTACGGAAGTACGAGTCGGACCCGACGCATGTATTGGATTATGAAACCATCGAAGTGAATGATAGAGTATCTTACTTAGAAAAGCTAGTCGGGGTCGAAAATTGAAAGGAGCAAGTTCGGAGAAACAAGACGATTCCATTGGTCAAAGTCATTTGGGAGCACCATGGGACCGAAGGTGCTACGTGGAAAAGCGAGGAAACGATTAGGCATCGATACCTCCATTTGTTTGAATAACTGGATTTATTGTAAATTTCAAGGACGAAATTTTTGTAAGGGGGAAGAGTTGTGACATTCTAATTTTCCTATCATTTTGGGACTTATTAATGAGAATATATGTAGCGATGCGTTTCAGTCGTATCTTGCTCAGATTTGATCAATCTCGAGTTAACTGATCAAAAGGGAAAGGCTAACGCGAGATAAGGTACGTGGACCTAGGAAACTCAAATAGAAAATGGCATTTTGACCATAAGGATTGTCGATGGGACATTTAGAGCCATAAAAGGCCGATCTAAGGATGACTAAGGAATGCATTGCTAGCGTTATACGATTGGAGCACGGGCGATGCCGCTTAACCAATGTATAATTTGTAAAAGTTTTCTAAATTGAACGATGACAATCGAGACCGTCGGAACTAGTAATAGACCCTTGTAATTACATGACAACCAAAGTAACCATGAACTGACGAACCTTAAGTGTGATATGAATCATAGAGTTGATACACGTAAAGTCTGCAAAAGCCGCCCGCTAGTTTGGGATAGGCTGGAATCACATTTGTCAGAGAAATGATTCAGAGACAAGTCTCCAAATTAGAAAATGAAAAATCAAGAATTCCAACATTATAATGGGATTGGACATCGCCTCATCGAAGAAAATTGGAATTAGAAAAACGACGTTCCGGACGTCGAGGGTGAAATTACCATTTTACCCCTCAAGCCTTGACCTTGCATTTAGAAGTGGATAAGGGCATTTTGGTCTTTGACCCTCCACCATAGCTTCCGAAAATAAGAGAAAATGAGGTCATTGGATGAAATATTGATTGACATATGGACAAGTGTCAAAGGATGGGGCATTGGCATTAAATGGTGACCTTTTAACCTACCATTCTTCCTTGGTTGACTCTCAAATTGCTGTATACACACTCTTTCTCTCCCTCAGCCGAACACCCCTCCATAGCCAGCTTCTTCTTCTTCCTTTACTCTTCTTCTTCTTCTTCGGCCGAACCAACTCCAACAGACTAAGCCGCTACCGCCGCTTCGCCGTCATCGAGCCCTACTTTCGGCTACCTCCAACCTTCGCGCTGACCACCAGCTTCAAACCCATCCTCTTTCCTACCATCTCCAAGTGGTAGCTCGGCATTTGACCCCCTGAGGAGCTCCGACTAGCCATTTCCTCGAAAGTCGACGGATTTCATCGCAACTGGAGGTAAGTCACCGTTTAAGCACCGTAGGACTTCTATTTGTCTCAAAATTCTGGCCAATTTTTTTTATCATCTAGGGTACATATACACTGAGTTGTGATAAAAAGTTTGGGTGAATTTGATCGAGTTTTGACACCAAAATTATGTTGTGATTGAAGGACAGAAACTGACCGGGGAAGGACTTGGAGAACTTAGCGCCATTCGTGGACCATTCGGCGTCGCCTTAACTTTAAAATTTTGGTGAGACTTTTCAACTCCTAGAACTATATGTTAGTAAGTAGTTTAGTAGATAAATGGAGGTTTAAGAGTAGTTTATGAACTGATTAGTTGGGCACTACACAGAATAGAAAAATGCCTTGTTTCGGTTCTGTGCATGCCGAAACCTTAGGGGCTGTTCATGGGGGAAATCAAGCTCTAAATTCTTAGTCGAGGCATATTAGAATGTCTATTGATATGTTATTGAGGTTTACGCTTGGTGGTTTAAGGATTTGAAAAGGAAAATTAATGAAACGGATTGAATTATCTTAGGTGGACGAATGCCCTATTTTGGATTGCTTGGGCCAAATTTTGGAAGTGCTTGGAAGAGGAATATTATTGATTTTAACGAAAGGTAAGGGGTTTCGAAACCTTGGCTAGGAAGATTGGACTCGACTGGATGAGTTGGTGGTGAATTTGGTGGATTTCCGTGAGATTATTGTACGCTTGTCCAAGGTTCGATTTCGTGGATTGGTAATTGCTTGAATGCTTGTTAGATGCATATGCCATGAGTTGATTGCCATATTTGAATGATGAATTTGACTGTCTCGCATGCCATAGATATTTTGCTCGTTGCATGAGCTTGTACTTGATCATGAAGTCTTGAATTGAAATGAATGTTTGCAATGTTTGAGAAACTTGTAAAACCCTAAGGCGTTGAGACGCGGGGTTGTGTTGAATTGTACCCTGATGCATTGAGACGCGAGATAAGATTTGATTTGTGTTGACATAGGCCT
This sequence comes from Rhodomyrtus tomentosa, assembly GCA_028455895.1. Classification (NCBI taxonomy): domain Eukaryota; kingdom Viridiplantae; phylum Streptophyta; class Magnoliopsida; order Myrtales; family Myrtaceae; genus Rhodomyrtus; species Rhodomyrtus tomentosa. Next base: position 20,143,685 of record JAPCWY010000011.1, read on the forward strand.
GGAATGATATTGAAAACCAGATGCGTTTACGCGAGTTTGTTAATTGGATGGTCTGAGGCGTAATTGCGCGGACTGAGCCTGAGGCATTTTAAACGCCACCGTGATTCATGAGACAGTTCTGATGGGTGAAATTTGTGGCTTGACTTAGTATCTCTTGCCTGGCCTGATTATAAAGTTATGATGTCATATTGTTTGATTGATAGTCACCTGCATTTTGTGGTATCCTTATGACTGATGAGTGCCGTATGATGTTGTTTGTGTATTCTTGTTCATGATTGCATTCATATGGGTGTACAGTCGGCCTGACTTAGGATTAGCACCTATCTTACTAAGATGTGAATCTCACCCCGTCGTGAGACCATATTTTCAGACCCTAAGCCTTGAAGATACTGCCGACTCGTCTAGGTGACCTCAAGGAGATGACAACATATTTTGATGAGTTCTCGGACGGTCGGGGAGCTGTGTATATTAGAAAATGTACAGTGGTCTGGGTTGACGAGGGCGGTAAAGACTAGGTACCGCATAGGTTCAAAGCGAGGTTCCGTAGAGTAGGTGAAGTCACCATTGGTCCGCTAAAGGCCACGGAGGTACCTCGCAGGGTTATTCCTAGGTGGTGCCATCCTACTCGAGATTCAGTAAAAGTTGAGGGATTTATAGATGGCTCGAGGAATATACCTAAGAAGACCCCTACTTTGGAGGATATAGTTGAGGTGATTGAGATCGACACCTCAGCGGACGAGCTGGGGGACGACACGATGGAGGACACAGTGGATGTGCGTTTTGAGACCTTTTCTGACAACGAGCTTACGAAGGATGCTGAGGAGATCGACGATTCCAGCGGTTCGACCTAGGGGGTTTCTCGCTTTTACTTGTCCGCTTGTGATGACCTCGTCGGTCAGTTTCTTTTGCGGACTTGGATATAGTTGTCTTTTGGTTCAGTCCCGCTATCCCTATCCTTTAGCAGGATTGATTCGCCTGCTCTCTTGTATAAACTTATGGAATGTTATATTTAATTGTTATGTCCTCGCTACTCAGGTCCCCATTTGATGAGTGTATGGAGGAGTGTGAGTTATCGCGTTCGCATGCTACCGTTACTATGCATCTCTCGATATATATGAATCTTGGGACGCTCGAGAGTTTACTCGCAAGGAGTCGCGCGCTTGTGCCCGGGCTGTGGGGCGTGACAAGTTATGCCGACAAACGACGCAAATCTCTGGAGTTTCAAGTTGGTGATCACGTTTTCCTTAAAGTTTCACCAATGCGAGAACTATCTCGGTTCGGAAAGAAAGGAAATTGAGTCCAAGGTACGTAGGTCCCTTTGAGATTTTGGAACGGATTGGAACTTTGGCCTACAGACTGGCCTTATCGCCTAGTTTATCTCAAGTACATAACATCTTTCATGTGCCAATGCTAAGAAAATACGAGCCAGACCCAACACATGTGTTGGATTATGAGACTATCGAAGTAGATGACAGAGTGTCATATGTGGAAAAACCAATCAGGATTGAAGATCGAAAAGAACAAGTTCTGAGAAACAAGACGATTCCACTGGTCAAAGTAATTTGAGAGCACCATGGGACTGAAGGCGCTACATGGGAAAGCGAGGAAACGATGAGGCGTCAATATCCCTATTTGTTTGAGTAGCTGGACTTAATATAAATTTCGAGGACGAAATTTTTGTAAGGGAGGAAAAGTTGTGACGTTCTGGTTTTCCTATCATTCCGAGACTTATCAATGAGAATATATCTAACGATGTATTTCAGTCGTATCTCACTCGAATCTAATCAATCTAGAGTTAACTGACCAAAAGGGAAATGCTAACGCAAGACAAGGTACATGGACCTAGGAAACTCAAATAGGAAATGACACTTTGACCAAAAGGATTGTCGAGGGAGTATTTAGAACCATTAAAGGCCGATCGAAGAATGATTTTGGAATGCATTGCTAGCGTTATACGATTGGAGCGTGGGTAAATGCCGCTTAACCAATGTATAATTTGCAAAATTTCCATAAATCGAACGATAACGATCGAGACCGTCGGAGCTAGTAATAGACCCTTGGAATTACATGACAACCAAAGTCGCCATGAACTGACGAGCCCTAAGTGTGATGAGAATCACAGAGTCGATACGTGTAATGTGTGCAAAAGCCGTCCATTAATTCAGGATAGTTTGAAATTACATTTGACAGAGAAATGACCTAGAGACGAGTCTCGAAATTGAAAACTGAAAAATCAAGAATTTCAACATTTTAATTGGATTGGACGTCGCCTCATTGAAGGAAATTTGAATTGGAAAAACGACGTTCCGGATGACGAGAGCAAAATTACCATTTTGCCCCTTAAGAATTGGCTTTGTCTTAATAACTAAAGGAGTACATTTTGGTCATTTGCAAATTCCCCAAGGCTACTGAAAATTTGAGGAAATGGTGTCAATTGGATGACAAGATTAATTGCTATGAAGACAAGTGTCATTGGATGGTGATTTGGCATTAATTACTCAACTTTTAACCTACCATTATTGGGGTTTGACCATAAAAAATTGGTGTATAACTTCCTCTCCCTTGCTCAGCCGAAAATCCCCTCCCACTTGCCATTTTCTTCTTCCTCTCTTCTTCGCCGAGGCCGCTTGACTAGCTCGCTGATGCCACTTCGCTCGTCACGACCGTCACTCCCGACCGCCGAGATTGCCAATGTCTTCCTCAGCCTCTTGCCGACAACCTCCAAGTGGAAGCTCGGCCATTGGAAACTGGAGGATCTCCGGTCGGCCATTCTCCCAAAAGCGGACAGAATCGGACGTAATCTAGAGTAAGTCTTCGTTCGGCCTCCGTAAGACCTCATTTTGCGTCAAACTTCTGGCAAAAGTTTGTAGACATGTAGTACTAGGATTGGCTGAGCTGAGATGGTAGTTTTGATGGAGTTTAAAAGGATGTTCATAGTTGTTTGTGATGTGATCCTCGAGAAAGGACTGACCGGTGGTTGTCCAAAGAAAACTGGCGCTGTTCGTGGACTTTCGGACGTCGACTCACCCTCAAATTTTTGGTGAGGCTCTATTACACATAGAACTATATGTTAGCAAGTAGATTATGTGATAAATTAAGGTTTAAGGATGAATTATGGGCTGATTAGTCGACTATAGGGCAGAACCGAAAAGTCCCCTGCTTCGATTTGAGCAATCCAAGTTATTGAGGGCTGTTCGGGGTGACGCCATGTACTAATTTCATCATTGAGACGTACTAGGATGTCTATTGATATGTTATTGAGGTGTATGCCCCGTGGTTTGACGAATTGGGCGAGAAAATTGATGAAATTGATTGAATTTCCCTAGGGTATACAGCTGCCCTATTTTTGGACAACTAGGCCGAATCCTTGAAGTTCTTGGGATGAGATTTTTGCTGAATTAAGCCTAAGGTAAGGAGTCTCTAAATCTTAGCTAGGAGGATAGGCCTCTACTGGATGATTTGGGTTCAAATTGGATGAATTCTTGTGTGATTCCTGTGTAATTGCTTGATAACAATCCTTGTGGCTTGGTGTGATATGTGTGTTCTTACTTGATGCACATACTTATGTTGAATGCCATTTTATGAGTGATGAATTTGATTGCCTTGTATGTCGTAGACTCTTAGCTCAATGCACGGGCTTGTACTTGACCATGAAGTCTTGAATTGGAAAGAAATTTGACACGCTTGAAAACTATGATACCCTGATGCGTCGAGACGCGGGGTCAGAATGGCTAATATCCTGATGCGTAGAGACGCGGGATGAGATTGTTTATGTGTCGACACAAGCCTTGAATGGCATTGAGAACCTGATGCGTTTAACGCGAGTTCATGATTATGACGGTCTGAGGCGTAATGACGCGGACCAAGCCTGAGGCGTTTTGACGCGGGCGAGAATTACGAGACAATTCTGGAGGATGGAATGTACGACTTAACCTTATGTTTCCATGCTTGACTTGAGTGATAAGTTATGTTGATATATGCTTGCATGATTATCAATCGGTTGTTTCCATATGACATTTTGTGACTGATGTTTGCCTTAAATCGTTGGAAGTGTTCATGCTCATTGTCTGCATTCATCTGGGTGTATTGTCAGCCTGACCTAGAGTTAGGCCTCATCTTATGAGATGTAAATCTCACCCCGTCGTGGGATCTTACTTTTTCAGACCCCAAACCTTAAAGATGCTACCGACACTTTTAGGCAATCCGAAAGAAATGACCGCCTATTTTGATGAGTTTCCTGATGGTCGGGGTACCGTTTATGTGAGGAAGTGTACAGTGGTATGGGTCGACGAGGGAGGTAAGGACTGGAAACCACATAAGTTCGAGGCTTGGTTCCGTAAGGTAAGTGAGGTCACTACCGGTTCGTTGAAGTCCACAGAGGTACCTCGAGGAGTCGTACCTAGCTGGTGTCGTCGTACCTAGCTGGTGTACTCGGGATTCAGTAGAGGTAGAGGTGTCCGCGGCTGGATCGAGGAATGTACCTAAGAAGACCCCTACCCCAGAGGACACCGATGAGGTGATAGAGATTGACGTCTCGGAGGATGCGCTGGAAGATGACACGATGGATGATACGGTGGATGTGCGTTCTGAGACCTTCTCGGACTATGAGCCATACGAAAATGCAGGCGAGACTGACGGATCTAGCGGTTCGACTTAGGGGTTCCCTGGCCTTACTTGGTTGTCTTTTGCTGATAACCCTCGTTGGTCTATAATCTTTTGGGGACTTAGGACTAATTGTCTTTTGGTTAAGTCCCGATTGCCCCGACCCGTCCGCAAGATTAGCTTACCTGCGCTTTTGTTTGATCTCATGCCGATGATTATATATTTATATTCTCGTTATTCAGGTTCCGATTGATTTACATACGAATGAGTTGTTCATTTTCGTTTCCGTATGCTTATTTACATCTTGCATCTCTCGACTAGTAAGTTATGGGCCTCGAGAGTACAGTGAAGGGAGTTGTGTGTTCGCGCTCGAAGTCCCAGGGCGTGACAGTTTGCAGCCAAGTTCATCATCCTTTTTAGTAGGTATTCTGGTTTAACCAGACTTATGAGAAAAACAAGACGAGATCCGGAGAAAATATCGACTAAATCTAATACATATATGTAGTGAACCGAATTTAAATAGTTAATCTGATACGATGCACACGGCATCTACATGATTGATACATTTTTTTTATGGTTCAAATTCCATCGAACAGTAATGAAATACTTTCTCCTAGATCTCGGTCTCGAGTTAAGGGAAGAAACATTAGAAGCTTGTGTAAACGTAAGAATACTAGCTGAAAATATGACTTATATCCCTAGGCTTTTGAAACGTCTAGTATCTAAATTTCATTTGCTTCGCAAAAAATGAATGATTTAAAAAATATTTTCTTAAAAATAATAGCTTATATTACTTAAAATAATTAGTTAACGAAAAATATTTTTACGTCTAAAATAATTTATATCACAACATTTTCGTGGTCAATGAAAATATTTTGCGTTTATTCATTTTTGTGAGCGATACAGACATTCAGTTTTTGAATTTTTTTAAATTATTTATTTTTCGTGAAACAAATAAAACTTCAAACATTTTCATAGATGTCACAGCCTCCACCAAATAAAAAGTCAAAATACCTAGCCTCTATTTCAACATTTTTTTTTCAAAGGAAACACTAATATTTTTTTCCTCTCAACTTAAAATTTTAAAGTACTTGTTTTTTTTTTTTTGCTTTAATTTTCTTTTTACAACGAGGGTTGGAAACGCTATGAAAAGCATCGGAGGCAACCCACCTAACACCGCACCCCAGCAAGAGTGCGTTTGATTCCCGCTTTGAAGAAATGTCTTTGAGGAAATGAAAAGTCCATTAGGCTAAACGAGATTTTGAGAAATGGAAATAGTGTTTGGTGAGTCGTAATTTTAAAGTGTATTAGGAAAAAGGCTTGGCTTAAATGGTATTTGATAAAACCCACAATGTTGAAGAGCACTTTTTTTTTGATAGAAGAGAAACACAAAACCGGAGAATCAGTGGTCGGCGAGCATCTGGCGAGACTCCGACGAAGCCAAATGTGGCTGTCGACAAGTCAGATTTGGCGCCGCTTAGTCTTGCCTGAGGTCACGCGACCCCATGAGATGTGGCTTGAGGTCCAGCGACCTTAGGCGACCATTGCTTGGGGTCCCTTGACCAAATCTAGCTCGTCGAAGCCACATTCAGACTCACTGGAGTCTCACCGGATGCTCGTCGATTGCTGGCCTAAAAGCTCACCAATGATGTTGTGTTAGGTAGTGACATTTTAGCAACTATCATAATTGAGCAAGCACAAAGTCGGAGGAAGAAAATTGTATTTGTATTTCAGAAATGCAACATTCCAAAGAACCTTTGGACCTACATTGGGCAAAGGGACTTTAGAGAGCCTTGGAGATGCAATTGCGTCTCCCTCAAGTGAGTAAAATGGTAGCTAAACGCCACTTGCATTTGGCCAAAATTTTTTAGTGTTTCAAATCCCATTCCAAATGTTGAACCAAATGCGCCCTAGGTCTCAAGAAATGCTCATGGGAGGATTCACAGTCAGAACGAGAACATGAGATCGAAGCAGCACCCCCACACGAGAATCGTCGTGGTGCATAAGGCTTTAACATGTTGATGAGGAGCAAATAGATTTTTGTTTTCACAAGGGAAAAAGTCGGTAGATTTGTGAAATATATTATCGTAAAATATTTTTTTCATTAAAAATCAATTTGTTGCACTGGTATGAAAACGATATGGTAAGTTTATATGATGTAGAACACAACCCATTTATTTCAAGACCCATTTACATTCTGCCATATCATTTAGGTTCCGATTGTTTTACAAAACATGAAAGGTTTTCAAAAAAAAAAAAAAATTTCGAAAAATTACTTTCCAGGAAAATGATAATTTTTTTTCGATATTTAGCTAAATTATGAAAAAGACCTGAAAAATATTTTTTGTGATTTGGCATAAAAAAATCATATTTCCCTCCAAGGACTCTTTTTAACGATATTTTATTTTCTTTTTTTAAAAGATTAATTTATTTTTGCTATTTTATCTTTTAATTTATTCTCTTTTTCTTTTCTTTTTTTCCTTTCGGCTGCAGGCGATAGCTCGATCCTGGCTAGCTCGAGCTCGGCTCCCACCAAATCTCAAAAGTATGCCAGACCACCTACGTGGGTCCACTCAGTCTTCGTGCCGGTGCCCACTTCCTTTTCTTGTTTCTTCAACACGCATGCAAAGCGGCCGCAACACTTACGTCTTAAGTCTCTTCTTAGTTTCCACCCTCTGCCTCTATTGGACGATCTTACTCTCACAGGCATAAACAAATGGCAGCTGCAGTCTCCTTCTTCCTTCTTGCGGAAATTAAGTCCAAGGGGTCTTGCGGAAATTACCCGAGCCTTGAGGTCACCGGCCCATGTCATGGCTGATCGCCGGACGACCGGCCATTGCCGAGGTTCGCGGTCGGCGGAGGAAGGAGAAAATTGTCAAACACTGTGAAAGGGAATGTATTAGTGAAAGAGGAAGTGGAAAGAGTGCAATCGCATTTTAGTCAATCAGCTTCTATACCAAACGTATTTATTTATAATTTGGAAGATTACAATGATTAATTGGACATTGTGCATCTGAAGAAGAAACGGCCAAGCGGCAACATGGCAACTGGGCTTCAACTTTGAATCACAAGGGAAACGGAGGTCTTCTTTTCTAGGGTTCCAAATATCTAATGTCCTTCAAATGCCAAATACAGCCAACAAACAAGCAATATGACTAAGGATTCTCTGTCCGCTTTCAATGTCTCGTTTTGTCCCCGAATGTCACAATCTTTCCACCAAAAAAGTTGCCAAAGCCATTGCACCACGACACTCAGCAGTCAGCTGTCATTCATGCTTGTGTCGCAATCCTATGTGGTCGCCTAATGTACTCATGTTCTCTTTGAACAGTCACGCAAGCGTTCGCGGAAAACATCCGTGAACGCGCGCAATTTGTTCTACTTCATGATCACTTTAGTATCAAGGCTAGATGAATGAATTTTTCCGTTCATTTTTATATCTATGAATCCCAAAGTATCAAGCCTCGAGAACCAAAGAGGGACCCTATTCTAATTGCGGCCTTTTGGGGCATATACTTACATGCCCGCCTACAATTAGTTTCTAATTAAGTTTATCTATAGGACAAGTTTTTTCGTAACTCGAGTTCTACTGATTGATGGGATCGTTCGAAACTCAATCTACAGTCAAGATCACCACCATACGTCTGGAGCCTACCACCGCTAGGACCTTCCGTTTGTAACATGAAAAATAAGTTCCCTCCTTAGGAATTTGAGCACGTATAATGGATGTTGCTTTAGTATATGGTGCTCTATAATGTGCCAAAGAGCATCGATTGGGCCATCACTGGTACAGATGACATAACTTCAACTATGTTAATTTTCACTTCTCCTTTTACGAGAGTTTTAGAGGATTCTCTTAAATTTGAAGGGGTGATTTGCAAGAAAATTGTCAGAAAAACCTTAAACTTATTGCATTGATGCCAACTAATCCTAAACCTTTCAATTGTGTTAATTTGTAATTTTAAAACCTTTGACCTAGTACTAAATAGATTATTCTGGCCGGATATTGCTGATGTGGGACGCCAACCGGTCTACGGGGTACGACCAGCTTTGACACAGACATTTTTTTTAATAATTTTTCCTTTATATTTATTTACTTTGTTTGGTTTTTCTCTCTTATTTTTCTTTCTATTTCTAATGGTCGAAGAGGGCTGGCCTTGCCCGAGCGAGGGTGGCTCTTCTCGCCACAGGCGATGATCAACCTCACTAGGGTGAGGGTAACCGCTAACAAGCTGCCCTCACTAGATCTGGCGAGGCCAAGCATCGCTTAGGTGAGGGCGGCCTCACCTTGGCCCAGGCGAGGCCAACATGCATAGTTAGATTCGCTACTCCTTAGCACGCTTTAGAGCACCGCATATTAAAATTATTGCATTAGTGTCAATTATGTCCTAAATCATTTGACCTAGTGCCAATTCAGTCATTCCGGCTAATTTCAGTCGAGTATTGCTCACGTGGACACCGTTCGACCTACATGACACGATCAGCACTGAAGTTGATGCTTTTTTTTTTTAATGATCTTTTTCCTTTCTTGATATTTTTTTGCTCGCTATATATATATTTTTGCTATTCTTTCTAATGGCTAGCAAGGGCTGGCTTGGCCTGAGAGAGGGTGGCCCCCCTCACAAGTAACAATCGATCTCACTAGGGCAAGGGCAAGTGGGTAAGGCATACCCTTTGTCAGGCATCAGGTGGGCCAGCACGAGGCTCAGCGAGACTAACCCTCACCTAGGAGACTCTTGGCCTCGCTAGTGCTCGCTCTTGCTCCAGTGAGGTTGACCCTTGCTTTTGGCGAGGAGGGCCACCCTTATTAGGCAAGGCCAACCCTCACTGGCCTTGGTTGTGCCAGCCATGAAAGAGCGGGAAAAAAGATAGAAAAATAAGAAAGGAAAGGAATAACAACATTAAAGCACAAAAATTCCAAACAAACTAATTTTTTTACCTTCAAAAACTTCAAAGTGTTATACTTGGGACAAATGTTTACCCTCCATTAGTTTTCGTTAAATTTTACTTTCAAATTTCTGAGTTAGATGTCCCGTGACAATTGATGGGAGTATCAATTTAGGGTTTCTACCCTTCATTTATCACAAATGGACCAATTTGATATTTTACATGGTATTAACCCAATTTAACAGAAACTAATATAAGGTAATTTTATCATGGGTGTATCGATTTGGACTTTTTGTGATGAAAAATATTAGTTTGTGGTTATTTACAAAAAATTCATTAGTTTGTGATAATATCTCATATGTACCGATTTGAGATTGTTGACACCTAAAATTTGAATTTTCCTTTTAATCATTTAGTTTGCATATAAAATTAGGAATTACATTTTAGTTCCTATAAAAAATAACTAAATCATTTGTCATATGGGATAGTTTATTTTATGCATTCATGCATTACATTTTGCATTGGGCTGACGATGAAAGCGGACCCAAAATTTAACAAGTAATCGATATAACATGAGAAATTCAGCTAAGGCATGGGTTTGGAGACTTGGATTTATTTTCATATTTAATTCAGCCCAACAAATTTTAAAGGCCTTTAAATTAAAGTTTATTAATTGAAATAAAGCCAAAACTTAGACCCGCATTATCAAAGTTTGACCTACACGTTCTCTATATAAACAACTTTAGATCACGTAACAAAGGGAGGCCACCGAATTTACACATACGACACATTAGAAAGAGAGTATTTTTCTCTGGAGCTTGGCAAAGCACAAGTGAAAAAAGGAGACCGCCATTGGAGAATGGAGAGAGCGCGAGCAAGGCTGTCCTTAAAGAGAAACGGTGGGACTTTGTCTCGTGGTGCCCAAACTTAATAGAGGAGAATACAAGTAGTAAGCGTTAGGGAAAGCTCTGATTATTTTATTTTTATCTTTATTTGCTGTCTCTCCACCGCCCTGCTTCGTGAAGTCCATGCCATCAATTCCAGAACAGCCGCAATCCTTCTAATTTTCTTGTAGGTAGCACATGGACAAACAGATGTTTGGAAAAAGAGAAGACTTTGATTCGGGTTCAATAAGACGTACACACGAAGCTACAAAAATCTGGTGAAGTTCTCTCCCACTAGTCCAAGCTCTTGTGTGGGCTAGAGACCGTTAGCCTCTCACTTCGAAAACTTCCATATGTGCAAATACAAGAGAAGACTAAAGGCAAAGGAACTGGAGAACCACGAGAGGAAGAACCACCAAATTTTATTCAGGTCATTCGGCACCAAGTCAGTCCTCGCCTCCATGAACGAATCCTCGGCGTTTTCTTGTTGCATGGACGAGTGACGATTACATGTCCTCGACTTCTTGTAATGACGAGCAAGCCACGTCACGACGAGGACCACATCATTCATAAACCGCGGATAAATCGAATTGCGCTACTGCTCAGCCACGATCAGTCTTGGTTGATTCCCAAGCAACTTGCGAAGCACACTTACCGCAAATCAACAAGTTTCTAGTGATGCTCAACCAAGTCCAGTGAATTCCCACTGACGATCCGACCGTGATCAGTTCCCGTTGCCGTTTAGCTATAAGTTTCAGTCATTTTTTTTTATGACTCTGGAATTGTTCCTGCATGCCACGATGATTTTAGTTACCTCTTGCTATTATTTAATTGTTTTGTGCAGGCAATTTGGAGTTTTCTCACCCAGACTCAAACCACATATTGAAGAAATAATTCAAACTTTGGGACCGCCAATGGCGTAGCACCACTCTCCCATGAGATGGTCATTCCTTGTGGTGTTCCGATTATCGAACATCTGAAATTCTCTGGAAATCCGTTCGAATTTCGAATGCAAGTTCAAATGAGGAAAAGAAATTTTGCAATCAATTTATTTTCCTAATTTAAAACTCAATAAATTTGATTGCATAATTTGATTGATTGAAATTGCATATTCTGAAAATTTTCCTGGGAGATTAGAATGTTCACTTGCCTAATTTGGAAGATTGCACGTTAAGAATTAATTTTTTGATTTAATCGATCTGACCTATCGTCACTTAGGTCCGATTTGCTATCTTCAAAATGCCAATTTCCTAATTTGAAATGTGAAAATTTTCAGAAAAATTGAAAATGGGACGATGGTCGTGATTCTTTCCTTGCTGAGAATATTGGTGATGGATTACTATCTTGATTTGGCCTGTTATATTCTAAAAATTCCTAAAGATTTTATTAAATTTTAAGCTTTAAAATTGAGATAATAAAATCTTCACAATATCCTTATTGGCTGAAAATTTAAAAGAAAAGAACTAAAAATCTTATCCATGCATATCTCGCCATCTCACATAACTCGCGTAGTCTAGGATATCATATTTAAAAAAAATCATGCACATCTTATCCTCATTTTTACATTATCTATTGCATATCGTGCGTACCATATTTACAAGTATCATGTTCCAGATTTTCAAAATATCATTGCATATCTTTAAGTTATATCTTGTTTCATGCATCATCCATTTTTTTTTTCGAAAATCATGCTTAGCATTCGCATGTCCCATAATTAGTATGTCTATGTTGCATCGTGTTTTGCTATGTCATTTTGCACGTCATTAATATCAATTTAGGAAATTCACTTTAAGTTGGTCTAATGGCATGACTTAATTCTTAGGTCAAAATCACATGCTACTTAGGTTAGACATGAGTTTTCGTGTGTTACATAGTTCTTGCATATTTAATTAATTGCATGCTAGCTTCCACGTTTAATTAGCCAACTGCATGATTGATTGTGTTTTCGTATATAGTCTTTGCATTATCTAGAATAATGGTCTTACATTATGCCTTGACATTATGTCATTTTATCTGTTCTAATTAATTAGCTCTTTTGCATATAGGGTAATTACGTTTCAAATTCACATGTCTTTGCACATCATCTTGTCATTTAGACAGCTTCACGTCATTGCATCCACGTCATTCATGCATTGAATTATAAAAGCGAAAAATCTCAAATAAGGGAAACACATCACTTGAGCTTCAAATTGATTCAATTCGAGTCGTCGATTTAGGACATCTCATATGGAATTAAAGTACCGAAAGGACATTAGTTTTAATTAACTAGTGTAATCAAATCCCTGAATCTACAATCTTTGGTTCGTAGAAGTAAAATGGTTCTCCCGCTATTTTACTTAGGTTTATAATCAACCTACCAAAAATGATTAGTGGCGACTCCAAATACTAAATCATTCTAATTAATCAAAGTTACGATTTGGTAGGGCTTGAGAGATTCCGTATTAGGTTAGTCATTAAAATTAACATGATAATCCATTAGCCTAAAAATTTTCGAATTTTAGGTCGCAACAGAGATTTTTTTGTGGTAGTTTGGGGTAAATGTTTGTACTGTACCAATTTGAGATTTTATCTAGTATTAACCCAAAAAAGAAAGGAAATGAAAAAAATGAAAAAATAAACATAATATCATAATATTCTTAAAACATAAGCAAAATATTTACGTCAGTATTGGCCGTATCACATAGGGTGACCGACGCTCACGTTAGCAATATTCGGCCAAAATTAGCTAGAAGGATAAATTGACACTAGGTTAAAAAGCTTAAGATTAAATTGACATAATTAAAATATTTAAAATTAAATTTACATCAATGAAATTGGAGCACAATTTTTCCAACACTTTTTCGTGATTTGTTTATTGTATCTTTATGGGGGCAATAATCACCTTCAAGAACTGACTTCCATTCCTCGAAACCAACCCGAAATTTCTACTTATTTTTGTTTGAGGTAACGTTTGGTTTCCACTCTATCTTGTTCTTAAGTTACATCTATACGTTGAGCACCGTGTCGCGATTGATAGAAATTAACAGAAGGAAAAATTATCACCAGTGTAACGGTACTGGGTTTTCTATAATAAAATATTAGTGTGGGATAAAATTTTCACATGTTTGCGCATTTGAGATTTTTTGTGGTTGAAATATTAATTTGGAGTAAATTTATTGCTGGTGTACTAGTTTGAGATTTTTTGTGGTATTAACCCAAAAATTTAAAAAAATAAAAAGTATTAAAATATTATTAAATGTCCAGTTAGTGCCTGCTAGTATTCATGTCAATAACGTCTAACCAAAATTAGCCGGAAAGATAGATTGACACTAGGTTAAATGGGATAGGACTAAATTGACATAGTTAAAATATTTAAGATTAAATTGGCATTAATGCAATAGGTTCAAAATCTTTCGGACACTTTTTCAGTGATTTGCTTATTGTATCTTTTTGGGGACAATAATCACCTTTAAGAAGTGACTTTCATGCCTCGAAACGACACCGAAATTTCTACTTAATTTTGTTTCCTTGTTTAAAAACCTTCTACTTGTTCTTAATCTACATCTTCACCTTGAGCTCTATCATTATTGACAAGCTGCAGCTTATAGTTTCACGAGCGCATCCACGTAAAGAGAGGGGCAAGACGAAGCTCTGCACCTTTTTATGTCATGCATACGAGGTGACACATGCAGTTCCTTCAATTTAAGAGCTTGTGTGGCAACCGTTATGATCCAGAAAAGCGATTCTGATTAAAATAATTTTTTTTTTTCTGATTCTATTTTTTATATGAGTTTTAGAGAATCAAAATGCATTTGGTATCCATATAAAACTTTTGTTCCTGGAACAAAAATGTATTTGATAAATGCACATAATTTCTATTCCCAGGAACAATTATTCTTCCCAATTTTTGTCATTGAAGTCAAATAATTACGTAATTACTTTGTGAAATTTTATCTTATATTTAGAATTAATTGAATTTAATTCATATTGATTCTCTTATATTATATATTGCATATTAAAATGTAAAAATAAATACCAAGAATCATCACAAGGCATTTTTGCCATTTAGTGTGAGGTTTCATCAAACTCTTTTCATCGAGTAGATAACCAACATGAGCACATTCTCGTTTCTGCAAGGAAAATGCATTGCACTATCCTGCATTGATGTGCATTTTTGGTTCAAGAAAATCAAATCTTAGTCTTAATTCATCCAAAACTTAAGAACGAGAGCTTGCTAAGTGTTCATGCTGATTATTATGTCTCTTTTCAGAATTTTCTAAAACTAGACTAAATCTAAAGTAAATAAACCAATGCAAATCATAATAAATGAAATCAAATGCACAATCAAGGAATCATGACATTGATTAACTGCATCATAAAACCCTAAAAAAGGCCCTAAAGGCTTAGAAAATGTGGTTCGGATTTAATTTCAAAGGCGCTTATATTTTTCTAAAAAAATAAAATCTATGAAATTTAGGAAATTTATACCCAAATTTATGAAAATGAGATCAAACTAGCCTAGCCTAAGCTTCTTCTATTTTTAGGGACATTCTAAAATTATTTATGATTTTTAGAAATTTTCTAAAATTTTTTTCGAATTTTTATTTGTATTTTATTTTTATTATCTTATTTTTTTAAATAAGGCTTCGTTGTTCTATTTTAGGTTGAGGGAAAAGTGATTTTATTTTGTTTTGTGATCCTCAAAAGTAATTCTTTTGCTCAGAATTAACTTTTTTTTTCCTTGTTTTTACTCTAAAATCGATTCTGATTCTCTAAAACTGATTATGGAAACAGAATCATTTACATTATTAAATAAGGTTATCATCTTTTTCTGTACTAGAATGGTTGTAATGTAGGTTCTAAGTGTGTAACACAATCAGATTTTCTCGGGCCCAATAAGCGTACATAACTCTTTTTTTTGGGGGTCCAAGACCGTTCAGAATTTTTTTGGGTCGTAAACGAGCTTTTCATTCATCAAGTCCGTGCCCAATTACATGAAAAAGGGGCAGCAAGGCAGATGAGCTCTCGAAGTACAAGGGTGAGAGGAAGAGATAATTACATGTACGGGCCCTTGCGGCCCTATCTGCAAGCCCATTTCTTCATCTAGGAAAATGGCCTGTCCTTATGTTTGTAAAAACAGAGGCCTAGAGAGACTAGCATTATAAGACAAGTGGAGACATTCCTCGGGCATATCCACTTTTCCCCACAGAGAGAGAGAGAGGTTAACAAACTTAAGTTGCCTGACTCAAGCTCGTAGATAAGATCAGTTCGCTTGTAGAAGTACTTGAGGGTTGGAAGACAAGCTAGGGTTTCTGCTTGTGGTGCTGCAGACACCCATACTTTATGCGCAAATCCCTCAATTAGTTTCCGCTCAAAGTCACGGCAGATGCACATTATTGAATGGTCTTTTTCTAATGGATGCAAGGTAGGTATTAGTCTAATGGTTTCAGTAAACGAAGGGGGTCAGATCTTCCTCGGTAGATCAAATGCAGTCGTGAAGTCAAACGTAATCGGAAAAGCACCTGACTATGAAAGGATAACTTAACTAGAGAGAATTGTTTGAAGAGATGAAATGACGGTCAGGTCAAGGATTATGAAATGAAAGGGGATCCTCCTCAGAGGATCACAGGCTGAAGGACTCCTGTAAGCTTTATGTAGGTTTAAACCAGTCAAATAACTATCTTGGCTTTCTTGAACTGGTTCTCTAAATCATTTGATCTTCGTGAGCAGGCTTGAAACTTATTTTTCTTGTAACTCGCCGTCTCTTTTCTTATTCACTTTTTCTTTGGCAGCTTTGCCTTCTTCAGTACTTTTTCTTTACTTTTTAAACAAGCTCAAAGTAGTTTATCCAAGGATGACTGTGCATGAGGGTCGCAGGAGTGAACTCTCTCCATCTTAAGGACGATTCCCTTTGTACTTAGGATTCATTAAATAACGTTACATCTTGCACTTTGTCCAAGTATGAAGGTGAGGAAAATGGCGAGTAGACCTATCAATATGACGAGCTTTTCAACAAAGAAAGATTCATATGTGATGGATTTAAGTCATTACATGAGTTAGTTATATTCTATAAATAAGTTTAAACATAATATGCGTGTTAAATGGGTCATGAATGAGTGTAAATAGATCATAAATATGTTTATATCATATTTAAACCCAAACTAAGTTGATCGGAAACACGGTCCTAACTATTAAGAGAAGGTCAGCAAATCACTTAGGTTGAAATGAAACTTTTAAAAAATTTGATCAAATTCTTGTTGTTCTATACGAGGGTAGAAGTTCGTATATTCAAATTGCTGTCACCTATAAATGGGAGTTGTTGTTCGTTTAGAAAAATTAAGTTGATAGATAAATCTGAAACCAATTGCAAATGAGTAATCTGAATGCAGATGAATGATCCAAACCTAACGAATTCAAGTTGTGTGACAAATTTGTCCCGTCGACCGGTACCTAAGATTCTTGGACAATTGCCTCCTACGATAGAACGGATCGCCTTTCCTCGAAAGCGGTACTTGTTTTAGAGAAAACCTTCGAACACATCTTTGCGGAATAATCGTACAAAATGATGATGATGATGAATGAATGACGAACATGATAGTTATTGTATCTTATGCTATGGTCAATGCTTTGTATATTTATAGAGAGTAAAGCGAAGAGTCATGAAGACATATGGTCTCATTGAAAGGGTTCATCGACGAAAAGGCACGATTTTATCGAAAGGATTTGACGAAACGTTACGAAATCGTAGGGTTTCGACATAACGTTACGAAGTTGTATGGTTTCTCGATCAAGGGTTATGAATTGAAACAACCCTTCATTTTTCACTCAACTTATTACGGGACTTTGAGACTAAAGTTCCAACAGTTCCTCACATGAATGAGAAGTTTAATTATCAAAACTTTCCATGAATGCATGACATGTAATAAGGAAATATTCCATGAGAGAACAATGCATCATGATAACTATTTCGAGACTTTGAACTTTTCCTAGTGAGATTTATCTGACTTACTTGGTCAATCAGTGGACTTGATGCCTTTGAACTGTTAGCCTTTGGTGTAAACTTAGACAATAGAAATCATACAACTATCTATCAAACAAAGTTGATTTTCACTGTTGTGTTCGTTTTGGCCATAAACACCGCCTGGTCTCATAAGTGCTTTAGAAAATTCGATCTTTTCAATTCTCATAGAAGCGACACTCACTTCATGCTCACAAAGGTGATTTTCTGAATGTACTGTATATCACATATTTGATTCAGAATCATTAAAAGTTTTCGCTTAACCTTCACATGTCAATACTGTCTCTATACGTGAATGAAGAAGAATTTACAATACTCTACACTGCCTTCATAACTTGGTTGTTTCTCTAAACTTAGATCTTGGAATCTCCAGTCAACTAAATCCATCACAAATTGTTTTATCAGCCTTAAACCCAATACCCATGATTTTTTCACAAATATATCTCTAGTGAGGCCTTTTGTCAATGGATCCACAACATTATCTTTTAACTTTATATAGTCAATTGTGCTGTTTGTCTCGTTAGTTATCGTTCGGGTGAAGTGCTTTAGTGATCGTGGGTTCCATTCCAAGCGTGTTCCATCTCTAAATTTTTTTATTAATCATTTACGATTGGTTTCAGATTTGTCTATCAACCTAATCCTAGAAATTTGTATATTAAGATTGTTGTCGCCTATAAGCGAGAGTTGATGTTCGTATAAAAAAATCGGGTTGATAGAAAACTTGAAACCGCACAAACGAGTAATTTGAATGCGGATGTATGATCTGAGCTCAACGAATTCACGTTGTGTCCTTAAGACAAATTTGTCTTATCGACTGGTACCCAAAGTTCTTGGATAATTGCCTCTCAAGATAGAACGGATCGCCTCGAAAGCAAGACTTGTTTAAGAGTAAATCTTTAAACACAACTTCGCAGAATAATCGCACAAAATGATGATGATGATGAATGAATAACGAACATAATAGTTATTGTATCTTATGCTATGGTCAATGCTTTATATATTTATAGATACTGAAGCGAAAAGTCACGAAGACATATGGTTTCATCGAAAGGGTTTGTCGATGAAAAGACATGATTTTGTCGAAAGGATTCGACGAAACGTCACAAAGTTGTAGGGTTTTGGCAAAACATTACGAAGTTGAATGGTTTCGTCGATCAAGGGTTACGAATCGAAACAACTTTTCATTTCTCATTCAACTTCTTATAGGACTTTGAGACCAAAGTTTTAATAATTCTATTAAATTTGACTCTCCCATTTCGCTTGCCACTACTATGGGGGTTGCTTGTGATTTCGAAAAGAATACCAATGGCGAAAGCACTCCTGACTCAAAGGACTGGTTATATGCAAGGAAGGATTAGCAGTCCCATGACATATTTTCAGTACAACGAGCTTTAAATTAATTGGCCAGCTACGAATTAATTCTGCGAATGATATCAAATTTTTATTTTGCATCAAAATAAGGGAGAATTATGAAAAAAAGTCATAACCCTATTGTAATTATGTCAATTTAGTCCTAAAACTTTTTAGTAAATAGTAGATTCATAAAACCTTTGTAATTATACCAATTCAGTCTATTTGACAAGCTATCGTTGACATGCCAATTTTTAAATTATTTTAATTTTTATTTAATAATTTTTTCATATTATATATATATATTTTAGATTTTGGGCTAATTGAGGTTGCGGCCTCATCTAGATCTAGTCGAGGGCCACGACCCTTGTCAGCAATTGGCAAGGGCCTTAACACTTTCTGGTAGTCGGCGAGGGCTTAGAGGAGCTCGCCTAGGGGCCGGCAGACTCCTGTTGATCCAAACAAAAGAAATACATAAAAAGTATTAAAAGAATAAAAATTATTAAAATATTATTTAAAAATGTCACGTTAGAGCCGGTTGACAAATGGAATGTATTGGCATAATCGCAAAAGATTAGGACTCAATCGACGAAAAAATAAGTTTAGAACTGAATTGACAAAATTAAAATAGATTTATGGCTTTTTTTGGTAATTTTTCTATTCAAATTTTAAGAGGAAAAAAAATTATTAGTGTCTAAAGTACTCGAAAGCTTTACAATATTTCCATTTTTGAATATATGTTTCCCTATGGTAAGTAATTTTTGGGTCTTATGCTAAGTGAAGCCAATCATACAGAATTATTTTATGCAATAGACTTAAGAAAACATAATTAAAGAGAACAGCAAAAACCACATAAATTGTACACGTTGAATTAATTTTATTTTATTTTAAATAAAACTCTACTATTGAGAATAGAAAAGTAATTATATTAAAACGAAGATTAAAGTAAAACTAACTATGGACAATATAAAGTGTAACTCCATTACGTATTGATAAATTTAATTCGAATTTATTCTGGATAAAAAAACAAATAAAAGAAAACATTAGGTGAATCATCAATAGAGAATGAAGGAAAAAAAATGAAAGGAAGGCTTGAGTGAGTGACACATGTCCACCCAAAACCCCGCCTTTCATTTATTTCATAGAAAATGCATATAATCAAATATGCATGTAATTGTTTTGCATAGTGGGGGTAACATGCACGGGACCGATTGATGTTTGCACATCAAAGCCTACCCTTGTTTAAATTTTATTTCAAAAGTAGAAAAAAATGACTAAGCCAAGCATTTTGTATGTTATAAATTACTTGGTTACTTAGCGAACAGTGGATTAGAGAAAAATAAGTGAGCCACATAAAGAAACAAATATAACTCATACTTGTAAGAGAAAAAATTCACATGTAAGTACATTTCTTTATACTCTTTATGATGAATTGGCGATAAAATCTTCTAAGTTCACATGGAAAATAATATTTTTATCTCTTATTTTTTAATATTTATTTCAAAAATTAATTTAATACATTTCAATTTTATTATTTAAGAAGTTTGTTATTCAAGAAAAAATAGCTTTTATGACATGAACATAAGAAATCATATCCGCGTTTGTCTCACCTATTAAAAGGATAATTTTATCCATATTATATTTTCCTTATATCCCATTTTATCTTGTCATGTGCATAAACCAAACACAGGATTGGAAAATCTTTTATCCATCATGATTTTTATTCTGACTATCAAATGCAGCCAAATGGTCAAATTAGGGATGTACCTTCAAAATACTTCACTAAACAATTGAAAAAAAAAATATGAAAACAAAGAAAGAGAAGCATATATCATTCGTAACTAAAAAATAAAAATAAAAGTTTCATTGAAAGAAAGGAGATGACGAAAAAAATTTCAACTCCGATATGTCTCCAGCAAATAGTACAATAAGTTTTCTCATCGACCAAAAAAGAAATAGAAAGAATTTAAAGTCATATCATATAACTCGAACATCGGGAGATATTCAAATATCCCAGGGCATGAAAATTTAGTCCCACACTTATGTAACGTATGAATTTCAGGGATTATGAGGTTAGCGAATTCTATTGGATTTTACAATTAGAAAATAACAGTTAAATAAGCAAGTCGACATTATTAATTTACTTACTAATCACTAAGTATTATTTAACTCAAATATTTGAGCACTGAGGATTGAATCAACAAGCGACAACTTTTTTTATCATGCTTTCATAGTGGTCATCATGTTTGGGAAGAAAGATTAATGAGCTTATTTTTCTTCAAATATTAGCACTGCGTCCATATTTATTCCATATAGTTGTAGACTAATATACCGCGTGTGCGAAGATTGACATTCGAAAGATAAAAGATAGATGATTTTGTTATGAAATATTTGAATCATCCAATGCTGAAAGTGTTAGGGAAAATCTTTTATGATGTTTTGAAAATGACAAAATAATTAAAGGCTACTAATGTATTTGTTGGTTAAGTAGAACCAGGTAAAAGAAGCACAAACCGTTATGCAGATGGTGTATTAATACAATGTCAGAAGATTGAGAGTTATTTATGAATGGTGAACAAGGCATTGGGCGTAAGGGTGTCTACAAGTTGGAGATACCTAAGTAGGAGATGAACAAGATTAGAACGCAAAGTTCAATAAAGCTCAGAAGGACCTTAGATAGGTGAACAACGAGATAGAGTCGCAATTGCCTATATGCTTAGAGGGACCAAAATATAGAGCTCAAGATATTGATCCAAGTTATGCATTTTGAAGACTGGTTTCGTTTATGAAGATTTGTTCAGACACAGCAAAGTATTCAGATGCAGAAGACCGTTATGCTTCTAAAGCCTGCTTCTGAAGATTGTTTAGAAGCTGCGAGTTATATTGATTCGAGATTTTGAAGACCCACGGCTGACATATATCCGTTGTTGTTATGTAATCTTTGATTGATACGATTATTCTATAACATAATTGATAGAATATTATCGATTGGAAATTACCTTTTATGGGACAAGAAACCTTCTATATCTGAAGAACTTCACTTATGGAGACCGAAGGTTGAATTGTATGGGCAACTGAATTTGAAGGGTTCGGATTCTACACCAACGGTCACTAAATCTCCCGAGATATAGTTTCGTTCAATCAAGTTTGATGGCGTTCAATCTGTGATTGAATAACGATCCTTTAAAGACCTGTCCAACGACTAGTTTAGGGGTGAAGGAGTATAAAAGGAGATCCATGGTGCAACTATAGAGTAGGTCAAGAATCATAAATTCTAAGGTGCTAGAGTTGTTTAGATTCACACTTGTCCTCATGAGCTTTATACGACAATCATTGAGAGGATTTGTAAGAATGATTGAGAAAGGATAGTGTAACCTATCAGAGAGAGTATTATCACTTATTGTAAGCCTCCATTGATTCATTTAGTGGAATCCAGCCATTCGAATGTCAGCGTGGGAGAGTGGACATAGGCTTGATCTAAGCTGAACCACTATAATCATCGTGTGTAATATTCCATATCTCTAAACTCTTATAATTGTATTTGATAGAATATCGCATATTGATATTCATATTATGAATCTGCATATCTAGAAATTGCATACGCGTGTTTAGAAGCAAAACTGCATTTGCTCAAATTCATATTAAGATTCTTTGTATATTTTAACTTAATTCTTTTAATTTCGCATTTTCTAGTATAGATTATTTAAAATCACCTATTCACTCCCTTTTAGGTGATATTGCTAGATCCAACAATTGGTATAATAGCACGTTGCTCATTTCTTATGAAGTGTTTTTAACTTTAAAGTTAACGATCTATCATGTCTAGCAATATTTCTTCAGGATCAAGTGATGCACAGTCCGACTACAAGCCTCCTTATTTTTTATGGAAATGATTACATCGTTTGTGCAATAAGATTAAGTGGTACTTCAAGGCAATAGACAATTTGATGTGGGATGTCGTGACTAAAGAAGTAAATCCTACAACTACTGCAACTTTTGTAAATGAGAATAATGCTCCTGCTCCTACCCTATTGAATACTGAAAGAGCAAGAAGACAGTGAATCGATTCCAAAGCTATTCACACACTTTGTTACGCGCTATCTACCCCTCTATATAATCGTGTTGCAAAAGAAGAATCAGCAAAGATTATATGGGATAGACTTCATGTCACATTTCAAGGAACTAATAGGGTGAAGGAAACCAAACTTAGCATTCTGCTGAGCGACTATGAAGCCTTTAAGATGGAACCATATAAGTCAATTACTGATATGATCGACATATTTCAAATACTAACAAGTGGTCTTGCAAGGTAAGATGCTCTTATTTATGAGCCTATGCAGGTTTGCAAGATTCTTAGAGGACTTACGGATGATTGAAACTACATCAAACTGTCTATTAAAAAATATCAAATGATCATACCATTATCCATTGACGAATTTGTCGGGACTCTACAATCATACAAGACAGAACGATTCAACAAAGGAAATGATACGACATGTAAGAAGTCAATTGC
The DNA here is from genome assembly GCA_028455895.1 of Rhodomyrtus tomentosa. Lineage (NCBI taxonomy): Eukaryota > Viridiplantae > Streptophyta > Magnoliopsida > Myrtales > Myrtaceae > Rhodomyrtus > Rhodomyrtus tomentosa. Next base: position 20,166,915 of record JAPCWY010000011.1, read on the forward strand.
TTTAAAATCTAAAATTGATTCTGATGATTCATATTCCAAAGATGATGAAGAGGACGATGAAGAGCTTGCTTGCATGGTGAAGAAGTTCAGAAAAATGGCCCAGAAGGGAAGAAAACTCAAAGGAAAAAGGTCATTCAAACAAGTTGATCAAAAGAAGACGTTCGGTGATAGAAAAAAAGGGACAAATGCGATTTGTTTTGAATGCAGGAAAAAGGGAAACATCAGGCTAAATTGTCCTTTGCTAAAGAAAAAGAAAGGCAAGTATGAAAGGTTCCAAATGGCTTTAAATGATACTGAATGCGAAGATAGTGATGGCGAGGAACTTGCGCATATTTGTTTATTGGTTGAATCTGATTATGGAAACGACGAGTTGATTTTGCTCAAATCCTATTCTCGATGACGTAGATTCTTCTGAAGAATTATGTGTGCATCATGAAATTTTTTTGAAAAGGATCTCTGAATTGAAAAAAGGAAGTCTCTATATTGAGATAACAAAATGTTGCGAATGAGAAAAGGATCGTTGTTTTAGAAAAGGAAAATACCTTTGTTGAGGAAGAGAAGGATACTCTACAAAGGGAGAATAATTCTCATAAGGAAGATATTCAAAAGATCTGCAAGAAATTTTCTCTTGGCTCAAAGATATTAGAGCACATCCTCTTCGTACAAATGCCGTACTACAACAAATCCGGTCTTGGCTATGAAGAGGTAAGTGAGATCATAAATGATTTTTCAATTGTCAAGGAAAGATTAATGAGTATGTCTTCAAAAATTGTTTCTAAAAATTATTTGCGAAAATATTTTTCAAATCCTATTGGCCAAAACTTTTCTGAATATTCAAATTTTGAGAATTCAATTCATTTCAAGTAAAAATGTCAAAAAGTTGGAGACAATCCTAAAGGACTTTTCGAAATTTTGATAAATCTTCTAAGGTGAATAGACCCAAGTTCATTTGGGTAGCAAAGAAAATATAAGTTGCTTTTGGGAATAGGAGAAAGAGAAATCGATATATTGTTATATTTTTTTTTTCAATTTACTTTGCAAACATACTTGATTTATCTAAATCCTCATTACACTTGATATTGTGCTTTGGTTGATTTTTTTTTTTATAATTAGTTGTGCTCATGTGATGCATCTTTGGTGCCTTGTGAGATGAGTTTGAGTGATTGATTGTTTAGAGATAATGTGATTTATTTGATTGATGCTCTCCGATGTTATCTTGTTTTGAGAAGTTTTTCTTTAGAGATATTTTTATGCATGATATTACGATTGAGAAAGAATCTTATGCTTTCTTTATTTGATTTAGATGTTATCTTTATATGGCATGTTCTATTACATCGTTCGTTGTGCTGCAAAGTGAGTTACTTAAGGAATGTTATTTTGATTATACTATTTCTTCTTAATACATAAGATTGTGGAAAGAATCCTCGGATATTTATGAAGTTTTCTTATTTTACTCTAACGTAAAGGAAAGAATCCATACCTTTGGATATAAAAAAGAAAACAAGTTTATTGCAGGATTTTCTATAAGAAAATATTGCAAGTAAACGCAAATCATAATGCAATTGAAGTGGGTTCTCAATAAAGAATATTTTCTAAGAAGGTTGCAAAAGAATCATTCCATTTGAAGTTGGAAAGTTTGTTCGGAAGCACAATTGTAGAATATTTGTCAAGAAGCAAAAGTACAGAAGCACAGTTGCTGAACATTTGTTCAGAAGCAAATGTTCAGAAGCACAATTGATGAACATTTGTTCAGAAGCAAAGTCCAGAAACACTGTTCATAAAATGTTGATCAGAAGCAGATGACACGAATCGTCACCTTATTTGAAGAAACTCTATTGATTTCTATAACCCCAGAGTTCCCTATTCAACATAAATCATCATCTGAACATCATTCTAGAAATTGTTCATACTCAGAGGGAGTTTCAAAAGAAAGACACAATTATCTTCTTAGATGCAGGGAGAGTTAGAAAAAGTGCATAAGGATGACAATATTGAGGATACTCATATTAGTCGTTGCATCTTTGAAGTTGCAATTGAAATGGAAATAAAAAATACCGTGGTATCTTTTGACCCAATTGGAGAAAGGAAAAAAATGATCAAATTCAGAAGGAGTTTACTGATCAGATTCAGAAGGAGATTATTGATCAGATTCAAGGATAGATATTCAGAAACTATTCAAAAGGATGACAATCCTTGAAGACGGTACTAATCGAAAATCGATATCAATATTCAACATGCGATTATTGATGTTTTCGAAGCTCCTGAATCGATTTCTCACACTTAGGGGGAGATTCAAATTGAGGGAGATAATCATCTCAAGAAACAACAAATTGAGGGGAAGCATTAATCAAGTATGGGAAAATATTGTTGAATTTGAAATCATTTCAATCTCAATCTTGATTACTATCCAGATAATAGAAGAACAAGTAAATGTGTGTTAGAACTTGCTATGTTCTACACAATCCGGTTAGTACATCTTCCATTTCCCTTACTTTTTGATGCGTGCGCGGACGAAAGATTCCGTAGGATGTGTGTTTCAATATATAAAGCGTTGCAAATGGATTCAAAAGGGTGAAGTGAGGGATGATGTTTTGCGGAATTTCGGGATTAAATGTATGGATGGTAAGTGAAAACAATGAAGGAGCGATAGGAATCAAGTTAATTCATGGCGTGGAGATATCACCAACCAACAATGCAAAACGAAGGATAAAACGATCGCTACCAAGGCTTAAAGACAACACCAGCTGAGGAAGAAGATCGAGATTGATAGAAAGCTCACTACAAAGGTTTAAAAGCTATGCCACCAACCAAGGATAATGAGCTTTTGGCTCACCACCGAGGATTATCCACTCTCCAAGGATAAATATGCCGAAGTGTTTAAAACTCCGCACTCGAGAGGAATCTCATTCATCGATCATCACCAGTCTGCTTACAATAGAGAATACTCCTCCTTTAAATAGAGGGATGAAGACAACGTAAAAAAAAAAAGGAAACAAATAATCCTAAACCAATTCAAATAATAAGGAAAAGGAAATAAGATAATCTCGTTCATTAGCCTAGCATATCAAATATCATCCTTAAAAGATATTCCGAATTAAAGTAAATATCTCTAGATAACCTTCTATGGATATATATTTGATTGGCCTTCAAATTAGCAACTAGTCGGATTGGAACTGTGCCATCTTCTGAACGAACTATCTTCTGAGCATGTTATCTTCTGAGCTTGTACCGCACCATCTGAGGATGTCTTTACACTTTATGTCGATGCGACCCGTTGAAGCAAGTTGTGACCAAAATAAACCTTGGCCTAAATAAACAACAATTGTACAGAGCTTATGGGTGGAATTAAGGATTGCACATTAACATCGTGTATATCATTAGTGACGTCATCGGATGCTCCCGCATCATACTCCCCAGGTTGTTTGAGATTTGACCTCAAATCTAAAAGGTCATCATCTTCTAAGTATGGAGATAAATCCCCTACATTAAAAGTTACCGAAACTCCAAATTCACCAAGGAGTTCAACTTTATACGCATTATCGCCAATCCTCTCCAGAACTTTAAAAGGACCATTGGCTCTTGGCATCAGCTTATTCTTTCGTTTGGAGGGAAATCTTTCCTTCCTTAGATGGATCCACACTAAATCACCTGGTTGGAAATAAACCTTCTTTCTATGATGATTAGCTTTCTTCTTGTAAGACTCATTGGCCTTCTCAATCTTGGAACAAATCTGCTCATGAAGCTTCTTCATCACTTGAGTTTCTTTTCCATCGAAGTTGACTTGAGAGCTGGATAGAATTGGGATCAAATCGATCGGCATAAGAGGATTAAGTCCATAAACAACTTCAAAAGGTGATTGACTAGTGGTATAGCTTGATGACCGAATGTAATCAAATTCAACATGAGCAAGTTTCAAATCCCAATCTTTCAATGATTTACTTGCCATCTGTAACGCCCCGCGTCCATTGAAGCTCATCACATCCACCTCATGCCAGAAATACCTAGGAACCACACTAGGCCTAATATGATATGAAATGCGCAACGGAAGTAGAGATAACATCCCCATACAAAAAGAAATAAAAGGAAATTTGGGATGATTAAAAAGTACACCCATTTATACATCAAACTACATCTATAAACAGTAGTCATAAAGGAAATGATAAAAAGATAAAGCCGCACACTCAGGTAGGAAAAAGAAATGAAGGCCTAAGTCTTAAAGGTTACCACTTAGCCTTCCCCAAGGTCTAACATCAAAATCTTTCCTATCCCTTTTTCTCACACCCCCTTCTTCCAACTACTCAAAAGAACCGCTTGACCCGTCGCTTCCATCATTCTCTTCGTCCTTGGGATTGTAATAAGAGAACACTTCGAATGGCACATCTTCAGGTGAATCCTCAGTATCTTCCTCGATTTCATCCTCATTCTCGACTTCGTTGTCTTCGTCGGTGGCCTCGATCGCATCAGCAGAGATCTCTATGTAGTTCATGTATTCCTCAGTAGGTGGAGATTTCGACTCTTCGAGTATATTCCTCGAACCTCCCACTGACACTAGATTCTCCACTTCGATCTCAAGTCGGTACGGATGACACCAATGAGGAACCACCTCTGACGGAACATCCTCAGGCAACATAGGTCCCATTAAGCTGCTATTTCCTAATCGACGGAACCATGGTTCGAAGTGGTGGGGTTGTAACTCCGGTTTACCCTCGTCTACCCAGACGGTTGTGCGCTTCCTAACATAGACAATACTTTTCCTTGCAGATAACTCATCAAAAAGGGCAATCATCTCTTTGGATGGCTCAGGCGAATTGGCAGCATGTTTAAGGTTTGGGGTATGAAAATGTGTTCCACTACGGGGTGAGATTTACATCTCAGAAAGTGAAACCTAAATCTAAACCTCAATACCAGTCCCCCCAGACCACACACAAATGCCACCAAATGTAAGCATTCACAAACGTAAAGGCACAAGGCATCACCAAAATAAGCATATCAATAACCAAGCATGGATAAGACACATAATCATTCACACTCGATTTCAAGGTCTCAAGCTCAATGCATAAACAGCGTATACTTCAATTGACAATTGCCCTAGCTTTCTCAATCTCTCGTTGCCTGGCTCTCATCTGCAATGTATTTCTCAAACTCTCTATCCAATTGACATTACTGAGACCACAGACCAATCGATATCATTATGACTTTTAGTCATTTGGTACCACTAAGGCCACGGGCTAATCGGTACTTTTGAGGCTCGTAGTCATTAGATACCACTAGGACCACAAGTCAATCGGTATTCTCATTATTATTCAGGGCTCACAACCATTAAATACCATTGGGGCAACAGGCCAATTGGTATCCTTAATATTTTTCTCATTGAGTGCACAATATCATCATAACACACAATTCAATTCATAGATTTCACCAGTCACTCAATTCATTCAATAAATCGTCCAGCAGTGTCCTAGCATTCAAATAAAGGTTTAGGAAACACTTACCTTGGTTGATTAGCAAACTTCCACACCAAGTAATTCTCCTCAATTCCACAAGTACGCAATCCATCAAGATTCACTCGCCAACCTAGAAAAGTTCACCAATTTCAGATAAAAACTATTGAATTCTCACTTCCATTAAATAAATACCTCCATAGCCATTCAATTGGCAACTCAAGACACCTTATCAATCCGTCGAACACATGATAACACTCCCATGAATCCTTAATATATTCAGATCATGTATCAACATATAAGGTAAAATGTAACTCGACGTTTTATGCTTTAAATAGCCTTTAAATCACTTCCAACTTCCAATCCACTTCACATACTTCCCATTAATACCTCACATCATGTCTTATGGGATATTATGAGTCAATTTGAAGTCAAAATACTCCTTAATTAGTCCCCAACAGAACCATCCAGAACAGGTACTCCCTAAAACAGAACTGATTTTTGGTTCAATCCGCTCAATCAAGCCATAACTCAATCCTAAGCCGCAATTTCTCACAAAATAAACTTACTATGACCTCAATCTATGTGTTTAGGAAGCTCACCAAGATATTTGAAGTGGAACAACACCCCAAAGTCCTTTGAATAACTTGGTCTCTCCTTGGTGTTCGGCGATCAGTTTTCTTTCCAGTTTTAATCATCATTGTTCAGCAATGAAAACCTATTTTAACACCACCAAAATTACAATCACAGACCATTCAACTCAAGTGCTAGATGTTATGAAGATCTCCTAAAAAATTTGAGGCTAATAGGAGTCTCTAAGAGGGAGAACAGAAGCCTTACCCCAGCTTGCGCAGATTCTGTCCGATTTTGGTTTAAGGGCTGGTCAGGAAAAATCACTCAACCAATTGACAAACGACCACTTGGACAGGTGGATCTTGCTCCTAGTGGTTGGATCACAGCGAGGCGGCGCCAAAAAGTGGGGCTTGAGCAGACCAAACAGAGAGGCAGAAATCGGTCGTTTGGGCAATTTTTCAGTTGAGAGAAAATAGAGAGAAAAACTCAAGGAAAATAGGGAGAGAGCTATATATGACTGAAGATGGTCCTTGACAAGAGGTTCCACATAAATTATTGAGGTGAAATTGACAAGACTTGATTTGGTGGGGTAATTAACGCCTTAAGCCTCCAATGAGTGACATGTGGCACATGTCAATAATACATCCTTTGGCTTTGACTCCTCTTTGACCAAATGCACATGAATTTCGGTAGACCTATGGTGGAGAAGAAATTACCATTTTGTTCTTCTTGAATTCTTAAGGCTTAGGCAAATAGTCGAAGGCAAAATGGTAATTTTGCACTTTCAGTCCGAAACTTCACTTTTCCAATTTGAAATTACCATTGTTGAGACAATGTCAAATTCTTGTCTAGAATTGAAATGATTTATTTCCAATTGCCAATTTTGAGCTTCTATTTCATGATCAATCGTCCGTCGATAGTAGTTTCAGTTTGTCCCGAACTAACGAGCGGCTTTTGTAGACGTTACGCGTATCGACTCTGTGATTCTCACCACACTTAGCTAAACTCTAGTTACAACAGTTTTGGTTATCATGTAATTGCGACGGTTCATTGCTAGTTCCAATGGCTTTGATCGTCATTGATCGATTTAGGAAACTTTACAAATTATATATTGGTGAAGCGACATCACCCACGATCCAATCGTATAATGCTAGCAATGTATTCCTTAATCGGTATCTGATCGGCCTTATTGGTTCTAAATGTTTCCTCGATAATCCTTATGGCAAAGAGTCATTTCCTTTTTCGAATTTCCTAGGTCCACGTAGCTTGTCATGCGTTAGCTTTTTTCTTTTGGTCAGTTTACTCAATATTGATCAGATCTGAGCAAGACGGAACTGAAATACATCGAAATATACATTCTCATTCAATGGCCTCAAAATGGCGGGAAATTCAGAATGTCACACCATCCCTTGCAGGAGAGTTGTAAGAGTACGATTTGTTCCCTCAGTTTGGCCATCGACTTAAGGATGACAAGTTGTGTTGAATAGAAATCTTGTACCAAGCATTCTCCAAAAGGTCTTCCAGAAGTAAATCAAGAATTTTGAGTTATAATTGAATATAATGGTTTTCGGTACTCCATAGAGGCGAACAATCTCCTTCAAAAACATATCAGCAATATAAGATGCATCATCCATCTTATGACAAGGAACAAAATGTGCCATTTTAGAGGAACGACAAACAACCACCATAATGGCGTTTTTTCCCCTCTGGGTTCTCGGAGAGCCATAATAAAATCCATGCTCACATCTTTCTAAGGCTGCAATGGAATTGGAAGTGGAGTATACAAACCCTCATGGAAATGACTCTTGGCTCTTTGGCAAGTTACACCTTGTTGCATGCACATCTTCACTCATCTTTGGTCAATAGAAGAGTTTTGTTGATGCCAAAATGACCAGCTAATCCTCCTCTGTGTGTTTCACGAATTAAAAATTCTCACGAGTTCATTGGAACACATAATTGATTTCCTTTGAAAAGAAAACCATTTTGGATAGAATAAGTATCATGAACTCCTTGTTTATAGTCGGTCATGATGGATGAAAAATCAGGATCACTATCATAAAGTTCCTTCATAGTCTGAAAACCAAGAATTCTCGAATCCAAAAAGCATAGAATATATCCTTGATAAAACATCATCTACCACATTAGTATGGTCCGATTTATAGTTCGAAACAAATGAAAACGATTGAAGAAATTCTACCCATTTAGCATGCCTTGAGTTGAGTTTGTGTTGGCCACTAATAAAATTGAGGGCATCATGATCTGAGTGAAGAACAAACTGCTTTGGCCTTAAGTAATGAGACCAATGATCTAGAGCTCTCATAATGGCGTAGAAATCTTTATCATACGTTGAGTAGTTCTTATTGGAGTCGGTCAACTTCTCATTAAAATACGCCAACGACTTTTGCTCTTGGACAATAACAGCCCCAATGCCAACTCCACTTGTATCACATTCAACTTTAAATACTTTGTCAAACTCAAGAAGTGCAAAGATAGGAGACTCATAAGATTTCTACTTTACAGATTCAAAAGCGTTGTGAGCAACCTTTGTCTATTCAAAAGAAGTCTTCTTCATACACTCAGTTATGGGAGCCATAATAGTACTAAAGTTTTTCACGAATCTATGATAAAAAGATGCATGACCATGAAAACTTCGTACATTAGTGATAGACTTTGGTGTCAACTACGATCATATTGCTTCCACCTTGGAATGATCAATAGAGATTCCGTCCTTAGAAACCACATAACCAAGGAATATAACGCTGGAAGAGAAGAATTCACATTTCTCCATCTTAGAGCTTATGCTGTCTCAAAACATCGAACACTTGTTTCAAGTGAGAAACATGCTCCTTTTCACTTTTGCTGTACACAAGAATATCATTAAAGTATACAACAACAAAGTGACCTGTAAATGACGAAGGACCTCATTCATAAGTCTCATGAATGTACTCAGAGAATTAGAAAGTTCGAATGGTATAACCAGCCACTCATAGAGTCCTCCTTTCGTCTCAAAAGCTGTTTTCCACTCATCACCTTCTCACATTGGAATCTGGTGATAGCCACTTCGCAAATCTATACTTTATGGTTATCCATGTACATTATGAATGAGCCATCTTTCTTTGGCACAAGTAGAGCCGGAGCAGAACACGGGCTCATACTTTCTTAAACATACCTCTTCTCGATAAGCTCATTAACTTGCCGTTGCAACTCCTTTATTTCTTTCGGATTATGTTGATAAACTACCTTGTTCGGTAGAGAAGCTCTGGGCAACAAATCAATATAGTGCTCAATTCCCCTCATCGGAGGTAATCCAGCCGATAATTCCTCCGAAAATACATCTGCAAATTCTTTCAACAAAGGACGCATCTTTGGGTGCAAGAGTTTCTCATTCTCAATCTTTTTCTCAATCATGAGCAAACTATATACATTCTTTTGTTTGCTAATGGCCCTCTCAACTCGATTCTCATTCAAGAATAGACTTTCCTTTCTAGTGTTTCTCTCCCCAAGTTGATTTTTTGGTATTAAGAGTGGACTAAAGGGAACAAGAGTAGTGTGCTTTTGTTCCTTGTGCAACGAATATGTATTTTTGCGCCCATCATGCACTACATTCCCATCATATAACCACGATCTTCTTAAAAATAAGTGACATGCATCCATAGAAATAACACACATAGAATCTGATCTTGATAACTTTTACCGATTGAAAACAAAATCAAGGCTCGTTTGGTTACCTTAAGATCACTTTCTTTGCTAAGCCATCGGAGTTTGTATGATTGGGGATGTTTAGTAGTTGGTAACTTCAGTTTGTCAACCAAAATTGTCGAAGCAACGTTCATGCAGCTTTCTTCCATCAATGATCATAGAACAGACCTTCCCATCAATGGTGCAATGGGTGTGGAAGATATTTTTCATTTGTTCTTCATCTTATGAGGAAACGTTGGAATGTAAAGCTCTTCGAATAAATAGAAAATCACCATTGTCAGCTTCTTCCACGAGCTCTTCTCATTCCTCTAATTTAGAATCATTGTTATTATATTCATCCTCTTCTTCTTGAATCTCCAACTCGATCTTCTCAGCTTCTTGAAGAGTCGTAACTCTTTGATTAGAACAATTTGCTTGAAAACGCCCATAGCTAATGAATTTAAAGCACTTTCGACTATCTCCATCGAGCTTCTTTTTCGGTTCTTTGAAGGGTTCAGCCTGTCACGCCCCGTGCCTCATCGCGAGCACGCAATCATCCCTACAATCAAAACAACAATAATCTCTCGGTGGTCCCAAGGATCCACTTATATATGAAGGAAGATCGGGAGATGAAATAATTTACATTAAGCACACGGAAGCGTTTCCCAGCAACTCTCCATACAATATAAATATATATATATATCTCAAGACTAACTAGGATTGGATAGTATCATAAAGTCGTACATCAATATCAACTGGTCACATCTACTACAGATCGCTATACAGCAAGGCGACGGGTAAACATGTCAAAAGGTGTTCACAAAATCCACTAGGGAAGGGGGGTCAGGTCGCCAGTCAAAAAGTCAGGTCATCATCCGGAGTCGCCAAGGAAGAACTGCTGGAATCTCCGGTGTCCTCGCTCTCATCTGACCGCTCGTACTCGGAGAAAGTCTCTGACAGAACCTCCACAGAGTCTTCCATGGTCGCTTCCTATGACTGCTCAGCTTGGTCTCCCTCCACGGTCGCCTCCTGGTCCGGCTCGGATGGATCTCTCTCGGACGGCTCCACCACGATGACCTCATTCTTTGGCGATGGCCTGGGAACTCAGCTGTCGGCGTCCGCTCCGGGCCATTCTTCGAACCAATTACTGAGCCCTCGGAAAACTCCTGGTCTACTATCATCTGACACCAAGGAGGTATGACACCCTCTGGAACCTCATGGGGTTTCAGCGGCCCGACCTTCCTATCCCCGTCTTATCTAAACCAAGCCTCAAACCGATGAGGCTTCTAGTCTGGTTTGCCCTCATCTACCCAAACTACTATCATTTCCTTATGTATATATTTCCCTACCTATCGGGGAACTCATCGTAGTACGTCGTCATCTCCTGCGGGTCCCCGAACCTGATAGGCCACATAACTACTGCCTAGGATCTGTAAAGTAAAATTTCCCCAAAAGGGGTGAAATACACATCTCAGTAAGAAAAACCTAACCCTAGGTCAGGTTGATCGTCTACTTAGGCAGTCAAGTCACTTAACCTATCCAACTCATAGGCTCATGCAGGTATGACATTCATAATTCAATAAACAATAATGCATAGAGGACAGGCATGCATTTATATTCTCATGTCACACATAGTTGCACGTATATACTCGGCCTGTCACTTCACCACATCAATCAACCTCTGCCTGCCTCATTCTCTAGCCCGCGATTAGATCGCATCAGGCTCGGCCCGCGTAAACGCATCAGGCCTCGGTTCAATTTCCAAGCAGAGTCTATGAGCTCGTATTCTATCCCGCGATTATATCGTATCAGGACTACAGTTATCTCAACCCCGCGACTCTGTCGCATCAGGGTTCCACCTTTTCATTATCCACCCCGCGACCTCGTCGCATCAGGGTCTCAACCTCCGCCCTGCGTCTCATACGCCTCAGGGCCATGTCATGCAATGCCACAATCATGTCTCATGCCACATCATATCAATTAATTTGATTTTTAAAAAAATCAAATTTCATAATCAATGGCCAATGCGCATGATAATATGTTTAATAAATTTCGTGGCTTGCAATTCAATTCAAATGGTACTCAGGCACTTAGACAATTCAAGCATAGGCTAGGTCAAACAATCATTCTATAACGTCCAAGGACACATCAAGCTATTACATCGAGGGTTTTCTCATAAATCGTTCCGTTCGGCCCTCGACTTACCTAATCGAGTCCAATCCCCCTAGCCTCGGTTTAGGAAATTCCTTACCTCCGCTTAACAACGCAAATTTCCCCTCCTTGAGTCTCCTATGGTTCGGCCAATCCAAGTCCCAAAGCTGACTTGTCGCGCAACCTAGTTTAACCAATCTATTTGTCAAAATTCCAAGTCTAATTCCTCAATTCATCCATCCAAATCACTCATAACATACTCCTCATCATCTTAACACATCATACACACCAAATTACAAGATAATCCCAGCCTATTCAGCCCTCCACAGAACCGGTTTGGCCCGGCATTGAACCGGTTCCATTCGGTTCTGTTCATGCCGGGTCCAACCGGCCTTAATCTATCTCAAATCCATTAAATATACACCATTCTACCTCTTATAATGTCTACCTAAGAGTTTGGAAGTCTCACCGTGAGTTTTGAGTCGCATGGTTGCCGGGAAGTCGTCGGAAGTCGCTGGATCACTCAAACACAGAATACCGGCAGATTCTGGGCATAATGTACCAGGGTGGTTCATGGTCAAAAACTTATCAAATAAATCCCAAATTTTTACCACAGAACCATCTATACGTCTACTTTGTCTCCACAAAATTTGAACCAAAGATTCCAAGTTTTCGGCTGTCTAAAGGGTTCAGAACCGAACCTACCTCAAACTGGAATAGATTCCGTCGACCTGTGGGAGAATGCTTGTCCCGAATTCCTCAGAGCTCCAAATGACCTAATTCAAGTTGGACAACGTCGGCAAGACGTGGGGCTACATCTGGGTGGTCGGCCGGAAGCAGGGGACAGCTGGAGGTGGCGGCCGTACGGACCGAACGGCGACGTCCGTCGGGGTCGGCGAAAATAGAAACTGGAGAAGAAGAAGAAGAAGCTTGGTTTGGTCTTTGGGGGAGCAAAAATGGCCGAATGGTAGAGTGAGAGGGAGCAGAAAGAGAGCTTATTATCCCCCAAAAATTGATTAATTTGAAGTGATTGGTATGTGGGCATTTAATGTGAGTTGATCTATCACACTTGGATTCTTGACATTTGTATATTACTCTAACCAAGAAGATCCAATGGCTCTCCTTTTGTCCTTCAATTTTCGGCAGCCAAGGGGGATAGAAATGTCCATTTTACCCTTACTTCAATTATAAAGACAAAGTCCTAAGCTTGAGGGGCATTATGGTCATTTTACCACCGACGTTCGGAACGTTGTTTTTCTCGATTCTGACTTCTTCGATAGGGCGACGGCCAATCCAATTGATGTTGGAATTTTCGATTTTCCTTTTTCAAACTTTTCAGGACTCAATTCTGATCGTTTCTTCTACCAGACGTGATTCCAGCCTATTCCGAACTGACGGACGGCTTCTGCAGACTATACGCATATCGACCCTGTGATTCTCATCACGTTTAGAGCTCATCAATTCATGGCGGCCTTGGTTGTCATATAATTGCGAGGGCTTATCGCTAGTCCCTGTGGTCTCGATCGTCACAGTCCGATTTAGGATAATTTTGTAAATCGTACGTTGGTTAAGCGACATCACCCGCGCTCCAATTGTACGACGCTCGCATGGTAATCCTTAATCGTTCTTAAATTGGCCTTTTTGCGATCCTAAATATCCCCTTGACAATCCTTATGGTCAAAACGCCATTTCCTATTCGAGTCGCCTAGGTCTACGTATCTCGTCTTGCGTTAGCCTTTCCCCTTTGGTCAGGCTACTCAAATTGATCAGATTTGAGCGGAATACAACTGAAATACATCGCTTGATATAAATAAACTTCTCATTACAGAGTCTGAAGTTGATTGAAAATCAGAATGTCACACAGCCACCTTTTCTTTATTTTTGTCTTTAGTCGGCGAACTGTCAACCTTTCCAGATGAAGTACCCTTGAAAAAAGATGTTCCCTTTGTCGAGGTCTTGGAAGAAAACCTCTTGTTCTTCACTTACTTTTCAATCTTCATGCCTAGTTTGCACACATCTTCAAACTACCAATAAGGCTGAAGTTTAACCAAATCATCAATATTTGCTCTTGTGATTCTGGAACATCACACCTCATCATGTGTTGCTCAAACTCCTAGATGTATTCTCCTATGCTCATTCCCTGTTGCTTGAGAGAATTCAGCTTCAAGAATAAATCTTGCTTATAATTCATGGGCAAATTTTTTTTCTTCATCAACTCTTGAGTTTTTCCATGAATGGATCTTTCTTTTTCCATCTCGGACTCTTTAATTTTTCAGATTCTCCATCCATAGTGAAGCATACTTTTTAAACTTAAGAACATCAACCTTGCATCGCTTCTCATCTGAGTAAGATTTAAATTCAAATATTTGTTCTATAGTATACAGCCCGTCAATAAAATCATCGAGATTAAGGCTACCTCCAAATTTAGATACCTCTAGTTTCACGTCACGATCGTTGTCGTGCCTTCCTTTTCTCCTCCTAGTTCGATAACCGAGTCACTAGAATCACCTCCTATATTGCTGGATTCATCATCGGAATTTGAATAAGGATCATCATGGTGCCGGTGATCATTCCGAGGCTCTTGTGGTGGCGGATCTTGTCCCCCTCGGTTCTCCAATAAGTTGGGAACTTGCTCCATATTGCTGCAAAGTGTTGATTGTGCGATTTCGCCTTTTGTTGTGAGCTTACTACAAAGTTAAGCCTATTAGAACGTTACCATCGCCCATGGTAAAAACCTATTGATAGCAGAAAAGGAATCACTCAAAAGAGTTCAATCTAGTGCTCTGATACCAACTTGATGTGTGTGGGTGAGTGATTCCGTAGGATGAGTGTTTCGATGCACAAAGCGTCGCAAATGAATTCAAAAGGGTGAAGTGAGGGCTGATGTTTTGCGGAATTTCAGGAAGTGTATGGATGGTAAGTGGAAACAATGAAGGAGTTATATGAATCGAGTTATATCATGGCATAAATATATCACAAGCCAACAATATAAAATGAAGGATAGAATGATCACTACTAAGGCCTGAAGACAACACCAACGAGGAAGAAGATCGGGATTAATAGAAAGCACACCACCACGGTCTAAAGGCTACGCCATCAACCTAAGATAAAGAGCTTTTGCCTCACCACCGGGGAGTATCCACTCTCCAAAAATAAAGATGCTGAAGTGTTTAAAACTCTACAGTCAAGAGGAATTCTCATTCATCAATTATGACCAGTCTGCTTACAATAGAGAATACTCCGGTGCTCTGATGACCCCGTCAACTCTAGGGTCTTCCACAATTTATGGCCTCGAGCTAGAAGCTCTTCTTGTTCTCTTTTTCCGGTTGCTCATCTTTGCTAAGCCTTAGGGCACCTAGATCACCATAATTCTATTCAGGAATCAAAGACCTAAGCCTTCTACTTAAGTCTAACAGTTCTATGCAACATCTCAAGGTAGCAGTCACAATTTAGGTATTTAATTACCAAGCAACAATAGAGGTGCTATAATTAAGCATTCACATAAATACCTCAAGTCCAGACGCATCTGCAACTTAGTATAATCACAATCAACTATCCAATCAAATATTCACCAAATAATACCCAGTGCCAAGTACGTAGCCCTATAGCCTTATAATCACAAAAGGTGATGCCAATCCAATATGCCAATCACAAACACCAATTCACATGACATGCATTTCGTGCCTAACTCTAGAAAATCCCTAAGGTCTCGTTAACCAATCATCCCAAAGTCATCACTCCCTATTACTCCAACCCTAAACCAACTTGGATCGAACCGATCTTGCTTTGATACCACTTAGATGGGGGTGTCACGCCCCCGTATTCTTACGGGCGTGCCAACATCCCTACAGTGACGTTGGCTTCGCATTATCCCAAGATCGAATGACAGGCGACATGCGAATAAATTTAAATGCATGTGCGGAAGCGACAAGCAACTCCGTACGATGATTAAGGCAAGATGACTCAAGACTTTAAAATACTCATACATAACATAATACAAATTTAGTCTTACAACTTAAACATAACAGAAATGCATAACTGGGTTCAAAGGGGAACGAGGGACCTAATCAAAAGGAAATGAATCTAGTCCAGTCACGACACTTCTATCCTAAAGGCGTCCAAAAATTTAGGTGCTACAGTTGTACATAAAGGTCTGGCTTGCTATCGCCTGAAATGTCCTCATCAGCTACAGGTTCGTCTCCTGCAGAAGCATCTGACTCCAAGTCCATGGGAACTTCTTCCTCATGGTCAGATTTTGTGTTCACCCGTACATCGAACTCTTCCTCTTCTTCTGGTTCAGACTCAAAATCCAACAGGGCGTTAAATTCTTCTTCCAACTCTCATTCCAACTCAGACTCAATAGGTTATCTAAGTGCATCCTCAACATTTGAGGGCTCCACGACCTCCACGTCCTCGGTAGGCTCCGGAGGATTCGGCTGACTACTCTCGAGCTTGTCTTCGAGATGAAATACTTCACCATTAGGAGGCATAGGGTGGCGCCAACCTGGAATCACGCTCTAAGGTATGTCGAAGCTCCTCAAAGGCCTATGAGTCGTGTCATCGTCTCTATAGAATCATGCCTTGTAATTGTGGGGCTCCCATTCGTCATCTCCCTCATCAACCCAGATAGTACTTATCTTTCTAACGTAGGCCTTACCTAGACCTACGGAATACTCGGCAACCGACTTCATAATATATCCACCGGCTCCCTAAAATATTTTGGTAGCATTCTTAGAGTTTAGGGTCTGAAAAAGTTAAACCCACGACAGGGAGAGAATAAATTTTAGTAAGCTAGCCCTAAACTTAAACTAGACCCTTAGTACCTCTAGACACTTTTTAAAACGTACAATAATCAATCAATCAAGTTATAAGGCAACAATGCATTAAAAGGAGTTATGGCAGAAGGCATTGCACTCTATTCAATTTAAGACTGAGTTTCGTACTATGGCACTCAATAATTCACATCTTAAAGGATAGCAATATAATTATTGTGATTCCAATTTCAATGGCTAGGCCCATGTATTGACACCTCAGGCTTAATTTATAAATGAACTCGCATTAACACGCCTCATGTTTCTAATGCCATTTTAAGACTCGCATTAGCATGCCTCAAGTCAACCCCGAATCTAACGACTCAGGATACATTCAAACCTTGCGTCTAACGCATCAAGGTATATTGTGCACTTAGGTCCATACTTCAATCTATTGAAGCTAATTACAAGGAATTAAACACTTCATCATTCAAAGAATGCCAATCGGCTTCTAAGCCTTAACTTCATCATAATTGAACCACATGTCATAACTTAGTCAATTGCCACTTTTTAGTACTTCATAATCAAGTATAACATGTACTAATAAACAATCATTCATTATCCCCAAGTATCCATCATGGCCGAATGCATTAGAACCCAAATTGACATTTGAATTTTAGACAAAAAAAAATTGACATTTCAATATAGTACATCACAATAACATGCCATGGCCGAATCTACACCATTGAATGTCAGAAAATACAAGTTCCATCCACGAACACTATACAAGGCCGATTGCACCTCATAGATTGTTCATCAATTAAGCTATTCATCCACATCAATTCAATCATGTCCGAACACATATCAAGGACTCATTTAGCCAAATTAATAATTAGGCATTTCGTCAGGTCTCACGAGCCATTCGATTACCATTAACCACTAGGCATTCATTTAATCTAACCACTAGGCATTCAACTTGAAACATTTCCACTTACTCACTTGGCCATTTAAGGGACATGCGAACTGATCACATACCTACTTAGCCATGGATTTAACGTTTTCACCCCAAGAACGAGCAAGCATTGTTCGGCCTACACAAGTCATATTCGACATCCACAATTCATGTATGTTTGGTACATAAAAATCGTCATCCAAGTCGTAATCTTGTCTCTTAATACCTTAACGTCCTAAGGAAGGTTTAGAAGTCGCTTACCAAGCAAATGAGTTGCGGAAAATCAGTTAGGGAAGTAGCGAAGCTCTCGGTTCAACATGGTCCAGTGAGGTATAGGTTCGGTCCTAACAAGTCCATTCAATTCACCCATAAAAAATCCAAGCACAAGTCTGGCATCAACCTTAACACAATCTAGGATAATTTCTAGCAGTATATCTCAGACTAACGGACGGCTCTTAGAAGTTACGCTCTAGCCTAGGGCTAACCATCTGCTCAATCAGATTAGCCTGTGACTATCGTCACGTTTAAGAGTTATTCGAGCAATGACGACTTTGGTTGTCATTTAATGCGAGTATCAATCTCTAGTTCCGAAAGGCACGATCGTTAGGAACCGGTTTATGTTAATTTGCAAATCATACTATGGTCATACGGAATCACCCGTGAACCAATTGTATAACGCTAGCAAATCGTTCTAAGACCATTCTTAGATTGACCTTTAATGATCCAAAATATTCCCTCGACAATCCTTATGGTCAAAGTACTAATCCATAGTCGAGTTTTTTAGTCTATGTACTTAAATCCTAGTTAGCCTTTCCCCTTCGATTAGTCAACTCAAAAGAGATGAATTTTGAGTGAGATTTACTGAAATACATCGATAGGCATTCATTCATTCATAAGATTCGAGATATGGTCGGAATTCAAAATGTCACATAAATAATTTTAAACCAATTCAAATAATATGGAAAAAGGAAATAAGATAATCTCATTCATCAACTAGCATATCAAATATATTCCCTAAAAGATATTCTGAATCAAAGTAAATATCTCTAGATAACCTTCTATGGATATATATTTAATTGACCTTCAAATCAACAACTAATTAGGAAAGTCAGATTAGAACTATATCATCTTCTGAACGAACTATCTTCTGAGTGTGTTATCTTTTGAGCTGGTACCGCATTATCTGAGCTCCTCCATCATCTGAAGATGTCTTTACACTTTATGTCGATGTGATCCACTAAAGTAAGTTATGGCCAAAATCAGCATTGGCTTGAATAAACAACGATTGTACAGAGCTTATGGGTGGAATCAAATATTGCACATTAACATCGGGTATATCATTGGCGACGTCATCGGATGCTTCTGCATCACTTTTTGTCATTACAAATCTCTAATATTTATTATTATTTTATTATGACAAAAAGGAAGTAAAATTTATATGCACTCCTTGATATATGTTAAATGACATACATGTTGGTTGATTTAGAACATGAACTATATTTCATATCTTCTATGTTCATTTCAGAGTGTAGAATATGTTTTGCATTTGAAGATATATTCTCTAAGTGATACCCTTCTCATTGTTATTGCTTTTTGATTATGACAAATTGTTATTGCTTTTTGATTATGACAAAAAAGGGACAGAATATATATGCATATGTACTAATTGATTTTACACACACACACACACATGTTGAATTGAGCTGCGATTATATTTCTATTTATCGTCATGCTTAATAACCACATTTCATTTACTTTTCAAGATTATACAAATGAATATCATTGAAAAGTCTTTGCACATCTGCATAGTCAGAGATTATTTTGTCATCATCAAAAAAGAGAATATTGTTAGGGAAAATCTCTTATGATGTTTTGAAAATAAAAAAATAATCAAAGGCTACTAATGTGTTTGTTGGTTGAGTAGAACCAGGTAAAAGAAGCACAAGCCATTATGCAAATAATGTATTAATAGAATGTCAGAATGTTGAGAGTTATCTATCAATGGTGAACAAAGTATTAGGCGTAGATGCGTCTACAAGTTGGAGAACCTAAGTAGAAGGTGAATATGCTTAGAACGGAAAGTTCGGTAAAGCTTGGAAGGATCTTAGATAGGTAAAAAAACGAGATAGAGTCGTAATTGCCAATATACTTGGAGGGACCAAAAGATGGACCTCAAGATATTGATCTAAGTTATGCATTTTGAAGATTGGTTTCGTTTATGAAGATTTGTTCAGACGCAACGAAGTATTCAAATGTAGAAGATTGTTATGCTTCTAAAGTCTATTTCTGAAGTTTGCTTTTGAAGTCTGCTTCTGAAGTCTGGTCAGAAGCTGTGAGTTATATTGATTCAAGATTTTGAAGACCCACAACTGACATATATCCGTTGTTACTAAGGTATTTGTAGAAGTTTGTAATCTTTGATTGATAAGATTATTCTATAATATATTGATAGAATATCCTTGATTGGAAATTACCTTTCATGGGACAAGAAACCTTCTATATATGAAGAACTCCACTTATGGAATCTGAAATTGAGTTGTATGGGTGACTGAATATGAAGGATTCAGATTTTGCATGAACGATTACTAAATCTCCCGAGATACAGTCTCGTTTAATCAAGATTGATGGCGTCCAATCATTGATTGAAGAGCGATCTTTTGAAGACTTGTCCAACGGCTAGTTTGGGGGCGAATGGGTATAAAAAGAGATCTATGGTTCTACTACGGAGTAGGTCAAGAATCATAACTTTCAAGATGCTAGAGTTGTTCAGATTCATACTTGCCTTCGTGAGCTTTATATGACAATCATTGAGAGGCTTTATAAAGTGATTGAGAAAGCATAGTGTGACCTATTAGAGAGAGTATCATCACTTATTGTAAACCTCCATTGATTCATCTAGTGGAATCCAGCCAATGAGCTCTCAACATGGGAGAGTGGACCTAGGCTTGATCTAAGCCGAACCACTATAATCATAATGTGCAATATTCTTTATCTCTAAACTCTTATCATTGTGTTTGATAGAATATCGCATATTGATGTTTCTATTATGAATATGCATACCAGAAATTGCAAAAGCTTGTTCGGAATCAAAATTGCATTTGTTCAAATTCAAATTCAGATTCAGATTCTGTGCACATTTTGACTTGATTCTTTTAATTATGTATTTTCTAGTCTAAATTGTTTAAAATCACCTATTTACCTCATTTAGGTGATATTACTAGATCCAACAAGAAGGAAGTAATAGACTAAATATGTGAGTTTGAAAATTATCAAAAAATGCTAAATCTAATGCAATTGTGTCTATTCAATACTAAAGTTTTTACATTTGTGCCAATTTAAATCTCTTGGCCTGCTGGCATTGACTTGAGCAAAGTTTGAATAATATATTAATATTCAATATTTTTATTTTGGTTCTTTTCTTTCTTTTCCTTGCCCGCGAGCTGTAGCCGACGTCATGAGAGCATAGGCCACTAGGCGAGGGAAACCTCATCTACGGCTGGTGAGGGCTTGGCCTAGATCTAGGCTAGGTGGTCACGCCTTGCAAATCCAGACCTTAGGCACGGCTACCTTCGCTTGTAGCTGCGCGCGCCTCGCCCAACCTGAGCCAACTGAACTAGGCCGAGCGAGCTTCAACAACTCTCACCGGCCACAACTTATCGACCAACATGAAGAAATAACAAAAAGAAAGGGAAAGGAAATATATATATATATATATATATATATATATATATATATATATATTCGAAAGGTAAATGTAAATACGCCTTGCTGCGGTTGATCCACCATTACCTCCTCTTTCTTCCACACTTTCAACATCGTAGATTGAAAAGCTTGAAGATTAACACTGGGTTTTGAGTGAAGCTTACCCAATAACGTAAGGCTGCACTCCATGTGACCTTCTGAAATCCGACCTTTTCTCGAAGTATGAATGAATGAGATATCTCGTCATTGCGCTTCAGTCAAATCTCACTCAGAATTGGCCACTCTCGAGAAGACTAACCGATGTGGAAAGGCTAACTAGGATTTAAGTATATGGACTAAAGAACTTGACCATGGATTGGCACATTGACCATAATGATTGTCGAGAAAAAATTTTGAACCATTATAGGCCGGTCTAAGATTGATTTTAGAACGATTTGCCAGTGTTATATAAGTGGATCGCTGCTGATTTCGTTTGACCATCGTATGATTTGCAAATTAACCTAAACCGATTCTTGACTATTGTATTTGTGACATTATGAAATCCAATCCTTTTCGAAGTATGAATGAATGAGATATCTCGTTAGTGCGCTTCAATTAAATCTCACTTGGAGTTGGCCACTCTTCAAAAGATTAACCGATGGGAAAGGCTAACTAGGATTTAAATACGTTGATCAAAGAACTCGACCATGGATTGGCATCTTGACCATAAGGATTGTCGAGAGAACATTTTGAACCATTATAGGCTGATCTAAGATCGGTCTTAGAATGATTTGCCAATGTTATACAATTGGATCACGGGTGATTCCGTTTGACCATTGTATGATTTGCAAATTAATCTAAACCGATTTCTAACGATCGCGCCCTTTGGAACTAGCGATTTACCCTCGCAATTACATGACAACCAAGATCGTCATGGCTTGAATAATTCTTAAACGTGACGTTAATCACAGGTCGATAAGCGCAACTCCTAAAAGCAGCCCGTTAGTTTAAGATATACTAGTATCGGAAATCGATCGAGTTTGGGCATGAATTAGACTTTGAGATTGGATGTCGGATATTCAAGAATTTCAATGTCAATAAATTAATCGTCGCCTTATCAAGGGCAACTAAGGTTAGGGTACACCCCATAGGAATTGGAAAAGTGAAATTTTGGACGGTACGATAGAGATTACCTTTTTAACCCTAAGTTATCGTTCATCTCTCTAGAAATTGGTAAGGGCAAAGTGATCTTTTGCCCATCTCCCCTCTTGGCCAAAAATGTGAGGGAATTCTTGTCCAAAGGGCTTCTTGAATTATTGAAGAGGAAAAGAACAAGAGAAGACTTTGGTCAAACCCTTTGAACCACCGCACCAACTAGTCATATATTGTACTATTCACCTCAATCAATATCTTGTTTCCCCGTGAACAACCCCCACTACCTATTGTTCATAAAGTGGGAAAGCCATTCATCTCTCTGTCTTCTTCTTGATTCGGCAGAACCCCCATAAGAACACTTTCTCACTCATTTTTCTCTCTTGATCTCTATCCCTTTCTCTCGTTGGCAGCTCGTCGCCGCCCACTCTTCTGGTCATATCTCTGCCGTCTGTAGTCGGTTGTCAGCGACCCATCTATTGTTAGAAATCTCTTTCTCTTGCTGTTCCAACAAGGTATTATGGGCCTAAATCCACCTAGCCTTTTGTCCTGTAGAGCCATTTGAAGAAATAATGGTCGCTGACTAAACTGACTCGAACCCGAAAGCTTCAATGTTAGATTCTTGAGCTCATTCCCCCCTCCCCCCCGGCCCCCAAATCTCTTGGTAAGACACTTTTAAGACTTAGTTGGGATTGTAGCAACATGTTTATGAGGTTAAAGTTAGATTATAAAAGGATTTAAGTGGCTGATTTGTGGTGTTTCTCTTAGGAACCAACTTTGTGTCGCCGACCATCTTGAGCCGTGATCTTGCACCACCTATTTTGTGGAATTACTTGATCTAATCTCGTGGTAAGTTACTCTTAAACCTTAGCTAGGACTTTAGGTTATTAATAGACGTGTTTAGTAGTGGATTTGAAGGTGATCAAAGGTAATTTAAGGGCTGTGGATGTTGGGGATATTGTTGCTTCTGAACGTTCCTTATGGACGTTGCTTCTGAACGTTGCTTCTGAGTGTTCTTTCTGAAGCTTGCTTTTGAGCGTTCCTTCTGACGTTGTTTCTACTCATTTACGCCTAGTATAGTGCTCATTCCTTTAAAATGAATCAAGGGCAAAATAGTCTTTTATTCCTTACTCACTTTGGCCAAAAATGCAAGGGCATAATATTATTTTAGTTGTCTTGAATTATGGGGAAAAGATAAGAGACTTGACTCTGTAAGTAAGGGCCCCCTTTTATGGTCATGAAGCTTGAGACATATTCCACAAATCACTCAACCACCAAAGGCTATTCTTCTAAGACTAGGTAGGGGTCCTCTCCATTTGAACTTGGGATAACACAACCCCCTTTCTCCCTCCATTTCCCATTCAGCTGAACCACAACCCTCTCGCACTCTGTCTCATTTTACTTTCTCTTCTTCTCTCTTCTCATTTCTCACTCATTCGGTTCCCTCTCCAATGTCGACCACCCCTCCTCATCGTGAACCACTGTAAGCCGCCACCACCTCGCCACCTTCTCGACTTCTTCTTTGTCCTCGACCATGAACAACCGTCGTCCGTACGTCGCCGTTGAACTCGACGCCGACCAGACCTGACCAAGAGCTTTGAGAGGCCATTTCAAGATTTATCTTGCTTAGCCTTCTTGGTAAGTCAACTTTAGACCTTAGGTTAAGGTTATGTGAGATCAAAGAGCGGCTTTAAGAGTGTTTTGGATGAGTTTCCGTGGCTGACTTTGGCATGTTCTTGGTTAAACCGATTCTGCCCAGATTTATCCTTGACACTCCTTGAGGCCTTTGGTGGACTTTGTTTGCTCGAATCTTCGGTAAGTTGTTCTTAAACCTATCCTAGGACTTTAGGTTACTAATGTTCACGTTAGAGCTGAATTTAAGTGGTTTAGTGGACTGATTTGAGAGGACTAGGCTCCAACTGAAATCTGGCTTGTCTTTGGATGGATGGCGATGATTGTTCTTGTCTTCAAAATGATTAGTTCATGATTGATTAATGTCGATTAAGCCCGACCCTAGGTGGATCAAAGTGGATTGAAGGTGGAAGAGAGGATACCCTAAGTCATTTGGCTCAAATTTGTGATTTAGGATGATCAAGACCCATCTTGAGAAAGTAATGCGATTAAATTAATTAATCTTGCTTAGTGATGGATCGAAGGACCAAATTTTGCAAGCTTGAAACGAGACTAAATGGATTAGTCAATTTTAGCAAATCATGTTTTGTCGATTCAATCTCAAAGAAGCCTTGTGAAATTGGTTATTTGAATTACTTTTCGCTTTGTAAGTTCAGTCCCGACTTGCTATTGTGAAGTGTATGACTAAATGGGTGTTTGCCTTATTGTCTTGGTTAAGCAAGACACATAATGGAATAAGCGGGTAAAATGAGCTATGGGGGCCGAATCGTGTACCTTGAGATTGATCGAATTGACTAGTTGCGATCCATTGTATTCGACCATGAGTTGCTAATTGTGAAGTCGATGATTGGATTAGTTGTTATGCCTCATTATGTTAAGTCATGATTGATTAATTGGTAATTGAATGATAAGATGTATTGATCATACTCATTGTATTTGGCTATGCATGATTCTCGGGATTAATGGCTTGTTGCTTTAGTAATACTCACCATACTCAATCATGAAGCCTTTTGAATGTGATTAAATGACTGAGTTGTGGCATGTCGCCCAATGATTGGGATTTGAGACTTGGAGGCCAAATTGTACACTTGAATGGTGAATTGAGTAATTCTTTTAGATTGACCTTTGATTGATTAAGTTATGAGTATGTGTACACATGTAATCCTGATGTGTGTTACGCAGGGTTTGAACTTATCCTGATGCGTCAAACACATGAATGTGACCTGAGGCGTTATTATGCGGGTCTTGAGAATCGTTATGTAGCCCGATGCGTTGTTACGCGTGCCTTAATATTAAACAATGAGTTATTAATTGAGAAATATTCCCTATATGTGTATGTGAATTGTGAGTTGCCTTAGTACGAAGCTTAGACCTAGTTAGGAGATTGTGATTGGAATCTAATTGAATTAAAGTGCCTAAATGTCATGCCATGTTTCATTATTTTATTTTAATGTTGTTTGACTCCGTTGCCTTGTACGCATTGCTGAGTAGAATGGCATGTATAGGATTGTTCGGAGGTACCATTGGCCTAGTCTAGGTTTAGGTTCGACTTGATGAGATTTGTTTTCACCCCTTTGTGGGACCACATTTTTCAAATCCCAATCCTTGAACTCGATTACCATGCTGCCACTATTTGGGATGCAGATGGATATTGAGACGGCGATCACCAAATACCTAGTAGGCAAGAACCAGACGTATTACATGAAGGTTAGTACGGTCTGGATTGATAAGGGAGGTGATTCCTGAAAACCTCTCACCTTTTTTGTGTGGATGTACCAAGATGAGGATGCTATTTTTGGATCGGTTAGGGAGTGCGTCATACCCGACGATGTACTAAAAGCTGTGGATTCTGATGAGGCCATTCCTTCAAATGATGATGCCATGGAGTCATCTGTTGTCGAGAACGATCTTATGGAGACCTCTGGAGCTGAGTTGAAGAAGTTAGATGAGACAGATGCCTTTGCTAAGGACGACCCTATCGCTGATAAGTTTGAGGGTGGAGAGGATGATGATTAGGCGTAGTTGTAGTACCTAGCTCTTAGACGCCCTTGTAGGGTAGGGTGGTAGTAACTTGTTGGATTACACCTTTTTGACTGGATATCGCCTATCCTTGAATCCAACTATGATTTTATTTCAGAAGTTCGGTGTTGTAAAACAAATTGATAAGTACTTGTGTTTTATGCATTTTAAGTCATCTTGTCAAGTTTTATGTATGAAGTTTATTTATCTCTTCCGCCTATGCATTTCATTTCACGAGTGTATCGATCGCCGTTCGATCCGGGGATAATCGCGAAGGAAGATCCATGAAGGGATGTTCGCGCGCTCGTAAAGACGCGGGGCGTGACACTCCCTTTGTTTCTCTAATGAGATTTCCTATTCTCAAAGGCTATTGAGTTTTTGGACCACAAATTTATCATTCTTTGACAAATGGTTTCCATTCTTCTCTCTTTCCTCATACCCTCTTCCATTTTTTGGGATCCTGTCTTGACTACTGAGATCGAAGAAAACAAGGCTTCTAATGGAGAGGAGGGGGAGGTGCGCAGGTCGCTCGAGAAGGGAGATTCATCGATTATTGACACGAAGACTAGAGAACTTTGGATCTTCACCATTTAGATTGAAAGGGTCTCTAAGCAAGGGGCAGAGGCTGGGAAGATTCCCGTCCAGGCCAGCCTCGAAGGAGGAAAAGGTATCGAAGTAAGATTGGTCGATGATTAAAGAATACCAGGTCTTAGATGTTCGGTGATGAAATGAGTCTAGGGTTTCGGCAGGGTTTTAGGTTTACAATGGCCAAATGGAGAGGAACCCAGTGAACTTAAGGGTATCCATGAAAGATGGGCGCTGAAAGAGGTGTTGTTTTTTTTTTCCCCTTAGAGGGAGCGAGGGAAGGGGTACTTGTTGCTTGAGGTAAGAGAGGTTAGGGGGGTGCTGGGCTTCGATGTTGCCATCACCATGGAAGGGTGCTCTCATAGAGAGAGAGCTCGAGGATGGTGTCGGACCGTCGGCATTCATAACAGAACTATGCAATAAGAAAAGAGGGAACAGCTCAAAGTCAGAAGGTAAAGTGGCTTCCAAAAACAAATGAATTGTAACCCAACTGCTGATTCTAAGCACTCAATGGCAAGAAGAACCCTTGAAGGAGACGATAGAGACCAACAATGGAAAAAAGAAAGAATCCTCGAAGCCTGCGGCGAAAAAATGAAGAGACATGCAATGAAATTAGTGTAGGGAAGAGAAGAAGGAGTCCTCGCGGATGACCAACTCCATGATACACCGATCTTAATCGAGGAGGGATCAATTGGATGGGCTCGGGTGGCTGGCCCTAATAAACCACCAAGGGATAAACGAAGATCTTGGGTTGGAATTGTCAAGGGTTGGGTCCTACCCTGGCAACCAGCATTGGCGAGCACTAGTGGCTCGCGAAAGACCTAATCTTATCTTTCTTGTGGAAACAAAATATAAAATAAAGATGGTCGATAGGGTTAGGAAGAGGCTCAACTTCAACCAGTCGGTTGTAATAGAACCAATAGGTGTTGCAGGTGGTTTAACTGTAATGTGGGATGAGGAGGTGAAAATGGAAATGCAGGAGGGCAATGAATGGCACATCGACTTGATATGTAGACCATCTAGAAGCAGGAACAACTTTCGATTGACATTTCTACATGCACCTACAAATTTCCAAGGAAGACTTGTCCTGAGGCAAGGTTGCGAACTATCTATAGGGGCAACAGACTTCCTTGGCTATGCGTAAGTGATATCAATGAGATTCTCTATCGATGGGAGAAGCACGACAAGCGAGATGCAGAATGTTACAAGATGGTGGCCTTCCAAGAAATGATGAATGATTGTGCCTTTATGGATATTGAGAGTAAATGGTGTGCCTTCACTTGGGCAAATAACAGTAAAGGGTTAGAACAAGTAAAGGGTTAGAACAAGTCAGGGAAAGATTGGATATGGCGATTTGTAACATGAAATGGAGGGTGGGATTTCTAGAGGCGGAAGCTCATGCATTACCGGCAGTGGGATTAGACCACAACCCCATCTTAATTGCCTTGTTTCAATCCCTAGTGAACAAGAAGAAAGAGTTTCGGTTTGAAGCATTCTAGTTGGATGACCCTGAGTGCAAGAATATAGTCGCAGGGACATGAAGGGACTAGAACTGGTCACATCTAGATTTTGCAAGCAAAACAAAAAAAAGGTGGCTACATTTTTAACAAAGTGGAGTAGGCGCAAGTTTAAAATGCCAACAACCGAATCGAGCATTTAGTGCAGATTGTTACGGCCTGCACTAACGAGCTTGGAGGTGAAGGAAATATAGAGATATTGAAGCATACTAAGAGCAGATTGAAAGGCTTTGGAAACAAGAAGAGATGTTCTGGTGTATGAGATCAAGGATTAACTTGTTAAAGTGGAGAGATAGAAACCCGAAATATTTCCACGCCACTACGATCCAACGCAGATAGCGCAATAAAATCTCAATGTTAAAACTGGAGGATGATATGTGGAGTAGAGACCTCATGATTCTTATAAACCATATCACTGCTTTCTATCAAGCTCTATATGAGTTAGCAGGAGACAGAAATATCCAGCCGATTTTAGACCAATGTCATATTCTGGTCGGGGTTGAAATGCATGAGGCCCTGACACAAAAAGTAATAATGGACGAGGTACAGGTTGCAATGTTCCAAATGGGAGTCACTAAAGCTCTAGGGCCTGATGGCCTTAACGGACAGTTCTATCAGTATCTGTAGGATAACATCAAACTAGATGTTTTCAACTGGTAGATGAATTCATTAAATCTAGCAATCTTGATCCCTCCCTAAATCAGACGCATATAGTCTTAATCCCCAAGGTGTTTCATCCTGAAAGCATATTCCAATTCAAATCTATATGTTCATGTAACTTCAGCTACAAAATCATTTTTAAAATCTTGGCAAACCGGCTAAAACTATGGCTACCACAATTGATTGCAGTAGAGCAAAGCGCCTTCGTGAGTGGTAGGCAGATCCAAGACAACATTTTAGTGGTTCATGAAGTGCTGCATCAGCTGAGAATAAGAAAAAGGGAAATGAAATTTCAAGCAGTATTGAAACTGGATATGCAAAAAGCGTACGATAGAGTAGAGTGGGACTTGTTTTGTGCAAGCATGAGTAGGATATGATTCTATGATAAATGGATCTAACTAATCAAGTCCTGCATCTCCACGGTAACCTTTAGCATCAGAATAAAATGGAGAGTCATTGAGATTTTCCCAGCCCTCTCGAGGAATTAGACAAGGAGACCCTCTCTCGCCCTATTTGTTTGTCATTTGGGCTAACTCCCTTTCATCCCTCATGAATAAGGCAGTAGATGATGGCATTGTTAAGGGAATCAAGCCAAATATGAATCGTCCAACCTTATCTCACTTATTGTTCACAGACAATGCAATCTTCTTCCTAGATGGAACTTTGAGAGAATGTCAGAATGTATCGAACATCTTGAATCAATACTGCTATGCTTCAGGACAAGCTGTCAATTTGAATAAATCAAGGATTTTCTTTAGCAGGGGTTGTCTAGAGGCTCTAAAAAGGAACCTATCGGGAGAGTTGAGAGTTCCTACTATTGAGAAAACAAGGAAGCATTTAGGTATTCCATTAGATTGGGGTTGTACAAAAAAAGATATGTTAGCTGGATCCTAGCGAGAGTTAATTCAAAGCTGGAGGGGTGGAAAGAAAGGTTTATTTCAAAAGCAGGGAAGGAAATTCTCATTAAGACAGTTGTCCAAGCTCTGTTGCAGTACGCAATGTCGATTTTCAAAGTACCGGTGCCGATATGTAGAGCTATCCAAAGGAAGATCACCTCCTTCTGGTGGAGACAAAATATGAACAAAGATGGAATCCATTGGAGGAGATGAGAGATGTTAAAGATGAGGAAAGATATGGGTGGTTTAGGATTCAAGGACTTGATAGCCTTGAACACAGCATTACTCGGGAAACAAGTCTGGTGCCTAGCCCAGACCCTAACTCCCTCTGGAGTTAGATCTTTAAAGGAACTTACTTCTCGGAAGGAGACATTTGGGATGCAAAGAAAGGACAACGACCATCTTGGGGATGGCAGAGCATATTAGCAAGCAGAGATGCTATAACACCATAGGTTAGATGGGTGGTGGGCGACGGGCGTAGGATAAAAATGGGAAAAGATAAATGGCTCCCCTCAGGCATTTTTCAGGGGCCAGCCGACAGATCAAAACCTCTACTAGTAGTAGGCCTAATAAATCATGAGACAAAAAATTGGGATTCTCATCGTGTAGTGAGGAAATGGGTAAAGAGATCATGGCGATCCCACTTAGCCATAATCCCCCTAAGGATCGATTAGTGTGGACTGGTAACAAGGTGGGGAATTACTCTGTCAAAGCGGATTATAACAGGATTAAAGCAGTTGCTGATTGTGACCCAAAAACACAAGCATCTTCCTCTTATAATCCTTAAGGAAGTTGTGGTCAACAATTTGGAAAACTCAATCCCAAGCAAAGGTCAATTTTTTTCTATGGAGCATCTTCAACAATGCTTTGCCGACAAAGGACAATCTCTCCAAGAGAAAATTAAGCCCCAATCCCTTGCCATCTACGGTAGGGTCTCGGAAACACCAAATCACCTTATTCTGTTGTGCGTGTGATATTCCGAATTCTGACCCTCTTGAAGCTTTTGAATGGAAGGATGTCAATCAATGCGTTTCAATTGTAACTCGCTCAGAGTTGGTCACTCCTGAGTTAACTGACCAAAAGGGAAAGACTGACGAGGAGTCAGGCACGTGGACCTAGGGAATTTGAATGAGAAATGACACTTTGACCATAAGGATTGTCGAGGGAATATCTTGGGCCAACAGAGATCGATTTAAGAACGATCATGGAATGTCTTGCTAGCATTATATGTTGGGACGCGGGTGATTCTGCTTAACCAATGAGTAATTTACGAGAATTTCCTAAATCAAATTCTGATGATCAGAATCGAAGAAACGAACGATAACCCTCACAATTACATGATAATCAAAGTTGTCATGGCTTGAAAAAAATCCCAAGGTCAATATGCGTAGCACCTGCAAGAGTCGCCTGTCAGTTTGAGATAAACTAGAATTACAGTCGACGAGAGATCGACAGAAAATTGGACCTCGAAATTTGGGTATTGGACATTGAAGAATTCAAATATTTGAATTAAATTGGATGTTGCCTCATCGAGGTGGTTTATGTTGGAAAAATAAAATTTCGCATGAAAAATGCCAAATAACTATTTTGCCACTCAACTTTTGGCCTTGTCTTAAGAATTTTAAAAGGGCATTTTGGCCATTTAACCCTCCATATGGCTGCCCAAAACTTGATAAGGATGAGGTTAAAGAGAGTCAAAGTCTTCTAGAAGCCATGCCATGTGTCACTCATTAGAGGCCTTAGGCATTTATTGCCCACCTAAACCCATTTTGTCTCATTTAATCTCAATTATGTGTGTGAAACATGTCTTTAGACAAATCTTCAGCCGTGCACCCTCTCCCTCTCACTTTTCCTCTTTATTTTTCTTCTTTTTCTCCCTTTGATGTCTCAGCCGAACAGTTTTCTCGCGGACAGAGAAAAACTGCTTCACTATTCCGGCCATAACTTCGTCGTCCGACATCGGATTGAGGTAAAACTATTGCCATCTTAAAGCTTATCGTTTTGCCATTCTAGGAAGGTATTACGAGCTTAGTTTAGCCCAACCTTTTGTCCCGTAGGTCGTTTTAGTCGGCAAAGGTCAGGATGGAGGCTGATTCTGACCAATTTTGGGGAAAGATCAGTTTTGGGGGTTTCCGGACTTCAAATGACTTCAAAGTTTTGGTGAGGTCTTCTAAACTCATAGTATTAAAGTTGGCTGAGCTTGGATTGCATTTTTAGTTGAGTTTTGATGGGTGTACATGGCTGATTTGTGGAGGTATTTACCGAGCAAATTCTGCCCATTTGAGGATCGTGAACGAACCGGGCTGTTCGAAGGTCTTGGGGGATTATTTTGCAATAAAACTCTTGGTGAGCTTTCTAAACACATAGATTGAGGTCATAGCAAGTTTATTTTGTGAAAATTAAGGCTTGGAATTGAGTTATGGCTTGACTGAGCAATTTGAACCGAAAATTGGTTCTGTTTTGTGGGTGGACCATTGCTGGGCAGTTCTATTGGGGGCTGATTAAGGAGTGTTCAGACTTCAAATGGGCTTACAATTTCTTATAAGATATGATGTGAGGTGTCAATGGGAAGTGTGTGAGGTGGATTGGAGTTTAGAAGTGAATTATGACAAAATTAGTGCATGAATCTCTAAATTGAGTTTTGCCATGTATATGGCCGTGTGAACTGAACCATTGAGGGTTTGTGGAAGTGTTATTATACTTCAATTGATCAACAAGACGTCATGAATTGCCAATGATATGGCTAATGATAAATTGGATTAATGGAAGTAAGCATTCCATAATTTTTTTATTCAAGATTGGTAAATTTTTCTAAGTTAACGAAGGATTTTTGGAGATCGCATTGGCCTGTGGCCCTAGAGATTGCATTGGCCTGATGCCCTAATGATGCCTATTGGTCTGTGACCCCAGTAGTATCGAGTGTGATTTTACTATGAACAATGATGAGGATACCGATTAGCTTTTGTCCCCAGTGGTATCGAATGGCTGTGAGCCCTGAGTATAAATGATGATATCAATTGGTCTGTGACCCTGGTGGTATCGAAATGTGGTGCACTCGAATAAGAATGAGAATGCCTATTGGCCTGTGGCTCTAGTGGCATTGAATGGCTGTGAGCCTTGAATGTACCGATTGGCCTGTGGCCCTAGTGGTACGTGGACATCGATTGGCCTGTGACCCTGGTGATGTCAAATGGCAAGAGTGCAAGAGGAGTATGTGGATGGATGAAAAAATGGTGGCGGTGGTGTATCAAGGTGCATGTGCTTGCACATTGAGCTTGAAACCTTGAAGTTGAGGGTGGTCCTCTGTACTGTTTTCCATGCTTGATTATTGATATTGTTGTCGTTTGATGCCTTATGCTGTTGCGTTGTTTGTTATTTTACATTTGAGTGGCATTTGTATATAGTGTGAGGAGATTGGTGTTTAGGTATAGGTATATGTTTCACTTATTGATATTTATATCTCACCCCAGTGGGGGCTTAACTTTTTTAGGTCTCAAGCGATGAAATCTCAAGGTTGACAAGGATTAGTGTATATGAAGCATATTTTGTAAAGAAATATGTTTACTCTTTTGGTGGTTTAAGAATTTCATGTTGTATTAAAAATAGAATTCTGAGTTATATTAAGAGTTTATGAAAAGGAAATACCCTTTGTCCGAAGTCATCTCATTATAGAGTTGTATGTAGCAATTTTATCACTTCCGTGATCTTGTTTCTTTTTCAATTTACGAGATGATTGGCCAAAGTATCTTGGGAGATTATTGAAGACGGCCTGGTGGGATGTATGCGTGCTCGACGGGCTCGGGGCGTGACAGTGCGAGTGGACAAAAAGTATATGGTCGGACAAAAGATTGAACTTTGATACTTTCCCAACAAAAATCTCAAGGATAGAAAGCCGGATCTTGGATCACCTGTCTGGAAAGGTCGACATACTACAGATTGGAGCCCCCTCCACGCAATTGATAATGGCAGAGACTATGTGGGATATATGGAGAGTGCCCAACGCCTGGGTCTTTCAGAGGCGAGTCCTCAGCCATGGGCCATTATAGATGAAGTAGTCAATTCCTTGGAGATCTACAAAAGATGAAACCCAATTGGGAACAGCAGCTCACCAGGATAGATCACGTTACCTGTGAGGTGGTGTTTACCGCAATAGGGTAGGTTAAAGCTAAATGTCGATGTATCGTGGTCTTCTAAAAATGGGGAGGCTGCCTCTGCTGGCTTGCTGCGAAACACCTTCGGCCTTCTGGAGTCTGGCTTCGAGAAAAAATTCAGAGTTCCTTCAGCTAGAGAAGCGGAAACCCTAGTAGTCAGAGAAGCTTTAGAGTTCCTAAAGCAAGTACGAACAGATAAGAGTAAAGTAGATCTCGATGGAGTTGGTGGAGCTGAACAGAAAGTTGTGATAGAGACAGACCGTCTATCAGTAGTACAATGGATTCTGGGCCTCGAAGAAAGCCCATGATTTGCACGACCCATCATCAAAGACTGCCAAGTTCTACTGGGCCAGCTGGAGCGAGTTTTTGTAGTCTATTGACCATGATCGGCTAATCAAGCTGTCGATTGGGTGGCGAAGGCTTACTGCACGAATTCCCTTAACCCAAAGTGGTTCCTTAAACCACCTCCTTTCCTGTGTTCTTTGTTAAGTTTAGATTGTGGTGACTCTGAGCATCTTTACTAGTTTATGAATGAAAGTAGCCAGTGTTCTGTCCAAAAAAAAAAAAAAATACACATATTGAAATATTATAAAAATTTATCCATTTCAGCGCTAATAGGTTAAGATAACTGAATTGATACAAACGCAATAAGTTATAACTCAATTGACCAAAAAAAATTTAAGATCAAATTGATGTAATTATAATAAGTCTAGAATTTTGATCAAAGCACTGTTACCATGTCCCATAAAAAATGTCCTAACTTAAAATTTAAGAAACTTCTTTTGCTCGATTGTTATGTATTGAATTAATCATATAATCGCGCGAAATGCATCTCGATCCACGCAGCATCGGTTTTTACGAAACCCTTCCTTACGATTGACAATTTCCCCCGCACTTGATAATCCCCACGTGGCGCATATGACGCGGCGAAAAAGAAGAGAAAGTATTTCGTTGTCGGTTGCACAATTCCTTCTTCCGAACTAACTATTAGCTGCAGAAACGACGTCGCAGCATACGCAGAATCCTTCTTCGCGTCCCCTTTTTTTTTCGTAGCCGCGTTGTCGTTTCGATCCCCTCTCTCTCTTGTATTCCTTCCGACCAACGATCACCTTCCACTCCACTGTATACTAATTAGTGCTTCTTTATCTATTTCATCGCGCTCACCGGATCAGATCAGGTTCTACTCCGCAACAGAGCTCTGCGTTCTCGATCGATCCAGCTTAATTCTCCTTCAGGCACTCATTTCGCTCGCTTCTTCTTCGTTCAGCTCGTGTTTTGCACCTTTTCAGCTTCAACCTCGTAAGCCGCTTCCCTCCAAGGTTCTTTGTTTCTTGGTTTCTTTTCGTTTTTCACTGTGCCTGTGTCTTGTCATTTTTCACTGTACGTGTGTCTGTGCGTGGGGAATTGAAATGGGTATCTGGAGTATTTCTTTCTTCTTTCGTGTATTGGGAGGGAATGTGAATTAGCGCTGGAGTAGGTTGATTTGGCTGAGATCTGCGATTACCAGGTTTATCTTCTCCTTAATGTGTTTCTCCGATGCTTATACGTATTTTTTTTTTTCTTGGGTAGAGAGAGGGAGATGGCGAAGGACACGACGTATTACGACATCCTCGGCGTGAGCGTGGATGCGTCTCCGGCTGATATTAAGAAGGCGTATTACCTCAAGGTAATTGACCATCTGTGTGTTTTGTTGTTTTTTCCTTTTTGGGTCAGAATGAGCTTCAAATAGAATGTAACGTTTTTTCTAATGTGATTGGCTAACAAGAAAGAAACGCTGCTTTAAGTGAATTGGTTGGTTGTACCTATGACCAGGGATGGAAATAAGGTTGTGTGAATATGATGAAAGTGTCAATTGAATATAGTTTATGCGTTGTCTTTCAGGCACGGCTGGTTCATCCAGATAAGAATCCTGGAGATCCAAAAGCAGCAGAGAATTTCCAGGTCAGTTTGATTGTCTTTTGTTTTTCTGAAAAAGTATAATCAGCATGAATTCACACGCAAACTACAACTTAAGTCAACGATGGGTTAATTCAGCTTTCTTGGATTGACTACTTGAATGCTTGGAGTCCCCAAGCAAACAATTTGGAAGGAAAAAAGTAGATTTCCGAAGCAGAATAATCTGAAAGTCAATCACTCAGATTGAAAAAAAGTGTTGCTCATGCATATAATTTTCTTCATTCAGCTCAACAGAATTTCACATGTTATGTAGCTCAAAAGCTTTTTCTGAGACCATTTTATTATCTAGCCTTATTATTTAGGAGGAATTATATATACATTTGATTTTATTCACTGTATCTTTGATGTCTGTGAAGATGCTCGGGGAGGCCTATCAAGTCCTGAGTGATCCTGAAAAGCGTGAGGCATATGACAAGCATGGAAAGGAAGGAGTGCCACAGTAAGTTTTTCTCATGAGCAATAATGAGCTAGTCCTTCAAAGTACACTTAATCTTCATAACAACTCATTTTCTAACACATGCTTTTCATTGGATAAACAAGTACATCCTAAGTCCATTGATTAGCTTAGCTCAATCATTCTATTTGGCATTTTGAGAGTAGTGGTTTTCATTGGGAATACAAATAATTTCAATGAAATACAAAGTATCCATTATACAGTGGTCACAAATGGGTTTGCTGTATTTCTTAGCTCTTATTTTGGGTTTAAAAGTGCCGAAATTGCTTGCTTCCTAGCTGTTTTGAGTACTAGCATCTAAAATTTGAAATTGCTTGCTTCCTGGCTGTTTTGAGTACTAGCATCTAAAATTTGAAATTGCTTGCTTCCTGGCTGTTTTGAGTACTAGCATCTAAAATTTGACAACTTATACATTGAGTTAAATAATTTTACCTGTGTGAATAATCTCTGATGAGTAAGTATTTTCATTCCTTGTAATCTAGACTTTTTGTCTAGATTCATTTCATTTCCATACCGGTTTATGCCAGATCATGCGAAGAAGTAATTTCATGATTCCTTTTTGTTTCTTCCTCTTTTAGTTCTCAGAAGGAAGAAAAAGAGAGAAGAAGAACAAACGTTAGATTTCTTAACTCTATTTTGCATGTCAGGGACACCATGGTGGATCCCTCAGCCGTGTTTGGGATGCTTTTTGGGAGTGACATGTTTGAAGATTACATTGGGCAACTTGCGTTGGCTTCTTTAGGAGGGATTGAAGTTGAAGAAGATTCCCAGGATCCTGAAGTACTTAAGAAGAAAATTCAGGAAAAAATGAAGGTACGATTTCTACATAAACACTTCCTCTGAGTAGCTGCATTGATATATTTTTTAATGCTTCCAAAAGCCCACCTGCCTGCTGACTTGTCAGTATATGCAACTTATTCGACCCATTTCGCCCTTTCTATGGTGCAGGCGCTACAAGATGAAAGGGAAGAAAAACTTGTGAATATTTTGAAGGATCGCCTTCAGCCTTTTGTTGATGGTCAAACAGAAGAATTTGTGAAATGGGCAAATTCAGAAGCAAGACGCCTCTCTAAAGCAGGTGCTCTTCTTCTTCTTGGATGCGCTTACATATTGAATTACCCCCTTATTTGGGGGATTTTTGGTTGCATACTTGCATGGATAACTTTATCCAATATTTGAACAAAATGCATAGAACAAGGCTGAGATATAACCGATAAATCATCATGTAATTATCTGGTAATGATTGGGTGCAGAAGAGTTTCACAATGCGGTGATCAACACTGAAATGTCATTTAAGAATTTACCATATCAGATATCATCTACCTATTCAAAGGCATCTCTTATACGTCGTCACAGGATCTAAGCTCAAGCCTGAGAAAGAGCAAAGGCAAATAAAACAGGCTAAGATCAAGCACTGGAATTTAACTTTCTAGGAAGATTGTGTAACATCTATGGATGTTGAACTTGTTAATCTTTCTCCTTCGGCCTCTCTGTTTAGCCAACATCTGGCTACTTTGAATGCCATATATTTAAAATAAATGCTTTTAATTAAGCACTACACTTCAAGCATCAACTGGCTAATACATGCACGTTGTTGATGTTGATGTTGATGTTGATGTTATTGTCAAGCTGGCAGATGTACATATGTGATAGTTTGAGTTAAGTTATTACCAGAACAACGAAAAATATAGATCTATCTTGTGTAGTGAGAAGGTCAAAGAGGGATCAGGTTTAGTGTCATTTGAAGTTTGTCATGTATTAGTAGTTCGAGGTTTAACTTGTAAGAAGCAGCAATTTTTTATTTTTTATTTTTAAATCTTTTTTGCGAGAACTAAACAAATCCTTTATAAAGTGAAGACTCCTGAAGGTTGCCATTGGATAGTTTCTTTAACACATAAATAGCTAGAGGAAGAACTTAATATGATTTCTAATAACAATGCACCTCAGTATTTATTTATTTAGTTTTTTATTTTTTGATGCAGCTTCTGTAGTATGCGTATTGCTTTGTTTTTTTTCGTACACAAAACACATCTCTCCTCAATATGCCTATGCAAATAAACGGCTAGTTGGAGAATGGGGATAATCCCTTTCCAAGAAAAAATGAATAGAAGAATCGGTCTAAAGTGGTTGGATGTTGATTGCAATACACTTTTCGCTTCTGTTTGACTAGTCTTTTTAGAATTTTTTTTGTGTTGCACCATCTCTCTCTCTCTCTCTCTCTCAGCACATGCTTTTTTGGTGATGGAATCAAGAGAAGTTATTCGGCCAATTGAAGGCTTGCTTTATTTTGATTCACTGGTGATATTTGCATGGACTGTTGTCATCCACAGCTTTTGGAGAAGCCATGCTTCATACTATTGGTTATGTGTACACGCGAAAAGCTGCAAGGGAACTTGGAAAGGATAGAAGATATATGAATGTCCCTTTTCTAGCCGAATGGGTTCGAGATAAGGGGCACCAGATAAAATCGCAAGTGATGGCAGCTTCCGGTATTTTCTCTCTGAGTCTTGGGAAATGATGCATGCTGATATGTATCTCTGAGCCTTAAGGTCCTTTACTTCTTGTAGAACTTCTACTACAGTCAAATAACTCGTAACTTCTTGAATGTGTAGGTGCTGTGTCTTTGATTCAAATACAGGATGAGCTGAAACAGTTGAATGAAGGAGAAAACAAAGAAGAGATTCTTCTAAAAACTATTGAAGACAAGAAGGATGCCATGCTTAATTCGCTCTGGCAAATTAATGTGGCTGATATAGAGTCAACTTTGTCACATGTCTGCCAAGCTGTGAGTACTAGATTTTTAGTAGCTTAAAACTATATCGGCTTGTGACACCATCATTGGCCAGCTAATAATGACTGATGATATGTGAAAAGCTGGAACTTTTTGACTTCAAACTTGCATTGCTCAAGAAGTCAACTAAATTGTAAGAACCTGCATATAAACAAGAGTTTGTAGTATGCTTAGGGCGGATCATCCCTCTGTACGTTGGTGACTGCCGAGCGAGGAGGGATCACTGTTGAAATTTCAAATTGTTTCCTTACTATAGCCCGCCAATTTGTTTTATTTGCTCCATGGTTCGCATATTTTGGATTTTGATTTTTTTGAACCGAGCTAGACATCAGTTGCAATGTTCACTAAAAGTTGTGATTCTTACTCAGACAGAATGCTTGCATGTTGTTAGTGGAATGAGGGGTACACATCACATGCTTTCTCTAGACTGTGATTGGCCCAAAGCAGACTTGAAATTTCAATGACTTTCCAGTATGATAAACAGTTGGATGACATAAGCTGACTCAAACAAGTGTCATTTTAAGGGAAAATAATCTAACTGTTCTTTTTGTTGTTTCAGGTTCTTAAAGACCCTAATGCTTCCAGGGATGTTCTCAAGTGTCGTGCTAAAGCTTTGAAAAAGCTTGGGACAATCTTTCAGGTGGGTGCCATTTACTTCGGGGAAAGTTTTGCACTTTAATTACTGCAAGATATTTTCAGTCTCAATATAAGCTTAAATTCGTCCCTTACTTCTCAGGGTGCTAAGTCTGCTTACAGTAGAGAGAACAGCCTGCGACGTGAGGGTGACGTCAAAGCAGACAAAGTTTCAAAATCATAATGTTCTTCTTACCAGCATCTTCATTGTATGTATTTGCCCTCTCTTGTAGCGGACAATCTTTAAGCCTTCTGGTGATTGTATATTTTCAAGCATGGCCTACTGACATGATTGGAATTTAGCATAAGCAGTGTGTGCAAATCCTGTCATTTGGAATCGCACATAATTCTCACTTGGCAGTTGTTATTACTTCTCATGAAAAATTGATGGCAGCATATCTCGACTTCTAAGGGCACCTGTCCTTATGATTTTCCTGTGACGCTTTGCTTTAATTTGTTTGGTGCTAGTCAAATGTAGAGCCGTTGGTATCTTAGTTTTGTGACTGGATATTGGAGATCAGTGCTGGACTATTTTTGCCAAGAGTTCGCGATCTCTTAATTAAGTTGGTTGTCTCAGTCAATTGTAGGAACTGAGGAATGAGTGATTGGTGGTAGGTAGTGGCTTTGAACCAGGTTTTTTCCATTGTCAATCGGGGAATAAGAGTTATTTCTTAGATTTTATTCGTAGGTTGCTCTCAATGGAACCCATACTGACTCTTTACTTTTTCAAAGTGATTTGAAGATTTGGACATTCGGTATGATATCTGAGATGATTATGCGAAGATATGGTTCAGGCTCGGAAAAAAGAAGGGAAAAAAAATACACAGGGCTTAGACATGAAAGAAGAAAAGAGTGAAAGAGAAATTGCACGGTATCCAATGCTCTCGCGTTCTGTTAGTAGATTCTGCAACTT